>CAWUFW010001219.1:1200000-2400000 GCA_963921515.1 Calotriton arnoldi
AGCAGCTCAAAACCTATGGGATGTGCGCATGCGCTCTGAAAATAACAAGGCAAAGCGATGAAGTCAACTTGGAAGACATCCAAGGCCACGACCCGTTGGTCACCTCTACTGCACATATGAAATGTTCTATCAATCGCAACAATGTATATACATTTTGTATTAAACTTTGTCATGAGACGGGTGGGAAATAAAGCAAATGTATTAATTGTGAGGGGCGGTATTTTAAAACAATGGGCTTAAAGAAATTGAACTAAATTGTCATGGTGTGAGTCTCAACCCCCTGTCCCTGTCCAATCAGAAGTAGTGGGCCCATAAGTTTGAAACATTAATGGGAGGTACCTGGGTGTAGAAGGGTATAATAGATATAGAATTAGCCTAATTAGTTAGCGTTGGCATTTAGCATTGGGGAGCACAGGAACACAGCGTTGAGGCTGTCAGCTTGGAGGACCACAGAACGAGCTGATCGATTTCAGACTGAACCGCTGTCCAGAGAGGTCTTGAGGTGGGGGCGGCGGATTCCATTAGAAAGAAGACACGGAAGAACTCGAGGAGGAACGAAGTGTCAGAGAGGGGAACGACGCAGGCGTCGTTGGTAGAGAGGTCACCTGTCCTGTCTTGAACCTGGTCCGGAGGTCTTGGTCTTCATCCTTCCTGGGACCCTTTCCAACTCCTTGGCCAAGGGGTTTGGTTCTAACACTCTTAGGTAACTATAAGCGAAATCTTTAGTTGTGCTGCTGTCTCTATCTTCTCTTTTCTGAGGGACCGTCATTTGATGCTTAATAGGTGATATTATAGTATATTTCCTCCTTGATATGCGATTAAGTACTAAGTGCTTTGTAATTTACTCTGCTAAAGAATATTAGATAAACATTTTAAAACTTCCTGAGTCTGTGATTATTTCAGGTTTATGAATTGTATTATATATTTTCATTTTAAACTTCCCAGTTATCAAAGGGTCCATTGGTAAGTCATTACTCTTCAATCTGAAAGGTAATTGGTAGCAGGGATTTGATAAAGAGTACAACTGATTCCCGCCAGCAGAAAATGCTAGCGTGGTATGAATGGATGGGCCCAGGTGAGTATTCGGTGTATGAATGCTTGTTGCTAGTAACCCGCTGGATCACAGTGCTCAATCTCCAAAATCAACATCATCTCTTGAGTGAGAAAATGGCGTCAACTCCAATGTGCACAACTACTGAGAATCCTGCACTGTGATTCTTGTAAAGCAGAAATATGTACTAAACCCAGAAGTGCGTGTCATCCAAAAGCATCATTACGAGTGTCCCTTATAAAAAAACGGCGGTAAATGTTGTGTATGATAAAATTCGCATCCCTAAGAAAAATCGCAGCAGGCCAAACCTGTCAAAATCACTGCAGGAAATATGCCTGGAAAATACGGAAACGTGGATTTTGGTGGAGTGAGGACTAACATACTCATGTTCTGCCCCGCTTAGTAGGCAGATCTTGTAGTGGGCTATAATTACCGCACCTGGTGTCAGATTTTATCATGTGCAATAATTATTACACAGAATCCTGGGGCACTTGCAGTGAGACACAATGTTGTAATTCTCACATGTACAACACTACTGTGCTTGTCTAACGTTTCGGCGATGTTCTACTTTGGGGGCCATTTTATGCCATAGAAAGAATGCATGATGAACAGTTCTGTGATGTGTCCATTGTAGTCGGAGAGTGACATACTTAACTGTGATGTCACAAGTCAAGGAGGGAAACAATTGCTTGCTTGTTTTAGTAATATGAACGTTAACGTCACGAACAAATTATAGTATGAATTCTGTTTGACCGTGTACAGCTGGGGAACACATGACGACCCCATCCCATTTCTATAGGTTGACCCTAATAATGTCATGCATTTCCATGAACGTCTTTATGATGATGGCATTGTGAAGGTTACAGATCAAGCTGATGTGAGTGTGTAATTGTTGCATGGGGTGTCAAGGTTCTATCTTGTGACCCTCAAACATGAATTGTATGTCAGTGGTCACGTCAGAAGGTGTCTGGGTCATCAGTGATCTACTCCCCCAGCCTGTGTAGGCATCGGAGACATGTAGTCTTGTGTTAACACTCTCCTCATAGATGGTAAGGCAGTGTGTAGAATTGCAAATTTTTACGGATATCTGACAGTGCATCAGCTACTTTAGGGATTGGCTGTGCCGTATACTGATGCAGAATTGCAACACTGAACATTCTTCAATGCCCCACGTAGTGTCACATGTCATTTGTCATGTTGCTTGAGAGAACTTATATATAGTTATACGGGAGGCTGCAGCCACTCTGGGGAACACACCACCAAGTGATCTGGAAAGTTAGGGAGATGAAGGCGGCGAGGTGAGATCCAGCACAGAATCATAATGTGAGGAGGAGGCAGAAAGGGAACCACGGGTCATCTGTGCCCACTAAAAAGTAAACCAGAAGCCAGAGCTAATGCCTCATGAAGTCGGTCATGGAGGAATAGGTGGTGTTAAACAACATAACTAAGTCCCAAGAAGAAAGCTCAGGGTGCGGGATCTTCTGAGTCAGAGGCCGATATAGTTTTGACTGGTGAGGTATTACATAGCCTCAACCTCCTGCCACCTCTTCTGTCTCTTTTAATACACACCAACTGTCTTACAGATTCAGCCACAAAACCTTTCTTTATGCAAATTTCGCAATAGATACAAAGTAGTCACGTATACCTTAGACCATTACACATCATGTGACTCAATAATCTTTGCTGATATAGAAATGTTTACATTACATGAAGTGGGGAGTTAGGCAGTGACATATGAGAATATACAATTTAAATGCCGAAATGTGTGAAGAGATTGAGAGTCATGTGTGATAAATTAGAAAAAGGGTGACAATGAAACAGTATATATGTGGTCAAAGGAGGTTCCATCCATGTCTCCAGGGGCCACTTTCTAGACCTTGGCTGCTGTCATGACCAGCAACCTACGCTGTGGCTCCGTGGGTGGAGGTAGCTGCAGGAGGATGACCCATTGGTCAAATTTCTCCAGACACATTACTGGCTCTTATAGGCCCTGCATGGCTTGGTAAATCTAGTGTAAAGCAATGCAGCGCAAGTCGCTGCCTCTTATTACACTCTATGGTGGGGGCATTACATGGGTGGAGTGAGGGTGTTCCCATGCATCCACCTATGTGTTCTGATGCAGGAAGGTGCCTCTTCCTGCACCAAACAATCTTGGCTACAGCACAGGCACCTTTGCACCACATCAGAAGAGTGCTGCTTTGGCGCAAGGCAGTACATTGTGAGCCAATGAAAGGAGAGGACAGGAATGCTCCATATAATGTTAAATTTGGTGTATTCCTGCCCTTTCATGCATCTCAACGTAGCAAGGTGTCTCGTTGCATTGTGTTGTGTGAAACCTTGATAAACAGGCCCCCTAGTGTTTAAGGGAATTGATGACCTGTCACTGCCATGTAGACCAATTAAGTGGTTCGTTTTTTATGTGGATTATTTTATTAAGTGACATGCAAACTTTCATGTATAGAAAACCATTCTATTAATGAGCTTATGACAATCTGACCATATCCTGATTGAGTTCATTAGAATTGGGTTTTTTTGTTTCTCAGTCGTCCCAAGCCACACATTTGTAAATCACTTGAGGGCCAACCACATCACCATGCAGGGCTTTTCCTATCACCACCCAGTCCTGGGTGTCAAGCTCATTGCAGAAGTGATAGACCATCTTGGTTGTGCAGCATGATATAATTCTACCTTTGGCAGGCGTAAGCCTCTTAATAATGTGGCTGCATTACGTTTTGATGGGGCCAGCCTCGATATACCTCCTTGAAATAAATACTTCTTAATTTGGGTGTTGATGTTACAGAGAGCTCTATGAGGATATCCAAGAGTTATCATCCCAGAAACATAATTCAACCTTGCCACCATTTTAATTATTTGGATTATGTTCCAAAGGGAGAGCTGTAGTTTGGACCATTTTTCAAAGTCCTTCTGCATCTGTTCATGCCAGACCTTTAGAATTTCCACAATCATGTCTTGGATATTGCTGCTAATCAAAATGAGCAGGTACTTCATTTTGGTCGCAATCCATTGAAATGGATATCCCCTGACGGACTGTGCATTTACGTCTCTAGTCATGGACATTGCTTTGGTTTTTGACCACTTGATTTTATACCTAGAGAATAGGGAGAACTCAGGTATTATCTCCATTAGTTTCAAAAGAGATGTGGAGGTTGAGGAGAGAGGCAGCAGGATATAATCGAGGTAAAGGATCAGCTTGAGTTTGTCTGTATTCTGTAAATATTGTCAGATAGCAATGGCTTTAATTGTAATTGTATTGTATTGTATTTGCATTTATATAGCGCTTACTTCCCCATATGAGGTATCAAATCGCTTTTTCGGCGAGTAACATGCTACTCCAGAACCCATAAAGGATTAGTGGTGAATTAGTATAGTGAAAATATGAAAGTAATTTGAGTGGTGGATATGTTAGTCAGTCATTTGGATTGAGAAGGATAGTGGCGGGATAGAAGAGGGAAAAAGGTTTGCATTTATATAGCGCTTGCTACTCTTGATGGGGTGTTGAAGTGCTTTTTTGGCGAGTTGCACGCTACTTCGGAACCCATAAAGGATTAGTGGTGAATTAGTTTAGTGAAAATATGATAGTAATGTGGGTGGTGGACATGTTAGTCAGTTATTTGGATTGAGAAAGATAGTGGAGGGATAGAGAAGGGAAAAAGGTTTGCATTTATATAGCGATTGCTACCCCTGATTGGGTGTTGAAGTGCTTTTTCGTCGAGTAGCACGCTACTCTGGAACCCATACAGTGTTAGTGGTGAATTAGTATAGTGAAATATGAAAGTAATTTGAGTGGTGGATATGTTAGTCAGTTATTTGCATTGAGAAGGATAGCGAAGGGGTAGAAGAGGTAAAAAGGTTTGCATTTATATAGTGCTTGCTACCAGTGCCAACAAAAAAACAGGGGCGATAGGGCACCCCTGTCTCACGCCTTTTCTGACAGCTATTTCCATTGATAAAAAGCCATTATACTTTACCACTGTGATACAGCCCTTTTGTCATTGTTATGAATTGCAGGGAGGCCCATTCTGTGCATAGTGTGGAAGAGATCCCATCTCCAGCGTATCAAATGTTTTCTCAGCATCGAGAGAGAGAGCCACCTTCTTATCTGTCTCTTTTCATATTGTGCCAATCAAGAAAGAGGAAGTGCGCATATGATTCCTGAATGAGAGCCCTGGCACAAACCCCTCTTGGTTATGTTGTACCAGTAGCAGGACAACTCTTCGAAGGTTATTGATTGTCTACAATTTTGGTGAGCACCTTCATGTTGCTTTTGGTGAGTGGAATGGATCTATAGTTGCTGCAGTCCTGTGGGTCCCTGCTTGGTTTGGCAACTAAGGAACTACACACCCTATTAAAAGAAGGGTACAAGCCATTCAACTTCCAGTGGCGGAACGAAAGTTGAGGGGGCCCCCCTGCAAGGTACACGGAGGGGCCCCCGCTCCGGATTTAATCCGGAGCGCTCAGGCCTGAGTACAGTGATGAGGGGGCCCTCTGCAGCCCAGGGTCCCTCCCGCACCACGGGGGCTGTGGGGGCCTGTGTTACGCGCCTGTCAACTTCTGGGCCTCCCCGAAAACCTTGCCCAATAAAGGCACAGTGAGCGGCGCCATCCATTTGTAAAATAATATAGGGAAGGCATCTTCTCCTGGCACCTTCCATGTTCACATCATTTTAATGACTTCCGTGATTTCTTCATCTTTTATATCAGTGTCCAGATCTCTTCTCAAGTCCTCTGCCAGCCGAGGAATTGCCAAGCTGTCCAGAAATGCATGTTCTCAATTAACATCTATGTCAGCTTCAGAAGTGTAGAACCAAGAGTAAAAGGTAGTGCATTGTGTCACTATTTTCCTAGGACTGGTGAGCAAAGTGTTCTGCAAGAACAATATTGCAGGTGTAGCTGACCTGCCTTCCAGCTGCTTCAATTTCAGGGCAAGGAGTATTCCTACCTTCTCCCTTTGCTTGTAATGTCTGGCCCTTATATAGAATAAGGCCTTTTCGGTTTTCATGGAATATATACATTGTTCAACTCATATTTCATCATAGTTAAAGCAGTCAGAGTCACCTCTTTCGACAAATTATGGTACAATTTCTGTAGGTTAAGGCCTTTTGTTCATCAGTAGTGTGTGGCTAATGGAGTGTCTTACATCAGTTTTCCTCTCAGGTGGGATTTTACTGCTGCCCATAGGGTCAGCTGAGAGGTTTTCGGGCAATCATTAAAGTCTAAGAATTTCATGAGGTAACCTGTCAGGGCCTGATTCACAAAGGGATTTACATGTAGTATAGTTATGAGTGCAGAGACTTCACACTCGGGGTGGAATCTCCTCACTGCAGTTCTCAGTGCTGAGATTCTGACCGAGTGCAGAGACTTCACACTTGTAACTTTACTACACGTAAATAGCTTTGTGAATCAGGCCCTCAATTTCAGTTTTTCCTATTACATCTGGAGTCTTAAAGTATCTGTTTTCCCTGTCTTAGCTCTGGGAGTTACGAGCTGCAAGTCCACATGAAGAGTCACTGGAGCATGATCTGGGATGTATCGATTTTGAATGAGGCAATTTTTGAGAGTATGCTAGAATGCACTTAACAATAATCAATTCTCATCTCAGTACTACGCGGGAATGACAAAAAGTGAGTCCCCTGTCTGTGGGGTGCAAGAGCCTCCAAGGTTCCATAAGGGAGAGATCCTCAAGTAGATCGTTAAGGTATCCTCTGTCATTATTGCTCTTAACGTCTGGGCGACCAGACCTGTCCAAGATGGGATACGTTGTTGGTTCCAGTCACCGCCAATATTGACTTGCATACAGTCAAACTCAGTGAAAAGTATGCTCAGACTGGAAAGGAAGCTTAGTTTTAAGTCATTGAGAGCATATATGGATCCCAGAATGAAGAAGTGTCCTTGCAACATCTGTTTTATGAACCCATAGCGTTCTTCTGGGCCAGTCCAGGTTTTCTGATGTTTGGAAGAAAGTTTCTTGTGAGTCAAAATAGCCACCTCTTTTTCTGAACAAATGAGCATTTAAAGCCAGATGTAGCCCCTGTCAGGTCAAATCCAGAGGCCACTATCACCTGCCCTACACATCCTCATTGCAGTTCGGAGGATTCACACCGCGATACATGGGTCTTCTTCAGCAGGGCAACATCCGTTTCCTTTAATGGCAGATAGTTAAGTATCTTTTTTTCTCTTAACATAATGTACACCATTCACGTTCAAGGAACAGAGCAATAGATCTCTATTTGTCTGCAAGAGCTCAGGAAAGGCTCTGTGAGACTGGGAATAATGCCAGGGATCGTCGTGTTCCATCGACAAAGATTGCTAAGGATGGTCTGAGAGGTCATAAATTCAAACAATAAAAAGGGGGGAGGGGCTGGCTGTCAAGCTCCTCCAACATAGCACTTAATAGAACGTAAAGTGAGTGTAGTAGAACAGTGTGAAATAACAGTAAACACAGAGAGAACCTGAAAACTTTAGAAGGGATGGCCTACCTTTGGATGCCCAACAGCAGCTACTGTGGGCCTTAGTGTTCATTACAATAAAAAGCATGCTCACCACAGTACATATTGTCAGATATGTAAACTATACAAAAATGGGAGCATAGAGAAGTGCATGAGGCAGGGGACCAGTCCCTGACCGGCCAAAAATTCCTTAAACTACAGTCTTTAGGCCTTAAGAGGAGATCTTGATTTATTATTTACAAAAAAGAGAGAGGCAACAACAACAGGTTGCACCAAAATAGAAAAGAAGCTCGTAGATCTTGATTGTCAGTATATTCTTTCCTTTTTATTGTGTGTTCCCAAAAACAGCACAGCCAACGCAATTCACCTTACAAAAGGATTCATCAGGGCTGCATAAATGAAAAAATAGACATAAATCACACATCAGACCACATGTGTATATCTATTTACAACTAGACAAAATAATAATACATACAGAAATATATAAGTACAAAAAAATCCACAAAATACATATGTAGAAATTAGACACAATAATTTACAATAGAGTTCCATATAACATATCATGAAAGAAATGTGTAATCCTTATAAAACACGACAATCACTTTGTATTGATGTATTGGTGGAAGAGCCAGAAGATACCACTCACTGTGCCAAGATAGACCTAGGAAGTATAGCAGGAGCAATGAATCCATTAGGAGTGTACGTGCCCAGTTATATTCTAGTGCCAGGTTCCCTTTGTTTACCCTTGTGTCAAACACAAGAAGACACCAAGATATTGGTGATGGTGTGAACCATAGAGAAGCATAAATATGTCCTGTGGCCCAGAGAGAGAAGCAGAGTCTTAGCTCATAAGTGATAGAGTGGGGTAAATCACAAGGTTTAATAAAAAAACCTTACTGAAAAATCTGATCAGCTGGAAGTCACAGGGATCTTCTAGAGTCAAAAGACAGGTTGAATAGAAACTACAGGCACCTCAAAAAATATTAGGAGTGATATTTTACTTGTTACTTCAGGTGTATTAGCCTGCTCGCATTCATGCTGCATGGTTACAGTGCTTGACTTACAGTAAAGTCAAATTTTAAATCCTGATGGATACAACGAACATATGAGGGCTATCGTTTGAGCCTTCTTAGTGATGAGAAAAGAGGTGCGTTTTTATCCTGGGGTCCACCTAGCAAATAATGCTGAATGGAGAGAGATTAATGATAAATTCAAAGTTAAATCAAAAACGAATTTCCCAGAATTTAAGACTAGTTTGCATGTCTGGAGTAAAAAACACACCCAGAGCAAATGACATGTGTCCTATATGCAACAGATTGGAACAGACCGAGTAAAATAATAATTGACATCTAGTGCCCAAAGCCAAAAACAGGTAAAATTTACCTAAGAATTATATGTCCAGTGTGCATGCAGCAACAGTCAGGAACCCGTCATTGCGTATTCGCAGTCACACCACTTCAATGTTAGTTGTCATCCGGTGTGTGCTGTACCCATATGAGCAAAAGAATGAATGTATAAAACTCATTAATCCAAAAAGGAGGGGGGGGTGTAAACCCAGCTCCATAGCCCATGATGACATTAATTCAAACAAGGGGTAAATTGTGTGCCCAGTACCTTAGTCCATAAGCTACTCGCAAACAATTGTATAGATGTCGTAGTCCCAAAACGGCAAACATTACAGGTTAAAAAACATGACGTTTTAATACACACTCAGTGAAGTAGTTTCCAAAGCGACACACATTAGAAGTTCCACCAACATGACATTTTATTACATACTCAGCGAAGGAAGAGTAAATCCTAAAGTGAGCAACAAAAGGAAAAGAAAAAACTATACAATAGAGAGCGCACTGGACTTCGGCATTAAGGATATGCAGTGACCTAGAATGTGAACCGCCAGACATAATTTATAGGAATTTGGTACTTAAGTCCAGCCGCGGTCCGTGCAGGTAACAGCGGTGAGGCGGTGGGGCTGGGTGGGGAGGATTTTGAGGGATGAATGCCAAGGGAAAATTAAATAAACAATAAATTTTCCCTCTGCATCGTCCCTCGAAATCCCCCCGCCCGGCCCCACTGCTGTTACCTGCACGTACCGCGGTTGCTCGTGTCTGCCATAAACTTAACGAGTGCAAACACGAGTCCCCACGAATCCCCATAGACATGATGATAGAAAAGATATTCTTTGTGTATTGTTCACCCCATCCCGACATATTAGTCTTCTAGTGCTACATGCTAATCCAAACAGCGTAAGTACCCCGTCACATACAGCGCCTCTCTATAGGAAAAAACCCCACCTCAGCTTCATTCGCTCACCCGTGTAAGGCTCCAGTGTGGACTTCTCTATTGTCTATCGCATTGTGTACTGTTGGGCTGCGGTGCCCGGTTACGTATTTTATGTCGGCCACACCCCGCCTCATTATAACCACTAGACCGCCATTCTATGCAGAAGGTATGGTCTAGAATGGTTGTATGTTGTTCACGTAATAATCAAGTGTGGGGTGTGCCTCACCACTCACCACGCCTATAGGGTCTGCCCGTCTAAAACAGAGGACCATCCCCCTTGAGAGGGGGTTTTTCATTACAATTCCAAGACACCAAACGTGAACTGGGTACCTTCTGCCATTTGGAAATTATCACTTATTTGATCTAATAAGGTAACTCAATGTTATCCTATGGGAGAGGAAGGCCTTGCAGTAGCGAAATACGAATTTAGGAGTTTTTCACTACCTGGACAGGTAAAACTATAATGTACATGTCACACTTTTTAAATATATATCACACTAGAGCCGCTCCCAATGTCCTGTTGCTAGTGCTAGTGTTTATAGTTCGTGAGTACTGGCATCTCACAAAAAGTGAAGGACTGGTCTCACACACCACCTGGTGTCATGCTTCATCATTGACCAGTCCTCGCCCTCTAAAAACTTGGTTTGGTAGAGGGCGGGCATACACCTGACGACAGGGATGCACTTCTAAACTAAGTGGGGGCCCGTTATAAAAAATAGTGAGTTAAAATGCCATTATAGGTGTCAAATTAAATTTTAATAGTGCAGACATCTATATGGTGATTAAAATCAAGTGACCGGTGAACTGGGGATATTTATTGTCCCCCACCGATGTCCATGTGGTCGACATGTTTCTGCCTAGTGGCCCATGGGGGTCCATGGCATTCATCAGGACCTAAAAGTTGAAAAATAGAAAATAAGGGCTCCACTCTTACCAAACTATGGTGAGAGGGTCTCCACTAAGTGGGGTGATATAAATCACTCTCCACCATAATAGGGCGTGAATCTAGAGCCTAAAAGAGAAAAACAAAATAATTAAACAGCGAAAAAATAAATAATAATAAATAAACATAACACTAAACACAGAAAATGCACAATCAGCCAAACTAGATGTAGGTCTACTGTGAGTGGCTATAGGTGCAATGATCGTGACACTCATCTGTGTGCCAGAAGAAAAATGGAGTAATAATCTCCATATAGCTTACCCTAACTTGGGGACACTGTGCCCCATAGGAGGGTGAGGGCAGGGGACCCCTTCGGTCCAGACCGCTATAAAAGTGGGGAGAAAAGCAACAGAGAACCAAATCAATATGGTGAGTGAAACCTACGGATAACATACGCGGGCTTCAGTAATAGTTCAGGGACAGAAAACCTGAAAGGAAAAATACTTTCATCCACACACTCATCCTCTTACTGTGCCACAACGCGATCTCCGCCTCTAAGCCTATCCTTGTGCACCTCCGCTCCTCGAAGATAAGGGAGTGGAGTGCCATTGCGATGTTTTATAGTTTTGGCGCCAGGGAATTAAGTGCTAATAGAAAAACAGGTAACCGGTGTGAGATTTCCGGAGTCCCAAACAGCGCGCTAACGCTGAATGCGGTGTAATGCCTGGTCGGCCAAATATGGGCACCCGGATGCAATCCAAGAGGTGTACTAGCTTGCGCATGGAGAGCCAGAGTATGGCGCATGTGTGGCTGAGAGTCACAACGTAGTGCTGAGAGCGCATGCGCGCGAATGAAAAAAGACGTCAATACGTTCTAAAGCCACCCTCCTTAAAGGAAACCACAATACAATGTATTGCGCTTGCGTGGCAGAGAGTCACGAAGTCGAAAATGGAAGCGCAAGCGCATAACATCAGCAATAATGGCTATGTATTTATAAAGATTGCTGTTGTATGAAACTATGTGTAGATGGAAAAAACATATCCACATGTGGGAGAGGAAAGAGGAAAGAGAAAAACGCTTCCCAATGGTTACATAAAAGTTATCAAAAAAACTCTTTTAAATTAACTGTCTGAGTGCTGGTGACTCCTGGGTATGGCTAAAAAAGAATAATAGCCGATATGTAGTACTGTCTATATGCTGATGGGGCAAAATAATTATAACAGTATAATAACTTCCCAAATAAAGTGTATAGACAGGTAATGATTTAAAACGATAATTGTAGCCATGGAATCTCATCATTGAGTCCCTCCTTCCAAGTACGCATAGCGATACACCCATCTTTGTTCTCTGATGTGTAGTGCTTTGGTTAAATCAGTCTTCCGTTTCTTCATCACTTCCAGGACAACCCATTTAAGATCTGTTTCCCTGTGATTGTGCTCCAGGAAGTGTCTAGTAAGTTTGGTATTCGTTTTTGGCATCGTATAGTGCTGCGATGTTCGTTGATGCGTGATTTTGATCTTCCTGGTAGTCATACCTACATATTTGAGGTTGCATGGGCAAATGAGGAGATAAACCACATTCTCCGTATTGCAGTTGCTGAAAGTATTCAGTCTCCATGGTCGTGTGGTGCCTATGTCAACCTCCTTGGTGGTTAAAGTGAGTGGACAGGCGACACAACCGCCGCAAGCATAGTGCCCTGTGGGTCCTTGAGTGTTCCAAAGGGTCATTTGGTCAATTCTCCCTGTGGGAGGATCTTTAGCATGTACCAACTCATCTCGTAAATTTTTGCTTCTTTTAAATGCAAACAACGGGAGTTCCCAACGTTTGTCTGCACCATTAAGAATATGCCAATTCTTCCTTATAATTTTCTGTACAGTGTTGGATACTGGTGTGTATGTACTGACACACACAATTCTTTTCTGTTTTTCTTTTTCATTATTCTCCAGTAGAGCGTCACAGTGATTATTTATTGCTCTTTTCTTTGCTTTCCTGACCAATTTTTTGGGGTAATGACGGTCTAGAAGTTTCATTTCAAGCTCCTCTGATTGTTCAAAGAAATTCTCAGTCTCTGAACAATTCCTCCGAAATCGGAGGAACTGGCCCACCGGTAAATTATCTCGCAAAGCTTTTGGGTGATAGCTTTCATAAAGCAAAAGACTGTTCTTATCCGTCGGTTTATTATGTACTTTAGTACTAATGCCATTTGTTTTCATTGTGATGTCTAGATCCAAGAAGACAGCATGTTCTTTGTTAATGGAGTGGGTGAATCGCAGATGTTGGTCTTTTGTGTTAACCCATTCTACAAAGGTTCTAGCCGTTTCTATGTCCCCCACGCCAGATGATGAACACATCATCAATATAACGCTTCCATATCCGCAAATTCTTTGCGAAGGGGTTACTTTCATGGAAAATATAATCTTCCTCAAATTGGTGCACATATAGACAAGCCAAGCTAGAGGCAAAAATACTGCCCATCGATGTGCCAGAGATTTGATGATACAACACTTCCTCGAATTCGAAAAAGTTTTCAGTTAGAGCTATCTCAGCGCATTCCATGATAAAGTGCCGTGGCGTGAGGAAATTCCATTCGATGTTAAATAGAATCTTTTCCACAACTTCCAGTGTACGCTTCTGTGGAATACTAGTGTATAGTGCCTCTATGTCCATATTGATTTGGTTCTCTGTTGCTTTTCTCCCCACTTTTATAGCGGTCTGGACCGAAGGGGTCCCCTGCCCTCACCCTCCTATGGGGCACAGTGTCCCCAAGTTAGGGTAAGCTATATGGAGATTATTACTCCATTTTTCTTCTGGCACACAGATGAGTGTCACGATCACTGCACCTATAGCCACTCACAGTAGACCTACATCTAGTTTGGCTGATTGTGCATTTTCTGTGTTTAGTGTTGTGTTTATTTATTTATTTTTCGCTGTTTAATTATTTTGTTTTTCTCTTTTAGGCTCTAGATTCAGGCCCTATTATGGTGGAGAGTGATTTATATCACCCCACTTAGTGGAGACCCTCTCACCATAGTTTGGTAAGAGTGGAGCCCTTATTTTCTATTTTTCAACTTTTTGGGTCCTGATGAATGCCATGGACCCCCATGGGCCACTAGGCAGAAACATGTCGACCACATGGACATCGGTGGGGGACAATAAATATCCCCAGTTCACCGGTCACTTGATTTTAATCACCATATAGATGTCTGCACTATTAAAATTTAATTTGACACCTATAATGGCATTTTAACTCACTATTTTTTATAACAGGCCCCACTTAGTTTAGAAGTGCATCCCTGTCGTCAGGTGTATGCCCGCCCTCTACCAAACCAAGTTTTAGAGGGCGAGGACTGGTCAATGATGAAGCATGACACCAGGTGGTGTGTGAGACCAGTCCTTCACTTTTTGTGAGATGCCAGTACTCACAAACTATAAACACTAGCACTAGCAACAGGACATTGGGAGCAGCTCTAGTGTGATATACATTCTATGTTGGAGGCTGCCGACTCTCAGCACCCCGTGCCTCTGGTTCCCTTAGCCCAGAAGCGCTCTGGGCACTGTGGTTACATATTTCTGTACAGCTGTTGGCTGTGGGAACATTCTTTTGGGGTATTTGAACTCAAACCCAATTGTGGGTAGTATATTTTAGAATACTAAGATTCCAGTTCCATTATGGATACTGAATTGGCATTTGGTGAGGAGAATTATGCAGAGCTACTTAGAACGCCATCCTTACTGGCAGAGACAGTGGTAGCACAGACAGTGCAGAACACCGATGAGTGGGAGCCCTATCTGTAAAAAAGAAAGAACAAATACGGACAGCTCTCCATGGAGCGTTTATGACTGAGTATTTGCGGAAGAACAGCGCTCCAAGGGGCCTTATAGTTACTAATGAACCCAGACTATTCCTCAATAATAAGGACTTTCGTATAAACTGGTCAAGAATAGCCTGGAAATGCACGAAGGACTGGCTAGTTCTTATCATTAACACAGCCAGGGAACTAGCCGATGCACTTATGGTGGAAATCCAACAAAGTGAGAGTAGACTTAAAACCACGGTCCAAATCACGGTATTCAAAGAAATTGGAAGAAATTAATAAAGATCACTCTGAATACCAGGAATACCTCACTCAGTCTAAATTAACCAAATTGAAGAAAGATGTGCAGAAGTTCAGTAAGGAGACTATTTATCCATATACCACAGATGAATATTATGAGAGACTGCCCCAACCTCAATCCAACAAGAAACAGCAACGCTTTAGGCCGACACCCCAAAACTGGACCTTTAGCTCTGGAGAGGAGAGGAGCTCAAGTGGAAGCAGTAGTGATGAGAGTACTGGAGGCCATCAGGGGCAACGACAACAACGACAGCATAACTACCAACACCAGATGATGCACCAACCGATGCCGCCGTTTGGATTCTGGCAACAGCCATTTTATTCACCGGGATTTGGATTCCCCCAGGGCCCACATCCTTTTTTATATCAAGGCCGGGGCCGTGGAAGAGGAAAACAAAAACGGCAGTATGCAAGGTTACAGTGGGAGGACCAAACCCCAGTCTCAATGGGAACAAGGAGCAAGGGGAGAGGGAACAGCCCGTCAACAAGCAGAGAATAACTAACATCGTTAATCTGAGCGATTACCCCCTATCGGAGAGTGAGGAATCAGTCCTCTCCAAAGGCCTAGGATTTGTCCCGACACCAACCAATGACCCTTTCTTGTTGAACACTGAATTGGCGCAATTTTTAGGAAGATCAAATTACGCCATCATTTTGGTGATTCAAATGATGAACAGAATGAAAAGATAGGCACAGGCCTCAGGAATAAGTCCACATTTGTACCCCCGACCCACACCATTCCCTGCCACATACTAGCGTTTGAGCAGGTGGTCCTCAAGGAAGTAGAGGAAATCAACTTTAAACAGGAAAAGGGTTTTCAGAATATCACCAAAAATGAACGGATAGCATTGGAGAGACTAAAAAACAACACAGAACTCACAATTAAACCAGCAGACAAGGGAGGTGCCATTGTCTTGATGAATAAGTCCATGTACCGAGAGGAATGCAATCGCCTCCTTTCCGACACGACAAGTTATGAAATATACTCTAACGACCCAACACCACGCCTCACTATAAAGATCAAGGGTATGGTGTCTGAGGCACTGAGCAATGATTGGATTACTCGCCAAGAGGCTGACTTTCTGATTAATGAGAACCCCAGAACACCACGGTTTTACACCTTGCCAAAGATTCACAAAGGGAAGATCCCTCCACCAGGCCGACCGATTGTATCCGGCATCGATTCAATTTGGAACCTCTATCAGAGTTTTGTGATTGGTTCCTCCAACCTATTGTCCAGCAATCACGCTCCTACCTTCGAGATACGAAAGATGTACTCTGCCTCCTCAGAGATCTGGAAACCAACCACACAGAAGACATGTTCATTACTATGGACATAGAGGCACTATACACTAGTATTCCACAGAAGCGTACACTGGAAGTTGTGGAAAAGATTCTATTTAACATCGAATGGAATTTCCTCACGCCACGGCACTTTATCATGGAATGCGCTGAGATAGCTCTAACCGAAAACTTTTCGAATTCGAGGAAGTGTTGTATCATCAAATCTCTGGCACATCGATGGGCAGTATTTTTGCCCGTAGCTTGGCTTGTCTATATGTGCACCAATTTGAGGAAGATTATATTTTCCATGAAAGTAACCCCTTCGCAAAGAATTTGCGGATATGGAAGCGTTATATTGATGATGTGTTCATCATCTGGCGGGGGACATAGAAACGGCTAGAACCTTTGTAGAATGGGTTAACACAAAAGACCAACATCTGCGATTCACCCACTCCATTAACAAAGAACATGCTGTCTTCTTGGATCTAGACATCACAATGAAAACAAATGGCATTAGTACTAAAGTACATAATAAACCGACGGATAAGAACAGTCTTTTGCTTTATGAAAGCTATCACCCAAAAGCTTTGCGAGATAATTTACCGGTGGGCCAGTTCCTCCGAGTTTGGAGGAATTGTTCAGAGACTGAGAATTTCTTTGAACAATCAGAGGAGCTTGAAATGAAGCTTCTAGACCGTCATTACCCAAAAAAATTGGTCAGGAATGCAAAGAAAAGAGCAAGAAATAATCACTGTGACGCTCTACTGGAGAATAATGAAAAAGAAAAACAGAAAAGAATTGTGTGTGTCAGTACATACACACCAGTATCCAACACTGTACAGAAAATTATAAGGAAGAATTGGCATATTCTTAATGGTGCAGACAAACGTTGGGAACTCCCGTTGTTTGCATTTAAAAGAAGCAAAAATTTACGAGATGAGTTGGTACATGCTAAAGATCCTCCCACAGGGAGAATTGACCAAATGACCCTTTGGAACACTCAAGGACCCACAGGGCACTATGTTTGCGGCGGTTGTGTCGCCTGTCCACTCACTTTAACCACCAAGGAGGTTGACATAGGCACCACACGACCATGGAGACTGAATACTTTCAGCAACTGCAATACGGAGAATGTGGTTTATCTCCTCATTTGCCCATGCAACCTCAAATATGTAGGTATGACTACCAGGAAGATCAAAATCCGCATCAACGAACATCGCAGCACTATACGATGCCAAAAAACGAATACCAAACTTACTAGACACTTCCTGGAACACAATCACAGGGAAACAGATCTTAAATGGGTTGTCCTGGAAGTGATGAAGAAACGGAAGACTGATTTAACCAAAGCACTACACATCAGAGAACAAAGATGGGTGTATCGCTTGCGTACTTGGAAGGAGGGACTCAATGATGAGATTCCATGGCTACAATTATCGTTTTAAATCATTACCTGTCTATACACTTTATTTGGGAAGTTATTATACTGTTATAATTATTTTTGCCCCATCAGCATATAGACAGTACCACATATCGGCTATTATTCTTTTTAGCCATACCCAGGAGTCACCAGCACTCAGACAGTTAATTTAAAAGAGTTTTTTGATAACTTTTATGTAACCATTGGGAAGCGTTTTTCTCTTTCCTCTTTCCTCTCCACATGTGGATATGTTTTTTCCATCTACACATAGTTTCATACAACAGCAATCTTTATAAATACATAGCCATTATTGCTGATGTTATGCGCTTGCGCTTCCATTTTCGACTTCGTGACTCTCTGCCACGCAAGCGCAATACATTGTATTGTGGTTTCCTTTAAGGAGGGTGGCTTTAGAACGTATTGAGCGTCTTTTTTCATTCGCGCGCATGCGCTCTCAGCACTACGTTGTGACTCTCAGCCACACATGCGCCATACTCTGGCTCTCCATGCGCAAGCTAGTACACCTCTTGGATTGCATCCGGGTGCCCATATTTGGCAGACCAGGCATTACACCGCATTCAGCGTTAGCGCGCTGTTTGGGGCGCATAGAAATCTCACACCGGTTACCTGTTTTTCTATTAGCACTTAATTCCCTGGCGCCAAAACTATAAAACATCGCAATGGCACTCCACTCCCTTATCTTCGAGGAGCGGAGGTGCACAAGGATAGGCTTAGAGGCGGAGATCGCGTCGTGGCACAGTAAGAGGATGAGTGTGTGGATGAAAGTATTTTTCCTTTCAGGTTTTCTGTCCCTGAACTATTACTGAAGCCCGCGTATGTTATCCGTAGGTTTCACTCACCATATTGATTTGGTTCTCTGTTGCTTTTCTCCCCACTTTTATAGCGGTCTGGACCGAAGGGGTCCCCTGCCCTCACCCTCCTATGGGGCACAGTGTCCCCAAGTTAGGGTAAGCTATATGGAGATTATTACTCCATTTTTCTTCTGGCACACAGATGAGTGTCACGATCACTGCACCTATAGCCACTCACAGTAGACCTACATCTAGTTTGGCTGATTGTGCATTTTCTGTGTTTAGTGTTGTGTTTATTTATTATTATTTATTTATTTTTTCGCTGTTTAATTATTTTGTTTTTCTCTTTTAGGCTCTAGATTCAGGCCCTATTATTGTGGAGAGTGATTTATATCACCCCACTTAGTGGAGACCCTCTCACCATAGTTTGGTAAGAGTGGAGCCCTTATTTTCTATTTTTCAACTTTTTAGGTCCTGATGAATGCCATGGACCCCCATGGGCCACTAGGCAGAAACATGTCGACCACATGGACATCGGTGGGGTGACAATAAATATCCCCAGTTCACCGGTCACTTGATTTTAATCACCATATAGATGCCTGCACTATTAAAATTTAATTTGACACCTATAATGGCATTTTAACTCACTATTTTTATAACGGGCCCCACTTAGTTTAGAAGTGCATCCCTGTCGTCAGGTGTATGCCCGCCCTCTACCAAACCAAGTTTTTAGAGGGCGAGGACTGGTCAATGATGAAGCATGACACCAGGTGGTGTGTGAGACCAGTCCTTCACTTTTGTGAGATGCCAGTACTCACGAACTATAAACACTAGCACTAGCAACAGGACATTGGGAGCGGCTCTAGTGTGATATACATTCTATGTTGGAGGCTGCCGACTCTCAGCACCCCGTGCCTCTGGTTCCCTTAGCCCAGAAGCGCTCTGGGCACTGTGGTTACACACTTTTTAAATACACTATCCATGCCCTATGGCTGTCCAGGGTCTACCCTAGGGGTGACCAACATGTATTAAAAAGGAAGCTTTGGACCTGGCAAAAGGTTTTCCCAACTGCACACAGGCTGCAGTGGCAGACCTGAGACATGTTTAAAGTGCTACTTAAGTGGGTGGCACAATCTGTGCTTCAAGCCCAATAGTAGCATTTAATTTACAGGCCGATTGAAATAGCTGTGAAGGTTGCTAATGGCTGATGCAGCATTTGAATACTATGGCATCCAAACAAATGGATGGGTACTCCAATGCTCAAAATACCCAATCTACACAAATATATAAAGTTTACCATCATTGAATTTTGCACATAGAATTCAGCATGCTGGCGCAATGTTTATTTTGAATCGCAATGCTTGGAGAAAAGCATACAGGGGCAGATTTACGTTGAAGTAACGCAGCGGGGTACAGCAAGTCATTTTGCTGCGCCGCGCTGCGTTAGTTTTGAAGCACAGGGATGCGACATATTTACAAGAATATGTCGCATCCTTGTGCTTCCCCCTGCGCTGGCGCACAAACTGCAGCCATGCGCCGGCGCAGGCACCCTTGCACCATGGTGCAAGGATGCCTGCGTCGTGGGGAGATTGTTTTTGTGCAGGAAGGGGAACCTTCCTGCACAAAAACAATCACTACAACCATTTTCCTCTTTCAATGCGTGCTGCAGAATGCAGCACGCATTGAAAGAGGAAAAAACGAGGAGAAATGAAAACATTTCTCCTCGGTGCGCCTCGCTACGCCACCTCTAGGGTGGCGTAGCTTCAGACGCATCTCCAGAGTTACGATTTCTCGTATTTCTGGAGATGTGTCTTGTTCCATGAGTGTTGCATGGGAACACCCACAGCAACACCCATGGAACGCCCCTTCAACCCAAAGTGCTGCGTGTGAAGGGGCCGTATTTACAAGGAGAGGAAAAGTCACGCAGGGTGGCTTTTCCTCTCCTTGTAAATATGGAGCAGCCCCCTGCGCCACCAGTACGTCACGAAAAGTGACGTACTGGTGGCGCAGGGGGCTCGTAAATCTGCCCCTCAATTTGTAAGAATAAATGAGGAAATTGTCATGTTTGTAATGACAGTGACTGGAAACCTATTGAAAGAGAGGTTAAGGTGCATCAACAGGACTTTTTAAAGGGTAAGTTAAGAAAAAAGAAATATTACACCACTCTTTCGATATTATGCAATATATCACATAAACAAAAAAACACCATACCGCCCTGATGATAAGTAGTGCTCATGGCAATGACAATTATTACAATTTACATTGTCAGAAGACGAGATAACACAAATAGCAGTATGGGTCTTATGTGTATTATTTGAGGTGACTGTATGTCAAAATGTAAAGGGCTCAAGGTTCTTATAGGCCAGTCAATTTGAGAGTTTTTATTCAAAAACTTGCAACCTTTATGCCTCTCAAACTATGGTTGAGGGGAGACATTCTCAATTTTAGTGTGAGACTCCTGTATTCTGTTTGTATTTTGTTTTTAAGTATAACAATATTTTATCAGTCAGCCCTCTATTTTAATCCATATATTTAGAACCCACTGGTTAAATACTGATTAAAACATAACTCATATTTAACAGAAGAATGTGAAATGTATTCATTGACTCTGCCTTGCTTCACCATTCACAAGGCTTTGAAGCTATGACCTTCATGCTGATCAAATAGCTCAATGAAATGAACATTCTTTCTTTGAAGAAAGTGTGGATGGACAGGTCAGGAGATAGAATCCTGGCAAAGCCCAGTCAGCCTTTGGCCCTCCTGAAGGTCTTTTATTAAGCAACATTCATTGGAAATTATTGACCTCTGTTATTTCCAGTATGTGAAAGACAAGTTATTAGAGCCAGTTGTTCACAAAAGCAAGGCAGATGGGGCAGCTGCTGTGTGAGTTGAGAGGTATGGCATCTCTTTTTTGGGTATCTTTATGTCTCACTACAAAGCCGTGGAAGTGTTGCTGGAGCCTAGCAAGCAGTTTTAGAGTACATATTTATGATGGAGTATTGCCAGGGCCACTAAAAATATGCAGTAGGGGAGGGCCAAATGAAATTATGTGGCAGAGTTGAGTAAATTATGTGGCAAGACAAACCAAATGATGTGGCATAATTCAGCACATTTTGGGATAGTATTACTTCATTATTTTATCATTTTTACACTTGTTAACACAGTCTGGGCATTGGTTGCACCTCATTGGTACCAGTATAACACGTAAATAAAGCAAGAAGCAACAGAAAGGTGACCAATCAACTTTTGCAAAGGGCCTTCCACTGCATGGCAACCAGTGTCACTGCGTTTTTAGTAGCCTTTGAACTGTTTGAGCTAGAAACAACATTTTTTGTTAAAATTTGCAGATCATGCAGCAGATGATGGATTATGTGGAAAGTGCTGCAAATCCAAAATTATGCGAAAAACGCTGCAGCCACACAATCGCATAATTCCAATGGTCCTAACTACTGCTCACAAGAGTCACCAAACAAAATGCAAAGATGGAGCCAGATGTATGAAAAGAATGGCCACAAAAGTGGTCACACATTGCTCAATTACTTTTTGTGACCAGTCTTTTGAATTGTGATCTCTACACTAATTGTTTGCATTACAAAATGTGCAGTCACATGGACTTGCAGAACTGCCTGCCTGCTGATTATTAATTAGTTACGTAGCCATTTGTGACCCTCTGTGATGAGCTACAAACACAGGGATGGTGGCTTGTAAGAAAGAGCAGACAACCATGCCTGTGTTTTAATTCCAAAGGGGAATATTTTTATGTCTGGTGTTAGCCAACAACTTTTGATTTTACTAAAATTATTTAAATAGTATACTTATAGGTGCTTACAGCCAGCCATCTTCATTCATTGGTTATTGTGTCATTCCCATTTTTCTTTTGCCCACTACAGCATGCTGCCTGGGGTAATGGGTCAGCCTGGTTCAGCCATTGTTTATCTTCACTGTGAGTGATGCCTTTATGTTCTTTCACAAGGCGTACCACCACAAAGTAGTTCCCTTTTGTGTCAAGGAACACTAATCCAATGCGGGCTTTTTAATACTAAAAATATTTTTACTTTTCGCCACAGTTTTTTAATATCCGTGAAGGCCTGGCAGCTCCTCTTACTTTAACATTTTGCAAAAACATGACAAAACATAGCAAAGCCAAAATGCTGCCAGCCAAAGCCAGAACTACTGGTTTCGCCAATTTCTTTTCTTTTTTAAGCAGCCTGCGATCCTTAAAGGGGCCGGTGCTTCTTAAAAATCCCTTTTGGGAACACAAATTGTTTTTTAGGACCGAAGTATTTGAAACTGCGTAAAATTACTTGAACAGACAAATGTGTATTGTTGGATTTTAAAACCACGCTCCAGCCATCTTGAGCTATTATAACTGCGTGGTTTGGCATATGTACTGAATGCTAATAATGCTCATTGTTGAAACAATGAAGCCTTATTAATAGCAGGCAAATAAGGAATGCATGCATACCACAATGATGAACTTTGTCAAAGCATTAATAAGCTACGGTTGCGATCGAGATGCAAGTTGTACTTTTAAATGCGAAGTCATGCTATCCATCACTACAAATGATTTAATTTTGTCACAAAACAGAAGATATGATAACATATTGTGTTAACACTATATCAACTAACCACAGTTCAGATAAAGTCCGGCGCTTATTTTTCTACAAATGTTGGCACTGAATAATCTTCATTTTGTGCAGAATCAGTGTCTGGGCAACTCTTGGCAGTCTTAAATCTGAATTCTTGGCACTGTTTATAGTACTACATGACTAGTTACAACTTATTGTTCTCCAAATATCCACGGATCAGAAACACACTTGAGTTGTCTAAGTTTAATAAAAACATATGCATCTTGCTGTCAGAAGTTAGAAAGTTATTTTATATGTTTTAGAGACATATCTTTATCAGAGATAGTAGTCCTCGCTAAAGAAATCTACAGTAGGGCATAAAGTTCCAGAAATACATAAGAGCACTCTAATTCTGAAAGAATTGTATGGGTTAAACCCATTTTATGGGGCAGTTAAACAAAATGATCAATCACTGTGCAGGCGTGTACAGAAAATTGAGCTAAGGACATAGAAGTCCCACTTATCTTGCCAATTCCACTTGTTTTTCAAGTCCACCATGGGCATGAGTGCACTGATGGTGGTAAAGGGTCGTATGGTGCCCCCCTGGGGCGTTGACGTCTGTGACATCCTCTGTGGGGTAGATGGGATCCAGTATAAAACCCCATATTGAAGTGGCTTTCTAGACCAGCTGATGTGCTCTGCTTAGACACCCAGTATTCAGTCCAGCAAATGGTTGCTCCTGGTCACTGTTTACCATTTCTCTGTTGGCTCATTTGAAACTGGCGGAGGAAAGTGAAGAAACTGTGTTGTCGGAGCATGGCTCCAAAAACACCTGTCCACCAATGGGCATTTCTAGGTGGGCAGAGATTGTACCCAGGGCCCGACTGAGAACCCAAAGCAGCCCTGGCAATTTTGATGGACCACCCCCCTGCTGATTTTGTTACTGAAGGCTGATATAGCAGCACCAGTGCAAAACCTGCCCCAAGTAACAAAAATGGCCCCCACCGCTGCAAAATCCGCCCCACCCTTCCAGCTTCCTGGGGAAACGCCACTGCAAAATCGGCCCCCATCCTTCCACATACCTGCCACCTCACACTGTGCCACAGTGTGACACACAATATCGACTCCCATCACACAGTCTTCCGGTGAGGAGCCGATATCGCACTGTGGCAGGGAAAACAAGCTGAAAACCACTGTAAACAGTGGATTTCCAGCTCGTTTTCTGAGGCTTTGAACTGCAGACGCCCCTTAAGCAATGTGAAAATACCCCAGGACATAAGCACCAGCCTCCGCAAGCTTTTTCTCTGGTTTTGGATGAGGGTGATTGGGGACGGGTGAGCGCAAAATTGCCTCTCTGGTGTTTCGGCGACACAAGGCCATGCCTCTCCAAGGCCCGACCCCTCCTCACACTGTGACATTTCTGTCTTAGTTGGCAGGTATGCTTCCAGCCTCCTGGGGAAACTCCCAATGCCCGCTACAGCCAGTCCAGCCCTGATTGCACCCATCAATTCTGGGCTCTCAATAGTGGAAATTAGGACTATACGGACTTTTAGTCCCATCATAAAACCATCACTCTTCCATCGGCGCCCCGTTGCCCTGGGAGCATACTTGGCACCAGGTACAAGAGGGAAGAGAAGCAAGAGTCCAGTAACAAAAATGAGGTAATCCGCACAACAAAAGGGGCATATTCACAAGGACCTACCGCCGATTTATCTCCACCTTAACGCATCAAAAGTGGAGATAGATTTAACACCCCATTCACAAGCGGGTGCAAACTGCAGACATCGCCAGTATTCCCGCGATAACTGCCCCAAAACTTATCCCCAGAGAGGGCACCACCAACTAACCATAATGAGATGCAGAGTAGGCGTTCCCGTGCAAAAACTCACGAAAACACCACAACACCACTTTCACAACGAACTGCCAGATCTGCGATGCAAGTCAAAACCACGCGATAAGCCGCGGTAGCAGCAGGTATTTAACAGCTGCCTCCTGCTGGTGTAAAGCCGGATGACTACCTGCAGTAGGCAATGGAGCCCCGCACACAGCCACACCCGAAGAACAAACAACGCCATGGAGCTACTCATCATGCAGCTCGGAGCCCCAACAGGGCCACAACACCCACCGCCACCACCCCCAGGACCGCCACCACCACAGAGGCAGCGCAGAGTAAGACAGCGGACCTACCGAAAATGCACCAGTCTCACAGACCTAACGCCAGAGGAAGTCATTGCCCACTACAGGCTCAAAAGGACAACCATCATCCGCATCATGCCCACATCGCCCACAGGTTGAAGGTCCCAACCCAGCGGAGAACCAACATCCCTCCGCAGACAAAGCTGCTGGCTGTGCTGCACACGTTGGCCTCTGGTACCTTCCAACCAACAACGGCCAGAGTCGGAGGTGTCTCACAGCCAGCCCTATCAAAGTTCCTCACACCTGTCCTGGATGCCATCATCAGCTTCATACCCCAGTACCTTCACTTCCCCCACACTGCGCAGGAACAGCTGGAGACAAAGCAAGGCTTCTACGCCTTTGCTAGCTTCCCACACATGTTGGGGGCCATTGACTGCACACATGTCCCACGTGTGCCCCCTGCAGATACTGCACACCACTACCGCAACCGAAAGCATTCCATCAATGTGCAGGCAATAGTGGACCACCGGGGAATGTTCACCAATGTCGTCACAAACTACCCAGGCAGTGTGCACGATTCCTACATCTTCCGACAGTCCATCATCAACCAGCGCTTTCAGGATGGCATCTATGGAACTGGACTGCTCGTTGGTAAGTGCCAAATCAACACACCACACACCTCAAAGCCACCATCACACAACGCACAACTGTGGGAATGCACACGTGACCAAACCACATACAACATGTCAATCAACATGCCCACCTACCAGACATGACAACACAACTCCATGGTGATCCTGGGCTTCCCTGCACACAATACAGCTATATCATGGCACCACAGCCACACAACAGCTGAACGTGTGGAGATGCGGAATGCAGCCATGTGCGAAGGATGCAAGTGACCTGTGAATGGGAATGTACACAACGACAAGTGAGGCGTGGATGTGCTGGACAGACATGGGTATGCAAACTACAGATATGTCCATGCAGACATCAACTGCTGGTGACTGGAGAGTAGTGAACAGTGGACGCAACCATGTCACCCCAGGCCGTGGGTCAGATCGCGGAAATGTCGCTCGCTGCGTCCCTCCCTGTGTGCGTGAGCATAGTGGGTGGGGCCGGAGTACGCCAGGCCTGCACAGGGGTGTGGACAAAAACCCTGTGGTGCAGAGCGTGGTTCTCTCCCGGAAAGGCCAGCGTCACTGCCAGGGCGGCGCCTCGCAGTCCACCACGAGGCTGACGCCGTGAGCAGCGGGCCTGCGTGCCTGTGCGCCTGCTGCACCCCAGGACACTGATACCCAGACCAGGCCTGCCCGCCCCAGCGCTCAAAGGCTGCACTGCTCACCTATCCGACACCGTCGTATGTCAAAGAGGGCCCACGACGTGCCGGTGCTAGCTCTAAGACCCATGCCTGCGACCTTGGCGGCCTCCACAGGCCATCGCTGTCCTCCGTGACAAAGGCCCCCAGGGGTCCCCATTCGTTGACATACTCCACCGCTGCAGCCGGGCTACACTGCAGTCCAGCATGTCCCACATCTTGAACTGAGTCATCATTGATCAATGGCAGGGTCCATGCCAGTGTGCGCAGGGGGAGGACTGAGAGGGAGATGCATCACAGTCCGGTGGAAACACGGATCACGGTTACGGAGGAGGTCAACCAGTAGCAAGGACTGACCTAGTGCCACTAACCCTGTGCTCCGTGAGTGACCGTCAGCCTCCGGCGGAACATCGTTGGTGTCTGAGCCTGTGGCCTGGGGGTTGTCATCAGCAACGGGCAGGTACGGACTTGGTGTCTGGCATGAGTCTGTGGCATTCATATCCGCCATGTTGCCGGACACAGCTGGCATGTGCCCTCTGCATCATGCCCTGTGGGTACACCTCCCATTCTCTCCCGAGACACTCCGCGGAAGGCACCTCTGAGACATACGAGACCCTGCTCTGCCCTCATGACCCTACCCCAGTCTCCCGCAGGTCAGCTTCCCGTGGCGGAAGGCCCATGTCGGCCGCTGTGCATCCGGGGCCACTAACTAACCCTGGGCGTAGTTCGCGAAGTAGCGCTACGCGAAGCTACGCGTAGTGCGCTGTTCGCGATGATTGCACAGTGCCGGATGCTTGTCCGCACTGTGCAATCATTGAAAACAGCATCTTGCACAGTGCGAGCTGTCTTTTACTGCCGCTCGAGTAGATTTTTACTCGAGCGGCAGCTTTCTCAACACGGACTGGTAATTTCTCATCGCGAGCGGTCGCGAGCATACGCGACCACTCGCAATGAGAAACCTGACCTCCCCGCGTTAAGAATCTCGCCGGGAGGTTTATTTTCCATGCTCGCGATCGGCAACTTGATGTTGCTGATCGCGAACGAGGAAAAAGTATCGCCGGGATGTCATTTTGCTTGCTTGCGGTCGCCAACTTGACGTTGAGGACTGCGAGCAAGCAAAAAATGACCGCTGCACTACGCTACGCGTGTTTGCACTGTGCTACGTGCAATTCGCGTAGTGCAAAGTAGCGCAAACTTCGCAAACTACGCGAGCGTAGCGTAGTGCTTTGCCCAGGGTTACCACTAACCCTGTGCGACTCAAGTCATGCTCCCTTGTTGTTCTGACATTGCATTTCTGAGTGCCTGATGACTGTTGGAGTTGTTGCCAGCACCAGCTACTCCCTGAGGGCTGGCTTACACTCACCCCACACACAGCCAGCACAAGCGTCACTGGATCAGTGGGCCTGCAATCACATCATGCCGAACCAAGTATTGACTCTTTTCTCTCTGCACTGTCCCAGGTGATCAAGGATATGCACTCTGCCCTTGGATGATGACACCCCTCCGAGACCCGAACACACCCACCCAGAGGCAGTACAATGCGGCCCACATACGCACCAGGGGCATTGTTGAACGCACATTTGGCGTGTTGAAGTCACGTTTCAGGTGCCTGGACGGCACAGGTGGAAAGCTCCTGTACAGCCCGGACATCGTGTACAAGATGATCGTTGCATGTTGTGTGTTGCACAACATCTGTGTACACACCAATGCTCCATGGATCCCAGTTCCAGAAGTACTGGACGATGATGGGGACGATGGGGCAGGTGGCCCACATCCCACTGCAGCTGCGGCAGGAATGGCCCGTAGGAACACCATCATTGCCAATTTCTTCTCATGAGAACGTCACATTGTGGCCGTCCCTGGCAATCATGGGACAGTACAAAATGTCCACAAGCACAGCATGTGTGAATAAAACATATTTGCAGGTTACAGGTTGTACTTGTACATTGTCATGTCACAGTTTCCTGCTGTGCCAGATGTGATTTGCCATGTTGTGCACATTTGCGGCACCAGTTGTGTCCTGTGTTCTGTTGTGGAGGTGTTGCTGTTTGTACCGGAATGTTGTCAATGTCGAGGTGCACTTATACTTATGTGCGTATGCTGCACGGTGGGTGATTTGCTCCTGCGGCTCTGATTTGTCTGCCACTGATCCCTTTCATGCGGTGTGCCTGTCAGTTCTGTGCTTCCACGGTGCTGAGATGTTGCAGACTTGGGTAACTTGTGCTCTTTGTCGAGTTGTGACTCTTGGGCATGGTTTGTCCGCAGATGTGTCGTTGACGTCAGGGGTCGTTTGTGCAGGTAGTTGTGTCCGAGTGTTACCTGCTCCTTTTCGGGTGTTGTCCGCACTCAGCCACCTCAGTGTCGTGCCGTGTACATTGCCATGATGATAGGACTGCAGCCAAGCTACTCATCATGTGGTGTCTCTTGCATTGTCAGTGTGGCTGACGTATGTGCATGTTTGCTGTGTTTCGCATGTGGGCATGTGTTGGTTGTGTGAATGTTGATGTGTTGGGTGGGTGCCCCTTTGGGCACATGGTGTTCGTGGGTTCTACTTGGTGTTTGTGTGTGTGCTGAAGTGTTCCTGTGGGATCAGGGACATGATCCAGAGTCATTGTGGGTGTGCAGTGTGCCCTGCTTGATTGTGCATGTGTGCCATTGTGCCCATCTCCCCCCGTCCCCCCACTCCCAGGTCGCTGCACACCATGTTGATGTAATGTTGGGTCATGTTGGGCAGTGTCCAGATCACCAACTCATGTCACCGTCTCCCGACTGGTGACTGTGGCCACCATCTTCTCCATGTCATTCAGCTCCTGGTGTTCTGCTGGCCCCCCTCCTCCGGGGTGCGTTGCTGCTTTCGTGTTGGCAGCAAGTTTCTGCTTGGTTTTGCCATTCACATCAGTCCAGCACCTCTTGTGCTCTTCCATTGTCCTCCTCTGCCATGCGACGGCATTCACATGGTCCGAGGTGGTGTGCCATCTTTGCCTCTTTGTTGCCAATGACAGGTTGGAGGTGACGTACAGTTGGTGGTGATGTTCTGTCTCATCCGTGTCGATAATCGGGTTTTCCTGTAGACTGTACTTCCTCTTCCTCTTCTCTTTGCCCTTCCACGAGCCCTGTATTCCTGGGTGTTCCTCCGTGGGGATTGTGGGGTTCATGTTGTCCCCTGTGTGGGTGTTGCTGGCCTCTCGCTGGTTGTCACTGTTTTCTTATCGCGTTTGGGCACATCGCGTCTTTTTACGCGTTGGGGTTTGTGTTTTTATCTCCATCGCGGTGGTTGTATCACGGACATTGGCCGCGTTTTCGGGGGGCTATCGCATGGTACCGCCGTGTTGTGAATTCCACGTTAACACAGGGTTATTTTCCCGCGATAGGCTGCGATGTGTAAAGTTGCGTTAACATTTTTTGGAGATGTTTAGCACACGTTCTTGTGAATATACCCCAGAGAAAGGGGAACAAGCTGAACAGACAGAAATGAGGAGGTGGCCCTCGGACCTGAAAAACTGCTTCTTGTGTGAATTGATATCTGCCTCCAGGGAAGGACATCTCACCTCCTTTGAACCAGTTGCAAGCTAAGCTACTGCCACACTCTCCGAAGGCAGTGGAAGAGGCTGGAGAAAGAACAGAATGAAGGTACAACAAAAAAAGGTAAGAGTCAGGATAAGGCCAAAGAACCACAAGGCGAATGCAGGTAGCAGGGTGCAAGGGCTAGGCACGCGTGATTAAAACACATCTGACAAATACTCGTTTATGAATGAAGGGTCGTGAAGAGGAGGAGAATCTCCATTTTGCAACATCACCTATTTTCAGTCAATGGACCATTCAATCCTGTCTTTTATGACAAAACATGCTCCACATATATGCAAGAAGGAACACAGGTTTTGCCCTGTTTGTGCCAAAGTAAACATTGGCTGACAAAGCAGAGAATCTTGGGGCATATCTACAAGGGCTTTATCTCTGCTTTTTGGCTTAAAAAGTCAAAAAGCGGAGATAAAACTATCGCCCTATTAACACGAGGGTGCAAACATGCATAATCGCATGTTAGCACTCTTTTTCCCAACGCCCCCCTTTGCATCTCTAATGAGATGCAAAGTGGGCGTCACTGGGCGTACCCCGGATGGACTACCTTACAAATATCGCTGATGTTCACATCGCGATATTTACAAGGCAGCCCACAGGATTATAGCAGACGTTAGATTTGGGCGAAAACGGCCGTTTTCGCAAAATCTAACATCTGCTAAAATCCTGACTTATCTATGTTAGACATAGGGGGTGGATTATGCTGATACGACCACAGGGTCGTATCAGCAAGGTTATCGCCGTTTTGCAGGGAACATCACTGGAAAACCAGCGATGTTCCCTGCAAAACGGCGATAACCTCGCTATCTCTGGAATTTTTATCGCCCTGGAGAAACGCGTTGTTAATAACGCACTACCAGGGCGATACATTCCAGAGATAGCCTGCGATAGGAATATTATCGCTAAGCACGGCCAGCGATAATTATCGCTGGCCGTTGATAATATGCCCCCTTATCTTTTCGTTTTATATTTAAAAATATTTTAAAATATATGCATACTGAAGTTCGAAAATCCGAGACAATTAAATGACCATTTTCATGCTTTTTATGTAAATAGAAAGAGTAAATAGGCAAATATTTGCGGTCCTAAAACTAGAATCTTTTTAATATGACTACTAATTAATCTCTTTTGACAGCCAGTGGTATAACCACAACAAATTAAACATGCCTCACCCAACTGGTAGGAAGAGTTGAGTGAGCCCAACAATTTCCATTATGTCAGTGCTCCGCCAGTACCACAATGTGCTACTTAATATATCGGGCTTGTTTTGAAATTTCCAGTTTACTTTTCAGTCAGTCTGGGTGCTGCCAAACCTGCCTGAGGTAGGACCAATATTCCAGATGATATGGCGTGATGGAGTTCAAAATAGCAGTGTTTATTAATACACAGGGCTGCAGCTAAATATGGGAGTGTGGCGCTCAGTGCTCCAGGGGTGCTGATAGATATAATACTAATGGTGCTGAATATGCCAAAGAGTGGTGATTACCCTGTGAGTAGAAGAGTAACACCAGCCACGCCATAGAGCTGAGCCTCTCTGTCAGTCTTAATGAGTTGCTGGGTATAATGCAAGCAGGAGAGCGAGATAAATAAAAATGTAGTTGCTCTTTTATTCACTCGGGACTCTAGTTCCGCTTTGATCACTGATACCTCCTGGTTTGATTCAATGGTGCTGACAGAAACAGTTCTTGAACGCTAACCTTTTGACCCATTGGAGGCTCTATAACATCCAGTATGAACAGTGCTTAATTTTAAATATATAAGTACCGGGACCCAAGGCATTGCACTGCAGCTGGCACCACCCACAGCTCCAGCCACTGATGTCCAGTGTGGCATTTAGGTCTATTCAGGTCACCCCATACTGCAGGGATGACATGGAAGGGCTGGTTATATCATTTTTGTAAAGTACATTGGATTACTAAACACAGTACTGGCATGCTCTGCTCAGATATAGAGTGAGAGCTCCAGCAGGTGCTGGGCTCTCATAAACAAGTGTCAGTGTTTTAAATTAAGTGCCAATGCAGAGCTACAGCAAACACCAACACAAATTAAGCACAGCGTATGAACCAATCTAATGGCAAAGGAGCATGGCCATACATGATGCAGAGACAGTTTGCAGAGAGCAGGCATACATCATGTGCAACACACAACTGTTCAATACAAGGAATCCTACCTGTGTGGCCTAAGGACATGATACTGCACAGCCTATTTTAGGGAACAAAATAAGAAGCATAGAGACCGCAATTGCGAACTACAACGACCTCCAAATAACTTCCCCTACCACCAGTAGCTCTGTCTGAGGAACGTCTCTATCAGGTACTTGCTGACTCCTTTCAGAGTGATCAGTGTATAAAAGTAGACATGTCTCTACTCTTGTGGGAGCAAGAGCTGTTAGAGATATCACATCTGAAGCTGGCAGTAATAGGTGCCATGCAAGCATAGACATCATCAAGGGAGTACAGCTGTCAGGGGCGGCTCCTCCATTTGAGCGGAGGTGCGTTACCCCACATGCCCCAGAGCTGAAAAATAAAATGGTAATAAAGTTTATTTATTGCAATTTTATTTTTCAGCAACATGTCCCGAACTAAGTGTCAGGACGGGGCGGGGGCAGCGCTGCCAAGTGGCAGCAGCAGGGAGCTGTGTGCTTTAAAACAAGCATGTCTCTTTGGCCAGCTGTCTTGGGGCGGCTAGCCAGACATGCATTTTAAAGTTCTCTAACCTAGCAGTCTTAGACATCTGGGTTAAAAAAAGAGCTAGCCTCTAGTGCTCATAGGAGCGCTAGGAGAGCCAGCTCTATCCAATTCTGTAGCTGCTTTCATGCTGTGAGAGCAGCACCAGGATTGGGTAGTGCAGTTTTCTGCATCAGAAGTTTCCAGGAGGACACCACAGGGAGGAGGACGTCACGCTGCGAAGGTAAGTGAATTTACTTTTTTGTGCCCAACCACCCACTGTACAAGCCAGTTGCCACTGACAGCTGTCAAATATTGTGACTTTTGTTGTCCTCTAGATTTTGACAATCCTGACAGCAGTTCAGAATTTATCAAATTCATGAAAATCTTGCGGAGTGTTTTTATTAAGTTGGATATCAATCTGTGGGTTCCTTTATTTTTACAAAGAGGCATGCAAAAACAGCGCTTCTTCTTGAGGCTTAGAGCATAATTAGACAATTTTTCTTGACAAACTCCTTTCTAAAGAAACCTCATTGACAAAGAGGCCAGGATCACCTGCATTCACATTTTCTTCTCTACAGGAGAGTACTGCCTCTTGAACTCACCAAAGATGCATGGACTAAACTGCCACCTTCCGTAAGAGGTTAAAATTCCAGAATTAATAACATCGCAACTTACCTCTCAATGGAGGATTAATGCATTTCCTGTTTCAAAGGTGCCTAGCACGTTCGCTCTATGAAGTATGGATTCATTCAAGAAACCAAACATAAGATTCAGTTTAGTTACCGAAAGTGAGGCAAATGATATTGTGGAAGTGGAAAGAACCACTCAAAATCTCATTTTCATTTTTCTGCTTTGGCGATACATATTGTTGGGTTCTTAAAGCGATCTTCGATAACCAATCTAGGTGCTCTCTTTTCTTGTTTTTCTTTCAGAGCACCTCAGTATCATTCAAACCCTTCCTTGCAGGAGTCAACGTTGGCTGAGATTTGAATGATGGAATCTTTATAGTTATTGTTCTTGAAAAATTACATTCAGAAGAGTAATAAACCAGACCAGTTCAAGATATGCAACTGTATGATAGAGACTTTTTCATAACAATACTCAATATGAGTGGTTTGCAACTGTTTTTGTTCTAAGAACTTTCAGGTCACTCCTCTATACCTGAGTTTGACACCCTAGTAATAAGATGTTGTTTTAGGTTTGCATACATTGGATGACTGGTGCCATCATCAAACTTGGGAAGCGTTCTAAAGGGGTTCAGTGGGGGTTATTTACTAAGGTTTTGCACATGGCACAAAGCAGTGCAAAGCATTCCATTGACTTACCCACCATTATAAAAACCTGCAGGCAAAGCACAAAACTACACAAAGCCACAAAACCACCTCCACAACGCTAAGCAAATAACTCCCAGAGTCTTTAAAATCATCCTGGCGAGGTTTACAACCTAAATTTCATTTCAACACTAGTAGATTCATGTCTTGGAGATTGAATCCACTTAATGAGGAAGGAATTTGATGAAGAAGAGTAGGATAAGGAGTAATGAAAATTACCAGTAAATAAATCACCTTCGTTTTACGTTCAGTTAACAAATATAAATATGACCCCAAGATGTTTCTTTGTAGAATGCTGATTTTGCACATTAAAATGTTTATTATGTTCATCAGATCAATGTTGGGAATTTATACAGTACAATTTTCCTTGCCAGTTTGTGTATTTGTTTGTTATTTTGTTGTGGGAATTGTTGTTCCTGTCGATATCACTGTAATGATCCATTTTAAATTGTGAAAAACTGATTCCAAATAAATGGGCGTAGAAGAAATTTCAAAAGACAATCAGTGACTGCCTCAGAACTGAAAAGACAAGGAGAAATTGTAAAATCAGCTGTTATGCATTGTTGCCATGATGCAAGAAAAATGTATTAAACTGGCCTCATATATTCTTTATGGTGGAATAATGCAGCATCTTGGCAAACTACAATAGACCAACTGGACTAATACTTTATCTGATATTTTAGATTGCAATTAGTTTAAAGTTCTGTCTCAGATATGAACATCAACAACAGAACAACAATATAATGTAGTCAATATTATATGTGTTTCTTCCAGCTGCCTAAATGGGATAAGTATGCACAGTTCTTTCTATTTTTTTTAGATTACCATTGAGACAAAATTCACATAGAAACACTTGTTTCTCACATTGGAGTTATATAGTTATAATACATGTTGGCCTATGTACATTGTGTTATATTATGTTATAATATTTATTAAGCGCTTGAATATCCAAAAGGGTGTCTTGGTGCTAGACACAGTGTGGCAGTAGTTGCACAGGGTTAGTAAACCTATAGTGGGAAATTAAAAAGCAAGGTTTTGAGGGATTTTCTGAACCCCAAGAGGTTGGAACAGAAGGTCATTCCATGTGTGAGCGGCAGCCCGCACGAAGCTGCAGCCACCTCAAGTTGCATGTTTAAAGCTGGGTACTGAGACTGTTTTTGCTGCAGAAGATCTTAGTGGTCTAGTGGGCAGGTACCATTTAAAACTGTTTTTACGGAATAAGGGTCCTTGATCGTTCAGGGCCTTATGGACGATGCAAAGAGCCTTGAAGGTGACTCTTTGACTGATAGGAAACTAGTGCAGTCTCCTCATGGGTTTAGCAACCAATTGGTATTTATGAATTTTAAGTAGGAGCAGTGCGGCTGCATTTTGCAAGGTCTGTAGCCTATTTAATACATGTTTGTGAGCAGTTAAATACAGACTGCTACAATTGTCCAGTCGGGATAGAGCAGGGGAAGTCACTAGCGTCTTCTGAAGTGGAGGGCGAATATAAGGGAGTACCTTCTTTATGAGCTTTAAGGTGTGAAAGGCCTTTGAGGCAACTGCATTGACTTGGTCAGTGAAGGACAACTTATTGTTTATCAGAACACCTAGATTATGGGCTTTGTTGACAGGTGGTAGAAGGGAATCCATGTCTTGGGGCCACAAAGTGGGCGTCCAAAAAGAGGGGTCGGCCCCAAAGAGTAGGACCTCTGTCTTTCCCGAGTTCAACTGATTGGTTGGTTGACGGCCTGCATACAATTGCAGAAATTACATTATTTTTCTAGTGAGTAATTGGCCAGGGAGACTGCAATTTGTGTGTCGTCGGTGTAGGAGATAAAGGCAAAGCCAAACAACTTGATGAGTTCCGCAAGAGGGGTAACATATATGTTGAACAGCGTAGGGCTGAGTGAGGACCCCTGCGGAATTCCACACGGAAGGGAGAAAGAGTGAGATAAAAATGTATCCAATCGAACCGCTTGTGCGCGGCCAGGAAGAAAAGAACTAAGAAGTTTCCATGCCGTGCCAGTGACACCAATATTCTTTAGACAATTGAACAGTCTATCGTGATGTACGGTATCAAATGCCGCCGATAGGTCCAAGAGCATCAGGGTGGCTTTGCCGCCTTGAGCGAGGGATTTTTGGATTTCCGTTGTTGCCTTAATTAGGCATTGAGGTTGTACTGCATTAAATATTTACATGCATATTATAAAATTACAGCAAGATTAAAAAAATGCCAACTTGTATTCCATGTATTTTATTTAAACTATAAACTCTCACATTACCGTACATGGTCAAAGTAGCACTTTCCAAAATCATCTAATGAATTTGACAGTGACAAATATTAAAAAAGGCAATCAGATTACTACAACTATATACATTTAAGGATAAAGAAACACAACATGGCGTTATTTACTAACTTCCCACTACTCTCCCAGGAAGAGTCTAACAGGCCTGCAACTCAATGTACCATGAGACTGGAGCTGCTGTAAGGGTTTAAAAAACGTTAAATCCTTGAAAGATCAAACATCTAATAAAAATGCAGGTCTCAAATGGAGGGCAAAAAATACGTTAGGAAGGGGGCTATTCCACAATGTAGACCTAAAGAGGAAAATGACTGATTGCAGGCTTTGGCATTCCTTAAAGAGGATTCTACCATTAAAAAACATTGTGAACACTTTTCATTGAACGTCCAAAAGGTCAAAGTTTCTCAACTACAAGCTGGAGATTTAGGAAAATGCCTTGAAAAGAAGGCAGCAGGCCCCAATCCTATGTAATACGAGCAGGAAGACGTGACCAACACAGTCCCTTGGTGAATGGAGGAATATTATTGTATTTCCTGGCTACTGATATTAGCTGTGTCGATAAATGAAAACTGTTTTTAAGACTGCAGGGTCTATTGAAAGAGCAATACCAAACATTCAGTGGAACAACATATTGCAGGTTTTGGTGAAGATCAGATGGATCAGGTGGATAAGGAATTGCATATATTCAGGAAACCAAATTTTGAATTTAGCTGCTAGGACCCTTTTGCAGTAGGCTAGCGAAAGGAATGTAGAAAAAGGAATTGAAACACATTTAAAGAGATTTTAATCCTGAAACAAGAGTGGGAGCAGTCCTACTTAAATCTTAATCTGTGACCCTGGAGGGAGAAACTACAATTATCCTGCGTTTGTAGATGGAAGTATGTAATTGAGCCTTAAGTACATCCTAGGGTGTCACCTTAACTCTGGATGCAAATAGGACAGTAACTCTGGATACAACTGTGCATCATTAACAAGTTGGTTGATTCAGATGTGTCCTCCAGCCAATAGTTTTTCTAGAGCCTCCATGTGATGTAAAACATGATAGGAGAAATAATAAACCCTGTGTGGTACTTCAAAAGGTTATGGACAGGAAAATACTAAGTAGAGCACATGGGATGTTTGACCATATCAAAGCCTTCTGAGAAAATCATTAAGACAAAGGCCTTGGTGCCCATTTTGTCCAGAGTATTGAGCTCATTGACCAAAATGGATTTTTGTTTTTTTGAGTAATATATATAGAGAAAAAATCTTTACTGATAATCACTGAACAGGCCATAATCCTAAGATTCTCTTTTAAATGAACTGACAGTGGTGCCTCCCCAATCAGTATATTATTGTAAGGAAATCCATCAGTCTTTTACTATACTCCCTTGTACTATTTTAAGTTCATGCCTTGTGTCTCTCATGTGGTCTGAGAGCTGTCAAATAGCAACCAGCTCTATGTACTGTGTACCATTGCCTTGTTCCTTTCGATATAGCTCCTACTACTGTGGCCTGTCCTGATTAACTTTCAGTACAATAGCCTTTTATAGAAACCTGTAAAAATATTGATGGTTTTACACCTTGCAGTGTGGCAGTATTAGCACACGGCAGCTTATTATCATGTAGAGAGAAAATTCATGAACTCACTGGTGCAAGGCAAATCACCCAAGATGTCTTGCATTAAACAGCTCAGATAATGTCCTGCCATACTCACGGTGGTGTTACAAATACAGTGTGGACCTCAGACAAACTATAACTCCAGTTTTACAATCAATCTAATGTTTTGTAAATGTGACCAACACCAACATTAGATCTTACTTGTAATTTGCACTTGCATTTTTACATTTTTATGAAAATTGGTAAACTTATTTTAACTTTCTTAATTTTAATACATGCATGGGTGTTTCTTCTCCATCTTGGTTGAATAAAGAGACTCATCCACGCAGATCAGGAATTTCTTGTGTCTTCACACAATTGGTTAGGCAGACATTTTCATTCACAGCTCTTACTTAACCTTCTCAGGGCATTTGCCAGACACAAGCTTTATAGGAGGAACTCAATGATGATGAGTGAAGGAGCATTCAATGATTGCACGTATCTGGCTGAATCAGATTGTTTTAAATTGTTCATTTTGGGGAGAAGGACCCTTAGCAGACTCAAATACTCCACTGCCCTTTGAGACATAATATGTTAGACAGTGAACAATTGAAATCACTTATGAGTTGCTCTTCAAAGCTGCCTGAAAAACCCTGACTTTTAGACAAAACACTTAAAAAAATACTCTTCATAATAGTCCTTTGGCATAGTGCTTGAACATTTTAAAGTAGGAAAGGAGCTGCCTAAATCCTCATGTAGAGGTTGTGACTCGATCAATACACTTAGGGGCCGATTCCGATCCCGGTCGGAGGCGCACCCAATACCATTCGGTCGGGAAAAAAGCCATGCGAAAGCCTGTTTCCCGACCGATCCGTACAGCACACCGAACGAGTAAGTACGATGCGCACAACAGCACAGAATCCGGCCGAGCCGTACTCACCCAAACCAGGTCCTGTTCCCCGACCGAGGCGAATCCGGAAACGCTGAATCGAGTCGCACGGAAGGGAAAATGCAGCTCCGTCCGGCCGAACAAGTACGATGCGCTTCCCGTACGCGCCGAACCCGTCGCTACGCACGGCACGTCAAAGCATCCGGGAGAGGCGCACATAAGCTCCGATTCGCGCCACAACACGATCCACGGCTACGAGGCGAACACGCCAGCGACGAGGACGACGCGAAGCGGCGAGGACGACGCGAAGCAACGAGAAGGACGAACGACACGAACCAACCATGAATCCCTTCGTCCCGATCATACCAATATTCTACATTTACTACCGGAACAGGCACGGACGCGTACGGCGCAGAAGGTAAGTCAGACACCAACCACAAAACACATACAACACGTACACGACACATCACACACACACAGAGGGATGCAGAATATACTTACACCAGCAACAGCAGCACCATAGGGGCGGGATGCCCATCACCAATGCCACATATGCACACAGGGGCCTGAATGCGCACCACCACCCCTACCCAGGGGGGCAGGATGCCTACCACTACTACCACCCTCACCCAGGGGGGCTGGATGCCTACCACTACTACCACCCTCACCCAGGGGGGCTGGATGCCTACCACTACTACAACCCTCACCCAGGGGGCTGGATGCCTACCACTACTACCACCCTTAGCCAGGGGGCTGGATGCCTACCACTACTACCACCCTCACCCAGGGGGGCTGGATGCCCACCACTACTACCACCCTGAGCCAGGGTGGTGCCAGATGCCCACCACCACTACCACCCTTAGCCATGGGGGTGCCAGATGCCTACCACTACTACCACCCTCACCCAGGGGGGCTGGATGCCTACCACCACCCTTAGCCAGGGGGGCTGGATGCCTACCACTACTACCACCCTCACCCAGGGGGGCTGGATGCCTACCACCACCCTTAGCCAGGGGGGCTGGATGCCTACCACTACTACCACCCTTAGCCAGGGGGGCTGGATGCCTACCACTACTACCACCCTTAGCCAGGGGGCTGGATGCCCACCACTACTACCACCCTGAGCCAGGGGGGCTGGATGCCTACCACCACCCTTAGCCAGGGGGCTGGATGCCTACCACTACTACCACCCTGAGCCAGGGGGGCTGGATGCCTACCACTACTACCACCCTCACCCAGGGGGCTGGATGCCTACCACTACTACCACCCTTAGCCAGGGTGGTGCCAGATGCCCACCACCACTACCACCCTTAGCCATGGGGGTGCCAGATGCCTACCACTACTACCACCCTCACCCAGGGGGGGCTGGATGCCCACCACCACCCTTAGCCAGGGGGGCTGGATGCCTACCACTACTACCACCCTCACCCAGGGGGCTGGATGCCTACCACTACTACCACCCTCACCCAGGGGGGCTGGATGCCTACCACTACTACCACCCTCACCCAGGGGGGCTGGATGCCTACCACTACTACCACCCTTAGCCAGGGGGGCTGGATGCCTACCACTACTACCACCCTCACCCAGGGGGGGCTGGATGCCCACCACTACTACCACCCTGAGCCAGGGTGGTGCCAGATGCCCACCACCACTACCACCCTTAGCCATGGGGGTGCCAGATGCCTACCACTACTACCACCCTCACCCAGGGGGGCTGGATGCCTACCACCACCCTTAGCCAGGGGGCTGGATGCCTACCACTACTACCACCCTCACCCAGGGGGCTGGATGCCTACCACCACCCTTAGCCAGGGGGGGCTGGATGCCTACCACTACTACCACCCTTAGCCAGGGGGGGCTGGATGCCTACCACTACTACCACCCTTAGCCAGGGGGGGCTGGATGCCTACCACTACTACCACCCACACCCAGGGGGGGCTGGATGCCCACCACTACTACCACCCTGAGCCAGGGGGGGCTGGATGCCTACCACCACCCTTAGCCAGGGGGCTGGATGCCTACCACTACTACCACCCACACCCAGGGGGGCTGGATGCCTACCACTACTACCACCCTCACCCAGGGGGGCTGGATGCCTACCACTACTACCACCCTCACCCAGGGGGGCTGGATGCCTACCACTACTACTACCACCCTTAGCCAGGGGGGCTGGATGCCTACCACTACTACCACCCTCACCCAGGGGGGCTGGATGCCTACCACTACTACCACCCCCACTCATAGGATGGACAATGCATGACACAACCAGCACACCACAACCTAGGGAATGCAAGAAAAGACATCCCCCCAACACCATGACAAGCGTGTGTAGACTGTGTCAAATGCCTACAACACCAAACATGACTTTGAACATACAATGTGACCCCCTAGCACATGTGCCACACATATATGTGTGTGGCACCCACAATGCAAGCAGGCCATGACCATTGTGGCAATGGGGTCCAAACCCCCATCATCACAGTGACCAAAATGTAAGTGTGGGGTCCATAGCTGAAGCACATTTTGAACATTGTGGCAATGGGGTCCAAACCCCCATCATCACAGTGACCAAAATGTAAGTGTGGGGTCCATAGCTGAAGCACATTTTGAACATTGTGGCAATGGGGTCTAAACCCCCATCATCACAGTGAGCAAAAGGTAAGTGTGGGGTCCATAGCTGAAGCACATTTTGAACATTGTGGCAATGGGGTCTAAACCCCCATCATCACAGTGAGCAAAATGTAAGTGTGGGGTCCATAGCTGAAGCACATATTGAACATTGTGGCAATGGGTTCTAAACCCTCATCATCACAGTGAGCAAAATGTAAGTGTGGGGTCCATAGCTGAAGCACATATTGAACATTGTGGCAATGGGGTCTAAACCCCCATCATCACAGTGACCAAAAGGTAAGTGTTGACAAAGAAAGAGGTGCAACTGCCAAACTGCATGGATGATTCCTGGTCACAGAACAAAAAACACATCAGTGGCAAAGTAGTGTATGTGTCCCATTGCAACATAAATTGGGTGAGCCAAATACTGCAGTGCAAATAAGACATACCTTTGGCCATGTGCAGACAAACAACACCCATGGGGGCTGACACCGTCAACATTCATCAATGACACAATGACAGAAGTGACCATCAGAATGCAGACCCACATATTTGCACCAATGGGCACACAAATGCAGATACCCTGTGGAGACTGCAGATGTGAGGTGAACAGATACCATACCATGGCAGCAATGGGACACACAAACCATGATCATTGTGCTGACCGATGACCTAGGAGTCCCAGGGACAGCAGGGGAAACCCACCAAACTACATACAGCCAATGGCACACCCAAGATATGCCAATGCAGTGGTGCAGATGCACAAACACAAACAGGCAGACCCACACTGCACATCATACACAACAGGTGAGGGGGGGTGCCAGTGTCCCCAGGCAACCACACAACACATGAGGAGACCTGAATACCAATCATACAGATGTGCATACAGTGCCACACAAAGGTAACTCATGGATCCAAATCCCCTATGTGGGCAAGCAGGCATTGTCAGATGAGAGGGAGCACAAATCACACATGTCACACAGGCACGTAGGGACAGCAACTGACACAGCAAGACACAGACACACCACAGCACCACCCCCAGGGCCCCCACAATGTGGTGACCCTGGGCTGCATTACAATCCCACTGTGATGACAAAGCTAAATGTCGTTCACACTGTGAACCACAGTCATGTGTCCTGAGCAACTAACTACCATCACACCTACACAAGCACAAATCAATCAGCATGGCCAGTAAGCCAAGGCCAACATGGAGGCAGGGGCCTAGCCGGGCAACAACTCTCATCTGCACACACTCAACACCACACCCCTCGACCTCCAACAATGTGCAGCAGTGAAGTACACATGCACTGGTGACATTGCACATGCACCCATGACTATTCCAGGGTGGTGGGTGGGAACCAAGGTGCAGAAACACATCACACATGGCCACTCAACAAGACTCCTGAATGTCTGACACACTGCACACTACGCTGTACATGGACATGACGGCAATACCACACCAACCAATGGGATCCCAGCCACAGTCACACACCAATGAAGAAGCCAAGGTCACCCACAAAGAACACACATAGACAACAACCAACATTGCAGCCCGGACCCTGAGGAGTGCCAGCAGTCACACACACAACGTGTCACAATCACTGAAAGATAACACAAACTGGAAATCACATGACAGGGGCAAACAACAAGTGCCAAGGGGAAACCTGACTGTGACCCATCTGCGTCTGCACACAAACTCAGCCCTGACAGCAAACACACCTATGGGTGACACCCTGATGACCAGTAATGTGCCATGCACCCACATCACAGAGAACCCAGGGAGAAGACTTTGGGGGAACATAGGTCAACTCAGCTAGCATCACAAACAGGTACAACACTAGGGATCACAGCATGCACAGCTAAACGGAAGTGAACACACAGACATGCACATACAACACACACCTTGGGCGCAGGCAATGTCACAGGAGTACACACTGCCATGAGGGGACTCCACTCCTGTGTGAGGAAAGCTGTGCCATATGTTGCCTCAGTAGGGCCCCATCATGTCAGCTGAGCACTTGGTCACACAATCAACAATTAGCACCAAATGAGGGCTCCCGTCACATCAGCCTGGTCATGGAAGTGCCAACGGAATCATCAGCACAGATCCAACACACTTGTATAGCAATGTTGCACTGACAACACAGATGAGTCCTTCCCCATTGATGCCCAAACCTGCATGTCCAGTGGAGATGGCCACACGGTCAGGGAAGTAGACGAATTGAACAATGGCAGGCACAACAGATGTGCAGGGGTGGAAGCCACAGATGTGAAATAGCTAATCTAAGTAGGAAATCCCATTGCCAAATACTGAACACATGACACCCTCAGATGCTGCTATGGATGACATGGATACACCACAGGATAGGACACATTCCCCCTGGACCACATGGGTTCCTGCACAGTAACACTTCATTATCATGAGACCAAATATCACCATCACTGCAGCAAGGGCATGGTTAGCATCATCAACAACATGTACATCAGAAGCATAAGCACTAGAGAACAGAAAGTTGCTTTATTCAGCATATGTGTGGAATGAAAACAAAGTCCAGAAAAAACACAAAGGCCAATGGCCAGTCCATTGTTAAAGTCCAAACAGGGTGACAGTGGCAGATGTCACCCTACGCATGCCTGCACAAAACCAGGGACAATCCACTAGGAGGGGCAACCGGGGAGTAGGCCAGGCACCGCAGGGACAGGATCAGGGCTCACCAGGAGGAAGCAGGGAAGGGGTGGTGGGTGCTGGAGAGCCACTGACAACTGCAGTGGAGGTGTCTGACATGGTGTGTGCCGGCACAACTGGGGGGCATGACTCAGATGTTGTGGGTGCCGGCACGACTGCAGTGGACCCTGCAGATGGAGTGGACAGGTCCGCCACTGCAGTGCCCAAGTCAGACAGGGTGGTAGTGGACTCCACTGCAGTGCCTACCACCAGGGGAGGAGAATGGGGAACAGGCAAGGTGGGCTGGACAGAGGGGAGGACACCCTCACCACATCAGTGGCACAGACAAGCGCAGCGGGGGTGTGGTGCCGGGAGAGCAAGTGGCAGGGGAGAAGGCCGGATCCTCTTGGGGATGGTATATCTGTGGGTGGGGGAACCTGGGGCAGGGTGTGGTGGGGGCACCTGTGGAGTGGGGGCCTGAGGGATGGAGGAAGGAGACCTGGTGCCTGAGCTGCAGGGCGGCGGCGGGGTCTTGCTCTTACGACTCCGGGGGGACTTGCGGGTGGGGGCCTCAGTCTGTCTGCGCCTGGGGGAGGGTGTCCGGGGGCGAGGGGCACTCTGCTCCGTGTGGGGGGCTTCCTCTTCCCCCTGGATGCTGGAGCAGCTGGATCGGAGGGAAGAGGCCGAGGTCACTGAGGAAGAGGCGCTGGGTCTTTGGGGTTGCAGGTGAGGCAAGGGAGGGTGTTTTGGAGGGAGAGGCAACTGAGGACTGCGCAGTGCTCGTGGATGCGTGTGTGTGTACCAGGGCCCCATCCCCTGTGAGTCTGGTTTCAGTCCCCTGACTGTGCGTGCGTGTGCGTTTTGTTTGTGGCGTGTGTGTCTGTGTGCTGGATGTGTGTGTGCTGGTGTGTGCCTGTGCCGGTGTGTGTGTGCTTGGGACGGGTAAGGTGCTGGGGAGTGTGGATGGAGCAGAGGCAGGAGGGGTGAGGGACTGTCTGAGGAGGGACACTGCTGCCGTCAGGGAGGAGTCCATGGACCTATTGCCCCTCTGTAGGTCAGACATGCCCGATGAGATGCCCTCCATGAACGACACCAGCTGAGTCAACAGAGCGGTGTGCGCATGGAGGACACTCAGCATGGCTGTCTGCCCTACATGGAGCTGGCGAAGGAGGTACACAGACTCCTCACTCAGGGCAGCAGGGGACACAGGGGCAGGGGGTGCGGTGCCTGGCCCAAAGGAGACACGCTCCCGAACATGGGAGCCTCCACGGACCTGGGGAATGGGAGCCGATGGGAGGGCGGTGGTGGTGCTGGTGGTGGCGGGGACAGCAACACTAGCTGGGGTGTGGTGGCTGCTGACACCCGCCTCCATAAGGGAGTCATCCTCCGAGTTGCTCTGGTCCTCAGCTGAGGTGGATGGTGCTGAGGACTCCTCGGTGTGGCTCCCCTCGCCCTCCGTGCCACTGGGTCCCTCCGACCACTCCTCGGCTGCTGACCCAGTCTGGCTCTCCGGCTCCTCCTGGTCCGTGGAGCTGTCCCCTTCCGTGGCCGTGGATGTATCTGCAAACAATGGGGAAACAGACAGACATCAGTCACCTGCACCAAACGCACACACCACTGTGAGCACAGCACATTACAGAGCAAGCCCTGGCATCATTAGTTGTACATTGCTAAAAGTGCCCTAACTGAACAGGAGAAGCCAATTGTCAGTCTGATGCCAACCATGGCACTCACATCCCACATGGCCTTGCACCCATCTGTCTGGTGTCTGTTGGATAGCAACACCCCAGTGTGGACACATGCACCAACTACACAGTAGTTGGACAGTGCAGAGGACACGGTGGAGCATGTGGACATGCACACATCACAACTCTTGCCACTGAGTCAGTACAGGTTTCCGGATGAAAGGGACGCCCAGAGTCAAATAGGATATGCATGTGATGCATACCAGCGACAGACACCATGATGCACCCATGTCCTGATAGCCATCGCCACAATGGTGTGCATGTAGCACATGTCACTCCCCTGCAGGATCACCAATAAGTAGACACATGCCATGGCGGAGGCATGACTGCTAAGTCATACATCACTGTCTCAGTGATGTATGACTTGGCAGCCAGACAACAACACTCTGCACTGTGTCACAATAGTAGGTCATGGGGAATGCAAGTCCTGGAGCTGCACAAGTGCACATGTACATCCCCCACACAACACATCATCTTAACCCTCATCTGTCCAGGTCATACCTATTGGACATATGGGAGACCTGTGACACTACCCTCTGAACCTGAGCCCCTCACAATCTGCTGTGAATGGGGAACAGCTGCCTGAACTTCACATTCGCATACCCCAGTCTGCACGGGCAGCTGATCAAACACCTATGTGACACACAAGTATCGTCTCCTATGGTCACATCTCCAGGGGCATGCTGAGCCCCTACCAAGAAACACCCCAGCAGTCCTGGCAACTAATCCACAGCACACTGACACAGAGGCAGACACCTGAGGGGTCAAATCACTGCGCACAATGTGTCAGCTGATACACGGGAGTGGGAGTACAGAGTGCATTGCATGGCCTGGAGTAGGCATGACTGTCCTGCCCCACATGAATGAGGGATGAGCCCTGGACAGTGGATAGCTGGCTATGTATGTGTGACACACGTAATCTGCACACTCCTGGGGCCCAAACATTGTTCCCACCCGCTGCATGGGCGTGTGCCACATACCCCAGGCACATGTGGTGGCTCAGCTCAGCAAGTGGACCGCATATCAAAGCAACACGCAGATTACATGTCCGAACACAGGCGTAGTGTGAACAATGGACCCACCCATGATGCCCACAACAGAGTTAGGGAAACAGATGCTGTCCCCCACCTTTAGTGAAGCAAACTGCAAGGACACAGTCCCAAGTGACACAATTCCCTGAATGTAAGGGCCACACCTGGGTATCAGATGAGCAGTGGGCAGTGCACAATAGAGGGACATGGCTCCTGGACAACATGACTGCTGCACTGTGGCAGTTGAACCAGGCCAGAGGAGGGCACAAAGCATGTAATACAGAGTTCACAGTGCAGTCTTTGACTCACCCCCTCCTTGCTGCTGTCTGGCCTTCAGCTGCCCATCCAGGTCTGGAAACACCACCGCCAGGATCTGGAGCATGTGGGGGTCAGGGTCCGTGTTCCGCCCCTCCTGCGAGGAGGCGACAGCTTCAGCTGGACCCGTGCAATCCTCCGGGTCCAGCCCCGAAGGTCCTGCCACCTCTTCTGGCAGTTGCGGATCCGGCGCTTGTAGACCCCCACGGACCGGACAGCCCGGACGATGTCCTTCCAGATCTCCTGCTTCCGATGGGCATTAACCTGTCAGGATGACAAAGTGAAAAGGCCATTACTACACATGCAACATATCCGTGCATGACACAGTTGTATATACATGTCTCAATCACAGGGGCACATGATGTACACAGGCAGTGCAAAGCTGCCCATGGACAGTTTGCCAGACGTCACTACATGGTATCATTGCATGGGAAGTAAAACCTTGTTCAAATGCACTGTCACTGCACCATACCTGTCCAGTGCATGTCACTACACACTATGGGGGGTGACAACTACTCAGTGAGCCTGCTAGCCAGTGGCGTGCAGACTTTCAGCCTTGCTAGTCAGACAATATGCACATTCAGAAAGGCAGTGCACAGAACACTCACCTGCTCCCCTGGTGTCCCATACAGCTTGCTGTACTGTGGAAGTAGGCTGTCCAGCAGGGCCTGGTTCTCCTCAAGGCTGAAGGCTGGGGCTCTCTCCACAGTACGTGCCATTGCAGGGTCCAGAGGGGCAGAGACAGCAGCAGTGCAGTGGCAGATGTCGTCCTGGAGCATGTAGTGCAGGCAAGTGAGCTCTCAGGGGAACAGCCAGCAATATATATGTGCTGGAGAGGCAGATACTGTCCCTTGTGTCCAAAGTGATAGGTCCAAGTCGTTTGCATCTTCTGAATCTGGCCAATCCATGGAATAGCAGCACCAAAACACGCCCACAGCATCCTTCAAATCTTCAACTTCATGACATACATGATTTTGCAACATTGTTGTGGGTGACCAACTGAATTTCCAGCAACCGACTCGTTCGAAATTCGAAAACGCGTCCGTTGCCAGGCAAGGCCATTGTCAATGGGTGCGCACCGATCGGTCCATTGCGGTACAACGCGTACAGGGGTACAACGCGTACCCGCACACATTGAATGCAATGGGCCGGCCGGGGGCACCGATCGGTCCATTGCAGTTCAACGCGTACAGGGGTACAACGCGTACCCGCACACATTGAATGCAATGGGCCGGCCGGGGCACCGATCGGTCCATTGCAGTTCAACGCGTACAGGGGTACAACGCGTACCCGCACACATTGAATGCAATGGGCCGGCCGGGGGCACCGATCGGTCCATTGCAGTTCAACGCGTACAGGGGTACAACGCGTACCCGCACACATTGAATGCAATGGGCCGGCCGGGGGCACCGATTGGTCCATTGCAGTACAACGCGTACAGGGGTACAACGCGTACCCGCACACATTGAATGCAATGGGCCGGCCGGGGCACCGATCGGTCCATTGCAGTACAACGCGTACAGGGGTACAACGCGTACCCGCACATTGAATGCAATGGGCGGCCGGGGCACCGATCGGTCCATTGCAGTTCAACGTGCACAGGGGTACAACGCGTACCCGCAAACATTGAATGCAATGGGCCGGCCGGGGCACCGATCGGTCCATTGCAGTACAACGCGTACAGGGGTACAACGCGTACCCGCACACATTGAATGCAGTGGGCGGCCGGGGCACCGATCGGTCCATTGCAGTACAACGCGTACAGGGGTACAACGCGTACCCGCACACATTGAATGCAATGGGCCGGCCGGGGGCACCGATCGGTCCATTGCAGTACAACGCGTACAGGGGTACAACGCGTACCCGCACACATTGAATGCAATGGGCCGGCCGGGGCACCGATCGGTCCATTGCAGTACAATGCGTACAGGGGTACAACGCGTACCCGCACACATTGAATGCAATGGGCCGGCCGGGGGCACCGATCGGTCCATTGCAGTACAACGCGTACAGGGGTACAACGCGTACCCGCACACATTGAATGCAATGGGCCGGCCGGGGGCACCGATCGGTCCATTGCAGTACAACGCGTACAGGGGTACAACGCGTACCCGCACACATTGAATGCAATGGGCCGGCCGGGGGCACCGATCGGTCCATTGCAGTACAACGCGTACAGAAGTACAACGCGTACCAGCACACATTGAATGCAATGGGCCGGCCGGGGGCACCGATCGGTCCATTGCAGTACTACTGCGTACAGGGGTACAACGCGTACCCGCACACATTGAATGCAATGGGCCGGCCGGGGGCACCGATCGGTCCATTGCTGTTCAACGCATCACTGTACATGTGACTGGCATATGTCAGCATGCCTGTCTCAGATGGACATATGCCAGCCACAGATAGCTCCCAGGGAGTGAGAGGCACACCTACATCACGACAGCCTGTCCAAACTTTATCATAAGGCATGTAAGGCTGCATTTCCTATTGTGTGTATGTTGGTGTACATGTTGTCCTGTGGGTGTCACCTGTGGGCAGCCACCCCCAGGCTGTGCACGTGTTCATGGGGACAGGATCCTGGGTGTTACGTGTACATGACCACTGTGATGTGCAACTGTTCATATCTGTGCATGTGCCATGGTCACATTTCACGGTGGTGTATGTGTATGTCATGTCACATACCCCGTGAGTCCCATGTGGGACGGTATGTTTGAGCCAGGGTGTCCCAGTGGCACAATAGTGATGGTCCTCCACAGTCTTTGTGCATGTAGTGTTTACAATGTCTCTGATTTCATGTGCACAATGGGAGACAGTCTCCACATCCACGTTGTGTGTGCATGGACTTTGATGTTGTGCGTGTGTGTGTCACAGACGTCCATGTCTGTCCTGCCGTGGCAAGTGGGACCACTACCTGTGGGGGTCATGGTTGTTTTGCTGTGGTGTATACATGATACTCCATGTAATGCCAGTGTCCATGTGGCAATACAGGGTCCCTGGGAATGTACCTGTCGTTGAGCTGTGGTGCCTGGGGCACATCTGTCCTCACATGTCACTGTGGGGGTGATTGTGACACGGCAGCAGGAGATGGGAACTGTGACACGGCCTCATGATATCCAATGGGCCAACCTGGGACTAATTGATGCCACTTGTTGGACCGTGTTGACAGATGTTGGCCATGTATGTACCATACATGTCCTTACGGAACTGCACACTTCATGTAGTTGTGCCTCATAATGATGTATGTTGGGATATTGAGTGTGTTCAATGCCGCATATGTGGGCTGACTGACAATCTTGCTTACTTCTCCTCTGCACTGCAGGGCTCCTGCTGTCCATCGACCATTCCCAGACCTGGCAACGATGGTGGAACGGGACAGCATCCGACGGTACCGCTTCACCAGGCAGCTGATTGAGGATTTGGCAGTGCAGTTGTCCCCACATTTACAGCCTGGCCGGCCGTATCCTACAGCGCTGACCCCCAAGGTGAAGGTGATGGCAGCCCTACACTTCTTTGCCACCGGTACCTTCCAACATACTGTGGCGACTGCTGGTGGGATGTCACAGACCATGTTGAGCCGTGTGCTCCGCGATGTTTTGGCGGCAATGTTGCTATTCCTGAACCGGTACATCTATTTCCCTAGACTGCGACGACTCACTGACGTGAAGAGTGACTTTTATGCCCTGGGGAGGATGCCGCATGTCATTGGCTCCATTGATGGGACACATGTGGCTTTGGTACCACCACAGGCCCAGGAGCAGGCCTACCGTAACCGCAAGCACTACCACTCGGTCAATGCACTGGTGGTGTGTCTTGCAGACATGACCATCACACACGTGTGTGCCCGTTTCCCTGGTTCAGCACACGATGCCTTTGTGATGAGGAGTAGTCGCATCCCCAGGATGATGGCACAGATGCAGAACCAGCGTGCCTGGCTTGTCGGTGTGTACTGACTTTGTGCCATTGTGTGTGATCTGATCTGTAGTATTCCGCCCACTTTTCCAAGTCAGCTAATGTGCACTTGTCTGTCCGTAGGTGACTCGGGATACCCCAACATGCCGTGGTTGCTGACACCCCTCAGGAACCCTGTGACACCAGCCCAGATGCGCTACAATGAGGCACATGGTCGGACCAGGAGAGTGATTGAGCGGACATTTGGTCTCCTGAAGAGCCGCTTCCGCTGCCTGGACAAGACCGGAGGGTCCCTCCCATATGCCCCTGCGAAAGTGTGCAAGATTATCATCGTCTGCTGCATGCTCCACAACCTGGCAGTGCGGAAGGAGTTGCCTCTCATCCAGGATGACAATGACCAACATCCGCCACCTGTGGAGGATCCTGGCCTGGACCACGATGACAGTGACGATGATGATGATGATGATGAGGGTGATGTCCGCACACAGCTCATCACCAACTTCTTTAGCTGAATGTGAGTATCCTGAGGTGTCATGTCAATGATGTGAGTTGGCATGATATGTGTAGGTGGTGCTCTGGTGCTGTTGGAGTGTGTCCATGGGCTACTTGACTGGATGTGTGTTGCGATGTGTGCTTACAGGTGGGCTGTACTCCCCAACAGTGTTGACATGCTAACTTGGTTCTGGGTGGGTATCTTGTAACATGTATTGTGCATGAGTTTTGCTGTTCTGTCCTGTACTCCATTGCTTTTGACTGTGTGTCATTTCTGTCCTTCACAGGGTACTTTCAGATTTGTTTGGTCAACTGTGTCCACCGACGACGTGAGTGCACTTCCAGGCTGGTAGCTGTTGTGTCCCTACAGGTGATGTGCGCCACACCCATGGACTTCCTTCCGTCTACAGTTGTTGACTGTGTGCCCGCTGCCAGGTGGGATTACCTTGCATCTGTAGTGGTTACGACATGTTGCAACTGTGTAATAAACCTGTGCTTCACTTTGTGATGTGCGTTGTCTGTGGTCACACATTTGACTGCCATTTGCTTACTGCACCTATGGGCTACTTGACTACAACTGGGAATGGGTGTGGTGTCTGTGCATTGCACCGTCTTCCCTGGCAACATCAGTGTAGGCAATGAGTCAGATGGCCTAGGTGTGTATGTGTTGTGTAGCCCTGGTGGTGTGTCTCCCTCATATGTGTCACGTTGCCTTTACTCACATGCCTGTGTTGTACTTGCTGTTGCAGTTCGCATACACAGTGTAATTTTGCAGTTCATCATCCCCATAACAGCACCCACGTTGGAATCACAACAGAGGCAAGTATGGTGTATTAGTGTGTTTATTGTGATACATTTGTGTGAATAGTGCATAGGATGGGTAGTGCTGTACATAAATCTTGCAATCAGAAGTTCCTAGGTGAATTGAAAGTCCTGGTAGACAGAATCCCCAGTATCGGGGCCACAGTTGTCTGACACATTGGTCCAACTTGTACTCCCCATGCAATGTGTGGGAGTAGTGTTGCCGTCAACAGGGTGAACAGTCTGTGCACAAAGGTGAACATCCAGAACAGGTTCAGGCTTCCTGGGAGTTGCGCTTGGCCATTGGCCTCTCACTTGCCCCTCTTCGGACGACCCCTCTTCTTGGGGGGGTGGGCCCTCAAGTACAGGCTGCTGCGGTGCAGGGGACTCTCCGCCAGAGTCATCCTCCCTCCTTGTGGCAGTTGCAGTTTGGGCAGCACCAGATGTTGTTGGCACACAGGGAGGTGTGGACTGGTTGCTGTTCATCTGGCGGAGGCATTGTAAAATGTCCCTGTGCACCGCCGTCATCTCATGCAGTGCATCCCACTTGGACTCCACGCAGGACATGTGTGAGTCCACGCTGGACATGTGTGACTCCACGTGGGACATGTGAGAGTCCAAGCGGGCATGATGGGCAGCCTGCTGCTGTTTCATGTCTCTGAGGAGCCCCACTACCTGGCTGAGGTCTCCGGTGCTGGACTGAGTACGCATCAGCTATGCGTACCAGTTGTGGGTCAACATGCACACCAGCAACCTCTGCAAGCAGCGACCTCTGTCTCCCACCCCTCCCACCACCCCTGCTGACATGTGCAGTACGTGCAGTGGCACGCACAGATGACCCTGGTCCACCTTGGGAGTTGGTGGTGGTGGTGGTGTCCATGGCCCCAGGTTGGTCCAGGGTCCCTGTGCTGGTGTTGCTCCTTGTTCTGTCCATGTCGGCAGGGATGGTATTTGTGTTGACAGTCGTTGGAGGGGTGGGTGCAGGGGGTGCAGCTGGTGGTCCTGCTGGTGCTGCAGCTGGTGGTCCTGGTGGTGCTGCATGTAGACTTGCACCGGATGTGCCAGGTTGGTCTTCTTCGTCCGAGGAGGGCAGAGGCTGTACGACACCAGTGAGCTCCACATCCTCTTGAGCCTGGGACTGGGACTCCTCAGCGTCTGCTGCTGTGTCCCCATCATCACCTGTTTTTGGGAGACACACACAATGTATGTTATGTTTCTGCAGGCATCAATGGTTGACACACATGACAGTTGTGACTGTGCCTCTGGGTGCGGGCCTGTACATTGCATTGTCCTAAGTCGTCACAGTCAGGGGTTGATATTGGTGTGGCACATTGTCCTGCATTATTTGGGCATTTCTATGTATTTGTTGGGGTGTGAACATGATCTGCATTGGTTGTGTTTGGTTGACAGCCGGCCCTCCTTCCCACCCACCCAGCCAGTCAGTTATCCCACCATGGACTGTGCTTGCATTGCAGGGAGTGGAAGTTGTCTCTCAGGATGTCAGTCAGTGGTGTCCTGCTGTTTGTTGGTGCACAGTTGCCAGCAGGGCCTTGTGCTCCCCACAGCAGTAGCCAGTGTCAGCCATCTTGTGAGTCCTTCTCCACTCCCTGTGATGTGAGCATGGTTCAGGGTGGTGTTGATGGGACAGTTGTGGGGTTGACCAATATCAGTGACTGCCACTCCCATCATGCTATTGCCTCCACCCCACTTGCCAGCATTCCCATACTTACTTGCTTTTGTGGGGAGTTCAGTGTGTGTGGGTGTGAGGGCAATGGCAAGATGGCTGACAGTGGTGTCCTGCTGTTGGTTGGTGTGCAGTTCCCAGCAGGGCCTTGTGCTCCCCACAGCAGTAGCCAGTGTCAGCCATCTTGTGTGTCCTTCTCCACTCCCTGTGATGTGAGCATGGTTCAGGGTGGTGTTGATGGGCCAGTTGTGAGGCTGAGCAATGTCTGTGACTACCACTCCCATCATGCTATTGCCTCCACCCTCCTTCCCAGCATGCCCATGCTTCCTTCCTTTTGACTCTGCTTCCCTGTGGGGTAGTGTGCCTGTGCTGACAGGATGGCTGGGAGTGTTGTCCTGGCAGTTGTTTGGCTAAAAGTCCCAAGAGTGTCCCTGTGCTTCACACAACATGACCCAGGGTGGTGGTTCTTTGTGGGATCTTGAGTTAGGATGGGAGGCATTGCATTCTACCAGGTGGGTTCTGTGGAGTTTGTGTTGAGGGGGGTGTGAGGGGAGGTGCTTGTGACTATGGTCAGTGCTGCAAGTCCTCCTTCCACCCACCCAGCCAGTCAGTTATCCCACCATGGACTGTGCTTGCATTGCAGGGAGTGGAAGTTGTCTCTCAGGATGTCAGTCAGTGGTGTCCTGCTGTTTGTTGGTGCACAGTTGCCAGCAGGGCCTTGTGCTCCCCACAGCAGTAGCCAGTGTCAGCCATCTTGTGAGTCCTTCTCCACTCCCTGTGATGTGAGCATGGTTCAGGGTGGTGTTGATGGGACAGTTGTGGGGGTGACCAATATCAGTGACTGCCACTCCCATCATGCTATTGCCTCCACCCCACTTGCCAGCATGCCCATACTTACTTGCTTTTGTGGGGAGTTCAGTGTGTGTGGGTGTGAGGGCAATGGCAAGATGGCTGACAGTGGTGTCCTGCTGTTGGTTGGTGTGCAGTTCCCAGCATGCCCTTGTGCTCCCACGACACAGCAACAGTGTCAGACATCTTTGATGGGCCTTTCCACTCTCTGTGGGATGTGCATGCGTGAGTGTGAGCTTGCTGGGCCATGTGGTGGGGGATGTAGAGCTGTGACTACGACTCCCATCATGCTATTGCCTCCACCCCCCTTCCCAGCATGCCCATGCTTCCTTCCTTTGACTCTGCTTCCCTGTGGGGTGGGCTGGCTGTGCTGACAGGATGGCTGGGAGTGTTGTCCTGGCAGTTGTTTGGCTAAAAGTCCCAAGAGTGTCCCTGTGCTTCACACAACATAACCCAGGGTGGTGGTTCTTTGTGGGATCTTGAGTTAGGATGGGAGGCATTGCATTCTACCAGGTGGGTTCTGTGGAGTTTGTGTTGAGGGGGTGTGAGGGGAGGTGCTTGTGACTATGGTCAGTGCTGCAAGTCCTCCTTCCCACCCAGCCAGCCAGATATCCCACCATGGAACGTGCTTGCATTGCAGGGAGTGGAAGTTGTCTCTCAGGATGTCAGTCAGTGGTGTCCTGCTGTTTGTTGGTGCACAGTTGCCAGCAGGGCCTTGTGCTCCCCACAGCAGTAGCCAGTGTCAGCCATCTTGTGTGTCCTTCTCCACTCCCTGTGATGTGAGCCTGGTTCAGGGTGGTGTTGATGGGCCAGTTGTGAGGCTGAGCAATGTCTGTGACTACCACTCCCATCATGCTATTGCCTCCACCCCCTTCCCAGCATGCCCATGCTTCCTTCCTTTTGACTCTGCTTCCCTGTGGGGTGGGCTGGCTGTGCTGACAGGATGGCTGGGAGTGTTGTCCTGGCAGTTGTTTGGCTAAAAGTCCCAAGAGTGTCCCTGTGCTTCACACAACATAACCCAGGGTGGTGGTTCTTTGTGGGATCTTGAGTTAGGATGGGAGGCATTGCATTCTACCAGGTGGGTTCTGTGGAGTTTGTGTTGAGGGGGTGTGAGGGGAGGTGCTTGTGACTATGGTCAGTGCTGCAAGTCCTCCTTCCCACCCAGCCAGCCAGATATCCCACCATGGAACGTGCTTGCATTGCAGGGAGTGGAAGTTGTCTCTCAGGATGTCAGTCAGTGGTGTCCTGCTGTTTGTTGGTGCACAGTTGCCAGCAGGGCCTTGTGCTCCTCACAGCAGTTGCCAGTGTCAGCCATCTTGTGAGTCCTTCTCCACTCCCTGTGATGTGCGCATGGTTCATGGTGGTGTTGATGGGACAGTTGGGGGGGCAATATGTGTGACTGCGACTCCCATGATGCTATTGGCTACACTGACTTGGCCAGCATACACAGAATTCCTTCCTTTGAGTGGTCTTCACTGTGTGTTGGTGTTGTTGTGGTGGCTACATGTCTGGATGTGTTTGTTAGTTCTATTTGTGCCACTGCCTAGCTGTAGTTGTAGTTGTGTTTGTACATGTGATGGCACAGTTGGATATGACTTTTTTGATGGCATGTGTTGTGTTTATCTGACTGACATACACATTTTGGGATGATTCTGTTCTGGTTGCTGTGTAATTGCTATGAGTGCATGGTTTGACTCTCCCCTTGACAGTGATGTGTGTGTGTTTTGTGGCAGAATATTGTGTACATTTGTTGTGTACTCACCAGGCTCTGGGATGTTCTCTAGTCCATATACGCTCACTGGCGGAAGGATGGCCCGCACCTTCTCCTCCCAGGGCCTGAGGTATATTGGCTTGGCAGGAGGGCCACTGCCGGTGTATTGGCTCAGGAGGTAGTCTTTCTTGAGCAGCTCCCGGACCCTCCTGCGCACGTCATACCACCTGTTCTGGATGTCGGTCTTTGTGCGCAGACATGGTGATTGTGCGTTCACCCTGTTGATGATTGTTAGATTTGGGGGTCTCTAGTTGGCAGAGGTATGTACCTTAGTCCAAATAGGGACCCTTGAGTCTAGTCAGGGAAAGTAGGTACACTCCCGAAATAACCCCTGCTCACCCTCTTGGTAGCTTGGCACGAGCAGACAGGCTTAGTTCAGAGGCAGTGTGTAAAGCATTTGTGAACACATACAGTAATCAAGTGACAACACTACAAATGGACACCACACAGGTTATATATTTATAAAAATAGGTATACTTTATATAGATTTATCACAAGACCATAAACGACAAAAATAATCCACAATACTGTTAAGAATACTTAGTTCTGATCAAAAAGGCTTAATTCAAGGTTCTGTGCGAGTCGGTAGCCTCCTCCGGCTACGGCGATGTCGAGAACAAACAGAGTCTAACAAATCCAGCTGACCGCGTCGAGACGGGCCAACACAGCGTAGACAGACTCGGTCACAGTACCTTTTACTTGAAGCGGCAGGCACGGGCGTGCGAGCCGGATGGCTGTTCGTCGCGGTCGCGATGCAAAAATGGAAGCGTTGCAGGACGCGTTGTCCCTCGATGCGGTGCAGGCAGCGGCTCGTTGACGTCGTCGAGACGGAGTCGGTGAGACCAGGGCCGTGCGTTGCAGGGCGAGACGGTGCTTCGATGCGGTGCTGGCAGGTTGCGGTGCGGCGACGGAGCCGGATTCAGGAGCTGGCGTCGATCAGTCCGGACAGCGGTGCGAGTCGGGCGGTGCGTCGCAAAGCGTGCGAGCGGTGCCCAACTCCGGTGCGGTCACAGGACTCGAACTCAGCAGCAGTGACCGTGTCGGTCGGACCAGTTCGATTCGGCGTAGCGAAGCGTTGCAGGACGCGTTGTCCCTCGATGCGGTGCAGGCAGCGGCTCGTTGACGGAGTCGGTGAGACCAGGGCCGTGCGTTGCAGGGCGAGACGGTGCTTCGATGCGGTGCTTGCAGGACACCGAGTCGGTCGTGAGAGTCGGTCACAGCTCCCTACCTCTGTAGCCACTGAAACAGAGTTTCCAGCAGCAATTCACAAAGGGGGTGAAGTCCAATGGTCCTGGGACTTCGGTCAGGGGGCAAGCTCTCTTCCAAGCCCTTGGAGATCCTTCACAAGTTGATGAAAGTCACAGCAAAGCAAAAGTTCCTTTCTCCTCTCTTTGGCAGTCAGGCAAACCACTGCAGGCCAATCCCCCAAGCAGCACTTCAGGCTTAGGGATAGTTTCTCCTCAGTTTCTTCTTGGTTCCGCTCCTCAGTAAAGGTTTCTTCTTGTTCCCAAAAGTGATCTAATCTTCCTGGGGTCTGGGTGCCCCTCTTATACCCTGATTCTCTTTGTTCTCTGGAGGCAGAGAGGCCTCTGCCTAGTCCAAAACCAGTTCTGGTCAGTCCTGGAGCACTTTGTTTTTCTGACTCCTTCTTTCCTTTCAGAATGTGGGGCAGAGTGCTCAGCCGCCCGGCAGGAGGTGGAGCCAGCATTGTGGAAGGCAGGCACAGCCCTATTCAGACCCAGGTGCAACTCCTCCCTCCACTCTGGATGCAAATCTTTCTATTCAGCCCTGCGCTGACTCACCCTGTCTCCGGTAGCCACCCCCAGCCCCTGTCACTCAATCTCCAGACAAGGAATACACAACCTAGCAGAGGCAGGCTTGGATAGTTAGGCAAGAAAATACCCACTTTCTAAAAGTGGTATTTTCGAACACAGAATGTTAAAACCAACTTCACTAAAAGATGTATTTTATCATCCTGAGTTCAGGCATACTAAATTCGTTTTTCTACCATGTTCCCTGGGTCAGTTCTGATTATAAGGTGTAATAGTCAGTCTGCCCATTCTGGCCTATGGGGAGCAGGTAGCCTTGCAATAGTGAAGAACGAAAATGGCTGTAATTCACTATTAGGACATGCCACACACACCAGGGCATGTCCTACCTTATACTTATAATGCACCCTGCCCTAGGGCCTACTTTAGGGGTGACCAACATGCAGTACAGGGAAGGTTTAGGGACTGGTAAGTGGGTGTACTCACCAAGTCGACATGGCAGCCCGAGGCTGCACACAGGCTCTGCGATGGCAGGCCTGAGACACATTTTACAAGCCGCTTCTGTGGGTGGCACAACCAGTGCTGCAAGCCCACCAGCGGCATTGGATTTACAAGCCCTGGGCACACTGAGTGCACTGTACTAGGGACTGACAAGTAAACCAATCATCCAATCATGGAGTCACTAATACATATATCAATTAACGATAGGGAGCACTTGCACTTTGGCACTGATTAGCAGCGGCAAAGTGCCCATGAGCATCTAGTCCAGCAAAAACATATCGGCAACAGTGGAGGCATTATGAAAAAATGGAAGGGAGACCCACGCCAAGGATGCCAGGTCTAACACGTGTCCCCTCCAGCTGAAATGTGGGGAGAACTATCCTACCCCTAGGGAGTTCTCATCGCTAAGGCGGAAAAATCTGGACAGTCCATCAGCATTGGCGTGTTCTGTACCAGGGCGGTGTTCCACCGTAAAGTCCATCCCCTGTAGGGAAATGGACCACCTCAACAGCTTTGGATTCTCACCCCTCATCTGCATCAACCATCTGAGGGGCCTGTGGTCTGTCTGAACCCGGAAGTGAGTCCCAAACAGGTATGGTCTCAGCTTCTTCAGTGCCCAGACCACAGCAAATGCCTCACGCTCAATAGCACTCCATCTCTGTTCCCGGGGAAGTAACCTCCTACTGATGAAGGCTACAGGTTGGTCTAGGCCCTCCTCATTGATCTGTGATAGAACAGCCCCTACACCATGCTCTGAAGCGTCGGTCTGAACAATGAACTCATTGGAGAAGTTGGGTGCCTGGAGCACAGGCGCCGTGCACATGGCAGTCTTCAAGGTGTCAAAAGCTTTTTGACAGGCGTCAGTCCAAATCACTTTCCTGGGCTGCTTCTTGGAAGTCAGCTCGGTCAAGGGGGCAACAATGCTGCCATACCCCTTGACGAATCTCCGGTAATACCCGGTGAGTCCTAGGAAGGCTCTCACCTCTGTCTGGGTCTTGGGGGCTCCCAAGCCAGAATGGTATCAATTTTCGGTTGGAGGGGCGCCACCTGGCCGCTCCCAACCTGGTGTCCCAAGTACACCACAGAACCCTGCCCAATCTGGCACTTACTCGCCTTGATTGTGAGGCCTGCCCTCCGCAGCGCCATCAACACTTCCCAGAGGTGGCGCAGATGCTCTTCCCAACGGGCACTGAACACTGCGATGTCATCCAGGTAGGCGGCACTGAAATCCTCCAGTCCAACCAACACCTGGTTGACCAACCTCTGAAAGGTGGCAGGGGCATTCTTCATCCCAAAGGGCATCACCCGGAACTGGTAGTGCCCATCTGGTGTGGAGAATGCTGACCTCTCTTTGCCCCATCAGTCAAGGCGATCTGCCAGTATCCAGACGTTAAGTCAAACGTGCTGAGGTACCGCGCAGCCCCTAACCGATCTATGAGCTCATCAGCTCTGGGGATGGGGTGGGCGTCAGTCCTGGTGACGGAATTGAGTCCCCTGTAGTCCACACAGAACCGGAGTTCTGGTGTGGCACCAGGCGCGGCAGCTTTTGGAACCAAGACCACGGGGCTGGCCCAAGGGCTGTTAGAGGACTCAATCACCCCTAGCGCAAACATCTTGGAGACCTCCTCCTTGATGCAGGCTCTGACCCTGTCAGTCACCCTGTAAGCCTTGTGCTTCACAGGAAGACTGTCCCCAGTGTCCACATCATGGACGCACCAATGAGTGACACTGGGAACCAGGGAGAACAGGTCAGGGAACTGTCCCAACAGTTGGCGACAGTCACCCTGCTGCTCAGGTGTCAGGGAGGTAGAGAGGTTTACTCCCTCCACTGATCCATCTTGCTCTCGGGCTGACAGGAGGTCAGGAAGAGGCTCGGTCTCCTCCTCCATTCCATCATCTGTAGCTAAGAGCATGCCCACTTGGGACCTCTCCAAGTGGGGCTTCAGGCGGTTCACATGCAGGACCCGCAAGGGGTTCCTGGGAGACTGCAAGTCCACCAAATAGGTAACTGGACTCTTGCGCTCCACCACCGTAAAAGGGCCGGTCCACCTGTCCTGGAGCGCACAGGGCTCCACAGGGGCCATGACCCACACTTTCTGACCAGGCTGAAGCTCTACCAGAGTGGCATTCTGGTCGTACCACCGCTTCATCTCCTCCTGGCTGGCTTCCAGATTTGCCTCAGCAAGCTCTCTGAAACGCCTAGTCTGGTTCCTGAAGGCCAGCATGTAACTGTATACATCCTGGGGAGGTTTCCTGGGAGATTGCTCCCAGCCTTCCTTGACCAAACTCAGAGGTCCTCGCACCGGGTGTCCATAGAGGAGCTCAAAGGGACTGAACCCTAGAGACTTCTGTGGCACCTCCCGGTATGCAAACAACAGGCATGGTAAGAGGACGTCCCATTTACGCCTCATGGGTTCTTCCAGACCCATAATCATGCCCTTGAGGGTCCGGTTGAATCTCTCAACCAGACCATTTCCTTGAGGGTGGTAAGGAGTGGTGAACTTGTAAGTTACACCGCACTCCTGCCACAGGGACTTCATGTACTTGGACACGAAGTTGGTACCTCTGTCAGACACCACCTCTTGAGGGAATCCCACACGTGAGAAAATTCCCATCAGTGCCCGTCCCACCACGGGGGCCGTCACTGTCCTCAGAGGGATGGCTTCAGGGTACCGGGTGGCATGGTCCACCAAGACCAGGATAAACCTGTTGCCCATGGCTGTCTTGGGGTCCAGTGGCCCCACAATGTCAATACCCACCCGTTCAAAGGGGGTGCTGACCACAGGGAATGGCTGGAGAGGAGCCTTGTGCTTCCTCCCACTTTTTCCACTTGCCTGGCAAGTCTGGCATGTCCTGCAGTGAGTGGCGGCACTCCTGCGCATCTGGGGCCAATAGAAATGGGTAACAAGCCTGTCAAAGGTCTTGTCCTGCCCCAGATGTCCCGCTAATGGTACATCATGAGCCAACCCCAGTAGGAAGGCTCTGAAGCGCTGGGGTACCACCAGCACACGGGCTGACCCAGGCTCAGCAACCTTAGGCTCTGAATACAGGAGACCATTCTCCCAGTAAACCCAATGTGATCCAGACTGATCACCTGCTGCCTGGTCTGTGGCCTGTTGCCTCAGACCCACGAGAGAAGGGCATGTGTTCTGCTCCTTGCAGAACTCTTCCCTGGAGGGTCCTCCTTCTTGCTGCCAATGGGTCAGCTCAGGTAGGTCCCCCAGTTCAGCTACCTGTTCCCCTGTAGGCTCCAGGGCATCCCCCTCAGGGTCTGCCTCCTCCTGGACCGTGGGAACCTCGGGGGCCGGTTTCCCGCGCCCCCTGCCTCCTCTCTCTCCGGCAGGCACCTGGGCCTCCCTCTCAGGCTCCAGGTCCTCTTGAACACCTTTAGCTGCCATTGACCGGGTGGTCACACATGCCCAATCAGGCAAGCCCAACATTTCTAAATGCGCACTCCGCTCCACCTTAGCCCAAGGTGAGCTCTCCAAATCGTTCCCTAACAAACAGTCAACAGGCATGGCTGGCCTCACAGCTACTTGAAGAGTACCCGAGACCCCCCCACTCAAAGGGAACCTGAGCCACCTTGCAGTGACTCTCTGTGTTGTCAGCGGCAACAACCGGATAGAATGCATCAGGGATAACCTGCTCTTTAGACACCAGGTGACACTTGACAGCTGTCACACTGGCTCCTGTGTCTCTCAGAGCCTCCACCCTATGGCCATTGATGGTCACCCACTGCCTGTATTTCTTAGTGTTCTCAGGCAGCGGGGTCCTAGGGACCATCTCAGAGTCTCCTAATGAGACAAGGGAAAACACTGTGGGATCCCCCCACCTTGGGCACCCAACTCCTCCCCCAGGGCTACACTAGCCAACTGCCGGGGGACTGCACTGGTGGGTGCTGGTTTTCCATGCAAAGGGCAACGAGGATCGTTTGCCTTGTGGCCAGGGGCGCCACACTTGTAACATACCAGTGGTCCCTGGTGAACAGGGGGCCTGTCAGGGCCACTGGCTTCTTCTCAGGGGAGGCTGGGAACCTTTCCCTTGGTTCCCTTGGGGTCTACTTTGGGGCCCTTTATGGAACTCCTTCTGTTTACCCTTGTCCCCCCCACTCTTCTGCTGGGGACCCTGCCCACCCTTGGCGGAGTCTCCCACGTGACCCTTGTGGACCCGGGTACTCACCCAGCGGTCCGCCTCCTCAGCAAGCTGCCTAGGGTTAGTCAGCTTACTATCAATCAGGTGCTGGCGTAGCTCAGGAAAACAATTACCGGACAAGTGCTCCCAGGCAATCAAATCAAAGAGCGCCTGAAAATCAGTCGCTTTGCTACCCTTTACCCAACCATCCAAGGCTCTGCAAAAGAAGGTCACATATTCAACCCAGGTACTGCTTTCAATCTTACTACAGTTCCTGAACCTTTGCCTATAAAGCTCAGGGGTCAAACCATATCTAGTCATTAAGGCATCCTTCATGTGGCTGTACGAATTATAGACTTCAGAGGGCAAATCCAACAAGGTATCCCGCCCTTCACTGAGGAACCGTCCCCACAACCCCGCTCCCCAATCCTTCTCAGGGACCCGGTGGGAAGACATGGCTACCTCATAGGCTTTGAACCACTGCCCTATGTCGTCATTTTTAAAAACTCCTTCACCACATCTTTGGGAATATACACCCTAGCTTCAACAGGCACAGGCGGTACACTGCCACCAGAGGGAGTAATCTCTAAGCTCTTGGCCTTCAATTCCAACTCCCTCAAAACTTTCTCATGTTCAAACTGCATTTTCTTTTCCTCTAGGGCTAATTTCCTTGTTTGCATTTCGAATTCTAACTGCTTATTCAGCTTGAGTTTGGTCAGCTCCATTTCGTGCACCCTACTCTCTTTCCTGTCCTCCAACTCCTCTGGAGACAGTCCTCTGGCAGAAACACTGCTACCTACTGGGGAAGGTGGTCTTCTAGCCCCTAGACCCAATAGCCCCTCCAGCTGCCCTTCTGCATTCTCAGCCCCCTCCACAGGGGCACTCCTTGATTCGACCCAGGCCCTCAGCGCCTTTTGGAGGTCCTCCTTCCTGGAGATCCCGGTCATGGACACTTTAAACTTTTTGCAGAATTGCTTGAGCTGCTTAAGGGTGTAGCATTCTAGCCTCTCTTCTTCCCAATCACATTCAACAGAGGCTACTGATGCTGGTTTCTCCATAGTGACTGAACTTGGCATTTGCAAAAATAGGAAATCCCAGAAAAAATGCTATTAAAGTATGTGGTTGCGTTTTGGTCTGCACTCACTAAGTAGTGTTCACCAATCACTGTACATGAGTCACAAATGCAAGTCCAGAATCCTCACCGCTGACCACCAATGTTAGATTTGGGGGTCTCTAGTTGGCAGAGGTATGTACCTTAGTCCAAATAGGGACCCTTGAGTCTAGTCAGGGAAAGTAGGTACACTCCCGAAATAACCCCTGCTCACCCTCTTGGTAGCTTGGCACGAGCAGACAGGCTTAGTTCAGAGGCAGTGTGTAAAGCATTTGTGAACACATACAGTAATCAAGTGACAACACTACAAATGGACACCACACAGGTTATATATTTATAAAAATAGGTATACTTTATATAGATTTATCACAAGACCATAAACGACAAAAATAATCCACAATACTGTTAAGAATACTTAGTTCTGATCAAAAAGGCTTAATTCAAGGTTCTGTGCGAGTCGGTAGCCTCCTCCGGCTACGGCGATGTCGAGAACAAACAGAGTCTAACAAATCCAGCTGACCGCGTCGAGACGGGCCAACACAGCGTAGACAGACTCGGTCACAGTACCTTTTACTTGAAGCGGCAGGCACGGGCGTGCGAGCCGGATGGCTGTTCGTCGCGGTCGCGATGCAAAAATGGAAGCGTTGCAGGACGCGTTGTCCCTCGATGCGGTGCAGGCAGCGGCTCGTTGACGTCGTCGAGACGGAGTCGGTGAGACCAGGGCCGTGCGTTGCAGGGCGAGACGGTGCTTCGATGCGGTGCTGGCAGGTTGCGGTGCGGCGACGGAGCCGGATTCAGGAGCTGGCGTCGATCAGTCCGGACAGCGGTGCGAGTCGGGCGGTGCGTCGCAAAGCGTGCGAGCGGTGCCCAACTCCGGTGCGGTCACAGGACTCGAACTCAGCAGCAGTGACCGTGTCGGTCGGACCAGTTCGATTCGGCGTAGCGAAGCGTTGCAGGACGCGTTGTCCCTCGATGCGGTGCAGGCAGCGGCTCGTTGACGGAGTCGGTGAGACCAGGGCCGTGCGTTGCAGGGCGAGACGGTGCTTCGATGCGGTGCTTGCAGGACACCGAGTCGGTCGTGAGAGTCGGTCACAGCTCCCTACCTCTGTAGCCACTGAAACAGAGTTTCCAGCAGCAATTCACAAAGGGGGTGAAGTCCAATGGTCCTGGGACTTCGGTCAGGGGGCAAGCTCTCTTCCAAGCCCTTGGAGATCCTTCACAAGTTGATGAAAGTCACAGCAAAGCAAAAGTTCCTTTCTCCTCTCTTTGGCAGTCAGGCAAACCACTGCAGGCCAATCCCCCAAGCAGCACTTCAGGCTTAGGGATAGTTTCTCCTCAGTTTCTTCTTGGTTCCGCTCCTCAGTAAAGGTTTCTTCTTGTTCCCAAAAGTGATCTAATCTTCCTGGGGTCTGGGTGCCCCTCTTATACCCTGATTCTCTTTGTTCTCTGGAGGCAGAGAGGCCTCTGCCTAGTCCAAAACCAGTTCTGGTCAGTCCTGGAGCACTTTGTTTTTCTGACTCCTTCTTTCCTTTCAGAATGTGGGGCAGAGTGCTCAGCCGCCCGGCAGGAGGTGGAGCCAGCATTGTGGAAGGCAGGCACAGCCCTATTCAGACCCAGGTGCAACTCCTCCCTCCACTCTGGATGCAAATCTTTCTATTCAGCCCTGCGCTGACTCACCCTGTCTCCGGTAGCCACCCCCAGCCCCTGTCACTCAATCTCCAGACAAGGAATACACAACCTAGCAGAGGCAGGCTTGGATAGTTAGGCAAGAAAATACCCACTTTCTAAAAGTGGTATTTTCGAACACAGAATGTTAAAACCAACTTCACTAAAAGATGTATTTTATCATCCTGAGTTCAGGCATACTAAATTCGTTTTTCTACCATGTTCCCTGGGTCAGTTCTGATTATAAGGTGTAATAGTCAGTCTGCCCATTCTGGCCTATGGGGAGCAGGTAGCCTTGCAATAGTGAAGAACGAAAATGGCTGTAATTCACTATTAGGACATGCCACACACACCAGGGCATGTCCTACCTTATACTTATAATGCACCCTGCCCTAGGGCCTACTTTAGGGGTGACCAACATGCAGTACAGGGAAGGTTTAGGGACTGGTAAGTGGGTGTACTCACCAAGTCGACATGGCAGCCCGAGGCTGCACACAGGCTCTGCGATGGCAGGCCTGAGACACATTTTACAAGCCGCTTCTGTGGGTGGCACAACCAGTGCTGCAAGCCCACCAGCGGCATTGGATTTACAAGCCCTGGGCACACTGAGTGCACTGTACTAGGGACTGACAAGTAAACCAATCATCCAATCATGGAGTCACTAATACATATATCAATTAACGATAGGGAGCACTTGCACTTTGGCACTGATTAGCAGCGGCAAAGTGCCCATGAGCATCTAGTCCAGCAAAAACATATCGGCAACAGTGGAGGCATTATGAAAAAATGGAAGGGAGACCCACGCCAAGGATGCCAGGTCTAACAATGATCCTCTCCCACATCTTGGTTTTCTGGGAGATGGGGGTCTGTTGGACCAGTGTGCCAAACAGCTGTGGCTCTACCCTGAGGATCTCGTCTACCATGACTTCCAATTCACAATCTAGGAACTTGTGATTCTTCTTGGGGGGCATGGTGATGGGTGGTGATGGTGAGTGATGTGTGTGTTGGTGTGCAGGTGAGGGTGTGTTAGTGTGTGTTTTGCTGGGTGTATGTGAGGTAGGTATTTGTTGGTGTGCTGATGGTGTGTGGCTTGTGTGAGGGATGAGCTGTGGGTGTGTGGTTGCTGTCTCTTGGGTGCTGGCAGTGGAATGGCATTTGCAAAGGATCATGGCTGTGATTTGTGTCCTTTATATGGGTGGAGTTGTGGGTGTGTCTTTGTTCTCTGTCCCCACCCCCCCAGTATTTATTGGCTTTGTAATTGCTTGTTTGGCCTTTTTTTGTGTGATTTTTCCTTTGTACTGTCTGTGCATGTTGGAAACGTTCTTGTGACCGAGTCGGACCCTGCATTTGTCTCGTACGGTGTTCTCTGTTTCGTTCACGCTGTGTTTGTGCAGTTTTCTATGCTGCGTACGCGTCGGTCGCGGTGTTTTGTGTTGCTTCGGCTCGGTTTTGTATGTGTGTTGGTCGTACGGCTTGTCCTCCGTCCGACTCGCTCGTGGTTTTCGCGCCTTGCATCGTACTTTGCGGTTTGGAGTTCGCGTGTACGTTTCGGTCGGATTTGTTCCGGGTGCGTGTCGGTCGGTTGGATTCGCATGTTTTTCCGACCGGATTGCTGTTTTCCGTGCGGCTCGGTCGTTCGACTTGGGTTCGGTACGTGTCGGTCGGATTTTGCACGCCTTGCATCGTACTTGGCGTGTCGGGCGCCACAGGTACGTGTCGGTCGGTATAATTTCCGGCTCCGAGTCGGTCGGTGCTTTTTCCGGCCCGAATCGGAATCGACCCCTTAATTGGTATATTTTAGAGTTGGTTTAGAAACATCTTGTGTGACTCCTTTTAGTTTGCAGAACCCAAAAAATGATCCTTTTACTTCACTAAGCAATTACGTTTTGGGGAATTGCAAAGTATTCACATTTTATATATGATCCCTTTTTTAAATTTAGCTGAACATCTAAGGTAAGAATAGCCATGGGTAAGGAATTAGTTTTATTGTGACAGTTTGCAGAACATTTATTCCCCAGTGGGTTCTTGGGACTAAGAGACCAACTTTAAAATAGACTAGACAGCTAAGGGCTTGACAGTATGGGAGAGCAGCCAGGTTTTCAAACAGTATCAAAAAGTGCTGAGACCAGAAATGTAGTGTAAGTTCTCATGTAACACACAATGTGGCTGAACAGGTCAAAACACTCCGGCACCTAATCTTTATTTGGTGAATTTAGGAATTACCAAGTGATTGGAATTAGAGTAGTGAAGGGCTCTCCCTGAATGATATCTTCATATATTTCTGTTAGACATGAGGGCATTTTCTATGGAGCGCATTATAAATAAATAAAAAGAGAAGCCAATTCAGGTGTCTTATTAGATGCAAACATATAAATCTTGCCCTAGTTGGGCTGCGGCATTCTGGAAATGTCTAGTGAAAACCAAAAGAATTTAAAGGCTATGATTCATTGAGTCAAAAGGGAAGAACATCATGATCACATGACAATACTGGTGAAAAAAGTCACACTTCATTTGCAAAGCAAAAACAATGTATTGTGGAGCTGTCCCTCACTTCCACGAGTAGACTACACACATGGAGAAGACCCGTATTCCCCTAATGACATTGTGTGTGTATTTTTGGCATGGCAGTGCAAATAAATGTGGCTTACTAAACACATGGTATTGGAAGAACTGTACTAATAAACGCACATTGCCACGTTTATTACTACAGTGCAAAGGTGAAATTCCAGTTTATTCCCACAGTAGAGCAAAACTGGCATGAGAAAAGCATTGTTTACAACCTCACATATTGCATATTACAATTACTTCACGCAAGGAAGCAGGCCTCTTAAAAGGCACACATCGTCATCAATGTGACACTAATTTACTGCATAAATAGAATCCCTTGCATCCTGGATTTGGATACCCTGTGAACAATAAATCAAATACACATGCAACAATGGCATGGCATGAACCTTGTATGCAGAGGTGCATGGTCTAATATGCTATTTATTACATTGTTGAGAAATAGCATGTTACACTGTGCACATTTGCATGTATACTATGGGTATGTGTATGTCTGTGTGTGTGCTTTGCTCTATTACAATGGCCTTGTGGGCAACTTTAATAAAAAATAAAGACATTTTAATAAATCAGGCGAATAGAAGCCCCCTGTATAGCAAATAGTGTTTTTGATTCTGCTACTACTAAATATTCTGGAAAGACTGTTATGGTTTTCAAATAAAGCAAGAATAGTTAGGCAGGAAAAGCATTTAAAATTCTCACATTTCATTATATTTAACACATTTAATAATGACAAAGAAAATAAAGGTACTTTGGTGAGAAAGAGCAAATAGTACAGGAGCATAATTTACGATAAGAGAGACAAGTATAGGTAATTAGGTTCTGGTGCACTGCAGTACTTAATTTCCTCCAAATCCCTTTAACTAAATGCATTTGCAAAGCTAGGATTTAGCATCAGTTTAACAGATGGCATCGTTCTTTTTTTAAATGTAATTGGTTCAATGATATTTTATCTGGAAATACTGAAAATTATGATTGTATAAATGCAGACCCGGAGTGTTAATCGTTAATGCTGCCAGACATATATAACTTTGCCGGAAACAAAGGCTGCAGATATTACTTAAAACGTGCTATCTCTAGAGAGGCATTTACTTTCGCTGTCATCTCCTTTCCTGTAGCTGGCACAGTACGATCGTCCTCATATGCACTTTAACGTTTAGTAGGAAATGCGTAATTTTGTATAGATGTGGCAATCGTATTTGTTACTCAAGTCTTATTTTACAGTATCACTTCTTCAGTCAGCACAGTGCAGTGGAATAGAACGTTTGATTTAAAATGATCAATAAATACCTTATGATGTGGCACTATGCTCGAGGATGTTAAGCTTCGGTAGATGGACCATGATGCTATGGATAGCGGAAATGACATCACAGTCCTTTGAACCCTGAAGACATCACAGGTTTGAGACCTTGTGCCACCCATTTCCCCTAAAGAGCATCTTTTTGAGGGAAGCATCCTTTAAAATGCAGTATTACACACACAGTGCCTTTACGACGCAGCTTGTGCCATGCATACTTTGACTACACATGCTTTTTTTGGTGCTTTTACTACACATACATTTACCACATATGGCAAGTCTGATTAAGGTAAGTATGTGTGTGTGTGTGTGTGTTTGTAAATATATATAAATATATATACAGATATGTTGTGGAGATGAGCTCCTGCTCTCTCGATCTCATCCACCTAGCGGGGTTTGTGCCTGGCAGCGAGCGCAGGACCCGCTCAGAAAAAAGCAAGCATTTTCGAACATGATTACCCGAAAAAGGAAGTATTTTTAGGGTTTAGGGGTGGATAAGGGTATTGGGTTGTAAGGGTATTTTTAGGGTTTAGGCGGGTAAGTGTATGGGATGGAAAGGATATATTTAGGGGTTTAGGGTGGGTAAGGCCATTGGATTGTAGCGGTACTTTTAGGATTTAGGGGTGAGTGAGGGTATTGGGTTGTAAGGGTGTTTTTAGAGTTTAAGGGTGGGTTAGGGTATTGGGTTGTAAGAGCATTGTTAGGGCTTAGGGGTTGATAGGGGTATAGGATGGTATGGGTATTTTTAAGAATTAGGGCAAGGGAAGGGTAATGGGTGGTAAGGATACTTTTAGGGTGTAGGGGTGGATAAGGGTATTGTGTTGTAAAGGTATTGTTAGGATTTATGGGTTGGTAAGGGCATTGGGTGGTAAGGGTATTTTTTGGGTTTAGCGGTGGGTAAGGCTATTGGGTGGAAAAGGTATTTTTAGGGTTTAAGGGTGGGTAAGGGTTTTGGGGTAAGTAGGGACATAGGGTGGAAAGGGTAATTAGTAAAGGGTGTTTGGGAGGTATCCCTCAATTAAAATAAAGTTAATTTATATAAAACAAATGGGGTGTTTTCAGATCTCCCCGCAAAATATATATATCTATATATATAGTTATAGTTAGGACCTAGTCTCCATAAGAAAAGCATTTTTTGACTTGGCTATAACTTTGGCGTCGTTTGACCAAACTTCATGAAATTTTGCAAAAAAGTGTCAAAGTAGGTTTTGCGTGTCATGGAAAGTTTGGGGTTGATCAATGCAGTGGGGCCCGAAATAGGGGCGCAAAATAAGGGTGCATTTGTAATGTTAATTCCCATAGGAACACGTTGTCGAACCTAGAGCAAGAACCGCTGGAAAGAAAGGTAGATATTGTTACGCAGATTGTGCTTTTTGTTATTTGGTACAAATCCGTTCAGTAGTTTTTGGAAAATTTAAGTTGAAAATTATAGTGATATCTCTGGTCGCGGATAACAGGAATGCTGTGATTGGCTGGACTCAACCTGAACAGAAAGTTGCAGACGCCATTTTATCTAACGGGAACGGTTCCCAGTGCTAACATTTTCTGTGAAAGCAAACATAAGGGGTCAGGGTCGAGGTACTCTGACCCCATGTTTCAGAAATGTAAGTGTTAATGACACAAGTTATGAGTCCAAAATTGATTTTTTTAATTACACACGATATTCGCGATGACGACTACGTGATCGCTATTGCAGCCCCCATGTACCGTCGCGGGGATTCAGCGACATCGCGACAACACCGCGAATATTGGTGGACATATTTAAAAAATCTGTGAATCATTAATAGACATTGTATTATATTGAGATTCTGATAAATGTTTTTATAGAGTTATTTAGATAGTGATTTATCTAGTGTGATGGTTAGAATTATTTATATAGTTATAATTTTTGAATGTGGTGGTGGCTATTGAATTCCTGCTTTTGCTTTCCGCTTTTGCTCCGTATCCGCGGGGATCACAATTACCGACGTCATTGCGATCTCCAGCCTCACCGCGGCAACAGAAAATAGGTTTTAGAGATGGTTGTTCTAGAAATACACTAGAAAAACATGAGTTTGAAGTGTACAGTAATAAACCCCTAGTGTGTAAAGTAATGTAATATGTGTGCATATAGGTGTTTTTCACTTTATGGAAAAGGCGCAATCGTGGTGGTTAATGACGTCGTCGCGAAGCCCAGAATAACCGCAAACATGAAAAATAGGTCTTAAAGATGGATTTTAAAGAAACGTTGTACAAAAACATGAGTTTAAACATGTTTTTAAAGAAGCATGTATATAGTAAAATATGTAGCGCAATGTTTAGATCAAAATTTTTTAGTTAATATTTTTGGATGTGCTGGTGGCCGTTGAATCTCTGCTTTTGTTTTGCGGTTTCACAACGTATTTGCAGCGATCGCAACGTCGTCGCGAAGATTACCAAAAACTAAAATAAAAAGGGTCTTTATAAAGAAAATTAACAATATTTCGGGTACTAGGGTAGCTCTGACAAGAGCCTTTGTGTTGATTGTGATTATTTGACAGCTACACGTAAGACTGGTTGCAAAGTTTCAGGTTACTTAGAAACACTCTGTTGCCTTCGTCTGTAAAGTGCACGCCATCATTTCTATAAATTCCATGCATGTCAAAACGCAGATTGTTGTTATAGATACAGCCCATGCGATGGTCTCTGAGGAATGCAGAAGCAGTTTTATTAACATGTTTCCTGGCTTTGCAAATCTGTGGACAGAATGGATTTGACCACTTACATTTCTGTCTTTGGCATATATTAGAGTACACCAAGACAGTGTGAGGAAAAAGCGACATCAGTTCTGCAAAGTTATCTTTCATTTGAATTTCCAGCCCCACCCCAGTCAATGTGCCTAGGTCATTGCCACCACAGTGCACAATCATGAGGCGAGGAACTCGGCAATCTACAATGGTTTTAACCAAAGCTAGCAACTGATGAAACTTTAACCCTCTCTGGCCAAACCAAGTAATCTCCACATTTGGCTAACCTAAGTCCCTGTCAATACCTCTCTTTTTTGCAGCCTCCTTAGCCCAATTGACATAGCTGTGGCCAACAATCCACACTCTAAGTGTCAGGAGAAGGCTGGAGCTGAATGAGGTAGTTTTCCAAATGAAAAGCAGTTAAAATGGAGATGTTTTCTTTTTTTTAAAAATATGTATTTCATTGGATGCTGTCAGTCAGTAAGTGAACAAAATTAGGTAGTACATTGGAGGCATTAGTAAGAAGTCCTATTAATGGCTGTTGTTTAAAAAAAGGAATGTAATACAGACATGGATATGCTTCTGAATCTGTGCAGTAAACCACACCTGCTGTATCTCATTTGGAAGTAGCATGTTCTTTCTAGAATGCGCTGTGAACTTGTGACCAACTGATTCCAATGGGTTGCTAGTTACACTGAGCTAAGAGTGTATTGGGGGAGGGTGTTAAAGAGACAGAACATTTTTTAAAAGTTGAGGAGATATGACATAATTTAAGTAATGATAAACTTTAATTTCCAATTGGGGACTATGTAATAAACTGTTGTGCAGTATCTACATTTTAAAAAACTGAAGCTAAATATAGGTTTGGGCTCCCGTTTTGTTTCACGATTACTCTGCGATGCTTGTGAAAACATTGTGAACATGCAGAGACAGGAACCTCATTTTGAAAGAGAAGGAAAGGATTAAGAGATGCTAACCATTCATAAGTGGAGATAGAATACTCTAAAATGAAGGACATGATTTCATTTGCTGCCTTTCTCATGATCATAGAGTGGAAAGTTAAAGAGGTTGCCATTTTATGGTTGCTTTGTATGAGAGTGGTGTACCATTCTTGTGCTTAGTTTTTACAAATCCAAACTGTGTCAAAACTATTTAAAAAGAGCTAAAACAACAGTATAATCTATGAACTCAATTCACTGGTATGTACATAACGTTTTAGTTATTTAAAAAAATAAATTATGATGTATATGGGAGTTTGATAAAAAGAGTATCACAGTGATATGAAAATAATATATGAAATGAACTGTATCTATCAGAGGGTATATGTTTGAGATGTTAGTATGAAATGTTTTGGGAAATAAGAGAAAAATGAATTAGTGCCCCTTTATTCCATTTTGTAGTTTATAGAAAAATAACAGTATTGTATTGTTCAAAGTTGTAATGAGGAATGTATTCAAATCTAAGAATGTTTTAATGGTCTAAGCATAATGCGCAAAATAGATACATCTATGTTATTTGCATTCTAGGAGTTGTAGTACTTTTGGTCACATTATTAAACAGGAGTAGTGTAGTCACAATTAAAACATAAGAAAATGTTCTGCACCTGTATATGTATTATAAAGTAGTAATATTTTTTAGGTATGTATTAGGAAGTGTTTGCAATGTGGTTATTTACTTATATGAGTGGTTTGCTCATGCTTAGATGGTGTGATTTTTTGTGTGGTTGCATATAGTTATATGTACGGTGAAACTCTTGAGCTTATTTAAATATGAGAGAACTATATATTTTTGGAAAGCTGGCTTGACGGTGTTTATCTATTATGGAATCACAGATATGTTTACATGGTGATTTATGTTCTTTATGGCTAATGAAAATGTCATGTATGTGGTGAGGGTGGTGTATTTCTTTAAACATTCTCAGTTTAAAATTGAGAAGAGTTTATAGTGAAGAATGTCTGTTGAGAGTTCTGGTGCTAGCGACCTTTATTTGGCATTTAACTTTGCTTTGAGAAATACTGAATATATGTTTTAAGCACACAAGAAAAATTTGAGAAATTATGTAGGTATGCCATTAAGAAAAGGGTTTGAGCTTTGAAAAAGTGAGATTTGTTGTTTTCAGTTTTAGAAACTTTCTGATGAATGTATCCAATAATATATGAGGTGTGATATCTAGACATTTCTGACACATAGGTCATTAGAAAAGGATAGATACACTAAAACAGAGAGTTTGATACTGACAGAAGGAGTTAAACAATGAGTTATATAGTCACTACTGTTATGTATGTAACAGCAATGGAAATACTTTACAGTCACCCAAGCATTACTAAGGAACTCATCCAATCACTCAGCCACTACTCAGACGAATATCAAATCACTCACGCACTATGTACGCTCTTATTCCATCACCCAGGCACTACATATGCACTCTTCTAATCACTGAGGCACTATTTATGTACTCATTGAACTACGCAGGCAACACCCATGCATTCATCCAATCACCCAGGCACTAACCATTCACATATACAGTCACCAAAGCTGTACCTATGCAGTTATTCAAACACCCATGCACAACCCATGCACTCATCCAAACTTTACTTATAACCCATGCACTCATCCAAACACTCAGGTACTAGTCATGCACACATCCAATTATGCAGGAAGTACCATTGCAGTTAACCTATCACCCATCCAGTATCTATGCTCTCATCCAATTACTGATGCAATACTCTTGTACTAATATAATCACCACAGCAGCACACTTGCTTTTATCCAATCACTCAAGCTTTAACAATGGCCTTAAACAATTACTCAGACATTAGTCATGCACTCATGTAATCAGCCAAGCACTACTGATGCAGTCTTTTAATTATCCAGGCAATACGCATGTAGTTTTGTAATCGACCAGGTACTACCTGTTCAATTGACCAAAAACGCATGGGCATCAGTCATGTACTCATTCTATCACTGAAACACTACTCATGCACTCATGCAATCTGCCAGGTGCTCTGTATGCACTTAAACAATGACGTACGCACTATGCATGCACTGAATACATCACGTATATACTACACATGTCGTCCTGTTATCACCCAGGGACTAGAGTAGCACTCGTTTAATCATTCAACCACTATCTATGCATGTATTGGATCATTGAGGCATTAGTTATGCACTTTTCTAATTCAGGCAGTACTCACGCACTCATCCAAACACCCAGATAGTAGCAATATAGTCATGTGAATACACAGGCACCAGCTATGCAGATATGAAACTATCGATGTAGTTCCTACACACTCAGGGAATCATCCAGGCACTATCTATATTCTGAGGGAATCACCTAGGCACTATCTATGCACTCATCCAATCATCCAGGGAGAATTGTTGTACTCAACTACAAACACATGTATTTACAAGTTTTAGTGAGAAATATGTACTCTTTTAGAACCATCTGGTGAATTATAGATGTAACCTGTCACACCCCGTTTGCATGTACTCAGAAGAATTAGTGAGCTGTATGCTGTGATACAGGTTATTGTGCAGACTTTTATATGTAGTGTTTCTCAAAATTAAAATCTGACACATCTAAGTAGAAAAGTACTGAAACGCTAAATCTACCAGTGACACAGTGATAGAGAGGCACAGAAATAGCTCTTATGTTGTGTTTTCGGATTTACAGTATTGAGACACTGTATGTACTTTTACACTTTGGTTGATGTTTATTTTAAAATTTACGACAAAAAGGATAAAGTGGTCTTTTAGCATGTATAAATGAGAACTGAGATATGGTGCAGCTGTGTTGTAGGAGAGGGTGCTATAATATTAAAAGGTAACAAATAAATTAAGTTTTGTGTTTTGGTTTGGGTTTGGAACATTGAAGTAAGTGTTTGTAGTTATGTAGCTAGGTTCATCTGTAGATTTAAACAGCATCATAACATAAAAACTCCATCCGCCATCCTAATGAGGCCCTGAGACACAAAAGGAGTAAAATGTAGAAAAAGTGGTGAAAGAAAAAAGAGCAACTGGTAAGAGGACAAAGTCATTTCTTAAAAATATATGTGGACATTTCTAAAGATTACAAAATAATGAAAATAAAATTCAAACTATGAGAAAGAATAACAGTGGACAAGATCTATATAACAAGAACAGGAAAGAATGTAACAAAGATGTACACACCTTAACCAGGAGACAGAAGCAGTTTAAGGAAATCAGAGCCAGTATGTTTCATAGTAGAGTAGTTATAAATCTACTGAGAACTATTAAAAAGTACAGAAGAAGTAGAGAGGCACTGAAACAGAAAGAGCGATTTGAGAGAGTAGTTAAGGCCTTTGCTTTGAAGAGGAAGCTTTTCATTTTGGTTATAAATTGAATGAAGACTCTTGACAAAATGGTGTTGTGCATGAGGAGACAAAACCAGAAAAAAAGATTAGTGAATAGAAGCAACTTTTGTATAGTTTTTAGTGGAGAATGGATACATACTTCTAGTATAGAGCCTTTCTTTAATGAAGAAAGCTATCTCCAGGATAATAGATTTGTTCATGCTATTGATTACAGATGTTATGAAATGAAGAATCGCACTCCTATAGAGAAAGAGGTGATGGCACCTAGAAGTGTAGAACAAGTTATTGGAGAAGAGGTACAAGAAAGGTGGAGTCAGGCATCTGTATACAAATGGAATTGTAGTAGTGTTTGTAATATTCAACAGTAATCTTTTGATATATTAAGGACATTTCTATGTCTCTTCCCAAGGCGAAGTTTAAAACACAAAATAAGTACTTTACAAGGATTGGATCCTTGCTAGATTAGATAGCATACAAATTTGCAGGGACACTCACTAGCTTGTTTAGCAAAGAAAGTGTACAAAAGCACCTTTCATCATTTCAGGATGTTAGCAGTACATCACTCAACAATGCAAACTTTAGTTAGGAGGCTGTATTTGAAAACTCCTGTTTTATGTTTAGGAGAAATGAATAGAGCACTTGTGCATGGTACTGTGGCAGACATAGAAAAGGTTTGTGATGATGAGCAGTTTCGTTTCTTTGGTCCTGAGCAGGATTCTAGGGAAAATGAAGAGTTGTTAAGAGGAGGAGTTGCAGAACAGGACACAAATATTACAGTTGATAGTTTTGAAGAAGAGATTACAAAATTTAACACAGTGTGGTCTGAAAAACCAGAGTATGTTGGTATATGTTGTCAATGAACTCACTACAAGATTCAAACATGGACTATTGACTTGTATTTAAAAGTGAAAAAGAAAATAATGATAACTGGCAAAAGTAAGCTGTGTATTTATTTGTAGAGGAACACTTTGACTTGTCCATATGGCAAGTTATATGTAAGTACTGTTACAATAAATTAGAAAATAATAAAATGCCTGCTAATGTAGAAAAACTATGAAGGGCCAAAAAAAACCATCAACATTTATGATTCTTTGCAGCATTGCGAAGGGCTGTTAAAGACTGTTCTCCAGCACTCACTACAACTCTACAGCCCATGCAGTATGATGCCATCTGGGAAAACTCTTGAGCCAAATCTTGAAGTTGAGATTGGATCTCTGTAGGAAGCTGGCTCTGTATATACTATACCAAAGTGAGGTATAGTGTGCACAGAGTCCAGTGGATCCCCAAAGGCAGGCAGAGGTTAAAGTAGATAGTACCTTACTATCTATTTGTGATAGTGTGGGTGAGCAATAAGGCTTTATCAGAGGGTAGTGCTAAGCATTTATTGTACACACTCAGGCAAGAAATGATGTCACACACTCAAAGACTGAACTCAGACCAATTTGTTTGTATAAAAATATTATTTAGTTATATTTATTTCCTAGAACCAAGCAAGCCTGGCACAGGTAAGTGTAAATAATACTTTTCAAGGCAGGTTGAACAATACAAGCAAGCTGAATAAAAAGACTGTTACAGGTTTGTAAATGCTTTGAATACAGTTGAAATTACTGTTAGATTACTTTTGATTACTTTGCAGATTACTTTTTAGATTTCTTTTTCTACTAAATGTGATATGCCTAGATATCACACTGGGACATTTCCTAGAGAAAAGGTAAGTAAAGCAGTTTTTGTATATTTTGCAGTTTCTTAGAGTTTCATACAAACCAACTCCACACTTAGAACAATTTTCAAAGAAAAGCAGTCAATGCAATCCTTTGGGAGGAAATGAAGTCATCGGTTTACAGGTAAGTACTTTGTTGTGGGAGTTGGGTTTCTGGGGTTAGAACCAGGGTTCCCCCAGGGTCGAGGATGCACTCTCAAAGCACCCTGAACGGCACTAGGGGGTCCGGGTGCAGAGTGCTGAGGCCCAATGTTATCCAATGGGGGACAGGGGGCCTCCGGTTGGTGACTGCTCACGAGCAGGCCACAAGGTTGTGGGAGCAAACTGGTGTTAGGCTCAGGGAAAAGGGGGATCCGATTTGGCACACAAGGTGCACCCACAGCGGCACAGCAGCACAGGGGCGGTCGGGTGCAGGGTGCTGTTTTGGCATCGGATGGCCTGTTGTTTTCAATGGGGATTGCCAGTTTTGGTTTTTAGCTGCAGGCTCAGTCCAGGAAGTCTTCCAGGAGAAACCAACAGCTGGACAGGTAAGTTGGAGGGCTCGGGGATGTAGGTGCACCTCAGGTCCTCTTCTCTAGGGCACAGTGCAGCTGGATGCACGGGTGTCTTTTGAGGTCGGATTTCACCTTACTGGGCCACTTGCGGTTGGAGGGGTCTCTTTGCAGAGGCTGCAGGCAACGTTGAGGAGTCCTGGAGGGGTCAACCCACAGTGGACTCGGACTCTGGAGCGCTGGGGGACCTCGCTGGGACTGGTGGGCCACTCGGACTCGGGCCGTGGGCGTCGGGTAGAGTGGTGATTCCAGGCGTCGGGTTTCTTTGTCCTCAGAAGGCTCAGAGTCTGTCTTGGGAGTTTCTTTTGAACAGAGCTGCTGTTCACAGGAGATCCAGTCTTTGTTGAAGGCAGTCAGTCCTCCCATGGGTTCTGGAGGTCGGTGGCTGCAGGACAAGGCAACTTTTGGTGCAGGATCTCTGGAAACTTCAGACGGGCCGGTAGGGCTGGGGCCAAGTCAGTTCTTCACTGCAGTCTCCTCTGCTAGTCATCTTCTTTCGTCCTTCTTCTTTGTAAGTTGCAGGAATCTGCCTTCTTGGTTCAGGGCTGCCCCTTAAATACTGTATTTAGGGGGCTTTTTAGGGTTTTGAGGTAAGTAGCCAATGGGCTACTGACCTTAGGGTGACTACACCCTTGGTGTGCTCACCCCACGTGGGGGAGTGGGCACAATCCCTAATCCTGATTGGAGAGTGCCTGCCATCTGCAAGATGGCGGGCACTAAAGAGTGGGCTTCACCTCACCTCCCCCACCTGAGGGGTGGGGTTGGCAGAGGTGGGAACATATTCTGGGCTGTGCTATTTTTTCCCGCCTGTCTTCCCACCGAAAAGGAGGGGAGACAGGAAGGGGGCCTGCTTCTGATAGCAGGAGAGGCTGGGGGTCGTGTTACAAAGGCAGCAAGGCCTTTGAAGCTCCCCTGCCACAGATGGCTCTTCCTGACCTGGGGGAGGTGTGAACACCTCTGCCCAGGAAAGGCTCTGTTTCTGGGCTCAGGGAGCGAAGGCTCCCACCCCAGGAGTCCAGAAACATGTCTCGTGGTGGCAGGCTGCTGTTTACCAGTCAGAGAACCCACCAGAGGCTGGTCATTTTTCAGGGGGCATCTCTAAGATGCCCTCTGAGTGCATTGTATAATAAATCCCACACTGGCATCAGTGTGGGTTTATTAGACTGAGAAGTTTAATACCAAACTTCCCAGAATTCAGTAAAGCCATTATGGTGCTGTGGCGTTCGTAATGACAAACTCCCAGACCATAAACTCTTTTATGGCTTTACTGCACTTACAATGTCTAAGAATGGACTTAGACACTGTAGGGGTACAGTGCTCATGCAACTGTACCCTCACCAATGGTATAGTGCACTAAGCTAGAGGGGTGTCTTACCTATACCATAGGCAGTGGTTTGCAGGCATGGCAGACAGATATGTGTGCCATGTCGACTCTTCACTTTTCTCTGCACCACAACACGCAGCCTGCAATGGCAGTGTGTGTGTGTGTTAAGGTATAGGACCTCTAAGGGTGGCACAATATGTGCTGCAGCCCTCAGGGCCTTCCCTGGTCACAGTGCCCTTGGCACCTATGGTACCTTTTACAAGGGACTTACATGTGGCCAGAGAGGTGCCAATTGGGGGTACAAGGTACAGTTTTGGGAAAGAACACAGGCCCTAGGAACCTAATTGGCAGGGACTTAAAAAGTGGAGGGGGTTACTGCAACAGAAACCCAGCTTCCTACAGCCTCTGAAGGGACTCTCTGCCCCGATGTTGTTGTGGCTCCTATTGAAGTTGAGGGTTTTTCAGCCTAGCGTTGCCTTCTTGCTGCTTTTAGACGATTGCCATGGTATGCTTTTAGATGGTAAAGCATGGACATAGTCATGCAAGAATTTTTTTTATTTGTACCCCTTGACAATGTCTTGTCACATATTGTGCATTGCGCAAATTTGGTGACTGTTTTTGATTCTCCTGACAGAATCCTGAAGAAATCCCAAGCAATGCTTGATTTCTTCTGGAGAGGCCCCTCATCTCCAGAGTCACCAGAATCCACCTCTTGGACTTCCTGGTCCACCTGCTGTTCAACCTGATCTCCCTCTTCTGGCTGAGTTGCCAAAATATGCAAAAAACACTCCAACAAATGCTAGTGAACTGCTTACAATGAACTCCTCTTAAAGAATGCTCAAGATAGATAAATGGGAAGTTCTTCCTATTCTTATAGTTGAAAAGTGTATCATCCACTCATATTCCCTTATTTCCCAGTCGCATGATCTTCCCAACGATTGGCGTCTTCGCGAAGACTGGAAATTAAACAGAATGATATTTTGTTTGAAAATAAGTACTCAAACATAAGTGTTAATCAACTGATATTAAACCCCAAATGTGGATCATACAATGTACTATGTATAAATATGTGTTATACACTTCACCAAAAGCATACTTGTTGTACCCCATGAATATTTTTTAGCTGTGCCCCGACATAATGTCTTGTCACATATGCTACACTTCACCAATTTAGCTATAAAACTGTGTAAACCAATGACATGTCTTTGTTTGGTAGTTATGTTCTATTCGTGAGTTACGACATTGAAAGTTATTTTTTGGAACTGTTGTTTATTACAAATGTGTTGTTAAAATAAAGTTAAACCATTATGTTACTAAACAGCTGGACTCAAACTTTCTGTAAAATGTGTTTATATATCTGTTTTACACTTTGTCATTTGTATTCGTGACTACTGACATCATTGCAACATCCGGTGTTGCTATGAAGAAGGAAAATGAATTTTTGATGTAGTTATTTCAACAAATGAATACAAGGGGAAAGTTAAATTAGTATCTTACTAAATAGCTACACTGAAACTTTATGTAGAATATGTCTGTATGTGTTTTACACTTTGTCAAAAACACCCGGTATTCGCAGTGTGTCCTTGGCAATTGCACTCACAGAATCACACAGGCACTACCTATGCAAGGATACAATCACCCAGGTACTACTCATGCACTTACTTAATTACCCAGACATTACACACTCACTCACAGACCCATACAGCCACTCACACACCCAGTCACCGACCTATACAGCCACTCACACACCCATTCTCAAAGTTTAAAGGTTACAGTTAGGAAATAAAATTGAAAATACCTTTGAAACTCACTGAAAAAACCAAAGGTTACAGAGACGTTATAGTTAGGAATTAGCATTAAAAAAACTTTAGAAATACACTGAAAAAAACAAAGGTTACAGGTACGTTATTGTTAGGAAATATAATTTTAAAAAACATAGAAATTCACTGAAAAAAAACAAAGGTTACAGAGATGGTATAGTTAGGCTCAAATTTCACTCATAAAAAACCAGTGAAATTCAGCACTTATAGTTAGCTGAGCTAACTATAACTTGCGCCCCTGCAATGCACTGCTTATGACCTCACATATTACACCACTCATGACATGGTTAGTTACATCACCGATGACATCTCAAAATACATCACTGGTGACATCACTGATGTCATCATCCACAGAATCTCTGACACACCCACTGACACCCCAATTTAACCTTTCATAGACCTACTCCAACTTCCACACTACCATTCTCAAAACCATTGACACACCCATACCAATACTTATACACCCACTCACTGATTCATAGGTCTACACACACATCCACTCATACACACATACAGCTACTCATACACCAACTCACTCACAAGTACAGCCACTGGTTTATCCACTCATATACCCATACAGCCACTCACATACTATCAGTCACCCATAGAGCTACTTACAAACCTACTCACTCACCCATAGTCAATCACTCAGCCACTTACTCACCTATATAGTTATACACATACCCACTCACTTATTCATACAGGTACAAACACATACTTACTCACCCATACTGTGAGTGACACAAGCACACACTCCCCCATACAGCCACTCTCACAATCACTCACTCACACAGTCACTCATATACTCCAACATCTACCTATACTGCCTTTCACACATGCAGTTACTCACCCATATACCACTGACACATCCATTCACTCACCAACACAGCCATACACAGACTCAGTCACCCATACACATATGCACTCACTAACCGATACAGCCACTGACTCACTCATCCATGCAGGCAGTCACACACACCCTCACCCACCCACACATTCATACACCCATACAGGTACTCCGACAACCAATGAATCACCCATACAGCAATTCTCGTACCCACTCACCAACCCATACAGCCACTTATACACCAACTGACAGACTGATACAGATATTCAGACAACCTAGTCACTCACCCGTACATTCACTGAGACACCTAATCACTCACTTATACAGTCAGTCACGCACCCACTGAATCATCCATACAGGCACTCATACACCCACTGATTCATCAATAAACCTTGGTATACATATTTAACACTCATTAACTTTTTAAAAACAGTCACTGGATGATGTCAATATTGATGTTGTTTGAGATGTCATCAGTGATGTCCTCAGTGATGGCACTGACCATGTCATGAGTGATGTAATATGTGAGGTCATAAGCAGTGCATTGTGGGGGTGCGAGTTATAACTGCTGAATTTCACTGGTTTTGTACGAGTGAAACTTGAGCCTAACTATAACGTCTTTGTAACTTTTGTTTTTTACAGTGAAAAAAATATATATATATATATCCACACAAACTTGCCTTGATGCGGGAACGAACACAGCAGCTGGTTGGTAAAAAACATTTATTGATTACAACCGGCAAAGCATACTCCAATGCACATCTTAATCCTGACGCGTTTCGGTGCTGGCAAAGCCCCTTATTCATAGGATGATGGCTCAGAAGTGCGCTGGAAAGCTCATTACGGCGCCATTACTGAATGCTGCTTATTAAATAGTCCCCAGTGGGCCTTCAAGTGAATCCGCAGTTAAAAGCATGCTGGTACCTGTAGTTGATAATCCTTGAGCATGAATTATTCCCCAGTGGGATCTGCGCAATCACAGAGTCATTTCATGTTTTTAACATTAATTCACCCCAGTGGGTCTCCGAGTATAGATAGTCGGTGATTTTTTCTCATCAGCTGCGCCCCAAGGTTAAGAAAGTTCACAACCTCTGGGCCCCAAACATAGTTCATGCGGTGGTTCGTCCCCCACGGCCAGGCCGCTGCGTTAAAATCCACACAAACTTGCCTTGATGCGGGAACGAACACAGCAGCTGGTTGGTAAAAACCATTTAGTGATTAAAACCGGCAAAACATACTCCGATGCACATCTTAATCCTGATGCGTTTCAGGGCTGGCAAAGCTCCTTATTCATAGGATGATGGCTCAGAAGTGCGCTGGAAAGCTCATTACGGTGCCATTACTGCATGCTGCTTATTAAATAGTCCCCAGTGGGCCTTCAAGTGAATCCGCAGTTCAAAGCATGCTGGTACCTGTAGTTGATAATCCTTGAGCATGAATTATTCCCCAGTGGGATCTGCGCAATCACAGAGTCATTTCATGTCTTTAACATTAATTCACCCCAGTGGGTCTCCGAGTATAGATAGTCGGTGATTTTTTCTCATCAGCTGCGCCCCAAGGTTAAGAAAGTTCACAACCTCTGGGTCCCAAACATAGTTCTTTCAGAGTATGTTTTGCTGGTTTTAATCAATAAATGTTTTTTACCAACCAGCTGCTGTGTTCGTTCCCGCATCAAGGCAAGTTTGTGTGGATATATATATATATATATATATATATATATATATTCCACAAAGCTGGTTCATCTTTGTCGGGTTATTTGCGGCGCTCATTATGGGTGCGGTATCCTGCGGCGGAACCGCGGCGCTTCAATATTCGCTCACAATCCTCCCAGCTTGAAGGATTAAGGGTCGCACACTCGTAGAATTATGCAGTTTCTTGCTTTTATTTCCTCATTCGCAACACGCGGGAAAAGGCGACAGACCAACGCGTTTCGGAATTACAAATTCCTTGTTCACGATCCTGAGGTAACGGTTACCTAATACCAATGATATACACTTAAAATCATTACATCATTTCCTGTCCGATGTTTACTCAACTCCTGAGGTTTATGGGAGATGTAGTCCCCTTATTATTGTGAATTATCATTCAAAAACAAATAGTGTGTTTACAAAATTAAATGTGCTCTACATAAAAAAAGGGGGGAGATTTTTTGTATGTTTTTTTACCCTTTCACACACACATAGTTCTCGATTTCACCAAGGGGGAAGGGCATCAACCATTGTCCAATCCATTATTTACACCCCCGAAATTTAAAGTCAATTATATCAATCCCTCCAGTGGGTTTGCAACCTTCTTATTTCGAGTGGTTTATTACATCAGTTATTGGCCACCAAAGTATGTTATATCAGTCCCTCCAGTGGGCCTGCAATCTTCTCATTTCGAGTAGCTTGTTGCATTTGAAGAAAGAGTTTCTATTCATTTCATTCCTCCATTGGATCAATATTGTCATGACTCATTGGGGCCCATTATTCCATTCCTGCTTTGCTTTTGTGTCTGTGTGTGTTTGCCATCTTCACTTCGAATATTTAATTTTTGTGATTCCATTAATCTCCATTAGTTATTACATCCCTTTTCTTTTTTCTTTTCTTTATTTTACTTTATTCCTTTTTTTTACTCATTCATTCTTTTTTTCAAGTCACATTAGGGGGCACAACAAGTGTTTCCAGTAGTTTCTCCTCGTTAACGTCCGCACAATTAAGTGAAGGAGAACCAGGAACAACAATGGATGGTGTAAATAATGGATTGGACAATGGTTGATGCCCTTCCCCTTATCCAAATATCTCTGTCCCGGAGTCGGGCTGTGCCAATAATGCCACTAGCCCCATGTATTATTAAGTAAAACACAGACGGGTACTTGCTAAAATCTACACAACGAAACAGAATTAGTCAAAAGCAGAAATAACAGCCTTACCTGCACATAGAATTATTCAGAAACTAGGAGACTACTCCATATCCACAAGTCGGCGTCTAGCACCCGCGCCATGTTGCGGGAAGTCTTTATAGACCGCTACCGGTTTTACAAAAAGTGATGACAGACTACAAGTAAGCACTCTCACTAGTATCCGGCAACAGGCGCCATTTTAGAATGGTCTTATACGCAAGTTTATGACTTTCTTAATTTCTGTAAGAAACGGCACGATCCCAGCTTGTAAATTGAGACAAGTCTCGTAATCAATAAACACCAACCTTGCCCACGACATGGGGTACCATGCTTAATCCAGCTAAACCAGTACTGAAGATTATTATTCTCCGATTTTGAGACAAACGAAAGTATTAAGACATGTCCCCTATATTGAAAGAGGGATCTGTTTCATATCTTACAGCCTGCCCTGAGCCTTATTCATCAGGATAGACCCACGTCCAAGAGTAATAAGATCAAAAGACCAGTAAGTGGAAAAGAGAAAGAAGTCTCAAAAGAGACCTCAAGTGCAATCTGAAAAAGACAAGAGGGGGAAAGAAAGATATCACATAACAATTCCGAATTTAAATAAAAATTTCCCAAAAACTATTTCAATTACAGTTTTGTTGTTGCAGAACATAACCTAACCAACAAAAACGATCATTCCAGCAATACTTAGTCCAAAAATATCATACAATATTCAAAGGGAAAACGGGAGAAAGAGGGTAAAGAAGTCAACAGTTTTTACATCAATTCAACAAATATAAGATGCGGGATCATTCCAGCAATACTTAGTACAAAAATATCATACAATATTCAAAGGGAAACGGGAAAAAGAGGGTACAGCACAATCTGCTGAACATATGCTCCAATCCTCTTCTCTGGCTACTCTACGTTTTCACCAAATCAAGAACGTGTGCATTAGGGAATGTTCTTTCTCCAATTGGGCTGCTATACTATAGAACAAGCTTCAAAACTCATAAGTCAGGTGCCTGGAATCCCTAATCAGTAACCATGAACTAAATAAATTCCACACCCAATTAATCAAGGTTCTCTCAGAGGACATATGTGTTAAGAGGGTCTGTGCACGTAAGACTAAAATCTGGCACTTTGTGATTTGACATTGAATAGGGGCAGAATATAATTTGTCAAATCCTGGTAGGTGCTCACTAAAAGATGTTACATTTATCAGGGAAAATTCTCACTGGTTACTTGACTACACTTTTGCGAAATGGCACCAAGTAGATAATTATCTAAGATGTAGTGAATGCGGGTTTACTCTTCCACAATATTGTCTTAATATTTTGCAATATTGTACTCCAGGGTTCATAGTAGCGTTAACAGCTGTGGTCACATCAGCCATCCATAAATATTGAATACCTAGTACACTGATAAGAGATCTCCAGCTAGTGTATCTGCTTGTGAGGCCGACGTATGCCAAGATGGCAGCAGACTGAAACGGCTCGTCATTAGTCTCTCAGTGGGGATCTGGAGCCTCACCAGTGCTTTGGGAGCTGAACAGGGTGAAATACAGCTGAGCCATGGGAGGCTTCATGAAGAGTCAAATACTAATTCTGTAAAAAGTATAAGGTGAGTATATTAGTATTGGATGTAGTCATCAACAAAATTAAGGTTTCCCAGTACCTGACTATTGGGCGTATCTTATTTGTTTTTCTTTTCTCTGACAAAAAATTAGTTTGTGAAATTGGATACCAGTATTCACCAAGCACTCATTATTTAACACAAGACATGGGAGCAATAGCTAGCTGAACCCCCTGAATTCTCAGGCTTTGGGGGCTGCTGAGGCTAGGCAATAGAATTCCTAATTGTGCGCTGATGGAGAAGGGATGGGGATGTGGCCTAATGGGCTAGGGCGGTCGATCTCAAATCTGGGGAACCAGGTTTAAGTCTCGACAATGACGCTCAACATCCTGTGATTCTGGGCAAATCACAAAATCTCCCCGTGCCTAACAAAAATGAACGTGTCCTTGTGTAAAGTAATTGGTGTTCATGTAAAGCGCTCTGATTCCCGATACCTTTGGATCAAGTTTGCGCTATATAAAACTCTGAAAGAAAAGGGGTATTGGAGCTTGTGTAACAATGAGAACCTGATCCAGGCACTGTGTATACATTCCTGAAATCCCAGATTGTTCTGCTGAGGATGGGCCTGTCTGAAGGAAGAGTGAGTCATTGACTTCCAGGGGATTGTGTGTTGAATGGCTCCTTTCATTATTACACTGTGGTATTGATCTGCAACAAAGTGGCATAAAAGGGCAAAAAGAAGTTAAAAAAAGGGGCTGCGGGAAGGTGAGTAGCATCTCAAGAGGGAACTAACTGGAGAAGGAGTAGGAGCATGAGCACTCTAGTGAGAAGTCAGAGCCCTATCACATGCTGTTTAAACCCTGTACAGAGACCAAGAAAGTCTATATTTTTGGGTGCTTCTTATCACGGTATGTCGAATTTAAGAGGAGGGTGACAATATCGGAAAGAGGAGATGAAAAATGCATCTGTAACCACTGGATTAGTTGAAAGCACAGGAGTCAGACAAAGCAGATTATTGCTATGTTCTAGTAGAAACATCAGATCGTCCTCAACTCTGTTTCACACCAGATTGTCTGTGAAAGATAAAGATGTGGTACAAAAGGATAAGAAAAAAATTGAATTAAACTTACCACCTTCCATACACACACTTGGCAAAGGCCATGGGCAAACTGTCTGGCAGAGTCAAATAATTTGAAAACAGCATTTATCGAATCCAGTAAATTGGGTCAGTTAATCAAAGACTATTTTACAACCAAGAGGAGTAATTCCTTATCCCACAGTGAAGATGTTCATATCAGTAAGGGTACAAGGAATACTGCATATAGGAAAATGGGTTATCAATTGAGAGGTGCAGAAGACCCACTCAAAAAATAAACACAATTCTTGTCAGGGTGAGGTTTAACCCTCCGGTAGCTGGGCACAACATCTTTTTAATTTTTATTTTTTTTGTAAACCATAACAATTAGTAACAATGAGTCGGCAATGAATCATAATTACAAAGGGTAATACTGTACAGCTATTGTGGTATTCAGAGCTTCCAATGATCAAAAATATGTGTAAGCATGCACAAAGGTACATAAGTGAGTTTATAATCACTCTGTTGAGAGCTCATTATCTCCATCGAACATATTCAGGCCATAATATGTGCGCCAAGGACCCCAGATCTTAGCAAACTTTTTGCCGCAACCTGATGTCTTATATGTGACTTTCTCCTCTGTCATGTAAAGGTCCATCCCTATTCTCCATTCCTCCAGGGTGGGCAGTTCAGGCACTCCCCAGTGCTTGGCCAGGTCTCTCTTTGCCACTGCTAAGCTTAAGTTGCAAAAGAGAAGCTGGGTTCTTGGGAGATCTACATGTGAGAATGCCAAGCAGGACATGTTTAAGGTCAGCCTGGAGGGGCGCTGTGAGGATCTTAGCCAGCTCATCTATTATGTTTTTTCAGTATGCTGTAATGACTGGGCATGCCCATAGTGTGTGGTAGAATGAGCCGTCCTGTTCCCTTACATTGCAGGTAATGTGGTGACGCAGCCCTTCCAATTTTATGTAGTTGGGCCCGCTCATAGTAGACCCTATGGTTAATTTTGTACTGTACTAAGCGCAGCCTCGAACTGATCACCACCATCCTTGGGTGAATCTTAGCTTCTTCCCAGCTCTTATCATCTAATTCACCCATGTCTCTCTCCCATTTCTCTCTCAGTTTCTTCAATGTATCTGGCATATTATTATGGATGGTCTTATAGGTGCAGCAGACTTCCTTCCTCTGGATTTCCCCCTGTAGTAATCTCCCTTCCATAGGGGCGTATTAAGGGATATCATTCATGTTTCAGCTGCATATACTTATTGTATTGTGTGTCATAAAGATGGTAGTCCTGTTGAACGGAATTAAATGGAATTAGCTTTCCTCCCTCCAAGAGGTCGCCCAATTTAGAAATCCCTATTGTGTCCCAGGGACTAAATAATCTCAATTTACCCAGTTCTGCAAATCTTTTGCCCAGCCATAGTGGATTCTCCTGGGTGTATCATGATTCCCACCTCAAGTACCTTTGTGTCTTATTCCAAGCAGTGATGGTTACCTGAGTCGCTAGCAAGAGTTTCTCAACTCCGCCTCCCCAGTACAAATAATGTAGATATGATTTTGAATCAAATTGGATGTGTTCAAGTGAATAAGTGGGGAGGTTACCAGGCATATGTTCCCAGTCGTTGATAACCATTGTCTGGGCAGCCCAATAGTACGCTCGGATATCTGGGTGAGAAATCCCTCCATCATATTGATTTCTCTGTAGTATTGACAGCGCTATCCTGGGGTGATCGCCATACCACAATACTTTGCGGAGCTCTCCATTGATCCTCGTTAAATAGTCATCTGGGATCGGGTAGTAGCTATTTTGGAGGACATACAGGAACTTGGGAAGGGTGATGTTCTTGAACATGGTGGCACGGCCAAGTAATGGCAGATGAAGGTGTCTCCATCTATCTACATCTGCCTGGAAGTCCACCTCAATTCTATGAAGATTACAGTCCAGATCACTTTTCCTATCTAAGGTGACAAACATGCCCAGATATTTAAAGCCCTCTCTTTCTACCCTCGGTCTCTGAGGCAGGGTGTGTAGATCGTGCATGGTTCCTGTGTGGTAGAGGCTAGATTTGTCCCAATTAATTGAGTACCTGGAATGTGCACCATGGTCATCGAAGACTTGTAGTGCTACCAGGATGGTCTCTCTGGGTTGAGTTATATAAAGGAGGATGTTGTCTGCCTAGAGTGAGATCTTCTCACTCTCGCCCGACCCTTCCCCCGCTTGGAACCCCCTAATTTCAGGGTGCATCCAAATCAGGCAAGTCAAGGATTCCAGGACCAGTGCAAATAAGAGGGGGGACAAAGGGCACCCTTGTCTGGTTCCTCTCTCAAGTGGGAATTCCTTCGACAGAATTCCGTTGACCTGTACCGCCGCAATTGGGTCCTTGTAGAGTAAGCTTATCCAGGACTGGAATTTGGTACTGAAACCGAATCTGGTAAGGACCTGCATTAAAAAATGCCAATGAACCACAGCAAATGCTTTCTCAGCATCCAGCATGAGGAAAACATGTAGATCTTTTCGATGTCAGACCGTCTCTAGCCAATTGTGTGTTCTGCGGAGGTTAAATCTGGTCAGTCTACTAGGCATGAAGCCAGACTGGTGATTGTGGATTAAGGGGGAGATCATTTTTACCAGTCTGGAGGCCAATACGGATGCCAGGATTTTTGTCTCTATATTCAACATAGAGATTTGGCGGTAGGAGCTGCAATGCTTGGGTGGTTTCCCCGGTTTATGGATCACCACTATTGTGGCTTTACGGAGGTCTAACGGTAACCTTGCCTCCTGTTTGGCCATTTGATAGAGCCGCAGTAAGTGTGGACTGAGAAGTTGGGCAGTGCCCCTAAAGAACTCGGCCAGTATCTCATTAGGTCTGGGGACTTTACCTGGTTTGAGTTGGGAGATGGCCTTGCGTGCCTCTGAGAGTGTAATGTCTTCCTCCAATATCGTTCGGTCCTCCGGCGGGAGGGTCGGCGTCTGGATTTCAGCCAAGTATGTATCTATGCATGCTGCAGTGGCTAGTGGACGTACTTCAACGATTAAGCAACCTTCGTGTCTGTATTATATATGTTACCCACGTCATCTATGATGGTATGTACCCACCATGCCTCTAGCTCTCTGTGCCCCCGCCAGGCTAACAATCTGCCAGCCCTGTCACCCACATTGTATAATCTATGTTGGGTAGCCAGTATCTTGGTTCTTACCTTGTTGCTGGCTAGGAGACGGTATTCCTCCTGAAGGAGTGTCATAGTACAAAGAGTCAAGGGATTTTGCTCAGGTTCCACTTTCTCCTCAAGTGTCAGCAAGCGGCTTTCTATTTCATCCATGTCTTGTGTTTCTTTCTTACATTTATGTGCTAGGATGTTTTGAGCCCTATCTCGGAGTACAGTTTTATATGCCTCCCATAGTATAACTGCTGAATCTACAGACTCTTCGTTTTCATTAAAGTATAGTTCTGTATCAACTCTCAGTACTCTGGAAACTTGGGGATCTCGTAGTTCCCAAGTGCTTAATCTCCATCTTGTACCGGATGGACGGGATCAGAATCCCAGGGTAAGCCAGAGAAGTAGGAGTATTAATGACTGTCCAGGTGTCGCTTCCGCCAGAGGTCTACTAATCCTAGGGTGTGGGCAAAGCTAGCTAGCTGTATCTCTCTGTAAGGGCTTGGAGTGGGCCTCGACCTGTCTAACTCAGGGCACATGACATCATTGAAATCACCACCCACTATGTGTGAAGAAGAGTCAGTGTCAAGTAGTATCTCTGTGATCTTGGCAACAGCATCTTGCTGTAGTCGTGGGGGGCATATATGCTTATTTTCCTATCCGGGTCCATCCATTACCTGTGTATTTTGAAGGGGGGGCGTTTTACGAATCAGGATCGCTACTCCCTCAGAGCCAGAGGTAAAGTTGGCCTGCACCAGTGTGGTATAAATCCCTCTACTTAGGTAGCAACTTGGGGACCCGATCAAATGTGTCTCCTGTAGCAAGATGACACCCGGTTTATGCCTCCTTATATAGGTGATTATCAATCCCCTATTCACTTTATTGCCTAGCCATTGACGTTCCATGACAGTATGGAGATTTCTCTCTGATCTAGTCATGGACCCCCGCGTCTGCGCCGGCATGATGGTGCTTTTTCATCTCGGATTCTTTGGGTGTCTGCACAGCAATTGCAGAAGTGCGGGAGGGCTCCCCGCTAACAGGGCCGAGTCGCCAGCAATATGGCAGTAAGGAGGAAGGTCGAGCCAATTAATCTCGTGTGGCCCATATGCACGGGCCTACTAACCAGCGATGGCGGGGGCGGTAACGTTTCCCCAATGGGACCTCAGCACAGGGTGACCAGAGGGGGGAAGGAAGCAGTCCCCGCAGTGCCTCACACATCCCTGATACAGCTAAAGCAACATATCCAGTGGTCCTGGTACGGATGCAACTTCGCCATGCTACTAGTGTAGGATAATTGTCGGATTTGAGGGGTTCAGTGTGGAGCTCCTTTAGAAGCCTCCATCATGTTGGCCTCTCAAGCCATGCCCCACTTGGCACAAAATCAGTCAGGCTTAACTTAGAGGCAATATCTATAAGTATTTATGCAGCACACAGTCAGTAATATATTAAAAGACAACACAAGAAAAATCCCACACCAATTTAGAAAAATAAGAGACATGCTATTCAATAAAATGACATAGAAATTAATTAAATCCAATCAGTGGAACCTGAGTTATGATTTTTTTTTATTTTTTACGGAAAAATAGCACCAAAAAGAACAAAGCGCCAACCACAGATATCTGTTCGAATGAGACTAGGACAAAGTCACAAGTTAAGGCCGACCAGGATGGAGTGGGGGTCAGATACAGGCATCAGGTTCACCCCAGTCAGGAGTTACCTTTGGGCTTAGAAGACATTTTGAAGATTTCCTGGAGAAGGTAGAGTTCACAACAGCGCCAGGCAGCAGCCTGTAGCCGAGAGGACGTTGACAACGACAGTGAGTCGCTGGACAAAGTCTCAGTGATGCTGCCAATGATGGTGGAAAAAGCTTTGAGTGGGGAAAAGCTGAATTTGCAGGCCAAGGAGGTGTCGCCGTCGAACCTGGTGAAGATGTCGACCATCAGACTTAGAAGTATTTCAAGAGCTCAAAATAACCCAGTGGGACGAGGCTGCAGGCTATAGCTGAAGAGCACTCCATGAAGCTGGATAGCGTCTTCGAGAGGTCCCGCTGAAAGGGCTTTGCTGCTGCAGAGAATAATGAAGTGGGAGCTGAGTGAAAGACGACAGTCCCACCGGTGATGCACCTTCATCAGTTCGACTTGCAGTAGGTCCTGGTCTCCTGTCAGTTCTCAGAGCAGTTTTTGCTGAGAAATGTTGCAAGTCCCAGATTTGGGGTTTTATTAAGAAGAAGTCAGTTTATCACCATGCTAAGGGGCCAGGATCCGGGGGGGGCACCATTTGGAGGCTAGGACTCACTCCAGCAGGAACCAGCAGCAGCAGGGGGGTAGGTTGAAAGGCCTCTGTAGCTTTTTCTGTGTTGCTGTTTCACATAGGAGGTCAGTCTGCTGGCCTTTGGATTCACTCTGGTGGCCCTGGGTTTAAGGAGTAAGTCCAGACTTCCTTTCTCAGGCAGCTGGGCAGCAGTGCAGTCCTTCCAGCAGCATGGCAGCAGGTCAGTCCTTCTTCTCAGTCTTCCATAGGTCCAGAGTTCCTCCTTTTATTCTCTGTATCATCCTTTGTGTGGGGGAAAAACCTGGCCCACACCCCTGCTCCTCCTGGAGTTGGCTCCAAAATGTTTGTGGAGACAAAAGGCTGAGCAGGCCTGGTGGCAGGTTCCTTTGTGGGTGCAGGAGGCAAAACCCTTTTAAGTGTAAGTGAGGCTGGGTAGAGCTCAACCCCCAGTCATTCTGGCAGGATAGCATATCCTGTCCACACCTTGTCCCCTTTGTCTCATTATCTGACAGCAATGCACAACCCACAACTGCAGAGTCATGTAACCAAGGCTACTGGCAGCTAGGCACTGGCGACTTGGACAGAAAAATGGCAACTTTCTAAAAGTGTAATTTTTACAATTGTAACTAAAAGAGGATTTTAAATTACAATTTAAAAGAGACTACATATTTTTGTACCCGCTCTCAATCCAAAGTTAGCACTAATTAAATGTTATAAGGCAATTCAATGTAAGTCGATGGCAGACGGAAGCTTTACAAAAGTGAAAAACAACTTTAAGAGTTTTCACTACCACTACAATGCACCCTGCCCTAGCGCTTTTAGGACCTAACTTAGGGGCGACTAATAAGAATTAAAAAGCAAGGTTTTGTCATGGCAATGGGTTTATTTTTCCTGGTTGTAATGGCAGTATAATACTGCACTGCAGACTGCAGTGGCAGGCCTGAGGCATGTTTTAAAGTGCTACTTTAGTGGGTGGCACAATGAGTACAGCAGGCCTGCTAGCAGCATTAAATTTACAGGCCCTAGGTACACCATTTACTAGAGACTTATAAGTACATTAAATGTCCCAATTTGGTGAAGGCCAATTTTACCATGTTTTAGGGAGAGAGCACAAGCACTTTTACACTTGTTAGCAGTAGTAAGGTGCACAGGGCCCTAAAGCCAACAAAAACAAATTCAGCAAACAGGAGGGGTGAAGACAAAAGGTTTGGTGGTGATCCTGCAGGGCGGGCCAGGTTCAACAATATTGCAAGCAGGGACATAACCCTTGCAACAGAACTGATGACAGAGGGGTTGACAGACAACAGATTGGCTAGTGAGACCAGAGCACCCCGACTAGAATTGAGTTTTAGGTTTGATTCAGAAATTCAGTCTATTCATAACATATCGCCTTGCCAAATCTCGGACAAAATTCTCACAGTGGTGTTGGATGGCCAACTTCAACCTATAAAATTGATTGCTAATCCTATGTCCTTCCAAAAATGGGCACCGATGAATCAGAATGGCCACGAGAAAAATATTTCAGAAGGGTTACCTCAAATTGTAGGCACATGTGCAGCCACATTTGACAAGACTTATATAGGGAAAACAAGAGATTTAGAGGTAAGGGCATCTCTGAGAGGTATGAGACCTACAGGTGTATTAGGCCCAAGCTCTATGGGAATCACCCAGTCAATTAAGCTGGAGGTAGTAGGAAGACCTTAAAGAGACCACACCTGCGCTCTCCCTAGCAGATATTTTGGAAATGTTAAAATCTCTTGCCTACCGGAAACTTTGGTGAAAACCTCTTAGGAGTTAAAAGAGGTGGAGCAAAAAGCAATTAATAACTCTGTGGGGATATCAAGATTCGAATCCATGAATGAAGTATAAGAAAGAGCTTGGGTTCATCTAGAAGATCATTCTTGCAGAAATAACCTGAGGGTAAATGGGGTTCCTGAAAATGGCAGAGGTTGAGAAGGATTAGAAGACAACTGTTGTCTTGATCCTGACCTCGGTCAGTAAATATAACATATAGATGACTCCAAAGATATTCAAAGTGTGCATAGGGAGCCTGTCTCAGCAAAAAAAAGGCAACCAGTTAGACTGAAGAACATTCTAGTTAATTTCTTCACATATATACATGGTATTTGTAAATAGTTATGTTTGTCCTTGGTAAAACATTTCTATGGGACAAAAACTAAAAGAGGAAGCTCAAGAATTACTTAATGAAATGTGAAATGTAAGATGCTTGTAGTGTGGAGGGATGACATTTGAGTTGACTCAATCTGTTCCGTATTTGCCACTAATTGAAGTTAATTTACGACTAAGAACCTCATTACGATGTCGGGTGGAAACTTTCCGCCCAACACCGTCTCGTATTCAGGAACCGACTGACTCGCGGTCGGTGGCTCCACCTGACTGATTAAGATGCAACCAAACACTGTTCGGTTGGAGTCCCATTGTTCCCTATGGGAGCCCGTGTTCTGCCCGACAACACAGGCTCCTATGGGGAAATGGGGTGTGTGTGGAAAACCCTTCATCCTGTCGCAGGCACCCCACAGTGCCTGCAACACAGTACAGGGTTTTACAGGGACCCCCTCAGCCCCCAACCGGAAGCCGCAGGGTGAAGGGGGCCCTGCTAGGGGCTCCCAAAGTCACTTTCTGACAGCCTTTTCATGTGGGACAGGCCGACTCTGAAAGTCTGTTTGAAATCGATATCGTAATCGGTGGGTCGGAAACACTGTTCGTAGATGTGCACGATGCGGTTCCGACCGACACGGATATCTCAAGAGCCAGTTGGAACCAATTCGGAATGACCGCACAGTTTCCTTTCCGACCGCGAACCTCGTAATCAGTCGGGCGGATTGTAAGTTGACCGAGTCGGTCGGCAGGGCTCCGACGTGGTCGAGGAGATTCTGACTTTCGGGAGGAGGCTTTACGCCCGACATTGTAATGAGGCCCTATATTCTAGCACCCTTTCCCCAAAAGAATGGCAGTCTGGATGTCATTAGGCACAAAGAAAGAGGGGACCCCCAAGGGGATCCTGGGTAGTAAAGGAAAGGAGATGTTAGAGGGCTGTAAATTCAAGTTAAGGGCATAGAGTACACACAATAGGGATAACAAGGGTAGATTATAGAGAGAATTCAGCACAGTGGGCAACTAGAGATTGTTTTGTGGGTAAAATCCGCACAATAAAAGCATTCATATCAAGCAGGTTAAAAATGTATTCAAATCCAATACTGGTAGGATCAGTAGCAGTATGGCTAGAAGACATAGCTCTAGATAATATGGGTACCAAGGATCTTTATGTTAGTTCATGGAATGAATGTGAAGGGTGTCCTGCAGAATAAAAAGAGATCAGTGATTTTAAGTTGTCTTTAAATCTCAGGGTAAGATATCACCTTATTACAAGAAACTCAGATCCCTTTTGATCAAAGTTATTTGCCTAAAACAAGATGGTATTCTTTGGGTTTCCTATTAAAACAACACAAACCTAGCAGATATACAGCAATTCTAATAAGGAACTCTACCAATGTAAAGGAGTTAGAATCTAGTATGGAAAGTTGGGGTAGATGGGTAATGACATTGTTAAAAAATAGTAATTGGCATTTTACATTGGCAAGTTTTTAAGAACCTAATCCAGACAACCCCTCAAATCTTGAGGAGGTGGAGATAAGATTAGCAATTGTGCCCTTTATTTTTGAAAGATGATTGGAACATCACTTTGCCATGTGCTAATAGATCTAATAAGTATGCTATTTACTGTAAACCTATAACAAGAAGAAAGATGGAGGAGTTGATTACGAATTTAGGACAAAATGACTCTTGGAGAGACATACATAGAGAGGATCAATGGTATTCCCTTTACTTTATTAGATTCCATTCTTTCTCTAGAATTGACTATTTTCTGATATCTAATATTAGTCAAAGGAGAGTAAACAATGTTAAAAAGACCCAATTCTGCTTTCAGATCACACTCGGATTCATCTTTCGTTAAAAGATTTCCTTGTAGAAGATCCCAAGTCTGGTCATTATTCCTTCAACAGATCTCTGCTATCAGATGTGGATTTTATTAAACGGTAAAGACAAGACCACTGATTTTTTCAATTAAATATTAACACAACTAATTTTCTTTTGGGGATGCTTATAAAGCTAGTCTTAGACGGCTCATCATGGAATATAAGGATAGAACCCTACATATGTGCCAGGGTGAAAAAGAAGATTGTGGAAGAGGTGTGGTGCAGCGGCCAGGGTGCCTGACTCCGGACCACGGTGTTCATGGTTCGATCGCCGGCGGCTGGTTAGCCCAGCACCATGTGACTTTGGGCAATAGCTCGCTTAATCTTCCCGACGGCCCCCAGCGCCGGGACACCTCTCCGGAGGTAGCTGTGCGCTTTACAAATGCTGGTATTTCATTTTATTTCATTTAGATATGGTGGATAATTTAGAAGTATATCGGCTGAATTACGGTAATGGGGAAAGAAGATCCAGTATCTTACCAAATATAAAACATCAACAACAACAATTACTAGAGTGGCTAATAGAGAATGAGGCAAAAAAAAACTATTCCAGCAGGAAAGAGAATTGTAGGAGCTCTCCAAAAAATGGGGCAAGGTGTTATCAATGCAAATCAGAAGCTGGGGCAATCGAAACTGAATTTCACATCTCTAAATTCTGCCGCATGACGTCACTAAAGAGGAAGACATTGCTGATGGGGTTACTCCATGTCTGGTTCATATGTATATTCATCCTGAAGATTTCAATGCTGAGCAGTGCAATAAATTGGTAGGTGGGATTAATATTCCAATGCTATCATTAAAGAATCAGAATATTGGGCCTGATTTGGTTCTTGGCGGATGTGATACTCTGTTACAAATGTGACGGATATCCCGTCCGCTGTATTACAAGTTCCATAGGATATAATGGAATTGTAATTTGGCGGACCAGATATCCATCACATTTGTGATGGAGTAACCCTGTCTGGCAAACTCGTAATCAGGCCCATTGTCAAGAAGTCTGCCACCATCTTGGCAGGAAGCAAATATAATTTTTTCATTCAAACAAAGGAAGGATCCTAACTTATCTAATTTGTATTGCACTATCTCATTGCTTAATGATGAAAGAAAGATTTTATCAAGAATACTTTCTAATAGGCCCCAGAAAGGTGTTGGGAGTATTTCCCCTCAAGGTCTGCAGGGGTTCAAACATGGGAATAGCGTAAATCAAAATATAACTGCATTTTGTACTTGTATAGATAGAGCTATCAGTCAAATTGACTTGCTACCCATTGTTTAGAGGTGCAGCGAAAGCTTTTGCTAGATTTGATTGAGATTCCTCTGTTGTATACTGAAAGTTATGACTGTCCTGAAAACTTGGGCAATCTGATAAGTGTATTTTACTTTAATCCTAGAGGTCGATTTTTTTTTTTGCAGTTTTATTTAGCGCGAACTCGACCCGAAGATATCAGAGCACTTTACATGAGCACCAGTTGCATTACAGGTGGACACATTAATTTTAGGCATGGGGATATTAAGTGATTTGCCCAGAATCACAGGATGCTTGAAACTCCAACCTGACTCGAACCTGGTTCCCCAGCTTCAAAGTCGGCCACTGTAGCCGTTAAGCCTATTAATGGGCAATTAATCAGTGAATGTTCAATATACAAAGGTAATCGTCAGGGTGTCCAATTCCCCCACCTTATTTTTCCCTATTTATCAAACCCTCAGCTATCAAACTCTAATCCAACCCGTTGATTCCTCCATTTACAATGGGAAACTTAGAAGTCAAGTTTCAATTAAATGTGGATGATTTGATGATTGTCTTCAATTCTTCATCTGCTTATAACTACAGTATGACTGAACATATGAATTTTGGTCTGTTTTCAGGTTAGAAAATAAACAAAGGGAAGACTGACATTATGTGCCAGAATTTAGCAAACAGAATGTTAGATTGGCATCATTTTGTTAAATCCCAAGTTAGTTATCTTGGAGTAAACATAACTCAAAATGTGGAGGAAATAGTAAAAAATAATTAGCATGAATAATGGGCTGAAATTAAAGCTCTTCTTGACTTAAGGCAGAATGTTTCTCTTTCAATTATTAGACAGGCTAATTTTATCAAAAGGGTAATTCTTATTTTAGATTCTTTCAGAGTATGTTTCCAAGTCTTTCTTTCAGACATTGGAAGCAAGAATGGACACTTTTATATGGATCCCTTACTATCTTCCTCTATCTGATAGTTCCTGAGAGATGCCGGGGCTTCGAGCATATATTCTGGTCAGCTCTACTCTACCCAATCCCTTCAATAGGCCTTCTATAAAAATACAATCATCCAATTTTTTAAAAAGAAAATCAAGTGGGAAAACATTTGTGACAATGCTCATGTCTGGTGTGACGTTGAGAAGCAGTTAAGATTTCTGTCAGTTCATTCAGCAATTTCTATTTTTTCTAACCCTCAATTCCTTTCAATTACGCTTTTTGTGAAATCCTCCCCACATAAAGAATTGATAGGTTTAAAAGATATGCTTGATTCATGGGATAAGATTTAGGGCCTGATTAAGAGTGTGGTTACTCCGTCAGGGCAATGAAGTACTTAACTACATTGTTGAAAGTGTGCCTTACGGCTCTGTCAAAATGATGGAGCCATACAACACAATTTCAAGTTCTTTTTTTATTTTAAAAACAAAAATTCCAAAGCAGGATATGTCCCATGGTGTGGTGGTCATCAAAATGTTTTTAAATTCACTTACCACTACGTTTTGAATGGCGGTAAGCGAAAGTAGAGACTTGCCATTTGTTTTCCCACTCTAAATAGGATGAAATAACAAATGGTAAAACCCCTGACAGCCCTTACTCTGTTGGGCCATCGGAGATGTATGTCAGTGGCGGAGATAGAGTAGTATTGGTGCTGACATACTAAAGTTCTACCTGGCTCTAAATGAGGCTGGCTGACCATCAGTACAGCGGAAAGGGTAATCTGTTGCCATTGCGAATGTGTGCCCTTTCTGCTGCACTCTATATTAGGCCTTATGTATTTCAAAGAGCTAATAAGTGGGAAAGTAGTCATCTTACTTTCCTGCTATATGAGCAGCTTAAAGCTTAAAGAGAACAACCAATGAAAAGTAACCTGTATCAGTACTAGTCGACTGCAAGCAACAAGCCCTTTTTTCTTGCTGCTCACAGTAAAGATAAGTAATTATTTAATTTTCTAAAGTTATTTTGCTGTTAGTTATTCAATTGTTTCAGTTTGTGCTTCATTACATTGCAAATTGTGCACTATTTGCATGTTCCTTATGTACCTTTCTTTCTGCTGTTCATTATTAACTGGTGCTACAGTAATGATCGCACTCAAGGCCTGTGCGCCACTTTAGTTAATCACACACGCTCGGCTCTCATTGCCTCAGGGTACACATGACGCTTCTCAGTAAAGCGTCAACGGTTGAAGTGGCGCTTGTCCCCCTTGCTGATTCAGGGTTTTCCCTCCTTTGTCTTGGAGGAGAGCATCCCCATCATTGAGTGGTGACTTCCTCAGCCTTCCTCTAAGTTAAAGGCTCTGCCTAATTGCCTCTTCTTCCTCTTCCAGTTCCTCTGCCTGCTCTTGGGAGTTTCCCTATTCTAGGCCAATGCCCACAAACATGCCCTCACCCAGGCTGAATTCTTTCCTCAGGTTTCAGGAGTTTGGTTCTCCTGTTTTCTTCTTTTCTGACTGAGCTACCATTACCATAAAAAATAATTTTCTTTATAACTTAAAGATGAATCTGTTATTTATAATTATTACTATATTTGCTTTATATTATTTCTGCTATTTTCACAAGTTACCATTGGTTTACTTGTAGAGCCTTCAATCAATCAATCAAACCATCAATCAATCAATCTTTATTTGATTATTAATAAATAATCATAAAAGAACAATGTGATATAAAAAAACAATGTCTGTTAAAACCCAATCTATAAAAACGCTTATGATAGATACAAATAATACAAACTGTAACATAAACAAGTATTATTACATTCGATAATTGGCTGGAACACCAAAGGCTTACAATGATGAACTGCAGATTTTAAAAAAACACACACACATTTGCACAGACGCCTGAGGACTGGAGTTTTTTCGCTGAATTATTAAAGCTAAGTTACAACTCTTAATACCAGCATACTTTAACATCAGAAATTAAAAACATTTAAAATGCACAAGATAATAATCGCAAAAAAGTGAAATCAAAAGACTCTGGGGTGAGCATGTGCTGCACGGGCACAAACAGATCGATTTAAGATCAAACTGTTGCAAAGGGAAACTCAAGGACCATGTAATTGATCCAGATCTAAAATGGGTAAGCAGTAAGTGCTCCCAGGAATGAAATACTAGCATATTTCCAAGGCTACACAAGTATTCATATCCACATAAGATCTAGCAGACATTATTTTTAGTTCAACCACCAATCTCACCCATGTCTTTCCTTCGGAAAAAGCCTATTTTAACCAACGTTTATCCTTGATCTGAATTCCCATAGGGTTTATGAGCAGATGAAGCCCCCAGTCGTTCTAGGCCATTAGTGATATAAGATATCCATGAAATCGCCTGACCATGGTCACACGCTAAGTGATCAAGGATTATATCTTAGTTTAGGTTAGCGTGTTGATTTGCCCATATGGAACACCATAATAACAGGGAAGCTTAGCTTATAAGATCTACAACGTCGCCTATTCCTAGTTCCTCATAAAAAGCTAAATTAGAACTACTAGGTGGCACTCCAAAGAGACGACCCAGGGCACATTTTTCCTCTGCCTGAATGTAGCTCGTGTACCTGTACCCTCAAATGCTAGCCATGAAGGTCAAAATGAAAATACATTTTCTATAAAAAAAATTCCTGCAAGGGCACTATGGGTTTATTGACTATATTTACAGCCAAATTAAACAAAAAGTCAACAAACTGAGCAAAACGTTGTTTCCCTTGTAAAAACGCATTCCTCCCAAGTGCCCACGCCTTCAAATGTCATGCCCAGGTAAGGAAATTGAAGATTCATTTCTATTCTATGCCTCTTGATAGAGAATGCACGAGTCTTCACGTTTTTCCACCTGCAAGTCATGTAGAAAGTTTTTGTTAAATCAGTTTTAAGGCTCAAGGCATTCATAAAAATCACAAAAGATTTAATCAATGTATTTAAACTGTCCGCACCACTAGGACCGCATCATTGGTGTACAAAAGCATAGGTACCAGTTTATTCTTGACCATCAGCATGACATGTCCATGTCATGTCCATTTTCAATTAGGTGTGCTTCTAGATGAAGATTGTGGGGTGCTCTTCGGGAGTGCGGCAGGTTTTGGTGCATTTCTCTTTCGCTTCAGTGCAGGTTCAGATGTAGATGGTGATATTAAAGAGACCGTATCTGCAGATGCTGTGGATGGGGCAATAGTAAGATCAGATGACGTGATAGAAGGTTTAGATGAAGTGTGATGGAACTGCACAACATGCACCTGTGAAAGTACTAAAATGGGAGCAAGCAGATCGTTAGTAAGCATGAGACACCTGTCGGCGAGTTCAATTTCTTAGGAAATTGTGCCCACACCCCTCTCAAGATGGCCATCAAACGTTGAATTAGTGCACCACACAGGGTTTTCCTTCGGTTTTACAGTTACACATTTTTGGATGCAAAGATAAAAAGGGGGTGGTGTAGCACAGCCTCCTCCAGAGTCTGATGGAGGCAGAAAGGCCCGCTCTCGCCCGGTCTTCAGTGTGGGAGAGAGTTGTGAGATTTTTAGCACCTCCCTCCACCTCTTGGTGCTAAGCACTCTGGGCGTTATAGTCCTCTTCAGCAAATGTCAGCAAACAGTAGTTCCTCCTGCACTGTGGGAGAGAGTGGTGAAATTTATAGCGCCTCCCTCCACCTCCTGGCACTAAGCACTCTAAGCATTGTAGTCCCCTTCAGAAAATGTCAGCAAACAGCAGAGTATCCCCTTCATTCATTTGAGGTAATGTTAAGTTGTTTAACAACCTCAATATTCTAGTTATCTTGTCAGAGAGCATTTCAAACCTTTACGATGAAGAGCAAGAACTACTGTTTAAAGATAATCTTAATTATTTCGTTAAAGATTCTGTACATCTGGCAGTTTCAGACTCTATGTCAAGTATCATTTAAAAATCTAGACACCTCAATGCAGAGAACGTTAATTAAGAAAGATGATTCTGACTTGAAGAGAGGCAAAAATGGGCTATTCCTCAAAATTAATCCGTAATAAACAAAAATATCAACATCCAAGTTTCTGGTCCCCCCCAGCCTAGAAGTTTCTGATTCAGTGGATACTTAATTCCATCATACTAAGATAACCTGTTTGAAGGGCACAAATGATGAAATGGATCAGGATAATAATAATAAGGGTGATGATGTTGACAAAGATCCAGATCTTTATTTCTGACAAGGGCCTCCAGAGAGGAGGTGTAAAGATTTTCATGTTTACTTGGATGAATGTTCTCAATCCCTTAACAAAAGGGTCCTATTTTTTAGGGGGCATCCCTTGTTTGAGCCCACTTCAATTCATTAATCTAACTCGATAGAATGATTCCCATCTGACCATGCAGCGAACTACATTTCTCTTCATCTTTGTCAACCTTTAGATAAGGTGACGTGAAATAATTTGCACTCTGAATGTCCTCGTCCCTCTCTAACTAATAACATCACAGCTACCCCAGCCATTGATCCTCATATGCTTTTATTTTTGCCAGATTTGGCAAGGACCCAAAACAGTGGTGGCTAGAGCCTGGACCAGTTGCCAAGATAAGGCTTTGGGTTTATCAGGATCATTAACCAGGATTCTTGACCTAACTAAAGAAGATGGAGCAGAATGTTCTCAAGTAGACCAGAAAACTTTCTCAAATTGGGAAGGGAGGACAATTTTCATGCTGAGCAATGCAAATGCTGTCATTACCCAAGAGAGGCACAAAAGTCTTCCATTGAAAATCAATCTGAAGCTTTGGAGGCTATCATCTGAAGGAGAGGGTCAGAAAGCTAACGGCTTGTTGTTCAGAGACTCTTTCATGCAGGAAATGAGTAAATAAGTGGCAACCTTCGCCTCCATTGACAAGGCAGAATTCCCTCTAAAGAAAATCTTCGGCTCCAGAGTTTTTGGCAGGGCCAGCAAAGGAACGAGTTGCTTTGCTGGCTGTTTCCTCTCAAGGGGAAATAATTCTTGCAGTGGTTCCTTCAGATACTCTCCAGACTTCAAGTCCAGCTCTTCCCTCAAACAGGAGGAGCTTTCAAAAGCAGGGATTTCCATAACATCAGAGCCCAAAATACAGAGAACCATTTTGAATTATGGCTTTCATTCCATGGTGGGGTCACTTAACTCATTTTCTTCCACCATGGCAAAATGTTACTTCATATTCTTTGACTCTGCAGATGCTTTAGGGTTATTGTGTAGACCTTTACCAGACTCCCTCACAAACTTTTCCTTCTCAATCTCTCCTTTTCTCACAAGAGCAAACTCATTTGATTTCTGAGGAGGTTCATGCTCTACTAGTGAAAGATGCAATAGAGTTTGCTGCAATTCCTCTGGTTTCTTAAACACAATTTTCTTGGTTCAAATGAAAAAGAAGAAATGTAATCTGGTTATAAACCTAAAATCTTTTAGCAATGTTTGCGCTTATATCATTTCAAAGTGAAACAATTGTACATCTCAGGGATTCACTCCTTGAGGGAGACTGGATGGTTCATCTGGACTTTCAGGATGCTTTTACTGTTACCTTTCGTGCGGCCTTCGGCTCGGGCCTTTAACGCCAGAGCAGGCCTTTAATGGTCGGTAGAGCCCGCTACTGCTGGCTCTAAGGCAATATTGGTGAATCCAACACGGGTCCCTCCTTCCTTCCTTTCACATGCCAGACCAAAACACTAATAAGCATGCACTTATGGAGTTGAAGGAAATACTGTTTCTTCATGAAAGGACATAATGCTGAGCAAGTTTCCTAATTTGTTGCACAGCATTTTGCACATAGGAATATAAAGTGCAGCGCCACACACAAATTTACATAGTTAGATCAAGAATTTCTTGCAGTGCAGCCATCATGGATAATAACATTTATACAGCAACATAAATGCATCATTTGAAATCGCCATCAAACTGCACATTGTAGCATAAATAGCTCCAGACAGATTAGAGGTGCTCTACATTGGGACATCTGCCTTAAAACGTAGGACGTCCCGTTTGCCCACCTTTCCCCCTTCTCATTTAAAGTCTGAGGGACCATGATGCTTCTGATGGTGGAGCAGGGCCTACCGCTATAAAGGGAAGGCCAATCAGGTCGCCATGACACTGCCAGAAATAGATTTGAACCAACTGCCTCATTTAGAGTCACTGGACTCCATCACTGCTGGCAGAAGAGGCGTAGCGTGGGTTGCCAGCACCCGGGGCAAGGCAAGTATTGTGTGGCGCAATTTGCGCCCCCTTTTTGCGCCCCTAAGAATTTTAGTTACTGGCAATATAACAACGCTTTGGGGGTACATTTTACTACTCTCATGTTGCAGTGCACCCTTCAAAATGCCAGGAATTCGCTGTGAAGATTCCCCCCACACAACCCCACCGAGGGTTCGTGATGGCATGCAGGAAAGTAATATTTGCTGGAAAAAAAGCCTTTCTCCGTATTGGGAGTCCCAAATGGAGTGGCTGGGCCAGCGTAAGTGTGACCAAGGTGTTACTATGCCACAACAGCAGGTTAACTGGTTATCTGCCAAAATCTTAATTAATGAGCCCTCAGGTCAAACAAGAAAATTCAACTATTTAGCATAACATCTTAAATCGACATAGAAATCTTTGCTTTCAGAAAGGTTACAGCTACAAATATTCTATGAAATATTTTTGAAATTGTGTAAATGACTAACGGGTAAGTTTTCATAATTTTCGATAATTATTTTATGCAAATCTGCCATTAATACCCACCATTGTTTTTGCTATGCGAATAAATGATAAAATCCAATGGAGCTTCCACAATAAGACATACTTTCAGATATGACAGAGCTTTTGCAATCTGGCCTATTTGCATGCCGTTTAACTTCCAGCCACGTTTTTATTTTAATGCAATGAATAGAAAACACAAACAATATGTTTTCTCTCCGACTGGGCTACTTTGTTTTCTGACAGCTGCCATCTTACATCTAAGGCAAAAGACTGGCTCAAATCCACACCTAAAATCCATAACAGAGAAGAAGAGAAGAAATAATTTGATGAGCTCTATTTAGTTTGAACATTCCATTAGAGATTAGGGGGAGGTCTTTATTTACAAAGAAAAAGTGCAGATGTGGTGAAAGCTTGAAAGTTAGAGTTTCATCGCCATCTTCAACACTGAGTTGAAGAGACTGGGGGGCAGATTTACAAGCCCCTTGCGCCACTTTTGCGTAATTTTTAACATGGGAAAAGTGACGCAAAAGTGGCGCAAGGGGCTTGTAAATCTGCCCCTGAGCCTTTAAATAAATACAATATTATGTTTCTAGCCTAGTCTATTAATGGCATATTTACCTGTATTCACTTCCTACAGTGTAGTTAGTTGTGGAACAAAACTTTAATTTCTAGTGTTATTGATCAGTTTACTTTTGAACATTTGTAAGTATTTATTTATAACACGTTTCATGGAATTAAAATGTACAATGATACAGTCGTTGCATCGCAGCAGAAGTATTGTATGATATATGATAGCAAAGTACTAGCACTGTAATCAGGTAATCAGGTAACAATACTTCATTTGGCTCACAAACCTTTCTCTGCTACACCTTTCTACTCCACCTTGCTAACTGTACAGAGTAATGGAATTTGGGATCTAAAATGGTTACCTTTTATGAAGCTTATGCAGACAGGGACAAAGCAAAACATATCACTGATGTTTTGTTTTTAAGAGAGAGTAGGAGATGTAAATTACTTTTTTTAAATTAAATAATATCCTTCTTAATTGAGAGTTGATGACGATTAAAGAATATGGACAAACAGTGTTTGGAAATGCATTAGTTACTTTATTTACATTGAAAGTAAGAATGAGGATGAGCTCCATTTTAAAACAAAAATAAAGAAAGATGTTGTGAAGTATCCCGATTTACGGGGAGATTTATCATTCTTTCACGCAGCGCAATGCAGCAAGCCACCTTGCTGAGTTGGGTGAAAGGAAAAGGACAGGAATGCACCGTATTTCTCATTATAGGGTGCATTCCTGTCCTTTCCTAGTGCTGACGCACTTTTGGCTGCCTAGCTCTGATGCAGGCACCTTTACGTCAGTTTGCAAGAGTGCCGCGTTGTAGGCAGGTTTGTTTTTGTGCAGGAAGATACACCATCCTGCACAAAAGCAACCCTGGGAGGCATTTTCCTCTTTCTATGTGTGTTGCAGAATGCAGCACAAGAAGAAAGAGGGAAAAATGAGGAGAAATAAAAATATTTCTCCTCATTACGCCTCACCTGAGAAGGCGTAGCATTTGGACACATTCCCAGGTCTACCACTAATGGTAAATCTGGGAATGTGTCAAAATCCATGGGTGGATGTATGGGGACACCCACGCTCCACCCATGGAATGCCACCCTGCTGCAGAGTAACGCAAGGCATCAATTTACACTGCCTTCCGTTATTCTAGATTAATCAAGCCACGCAGGGTCATGCTCGGTGGCCTTGTGTGACTTGATAAATCTAATTTAGGTTTTTCGTCACCTTTGTGCCCCCAATGCGTGGTGCAAGGATGATGCAAAACTTTGATAAATATGGGCTTTAGTGTACAATTAGAAAGTCTTCAGCTCCTTTCAGTGTACCAAATATGTGAATACAGGAGCCACCTCAAGAGATGCTGCAAAGAAGAGTTGATTTTAAGCAAAAATCTGGTTTTCTATTATGTGTTATGATAATAATTTTAAAGGTAGGTTGGGAGATTTGCACCTCATCACAGTGGGAGAATATAAAAATCATCTTGTCCATATTGCTTATGAGGGTTTATTTGTATAGTGGTATTTCAGAAGCATTACATAGCCAGCCATAATGGCTCATGGACCACTGAAGATTATTACAGGTGTTTGCTGATCCATCACTGGACAGTGTGTAGGTGGGATGTACTGAGGGCCCCTAGCATGCACGAGTAACCTTAAAGACCAATCTACCCCTGGGCATGGGACAAATCAGTCGATTTTCTGTGGGGGACTCTTCATGACCCCCCGCTTCCACAGGCAGGCAGAGGCACCAGATGCTTAAACAAGAAAATGCCCACTTTCTAAAAGTGGCATTTTCAAACACACAATTTAAAAACCACCTTCACTAAAATATGTGTTTTTAAATACTGAGCACAGAGAGCCCAGACTCCAAATCTTTAGCTGTTCCCAATTGAAAGTTACACTTGTAAAATATTACAAGGCAGCTCCAATGATGGCCTATGGGGGAGCTAGTCCTTGCAATAGTGAAAAACTAAATTGGCAGTATTTCACTATCAGGACATATTCAACACACCAGTACATTTCCTACCTTTCACATACACTGCATTGTGCCCATGGGGGTAACTTGGGTCTACCTTAGGGGTGCCTTACATGTAGTAAAAGGGAAGGTTAGGGCCCAGCAACTAAGTGCACCTACCAGGTCGACATGGTAGTTTAAAACTGCACTCACAGATACTGCAATGGCAGGCCTGAGAAAAGTTTACAGGGCTACTCATGTGGGTGGCACAACCAGTGCTGCAAGCCCACTAATGCATTTGATTTGCGGGCCCTAGGCACACGAAGTGCACTTTACTAGGGACTTACCAGTAAATCAAATATGCCAATCATGGTTAACCAATCAGAATTGCAATTTACCCATAGAGTTACCCAAGATTTCACACAGTCACTTTTCCGACGCTGGTGCGTCAAATCCTTACGCCTGCTTCAAGCAGGCGTAAGGATTGACGCACCATGTTAGGGATAGGGAAGGTTGGAACAGTGCTGGAGTTGCGTTGCGCTTGCGACACAACTTCAGCACTGCGCCAACCTTCCGCCGGCAGATGCGTCACGCATCTGCTTATCCTTGCGCCACGATGCGCCGCATTGTAAATGCGGCGCGTCGGACGTGGCGCAAGGGTAAACTTGCGTGATGCATTTTCCCTGGCGCATCCCTGCTGATATGCAGGGATGCGCCAGGGAACGTAAATATGCCCCACAGTTTGCAAAACCTCTGTAGCTTATTGAGGTGAAATTGATTAGAAGAGTCTTTTCATGGCAGGCTAAATATTCTTGATGGGCAGCGGAATCTGTGTGATTTTAGCAGTCCGTGTACAGTATTGCTTCCTGGAGATTTGGGTCCAACATTGGAAGGTATATCTACCCCACAGTTCAGGGTGGAATAGAGAAAAAGAAAAGATGCCCCAAAATCCGTCAATGACATCTTAACTGGAGAATAGCCCATTTTGGGATTGACAACCCATTCTGACAGAAGCAGGACAGTTGTTTGTGATCCAATTTTTTTCCCTTTCTCCTTTGGGCCAATACTCCTATATATTTCTATAAAACCTGGGTGGGCATTCATACTTTCACTCTAACTGTAATAACTTCTTCGTAAGGTATCCATTCTCACAATAGAGGCTATGGGAGCTCTGACCACACTAATATAGCTATACCAAGAGCTAAAGAGGTCTTGGAGGCCAACTTTCCATCACAGACTGAGTCACAAGTGTCTGGCTTAGTGAGGATGACCTGTACTGTCATCTTTGATATTGCCTTTTGCCCTGACACTGCAAGAATGGGGGAATAAGTATTACATTTTTAGTTTTGAGAAAAGAACAAGTTAAAAGATCAAAGGCCATGGACTGAAGGAAATAAGAAAACAGATGGAAAGTGTTCTGTCCTGGTAGGTTAGGTTCTCTGTTCATATGAAAAAGTGAGAGGCAGGTAGAAGAAGAGATGAGTCAACTGAAGTAAGTTGGCACTCCAGCAAACTATAAAGATTTGGTATTAACTGAAACTATACAGAGGAAGAAATGTGAAGAGTTAGGCACTTAACCTCATGCCCTTTTAAACTATAAATGCAATAGTCTATTACAAGTTTGGTGCTTGAATCACAGAAGGCCAGTTTCACAAAAATCATTCATAAAGCACTTCCAGCATGTTACATAGTTCTGTAACATTTACAATAAAATAATTTATTTCAAATGTTTGATCCTAACTCCAAAATTTCGCAAAAGAGACATACTTTTCCCAAAATGTAGGTGGCTTATTGAGGTGAAATTGATTAGAAGAGTCCTTTCTTTGGCAGCATAAATGTCCTTGATGGGCAGCTGAATCAGTGTGATTTGAGGGGTCACTGTACAGCGTTGCTTACTGGAGATTTGGGTCACACATTGTACATCCATTTGGATCTTGTGGCCATGAAGATATACCTTTCCTGCAGTACAGGGTGGAGTAGAGAAAAAGGACAGAGGCCTCAACACCCATCAATGACATTGTATCTGAAGAATACCCATTTTGGGATTGACAACCCATTTTGACAGCGGCTGGACAGCTGTTTGTGAGTTTCTCTTTGCCTACCCCTGGGTTAGTACACATCCTGCCACATATGTATTGGTATTTCATTATTTGTAAACCTAGTATAAAACAGGTGTAGCAGTAGCAAAGTGATTAAGAAAATTCCATATATATTTGCAAAATTAATATATAAACATATTTACAGAATAAAAAAAGTGGACAATGTATACATTTTGTAGCATTTAGTATGCCAGTACTCATATACCACAGGACTATAACAAAAGCGCTGGACAGTTTTTGTTGGCCCTCTTTGCAGGGTCACCCTCAAACGTTTTACCTTTTACCCACCTCTTTCTGCTGAATTCATTTTCTTTGGCCCTAGGACTTTGTGCACTTTACCACTGCTAACCAGTGCTAAAGTGCTCTCTTCCCAAAACATTGTTAAATTATTTTTTTATACAATTTGCATATTTTAATTACTTGTAAGTCCCTTTTAGAGTGGTAAGCCCTATACCCAGGGCCTGTAAATTAAATGCTATTAGTGGACCTGAAGTACTTATTGGGCCACCCTTTTAAGTAGCCCTTCAAACATGTCCTAGTCTTGCCATTGCAGCCTGAATGCAGTTTTGAACTGCCATGTCGACTTGGCATTAAAATACCCTTACCAAGTATTAAACTCCCCTTTTATTACATATATATCACCCTTAACCCCTTCGCTGCTAGGCCTTTTCCCCCCCTGTGCTAAGCCTTTTTTTGGCTATTTGGGGTAGTGCGCGCTTAGGTCCCTGTAACTTTTTGACCACATAAGGTATCCACGCCAAATTTGCGTCCTTATTTTCTAACATCATGGGGATTGTAAAGGTACCCAGGGTTTGTGGATTCCCCTGGAGGAGACCCAGAAATTAGCCAAAATACAGCAAAATTTTGTTTTTTTGGGGAAAAATGCAAAAAAGGGCTACAGATGAAAGCGTCTTGTTTTTCCCTGCAAATGGCATCAAAAAGGGGTTGTGGTGCTGAAATCACCATCTTCCCAGCTTTCAGGGACAAGCAGACTTTTGTCAGAAAACCAACTTTTTTACACAGTTTTGGCATTTTTCTGGGACATAGCCTATTTTTGCTATTTTTTGTGCTTTCAACCTCCTTCCAGTTAATGGTAGAAATGGGTATAAATCCAATAATGGATCCTGGAAAGCCATACATTTCTGAAAAGTAGACAAAATTCTGAATTCAGCAAGGGGTCATTTGTGTAGATCCTTAAAGTTTTCCTTATAGAAACTAAATGAAGGAAAAATTGAAAATTAGTTGAAAAAAACATCCATTTGTGTCAACGTTTTCACCTGTAACTTCTTCTAATTATGACAGCTATTTGAAAGCAATATACCGTTATATCCGCTGGACCTTTCTGGTTGTGGAGATATATAGGATTTGTAGGTTCACCAAGAACCCGACGAACCCAGAGCCAATAACTGAGCAGCATCTTGCAATGGTTTTTTATTATGTACCGGGTATATAGCAATTATTTTGGGAAAATGTATACATGGAAAAATTGTTATGAAAGACACCTATGTATTTCTGAAATGGGAACAAAATGTAGATTTTAGAAACAGTAGATATTTGCACATTTCCGAAATTGGGAGTACCCATACTAGCATGAGAATGTAGGTCATTTTTCAAAATGACTTATTTTTTACACATTGTCTTTCATTTGGAAGGCAGAAATGCATCGAAAGTCAATAGGTAATAACAGTTGCTCTACAATTCTGTGTTACCCTAAGTCTCCCGATAAAAATGGTACCTCACTTGTGTGGGTAGACCTTGTGCCCACAACAGGAAATGGCTTAAAATGCAACGTGGACTTACCACATTTTCACAAGGAAAAATTACCCTTTTTTTTGCAAAGTGGCTAGCTGTAGTTTTTGAACCCTAGCTCTGCGGGCACTTAGGGAAACCTAGCAAACCTATACATTTTTGAAAACTAGACACCCAGGGGAATTCAGGATGGGGTGACTTGACTGGCACTCACCAGGTTCTGTTACCCAGAATCCCTTGCAAACCTAAAAAAATTGGCAAAAAAACCACATTTTCCTCCCTTTTCTGTGGTGGAAAGTTCTGGAATCTGCGTGGATCCACAAAATTCCACGCACCCCGCGTTCCCCAAGGTCTTCTGAAAACAATGGTACCTCACTTGTGTGGGTAGGCCTAGTGCCCGCGACAGGAAGCAGCGCAAAACGCAATGTGGACGCACCACATTTTCACAGTGAAAAATGACCCTTTTTTTGCAAAGTGCCTAGCTGTAGTTTTTGAACCCTATCTCTGCCGGCACTTAGGGAAACCTAGCAAACCTATACATTTTTGAAAAGTAGACACCCAGGGGAATCAAGGATGGGGTGACTTGACTGGCTCTCACCAGGTTCTGTTACCCAGAATCCCTTGCAAACCTAAACAATTGGCAAAAATAACACATTTTCCTCACTTTTCTGTGGTGGAAAGTTCTGGAATCTGCGTGGATCCACAAAATTCCACCCACCCCGCGTTCCCCAAGGTCTTCCGAAAAAAATGGTACCTCACTTGTGTGTGTAGGTCTAGTGCCCGCGACAGGAAGCAGCGCAAAACGCAACGTGGACGCACCACATTTTCACAGTAAAAAATGACCCTTTTTTTGCAAAGTGCCTAGCTGTAGTTTTTTAACCCTAGCTCTGCCGGCACTTAGGGAAGCCTAGCAAACCTATACATTTTTTAAAAGTAGACACCCAGGGGAATCAAGGATGGGGTGACTTGACTGGCTCTCACCAGGTTCTGTTACCCAGAATCCCTTGCAAACCTAAAAAATTGGCAAAAAAACACATTTTCCTCACTTTTCTGTGGTGGAAAGTTCTGGAATCTGCGTGGATCCACAAAATTCCACCCACCCCGCGTTTCCCAAGGTCTTCCGAAAACAATGGTACCTCACTTGTGTGGGTAGGCCTAGTGCCCGCGACGGGAAGCAGCGCAAAACGCAACGTGGACGCACCACATTTTCACAGTGAAAAATGACCCTTTTTTTGCAAAGTGCCTAGCTGTAGTTTTTGAACCCTAGCTCTGCCGGCACGTAGGGAAACCTAGCAAACCTATACATTTTTGAAAAGTAGACACCCAGGGGAATCAAGGATGGGGTGACTTGACTGGCTCTCACCAGGTTCTGTTACCCAGAATCCCTTGCAAACCTAAAAAATGGCAAAAAACCCACATTTTCCTCACGTTTCTGTGGTGGAAAGTTCTGGAATCTGCGTGAATCCACAAAATTCCACCCACCCCTCGTTCCCCACGGTCTTCCAAAAACAATGGTACCTCACTTGTGTGGGTAGGCCTAGTGCCCGCGACGGGAAGCAGCGCAAAACGCAACGTGGATGCACCACATTTTCACAGTGAAAAATGACCCTTTTTTTGCAAAGTGCCTAGCTGTAGTTTTTTAACCCTAGCTCTGCCGGCACTTAGGGAAACCTAGCAAACCTATACATTTTTTAAAAGTAGACACCCAGGGGAATCAAGGATGGGGTGACTTGACTGGCTCTCACCAGGTTCTGTTACCCAGAATCCCTTGCAAACCTAAAAAATTGGCAAAAAAAACACATTTTCCTCACTTTTCTGTGGTGGAAAGTTCTGGAATCTGCGTGGATCCACAACATTCCACCCACCCCACGTTCCCCAAGGTCTTCCGAAAACAATGGTACCTCACTTGTGTGGGTAGGCCTAGTGCCCGCGACGGGAAGCAGCGCAAAACGCAACGTGGACGCACCACATTTTCACAGTGAAAAATGACCCTTTTTTTGCAAAGTGCCTAGCTGTAGTTTTTGAACCCTAGCTCTGCCGGCACTTAGGAAACCTAGCAAACCTATACATTTTTGAAAAGTAGACACCCAGGGGAATCAAGGATGGGGTGACTTGACTGGCTCTCACCAGGTTCTGTTACCCAGAATCCCTTGCAAACCTAAAAAATTGGCAAAAAACCCACATTTTCCTCACGTTTCTGTGGTGGAAAGTTCTGGAATCTGCGTGAATCCACAAAATTCCACCCACCCCGCGTTCCCCACGGTCTTCCGAAAAAAATGGTACCTCACTTGTGTGGGTAGGCCTAGTGCCCGCGACAGGAAGCAGCGCAAAACGCAACGTGGACGCACCACATTTTCACAGTGAAAAATGACCCTTTTTTTGCAAAGTGCCTAGCTGTAGTTTTTGAACCCTAGCTCTGCCGGCACTTAGGGAAACCTAGCAAACCTATACATTTTTGAAAACTAGACACCCAGGGAAATTCAGGATGGGGTGACTTGACTGGCACTCACCAGGTTCTGTTACCCAGAATCCCTTGCAAACCTAAAAAATTGGCAAAAAAAACACATTTTCCTCACTTTTCTGTGGTGGAAAGTTCTGGAATCTGCATGGATCCACAAAATTCCACCCACCCTGCGTTCCCCAAGGTCTTCCAAAAACAATGGTACCTCACTTGTGTGGGAAGGCCTAGTGCCCGCGACAGGAAGCAGCGCAAAACGCAACGTGGACGCACCACATTTTCACAGTGAAAAATGACCCTTTTTTTGCAAAGTGCCTAGCTGTAGTTTTTGAACCCTAGCTCTGCCGGCACTTAGGGAAACCTAGCAAACCTATACATTTTTGAAAACTAGACACCCAGGGAAATTCAGGATGGGGTGACTTGACTAGCACTCACCAGGTTCTGTTACCCAGAATCCCTTGCAAACCTAAAAAATTGGCAAAAAAAACACATTTTCCTCACTTTTCTGTGGTGGAAAGTTCTGGAATCTGCATGGATCCACAAAATTCCACCCACCCTGCGTTCCCCAAGGTCTTCCAAAAACAATGGTACCTCACTTGTGTGGGTAGGCCTAGTGCCCGCGACAGGAAGCAGCACAAAACGCAACGTGGACGCACCACATTTTCACAGTGAAAAATGACCCTTTTTTTGCAAAGTGCCTAGCTGTAGTTTTTGAACCCTAGCTCTGCCGGCACTTAGGGAAACCTAGCAAACCTATACATTTTTGAAAAGTAGACACCCAGGGGAATCCAGGATGGGGTGACTTGACTGGCTCTCACCAGGTTCTGTTACCCAGAATCCCTTGCAAACCTAAAAGATTGGCAAAAAAACTACATTTTCCTCACTTTTCTGTAGTGGAAAGTTCTGGAATCTGCGTGGATCCACAAAATTCCATGCACCCCGCGTTCCCCAAGGTCTTCCGAAAAAAATGGTGCCTCACTCGGGTGGATGGCCCAAGTACCCGCGACAGGCAAGGGCCCACAACATATTGAGGCGACCTCAAAATGGCCTATCACAAAACGACCTGGTTTTGCAAGGGGGGTCCCATGACATTTTGGCCCGGGGCTCGGCGGCCACCTAGGGAAACCTACCAAACCCACACATTTCTGACAAGTAGACACCTGGGGGATTCCAGGGAGGTATGGCTTGCGTGGATCTCCCAACGTTTTCTTACCCAGAATCCCCTGCAAACCTGACATTTTGCTGAAAAAATCCGTTTTTTCACACATTTTTGTGTGGTAAAGTTGTGGCATCACGGGGCTGACACAAATTTCCTACCACCGAGCGTTCCCCCAGGTCTCCCGATAAAAATGGTGCCTCACTCGGGTGGGAGGCCCAAGTACCCGCGACAGGCACGGGCCCACAACGTATTGAGGCGACCTCAAAATGGTCTATTACAAAACGACCTGGTTTTGCAAGGGTGGTCCCATGACGTTTTGGCCCGGGGCTCGGCGGCCACCTAGGGAAACCTACCAAACCCACACATTTCTGAAAAGTAGACACCCGGGGGATTCCAGGGAGGTATGGCTTGCGTGGATCCCCCAACGTTTTCTTACCCAGAATCCCCTGCAAACCTGACATTTTGCTGAAAAAATCCCTTTTTTCACACATTTTTGTGTAGTAAAGTTGTGGCATCACGGGGCTGACACAAATTTCCTACCACCCAGCGTTCTCCCAGGTCTCCCGATAAAAATGGTGCCTCACTCGGGTGGGAGGCTCAAGTACCCGCGACAGGCAAGGTCCCACAACGTATTGAGGCGACCTCAAAATGGCCTATCACAAAACGACCTGGTTTTGCAAGGGGGGTCCCATGACGTTTTGGCCCGGGGGTCGGCGCCACCTAGGGAAACCTACCAAACCCACACATTTCTGAAAAGTAGACACCCGGGGGATCCCAGGGAGGTATGGCTTGCGTGGATCCCCCAACGTTTTCTTACCCAGAATCCCCTGCAAACCTAACATTTTGCTGAAAAAATCCCTTTTTTCACACATTTTTGTGTGGAAAAGTTGTGGCATCACGGGGCTGACACAAATTTCCTACCACCCAGCGTTCCCCCAGTGATACCTCACTCGCGTGGGTGGGTCAAGTACCCGCGACAGAAAAGGGCCCAAAACCTATTGAGGCGACATCAAAATTACCTATCACAAAACAACCTGGTTTTGCAAGAGGGGTCACCTGGGTTTTTGTCCCCGGGCTCGGCGGCCATCTTGGGAAAATACCAAACCCAAACATTTCTGAAAGCTAGACACCCGGGGGAGTCCAGCGAGGTATGGCTTGCGTGGGTCCCACAACGTTTTCCTACCCAGGAGGGGCAGAAAGACTGTACCTTTGTGGCAGGGGTGGGGGCATTGGCATGCCCATATTGGGCAGCCCCCACCCCTAACTATTATTTTTTTTTAAATCCCTGGTATCTAGTGGGCTTTCTGCCCCCCCGGGGGGGCAGATTGGGGGCTACTACCCCATCTGCCCCCCAGGGGGGGCAGAAAGACTAATTTTGTGGCCGGGGGGGGGGGTGGGGGCATCGGCATGCCCGTTTTGGGCAGCCCCCACCCCTAATAGCTATCCCATAAAAAAATCCCTGGTGTCTAGTGGGCTTTCTACCCCCCCCAAGGGGCAGAAAGACTAATAATGCCAACATTTTTATGGGGGAGCAAAGGCCCTTGCCCAAGGGGCCGCTCCCCCCTCCCTGGTGCCTAGTGGGTGGATCCCTGCTTGGGGATCACCCTCCTGGGGCGATCCCCAAGCAGGGATCCACTAGGGAGGGGTACCATTGGAAAGGGAGATTCTCCGCTTTCCAACGATACCTCTCCTGAGTTTCTACGTGCTCAGGGGGCTGAGATAGCCCCCTGAGCACGTAGAAGCTGAAACTGAAATGAGCCTCTTGGCTCATTTCAGTTTCAGTTTCACTGAAATGACATCAGCGCGACGTGCGCGCCGATCGTCATTTCAGGGAAACCAGGGGGCCTCGGGAGCTGGGGAAGCTCTTCCCAGCTCCCGAGGCTCTTTGGCATAAAGGGAATCCCTCTGGTGCGCGCACCAGAGGGATTCCGGGGGCTGTGTGTCATGACGAGCTGGACTCGTCATGAGCACACGACCACTGTGTGCCATGACGAGTCCAGCTCGTCATGAGCACAGAAGGGGTTAAGGTAGGCCCTAAGTAGCCGATAAGGCAGGCTGCTGTGTAATTAAAAGGTGGAAAATGTACTTTGAAGTTTTACATGTCTTTGTAGTGAAAAACTCCTAAATTTGTTTTTCCACTCATAATATAACATTGGGGATTCCTTATTACATTTAATCAGCTGTAGTATCCAATTGAGAGCTGGTGGCTATATTATGTTTGATGTCTATGAAATTGTAATGATGAACCCTCTTTAATGGTAAAGTCCGATTTTTAAATTCAATTTTCAAAATGCCACTTTTAGAAAGTTACTAGAATCCAAACAATGGTTCAAGCAAACCACTTAGAATTAAAAAGAATTTAGAAAATAAACGAAGAAAAAGGACACTAGAACAAGAAAGAAAGTGAGAAAATAAGAAAGAAGTGCCAGCCAACTATTGAGGCACACAGTACCCATGTACAGATAATCTCTTTTAGTTAGAAAATGTATTATCCAAATAACATATCAAAAATACATACACACAACAGTAATGGCGCTCATGGAGTTACACAGACAGTGTTACAAATACAAACAATACCATGTGTAATCAAACAGAAAGTGGCTGAGGGAAAATACAAAAGCAAGGTTCTGGACGAAACACACAGCAGAAAAAAATGTTCAATTAGAGCCACATATTAGCATTGACGGCGTTTTGACCCACTAGTACTTGAGGGTCATCATCAGGACAAAACATCAAACATAAGAGCGTCCACTGGGTTTCAATATAATATCTGATGGTATGTCAGTAAACAATAACTGACAGAGATGATTCGCAGAAAAGAGCGATGAAGTCTGTAATTTAGAAGAAATCGAGCCAAATAGAGTATTCACAATAGAAGCACTGCTAGTAATAGATCCAGTGAGTTTTTACAGTACAACGGTCATGCTGGTACAAGGGATCCCGGTCGGTGTGCTCATTCAGATGCCCAATTTAGCCGCCTTGTCCTGCCAGCATGCCGGCTTGAATCACGTTTCAACCTGAGAACCGGAAAGTTATCATTTTCTTGACCTTAGACCTTTCGTGCCTGTATCTTGTCTTGAATCAAATGACTAGATGTAGCTGACAGTCAGACTTTGTGAATTCCTCCCAGATAGTCACACATTAGAGGGATTAAGTGTGCCTGAATGGTCTACCTGCTGGAAGGATGTGGGGGTGGAGATGAACACAGCCACACTTACAACTGAATAGCCTGTGCTCTGACTTCACATAAAGGGCCTAACCCCTGCATTGTCACTTCAGCTATCTTGGAGCCGGGGCAGGGGAGGCAGGGAATTCCATGCACTTCAAATACACTGTCTAGAAGTGCCTCCCACCTTCCAGAACCAGGGTACCAATGTTTAAAAATAGGGCCTCTGACTCCAACACTTAAGTACACTTCTGGTCCTGTGGATGCTCTGCCTGGAAGAAAGACTGCTGTGCTGCTACATGGACTGCCACTCTGCTGGACTGATGCTCTGAAGGAACTGTTGCCCTGGCCTGCTGCCTGCTGCCCTCTTGCCTGGGGAAGAAGAATTGGACCTGCAACCTATTCTGAACCCAGGACCCCAGAGTGACCCGAGGGGCTAGTCTGCTGGCCTCCTGATCTGAGCCTCAGGGACACAAAAGGTTCCCCGAACCAGCTCTTGGACCCAGCTGCAGCGAGTTTCTGGACCCTTGGTGTGGCTCGCTAGCTCTTAAAATCAAGCTTTTAGGCTGTTCATGACTGTGAACAGGCCAGTTTGCATTGAGACTGTGCTGCTTGCACTGAAATTCATCACGAGCCGCCACCTTCGCACAGCAAGTATCGATCACCTGCGGTGGATCGACAACGTGAAGCACCAGCCCGCCCATTTGCGACGCCTGGCCAGCTCTTCGCTGCACACCAACCCCTGCCCATGACGCTCTCCTTGCTCCCCACGATCCTCTCCAACGTGACCAAAGCTCTTAGCACAAAACTTGAGAAGGTAAAATTTCAGTAGGATTTAACTGAGACTGTATCTGACCCACGATCCATCGTGGTCATCCTGAACTTTGGACTTTTACCCGGTACAGAGAGAACAGGTGGCCATGGTTGGCGATTTCTGCTTTTAGGCACTATTTTAAAGTTTATTCTTTAAAAATTCATAACTCCGGTTCTACTAATTTGATGTTTGCATTTTTGTATTTTATTTATTAAATTCAGCTCTATTTTTCTAACCTGGTGTGGGATCCTTTTTTGTGATGCTTTCACTGTTTTACTGTTTGTGTGCTGCATAAATACTTTACAAATTGCTCCTAAGTTAAGCCTGACTGCTTTTCATGCCAAGCTTCCCACAGTTAACCACAGGTTATCTTAGTGACTTTCTGTGCTTCCCCCTGCAATGGATTGTGGCTGCTGCTTGATCATGGATCACACCCCAGTAATCAACAAACCAATTTTTCACAGTTTGCAAATAGTATTATGGAACTCTTTAACATCCCAGAGGTAATTTCACACATTGACAACATTTATTTTACTAATGACAAGAAGAGCACCTAAATAGGGCTACCCAAATAGTTCCTATCCTACCAGAAGATTGATATAAAATAAACTTTAGAAAGTCCAAAATTGCATTACTTAGTGTGATCTTTGTGGACTACACATTATTAAGTGAAGGAAATGGCGTTGTAGCAGGATTTCTAGAAAACTGTGCCCCTGGACTATCCCTAAAATGTTACTTGCAAGCGCTTATGGTATTTTTGAATTTTCCAAGGATACACCAAACACATTAGACAGAAAGATTCAAGCCGTTATACCACTTGGTCATGCCCACCTTTACGGAAAAATATTGGACAAATACCATACTGCCATTCTGCACAGTTTACAAGTCAATATGATTGAGTCTAACTATTTACAGACACAGGACAATAAACAGTTTGAATGTATTCCCGCACATCTGGCTACAAATATGTATTTAATAATGAGGTACAGACTACTCTCATAGCATACCAATCACTTTTGAATTCTGAAATGGAAGAACACTTTCAGCCCATGGAGAAAATTGTGATGGAGCATAAAGACTGTTATCATTTAGGAAAGTCCCACTACATCGGGGAAGATACTTATTGTGGTCCCATCATTAAACACACTAGAGGCAGCTACTAAAGATTGCATTCCCAGCTCTGAAGCTCTGCACCTTGTTGGTGCAATGGTAGTGGTATAATCATCATCTGTTGTACAATTTGAATAAAGCCATACTCTAAGAAACCAAAAGTGTTTGCAGCATCAACAGGCAGTAAACAACCTGTAGACATTCTACATATATGGGTACACAGCTTTGTTTTTCATCAGTAGCCCTGAGCAATCTGTAGTAGAAATGAAGCAGAAATATGCTGCCACATAGGGAGCTGTTCAAGAAGATTAAGGATTTCAAGCTATAGAAACTCACATTAAAACCATGGGTGTTTCTACAGTTCAATAGCAGAGATACAAAACATCTACTGGCCTTCTGAAAGCTGTCTGAATTTGAAAGGAGGCAAAGAACGCATAGAGCTAGATATAGTGAGAGGCCCCAAACAACTGAGGGGCATATTTACAAGCCCCTTGCGCCACTTTTGCGCCGCCATTGCGTCACGCAAGTGACGCAGCGGTGACGCAAACCATGCGCTGCGTTGCGCTATATTTACAACGTGACGCATCTAGGGAGATGCGTCACATAGTAAACCCCTGCGCCACATGAAACCTGCGTCAGGTTTCATGTGGGCGTACCGGCGCAGGGGGCGTTCCGGCGCAGGTACGCCTCGGAAAAGTGACGTAGTGAAATCTACAAGATTTCACGCAGTCACTTTTCGGCGCTGAGTGCGCCAAATCCTTACGCCTGCTTCAAGCAGGCGTAAGGATTGACGCACCATGTTAGGGATAGGGAAAGTTGGAACAGTGCTGGAGTTGCGTCGCGCTTGCGACCCGACTTCAGCACTGCGCCAACCTTCCGCCTGCAGATGCGTCACGCATCTGCTTATCCTTGCGCCACGATGCGCCGCATTGTAAATGCGGCGCATCGGACGTGGCGCAAGGGTAAACTTGCGTGACGCATTTTCCCTGGCGCATCCCTGCTGATATGCAGGGATGCGCCAGGGAACGTAAATATGCCCCTGTGTGTTTCTTCTTCAGCTGTTGACAATAATTGGTTGAAATGGGCTAATTGTTTTTCTTACCAAGGGATTACATTTGACTCCATGGAGGTGTGGTCCCTTAATATTTTAAATTGTAGCATGAAGCTTTCTCGGTCACTGAGGGCCCTTCTCAACATAACCAGGCCATCCGGTGGCGATCACAATTATTCTTGAGATTTATAAGGTCCAGTGCGTTGCCTCTGCTACCTATGGAGCAGGGGTTTGGGGCTTTGACAACTGTTCAGCTATTCAAAACAACAGGATTTGCTTCTGCTGGTGGCTTCTTTATGTACCCCCTTTATCATCCAATTTTTATACCACGAAGGACTAGGGCTTCACTCTACTTAGGACTGTATTAAATTGGGCTGAATTGCCTTGTGGCTCTTGATTTGACTTAACCCTGAAGCTAGTTTGAACGAATTAGTAATTAAAGGCTGCCTGTCATGTGAGAAGTGTCTTAGAAAACCTAGGTTTGCCTATGGCACAAAACACTTGTAGTGCTTTGACATTCATCACTGTTTGATAACCCGCACTTGCTAGTGTAGAAAACAAGCAAAAGGTTAAACTTACATTTTTACTTAGCCTGTCCCTTTCCCAGGAAATTGTTGAGTGTGGAAAATCCTCACTTTCAGTATGCCCTTGCTAGAAAGGCAGTCCTGAGTTAATATTTTATCTTTCCTTAAATTTAGATTAATAGGAGAGATCATACCTGTTACAATTTACAGAGGAACAGTTTTCTACACGCTCTGTATGTGCCCGAGTTAGGCCCATGTAGCAACGCTGCACATTTTTTACATTGTACTCTTTTCTGCACAGTAACATTATTTGCTGTGATCTTTTGCACAAATTCGCGTGCATGTCAATGTTGAATTAGTTTCTCTGAAACTGCTTTGCTAATACATCTATCTTAGCGCAACATTATCATGATGCCTCGAACACTGAATACAAGGCCTTTATGCATGATGTACAAATGTCGCTCAATCTTCAACACAGGGTGACAGGGCTATCTACATATCCAGGTAATCTGCGTGTATAGCTCAAGGATGCTTTTTATTATAAATAAAGAAGCATTTCTGGGGGTTGGAAGTGGAGACACTTCTGCTGACATCGAAGGGTCCTGCATGCTGAGGCCTCGACAAGCAGCTGCCTGACATCTCCGTGAGGTGTGTCCAATTCGTGACCAAGACGGGGTCCTACATTCTTTCCCTAGAGGTAGTGGGGTTGGATCATCCCGTGGGGGATTCTTGGATCTACACCTACATACACTCTGGACATACACAGAGTAGGGATTGCATAGTAGGAGTACCGCTGATTACTAACTTGTACTATATGCCTGCATATATACACTGTCTTAGCACCATGGTGGAACTATAGCTGCTATTTACTCTTTTGGTGCTTGTAATCACTTTCATCTGCTTCTGTCTACTGATTATCGCAGCACATGTATTCTATACAAGAATAACTTTGGTTCAATAAATATATTGAAAACATCCCATTGTGTATTCTCTGTATAGTTCTATGAGAACAAGAGTGCAGGAGTGACTGAGCAAAAGGGTTCTAGATCTGTTACCAGGATCCCCGAGGGGTCAGGATATCATGTTCAGTGGTTGCCAGAAACCATTCGTCCCTTGTTTGCGTTAGCGGGGCTTACGGTGGCACTGTGAGGTAGCTGGTCTCTAGGCCAACATATACTGCAGGGTGCATGGAATCAGTCTAAGCACCTCACCCAAAGTTTATGTTGTCCACAAACGTGCCGATCCTACGGACTATTGGGAACAACACAACAGTACCTACCCCTGCGACAGCAGATCTCTCAGGACCTTATTTCACTTTTTCTTTTATTGTAAATCATTCTCCATTTTCAGTAGAAAACATTTAGTTCCATAGCTGAGGAAACTTACATTTTTCCAGTGCAAAATAGCACTATGATTCTTACAACTTCTTGGGAATAGAGACGTCTGCTTGAGTGTGGAATCTTTTCTGAAATTAGCTGTACACTCTAGAAGGAATATGCTCTGTTAACTGCTAATAGCTGACCATGTCCTTTTAGATTGAGATTTACTACTATACCACAATATGATTGTTGCTGCTCTGAAATTAGCTGTATGTTTTTACCTCTGTATGTTATTTTAATCCTTTGATATTACCCTAGTCATTTTAAATGATGAATTTGCATGATATCTATCTTAATGTAAGCTATTGTGATTATCTTCATTATTTTGTGCTTTTATGGATGTCTCTGGCATTCAAATTAAGTTTGGCTGATGCTGATGAATGTAGGGAGTGATCACACCTGCCTGCATAGGGATGTCTGAGGAATCTATTGAATCCCCTCCCCCTTCCTACGGGCGGCCAGCTGTTGGAGGTGCACAGTCAGGATGCCTCCTGAGGGCTTCTTTGCCTCTGTGTCCTAGTCTGTAAGTGGCACGGGTGCAAATGTAAGGAGTATCCTCAATTGGATGAGGTTAGGCCTGACAGCCTTAGTGTGGTCCTCCCCCAACATTTTGCCTGCCTCCCTACATCTACTGATCAGTGCTAAAGTGCTTGTGCTCTCTCCGCTAAACATGATAACATTGGCTTAACCCTAATTGGCATATTTAATTTACTTATAAGTCCCTACTAAAGTGCACTACATGTATCCCGAGCCTGTAAATTAAATGCTACTTGTGGGCCTGCGTGTTGCAGCAAACAAATGATGGACGGAATGCTGACAATGCAAACATTCTCCCCCTGTCAAAAGATCTGGGTTAAATTCATCGTTCTTTTGCCCACTACGCCACCCCAGTTTGGACCCAGCCATATGCAAATCAGTCTTGACCCTGTGCCACATGGGAACAGTCCAGACCGAACTTCCAGGCCAGGTCCTCCCTGGACCGGAAACAAGCATCCTGGGACCGTTTCAGGGTATGTCACCCTTCTTCAGCCAGGCTAGCTTGAATCCAGTGGCACAGTGAGCAAGGGACCCACATCTGGGCATACCCATCCCACTTAGGGCGAAAAGTATTACAGCAAACAAATGATGGACGGAATGCTGACAATGCAAACATTCTCCCCCAGTCAAAAGATCTGGGTTAAATCCATCGTTCTTTTGCCCACTACGCCACCCCAGTTTGGACCCAGCCATATGCAAATCAGTCTTGACCCTGTGCCCCATGGGAACAGTCCAGACCGAACTGCCAGGCCAGGTCCTCCCTGGACCGGAAACAAGCATCCTGGGACCGGTTTCAGGGTATGTCACCCTTCTTGTGGGCCTGCAGCACTCATTGTGCCACCCACTTTAGTAGCCCTCTAACCATGGCTTCGGCCTTCCATTGCAGAGCCTGTATGTGCAGTTTTATACTGAAACTCCGACCTGGCAAACTAACCCTCCTGCCAGGCCTAAATCTTTCCTATTTATACATATAAATCAACTCTAAGGTAGGCCCTGTCTAATCCACAAGGCAGGGTGCAATGTATTTAAAACGCAGGACATATACTATTAAGTTTTATATATCTTGTTAGTGAAAAACTCCTAATTTCATTTATCACTACTGCAAGACCTCTCCCTCTCAAACGAGAACATTGGGGTTAGCTTTTTACATCTTTTAAGTCTAATTCCCAATTGTGAAGAGATAGACTTTTCAAGTGTGATGTCACTGGACTCACAATTTAAAATCACAACTTATGAAGTTGGATTTCAAATTACAGTTTGGCAAATGCCCCTTTTAGAAAGTTGGCATTGACTTACTTTAGCCATTTGGTGCCTGCTGCCTGTCTCTGTTCAGTCTGGGTTGTGACACCTGGGCTTTGTGTATTCCCTCTAGACAGCCTGTTGTCTCTAGACAGCCGCACACAAAGGGAGCTTAGGTGTGTCTAGATGGGCCTTGCTGGGAAATGGGAGGCAGGAGCTGGGCACAGCCTCACACTTACAGCTGAATAGGCTATGTCCTGTCCACATACAAAGGGCTAGATACCTCCCTGTAGTGAGTGTGGAGTCAGGGCAGGAAGGAAGGGCCTCTATGCACTTCAAGCTTTCTTTGAGGTCTCCTCCACTTTAAAGGCACAACTGGGTATAAGTACTGGACCCCTGACACCATGACTTTAGTACACTTCTGGACCTGGGAAGACTCTGCCAGGAAGAAGAACTGCTGTGCTGCTGAACAGACTGCCACTCTCTTGGACTGCTGCTTTGCTTTGCTGAACTCTTGCCTTGCCTAGCTGCCCTGCTGCCTGCTGGTCTCCTGTCTGGGTGAGAAGGACTGGACCTGCATAGCTTGAACTTGGAAGTGGTTATCCAGTGCTGCTTCAACCAGAACCCATGCATCCTCATCAATCGCCACATCTTTGCCTTTGCATGATTTGGAACCAGCGAATCCTTGTCCTTGCATGGAGCGGCAGACCCGGCACATTGCCTTCAGCACCAGTGCATCACCTTCGGAATCGCCGCATTGCCTACTGCAGGAGCAGCAGCCATGCATCGCATGCGGAACCGCTGTATCGCCGAAGTTGCGTAGAGAAATTCGACGCATTGCTTAGGCCTCACCTCTTATCTTTATCGACAATGACGCATTCTGGATCAAGGTACTTTGGTTCAGCAGGCCCAAGTGGGTCCCTGCATCTGGCTCGCGTGTCAGTGCAGTTGGCCTGAACTTTTGAATATGTCCTGGTCCAGCACAACCAGATATCCCATTAAGTGATTATTGCTTCTAAAAGCTATTTTATCTTTATTCTTTAAAAATTCATATTTCGACTTCTATTTGTTGGATTTTTGTTGTTTTGGTCTTGTTTCATTTATAAAATTATTATCTATTTTTCTAACTTAGTGTGGAGACTTTTTGTGGTGTTTTCACTGTGTTACTGTTTGAAGTGTTGCACAAATACTTTGCACATTGCATCTTAAGTTAAGTCTGACTGCTCTGTGCCAAGCTACCAGAGGGTGAGCACAGGATAATGTAGGGTGTGTTGTGACTTACTCTGACTAGGATTGTGGTTCCTGCCAACCAGAAACCCAGTTGCTAACAGATGGGGAGACACCCCCATTCAATTGAGTAAATGCCCCCTTGATAATTCACCTCACTGGCGTTGCATGTTTGCTGGTGCATTCCATATTACAGAGGGGGCCTTGCAAGCATCTGTGGCCCCTTCAGTAACAACAAAGTGCACCAGCAAGGTAAAACGTGGGTCCTTTGCACCAGAAGCACTTTTGACAATCCAGCCCTTGGTTACTAGAACAATATGGCACCACAATGCGCTGGTCTGCTGATGACAAAGGTGCAGAACTTCCAACCACTGATAGTTATGCAAGATCTAGCACTTCTTGCAGGAGGTGGACATTCTACAAGGAAGCCGATGTACACTCTCTGCCTAGCTCACTGCTTACTGGTTTACTCGCACCACATACATAGTGGAAGGCTCACAGTTGGTGCTTCCCAAGCCACCTGAAACTCGCAGAGGAACGAGGGGCCATATTATCAAGAACGGGCAATAACATATTGCCGCTTTAGCGGCAGGAAACTGCCGCTAAAGCGGTGATAAGGGGCTTGATAATATGCCCTATAGAATTCCAATAGAAGCCCAGGTTCTGATGTGAAGGACATCAAAACTGGGCTTCTATTGGAATTCTATAGGGCATATTATCAAGCCCCTTACCGCCACTTTAGCGGCAAAAGCGGCGATATGTTATCGCCCGTTCTTGGTAATATGGCCCGAGGTATTCAGAATGTCGAATGACTGCTCAACAAAAAGAGTATGGTATGCTGACAGGTGCATAAGCCTCCAGGGGGGCACCAACGCTTCATGGAGGCGCATTCAGCCCAAAGTCAATGAATATGTGTGACCTATGGGCGACTCAGGGGCCACTCATCACAGTCTGCAGGGGGGGGGGCAATATTTACGCAGACATTTCAGGACAAAGAGCCAGCGTTTACAAAAGCTTCCCAAATATAAACTGTACCTCTTAGCTCTGATGAAGAAAGGTACATTTTCACATTAGCTACCACATTTTTCGAGACTTCTTTTCCTTGGTATATTCCTTTCTGCAAGTGGAACTCGTGTAGCTTTCCCTTTGGAGCTTCGACAGAAGGGTCCTGCAGTATTTGTTCTCCTGAGAGAGAGAATTTAACTCCTAAAAGATTCACATTCGTCCATGTCCACAGTTAAACGTACACATTTTAACAGATGGGTGTTCAGTGCATTGCACAATCATTCACTAACTCGTGGCTTTTTGCACAGACAAAAACTATACAATCTCATAACTTACAACGGTTGTGTGTGATGAGCTAACATTTTGCGTTAAAAATAAAAACCATGTACAATGTACATTAGAGGCGAAGATGCAGTGGTGTAAATCTAGATGATAGGCCTCCATTGAAGACGGTGGTCAGGTGCCCCTGAGACTCCTTAAATCAGAGATATTCAGTGGCGTTAGGCTAAATGGGGCCGCCTGAAGAACCGTGCACCGCTGTGACCTCAGGGGATGGAGGAAGACACACTTCTCTTTTGTGAAAAGGACAAATTGCAAGAAGGTCATGTAAATATTGTATAAGCGACACTGTGGATCACGCGCACATATTGGCACCTTCCTGCTTCATTAAGCAGACTTGCTCCATTGATACATTCACCCATTTCTCACCGTCACCCTAGCATGTGCTCGATTATGTGGAATGTATTTTAAGAAATTCAGCGGCAAACCACGTGGCTGAAACATCTGAGGTACCTGAGACCTATGAGTTCAAAAATCCCACACAGAAGAAATATTTTACCAGTTCAGAGGCGCACTCACATCAAGTGCTTAAATCATTAGCGGCCACGCGGCACCTGTTTGTGCAGTGGTCCCGAACAACGACTATGAAAGGAAATTGGTGACGCATCAACTAGGAAGGAAGGAATAGTCCAGTACTGTTATCTCAAATCAGTAACTAGCTTTACGAAATACGTATTCAGTCAGCAATTCTGTTAATAATGGCTATTATGAATGAAGTGGAGAGAGAGAGAGAGATAGTTAGCCAAAACACCCACTTAAGGTAAACAACTGAACCCGAATGCACCCTTTACTAAAAGTGGCAGAACTGAGACAGACAAACTGATTGGAAAATTACATGTTGCACACTAGCATATGACATTGTGCAAGCACATGTTTATTTTTCAAACCCTTTCAATACATGTTGTACAGGGCCATATTACACTGATCAAGTATTCTATTTCTTTTTGCAAACACTTGTAATACAATAGTAGGTTGAGAAAGGGCATATAGAGAGTAACAAGAAACAACTCTCCCACACCAGTGGTCCTGCTGTCGAGTTAACCATCCGCCAGGCTGGCAACCCTATAACCAGAATTAGTACTAGAACAAGCATACAAATGTAGGTCACAGCATAAAGGTCTGTGGAAAGCCTAATTCTCACAAACATTAGTATAAAACATGAAAAACCTAGATTCCACCAGTTACATTTAGAAAGGCAAAATGCAAGTTTTTAAATCAGATTAAAACACTATTTTACTAATGAAACTGTACATAGTATACATCAAATACATCAATACTAAATATATTGGATAAAGGGAAAATTATTGTTTAGCAACCAGTTTATTTAAGCCCTGAAGAAGCATATTTTTACACACCCAGAAACATGTGTTGGCTGTTGTGTGTCAAAAACATTTGGCTGCTGCAAATAACAACATGGACAATCCATCATCAAACCTACTGTCATTAAAGACTTTTTATTTTTGATGTATTTGACGTATATTTTGTGCAAGTTCATTAATGTATTGGCATACAAATATTGTTTTCGGTGTGATTGAAACATTGTATTCATGTAAAGTGTTTTGCCGGGGGCATGGCCAAGATGGCGGCGAGGTAGGACGCATCTCCCTGCCTCTACCGCCGGCCGCCCGAGGAAGCACCGGTCTCTGACCACCTACAGCCCTGATTCGAGCACCATTCGCTGCCTAAACGGAGCGCCTGTCGGGAGCACCCAGGGATTCTCCGCTGGACGGCGGCAAGTGCTGGAGTGGACCGTGCATCGCAACGTGGCTGGGCTCTGCGGCCGTGAGCGGAATCGAGGCCTGCCATGCCTGGCCTTGACGGCCCTACGGGGACCCGCGGTGGCGCAGAAACAGAACCGGGGTGAGTGGAATTGGCCCCTGGGAGCCGCGCTGCAGTCCACTTTGCGGTGCCGAGGTGGATGAGGGAGTGGAGCCTCGGCCCGCAGCACTCAGTACTGCGGCCCTTCGCGGCAAGGCCCGGAGCTAGGGGAGGCCGCGGACCAGCGCCCGCCATTTTGCTCGACGGCCACATCGCCAGACCGGGGACCTGATAGGAGAGGGCCACACTAGCGGGGAGCTGCGTCAGGAGCAAGCGGCTGTACACTGGTGCCCGCCCCTGGAAAGCGCCGAATCAACGGAGCCCGACCCGGCTGGCAACGGGCACACGGGGGGCCGGGCCTCACAACGTGATCCCACAACATCTCCCCAGTGAGGGGTACCAGGGGCGGCCGCATTTGCCAGCAGCCCCCACGAGGCGCAGCATACTTGGAGCACTCCCTCTGACGGTTCACCTGCCAGTCCTTTCTGCTGCGGTGAAGGGGCGAGCCGTCCCAGCAGAACTCGACACTGGGGGTATCTGAGCGCGATCGCCGTTAGAGGCGGTTGCCGAGGTGGGGCCCGGCGTTCCACGGAAGCGGCCCGGCTAGGTCCGGGTGCGGTTTGTGGCACGCTCAGGGGCCCTCCGCTCGACCCCGGCCCAAGCTAGACATCAGGAGAGGCGCCCTCTGGAGGATAAGGGACACAGACTGAATGACCTGCACATGCTCTGTGGGCCTGCTGCGCACTAGCGTGGGGAGAAGGGACTCGCACTCCCCCAGCAACCGTGTAGCCCAGCAACGGCGGACCAACACTAGAGGTGAGGACGTATTCCCCTGCTCCGGGAAGTACCCTGTTCCCCACGCCGACAGCAGCGAGAGACCCACACGAAGCCTGCCTGGCAAGCTGCACGAGGGGCGTAGCAAAGCAGAGCCTACCTCCGGGGTATTGGAGAGAGAGTTGTGAGTGGCCCCATGGTTGGAGTGTTCTCTTCCCCATAGCACACTGAGGGTTGGGCTCTGGGCTGGGGCCTTCACTCGCTTGTCCGCGCATCTGCCCAGTGGAGTTGGCCATCTTTTTGCCGCATTTGAAGTAGGGGGCCCTCGCGGAGCCCGGCCACGTTTACTGTGCACCCGGTGAGGTGCCGAAAGGAGACACACAGCCTCAATCTTACATCGCACCACCTTCTTGACGAGAAACGATCATGACCTCCACCCAGGGCAAAAAAGACAAATCACTCAAGGAACTTTTGGTGCGTGCCCAAGGCGGAGTGGCAGCGGACCCTCCATTGCCGGACTCCCTGGCACAGATGGGTGCCCCCAAGGAGGAGCCAGTGACACGGGCCTTCCTGGAGTCTCTGTTCTCGGCCCTGCGTGATGACCTTCATACAGTGAAACGCTGCCTGACCGCAGAAATCAAAGATGTCCGCAAAGACATCGATTGCATAGGGGAGCGAGTGGCAGCATTGGAGGACAAGAGCGATACACGGGATACCGAAGAGTCTGCCTTGCAGCAGGAAGTCATTCGTATACACGATCAATAGGTGGATGTACAAACCCATCTGGAAGACCTCGAGAATCGCTCACGTCGCAATAATATTAGAATTCGAGGGGTGAAAACCAACGAAGAGGCTGGCGACATCTTTACATATGTGAGAGGTCTCTTTAATCATGCATTGGGTAACCCACTGGACACTGATCTTAAACTGGACAGAGCGCACAGGGTGGGCCCTCCCCGCTCTGACACCGCTCCACCGGCAGACATCCTAGTCTGCGTTCAAGACTTCCGCACCAGGGAAGAGATTCTACGGAAGGCCAGAACACTTCACCCAATCACATTCAGAGATCAGACCCCGGTCCTCTATCAAGATTTTGCTGCCCTCACGCTCCAGAAGCGTAAGACTTTCCGGCCTATTACAGAGGCCCTACGCCAACGCAATATTACGTACTCCTGGGGGCACCCATCCCACCTCACCTTTCGACATGATGGCAAGCTCTATCAACTCCGCTCCTTGTCGGAAGCAAGCAGACTACTAGGGATTGACATCCTGGAAGACAATGAAGGTGGCAACTCCCAGGAACGCGGGTCGGGCGACAGACGACCATGATGGAGACAGCAGAGGAGAAGGCACCGCACTAGCCGACCGGACTACGCCGAAATCAGGAAGGAACAGCAGGCAGCCCTAGAAGCCTTGCCAGAGGCCCTTGCCAAGACATCGGCCTCATGAATGGGCCTGGACCACATATCTTTTTATTTACTTGGTTCCTTGGGCGGTCGGGGGGGAGCGGGGGTGCCCTTGGCCACACTGTTTCCCTGTAGACTCTTATCCTGATCATCCATGGATGACGGACTGATAACCGAACTTCAGACTCTCCTAGGCACCTGTTGTGCCCTTTTTTTTCATTATTTACGGGTTCTTTGCTTGTCCTTCATCCTCTTCTCTTCTTGGGGTCCTCTGTTCACTGAGTCCAGCTACCTATATATTTGCAATGGCTGTGCTGGACGCTACCTGCTGCTGCCCATGACCATCGTACACAGCTTCCAGGGCAGCGCACTTCATAGCATGCTAGGTCCCTTGACCTAGATGTCGCCGACCACTCTTAAAGTCCTCACACTTAATGTGAGAGGGCTCAATAATCCTATCAAGCGCAGGGCGATTCTTACCTACGTAGATAGCACAGGCGCCGACGTTTGCCTCCTACAGGAGATGCACCTGCTCCCGAGAGACTGTCACCGGCTTAAGTCCAGCGCCTTTCCGACACAACTTTTCTCCTCTGGACCCTCCAAGACTGCAGGGGTGGCTATTCTGGTCTCTAGGACTTTCAAGGGGAAGGTGATACAGAAGGAGGCCGAGATAAAGGCAGACTGCTTACTTACCAATTCATGATAGGGGGTCACACAATAATCATAGTGTCTATTTATGCACCTAACGACGGCCAGGAACGCTTTCTACATGAAGACCTTAGCGAAGCCACGGCGACTCCAATGCGCAAGATATTGCTGGGGGGTGACCTCAACTTAGTTTTCGACAATGAGCTAGACAGATCGGCGCAAAGCACAGGCCAGGTAGGTGCTATTTCCCGCGCAGGGCTCTCTAGACTAGACGACCTAGGCTTGGTGGATTTATGGAGACACCACCATCCCCAGCTCCGGGACTTCTCATACTATTCTAATGCCCACAAAACCTATGCCCGTTTGGATTACTTCCTAGGCTCTAAGCCACTCCGGGACATCACAACGTCCACAGACATCCTAGTCGCAGCGTTGTCTGATCACGCCCCAGTAGTGACTACCCTGGAACTTCCACCGACCCAACGGCCGTCACGGCACTGGCGCCTGCGCGACACCCTCCTTCACCGAGCGGATATGGTCGCCCAGATACAGCGTACCCTGGACGACTACTTACTTCATAATGACAACCCTGATACACCCATGTCCACTAGGTGGGAAGCTCTAAAGGCGGTCGTCAGAGGTGAAATAATCGCCATCTCCTCCACAGACAATGCAGAGCGCAAGCGGAAGAGAGAGGACCTTACACAGAAAGTGCACGAACTGGAACAGATGCATTGACGTACCGGTGCCCTGCGCACCTGGCGTCAACTGACCGTGGTTCGGTCGCAGCTGGCTGCCATCGACGTGACAAGGCAGAATACGCTGCGCTGCGCTTACAACACTGCTTTTATGTGGGGGTAGACAAATGCGAGTGACTGTTAGCACACAAACTCAGGGAGGCTAGGCAGCGCGAGGGAGTCCAGGAAATTAAGGATCAGATGGGGACAGTGTTCACGGAGGATGCGGCTATTGTCGAGACATTTTGCGCCTTTTACGCTCAGCTTTATGATGAGCAACCCTTAGAGACGGAAGACATAGATGCATACCTGACACAGGCTCACCTCCCCACATTGACCCCAGAGCAGGCGGAACACATAGAGAGGGAGATACGACCAGAGGAAGTCATAGCAGCCATTGCCCGCTTGAAACTAGCCAAATCAAGAACACGTTGCCCATACACCTCCGTATGGAAATTGACCATAAGAAATTCTGCAGATCCCTCAAAACTTTGCTATTCTGAGTCCCTTCCCCCCTGGCAGTTCTTCCTCTCTTTTTTCCCGCGGTACCTGAATACAAGCTAGCGCTATGAGACCTAAGGGTGATATATGCGCTTAACAAATACCAAATACCAAATCCCCCGGCCCGATGGATACACGGCAGCCTTTTACAAACAATTCTGCTCCACGCTTGCTCCCCTGCTCACCTGGCTTTTTAACTCTTTCGCGTCCCCAGGGGCGATTCTCCCATCTATGCTGGAGGCTGCAATTGCAGTTATCCCTAAACCAGGGAAAGACAAGACGAGTTGCGGGCCTATAGGCCTATCTCTCTTTTGAACATAGACCTGAAGCTGTACACCGGGATTCTGGCGGCACGGCTAGCACCTTACATGCCGGGGATCATAGACCCCGATCAAGCCGGGTTTATCCCTCAAAGGCAGACGAGCGACAATACAAAGAGAGTCATGCACCTCATAGAGAAGGCACCCCGTATCCCAGGGGATTATATGCTCCTCACTATAGACGCCGAAAAGGCCTTTGATCGAGTCCACTGTCCCTACCTAGAGCAAGTAATATCTCACACTGGCCTGGGGGAAAAGATGGGGACACACATCCTCAATTGTTATCGCTCCCCCTCGGCTATGGTGAGGGTAAACGGGCACACTTCTACCCCATTCCCAATCAGCAGAGGTACGAGGCAGGGATGCCCTCTGTCGCCCCTGCTCTTTGCCCTCTACATGGAACCAATGGCGAAGAGAGTCAGGGACCACCCCCACATCACAGGCATCCGCTTCGGTGGTGATACGCATACCATAAGCCTGTACGTGGATGATGTTTTGGTCACCCTGGCGGATCCGACGGCCGCTCTGGGAGCCTTTCTGGGGGAGCTGGACTCCTTCGCAAAGGCTTCCGGGTTCAAGGTTAATATCACAAAATTTGAATCTTTCGCTGCTGCCACAGATGCTGGCGGAGGTCCAAGACCGGCATCCCCTGCAATGGTCTGATGAGACAGTCCCATACTTGGGAATTCAGCTGGCCCCTACCCTGCAGGCCATGAGAACAATCAACTACACCAAGCTACATACTCAAATCCGCATGGATCTGCAGAGATGGAAACACTATCCGATCTCGTGGCTAGGGCGCATTGCAGCTATTAAAATGACGATCCTCCCTAAAATTCTGTACCTCTTTCAGACTTTCCCTTTGCAGCCTCCTACTGGCTGGCTGCATCGGGTACAGTCGGAGCTCTCTCTTTTCATTTGGCAAGGGCGCAAGCCAAGGATGAAAAGGACTGTCAGCTTCCTGCCGCCTAACGAAGGGGGACTCGGAATCCCAGACCTCACGCTCTATTACAAAGCCACACAGCTCCGGCACTTGGTTGAGTGGAGTCGTGCTGAATCAGAGAAGCACTGGCTCTTCCAGGACCGTGCGGTAGCGGGCACCTCTCTCATGAAGATCCCCTTTCTTAGGAAACCCCAGCGACCACTCAATCTCTATGCCTCACAAGTGACACGCACCACTCTTTTGATCTGGGACCAGACCAGCAAACATCACCGGTTGACGACCTTCCCCTCTCCGCTCACACCGCTCTTTGACAACACTGACTTTAGCCCTGGGATGGGCGCGGCATCCTTTCCGCTGTGGAGAGCCGCCGGTTGTCGCGTGCTAGGCCTTCTATTCGATGCTGAGGGCATCATTCCCTTCCCTCAGCTCCAAGCCGACTACGCCCTCCCTGAATCTGAACGTCTGCATTACTTACAATTGCGGCATTGGGCCATGCATCCCGACAATAAATCCCAGGCGCACAGACGTCTCACTACGTACAAACGATGGCTAATCACGAGGTCCTCAGACAAGAAATTGACCTCAGACCTGTACAAAATGCTTCTGTCTCGCTACACGCATACATATCATGCAGGCCGTGCACGTTGGGAAAAAGACCTTGGCCGTGACCTTAGCAGCAAAGAGTGGGAGGGAGCATGCTATAGGGCGCGTCACACTGCGAGCCATATAGGCCTCACCGAAACATTTACCAAGTTAGCGTACTATTGGTACTACACTCCTGAGAGGCTTCACCAGGCTGATCCTGCACAAAGCCCAGACTGTTGGAGAGGTTGTGGGAAGACGGGCACACTAGTTCACCTTTTATGGGAATGTGAACACTTACAACCTTACTGGACGCAAATCCTAGACGAAATTGACAAGTATCTTGACATGGAGCTCCCCGGCTCCCAGAATATGTCCTTCTGGGTGTACCGAACCCGCTTACTTATCCCTTGAAGTCCAGGAGAGGGAGGCAGATAGCAATAGCGCTCGGCACCGCCACTCAGAACATACTGTTACACTGGAGGTCCCCGGATTCCTGCTCACACAGGGTGGCTTCAGCGGCTGTGGCACGTACTAGGTATGGAGAAGATCTCACTTACGGTAGCCGGGAAGGGTTCGACATTTGGCGAGCTCTGGCAGCCATTTCTGACCCTTCTCGCTCAAGATTTCCGGGAGTTGACATGCCCCAGATATCTTCGCCTCCTGCGACTCACCTCACCAGATCCCTCTACCCAGCGGGACCAACCTTAGGGATGTCACTTAGAGCCGTGGTGCGACACATTGAGTTCAGTGGAAGGGGGGGGGTGGGAGGACCTTTTTCTTTTTTTCTTTTTCTCTCCTGTTCTTCCCCCTTTTCTTTGGGTGGGGGGGTGGGACTGTTCCAGTTAATTATTGTTTGCTTTCTTCGTAACTGTAAATGCCAATGCATGCCCCTGGGCTCTACGCAGCTCGTCATGGCACATTCTTACTTGTTGCAGTGCTTCAATAAAAAGATTTAAACCATAAAGTGTTTTGCCTTGCTGAATGTCACTTGTGGAATCTTGTTTTTTCATATATTATACTGACGTTTTTGAAAATTAGGCCCTCCACAGACCTGTAGGCAATGACCTACACTTGTATGTTTGTTAAAGTATTATATTTATACTTTTTTCCCTTGATATTTAGCCATTTTGAAGACCATGTCACATTTTGGCACACACCTGGAAGCCAAGTTACAAATATTAGCACAAGATGGACCAAGGGCAGGAAGCAGCTCAATGCACAACATATTGCTGTTTCCGTGAAGAAGTTTACCCTTTTACCCGCTGCTATCAATACGGTGAGTCGAATGTACCATATAAAAATACAAATTGAACCTCTGCTTCTGGTACAGGCTCAATTGACAAATGCGCAGAGACTTGCCTGACCCTACCTCAACCATGGTGAACAGTAATGCCCAGATCGAGGCTGGCAAGTTCAGCAGTAACAGACTGTAAAATTTTATTAGGAGCGATGATAAATATCCAATGCATCTACTTTTTAGTTCTGGCCCTTGAGGCTGAATTATCTGCCTCTTCAGACTATTCTAAACAAATTCACACATTGGGCTTCATCCATTGGTCTGTTAAATTGTCATTCACATTTTTATTCTGCCCACCACAGCATTCAGCATAGGGCAATGTGAGTCAGCTCACTTTAAACATTGGCTCCCTTCAGTTTAAGTGATTACACAAAGCGTGGGTGCACATTGTTAACGTCCACCTAAAATAATTATCTTCACTGACAAACTTGGTGGACAATGGGTTTTATTTTATTTATAAATTATATTAACATAAATAACAGCTATTTATTTTGCTGGCAGTCCTTTTTGAAGTTGCTATTATAAAGTGTTTAAGAGATACCGTAACATAGTAGCTGCCTGAGCTTGGAGTGCTTGGCTAGGTGGTGATTTAGTCTTGTGTCCTTGACAAATAATGGTAATTAAAATAACGCATGGTGCAACTGAAAGGCTTGTTTAAAAACAATCACTAGCAGCAACTGTGAATGTTTTTTAGTTTTAACATTTTTATTGCAAACATATGGCAGCCACATTTAAGTAGCTGCATGTTTTATTTTGTTCTGTTATTTTTTTGTGGCATATGCTTGCAATACAAAATTTAGAAAGTAACCATCATATCAGCTCTCTAAGGCCGGGCCTATTGGATTTGCTGATGCTTGTTAACCTAGCAATGCTGGCAAGCTTAGGAATATTAGACTGCAAAATGCACATGTTGAATAGAGGCAGCACCAGCACAGCTCTAAAGGCGGAGCCAGCTGAGGCTGCAAAGCAGAGGAAGCAAGCATAACTAGATTGACACAAGGAATTACACGGCAGTTCACGGCAATCACCACAGAGTCATCAGCGGCCAGCGTTCCTCATCTGAGATGAAAGTTCACAGACATATAGTGCATTTCTTAGCCACCTTTTCTTGAACCCCAGAGAATGTGACTGCACAATAAAAGCTACACTCTAGACATGGCCATTTTGCAGTCCAGTAAAATGTATTAGTTCTTTAATGTTCCAAGCTAGCTCTGATTTTTAAACTGCCTTAAGCAAATGTTCTTGACTTTCAATCTGCTCCTTATCTTATACACACTACTTTTTTTAGTGCAGGGTTTTGATGACTGCATGTTTAATGCAGTATTGAAGTGATGGATGGATGAACAGATAGTCACGCGATGCTGAAGTGTGTGAATGCTAGAATATATGGTGCCTCTGCCAACCTTTGCCATGGTCTTTTCTCTATTTCCATTTGTTTTTGTCTTTTTTGTTTCTATGTCTACATTTGCCATTGATCTACACTGTGTCTGTTCTAGTATACGTTATGTTATGATTGTCACACTAATGCTGAAGTATTTGTGGTCATAATCTGAGTTTTACTCATCATCAAAGTACTTTAATTCAGTTCAAATAACCATAAAAATACACATAAAAACATATATATACATTAAAAAAAATGTGCAGCTCATAAAATACAAAATCCAATGATAAACTACTGAGTCAATGCAGCATATAAATCATACAGAATAACTCAGAGTAATTGACTAGCAACTGTTTCACAATCCTATTTCCATATGCTAGTGGTTGAAGTGCACTATGCTTTTAAAATATGCCTCACAATCTTTGCCTGACACCTTTCCTGGTTCTTATGTGCCAAATTGATCGCAGATGTTTGAAATCGAAAAGATGGTACAACTCTTGTTGTCTGTCTTATATATTCTCAAAGCGTTATATCGATCTTTGATCCCAAGGGAACGGCACACAGGAGCACATAGGCACTACAGAAAATAGCAGATGCTCTTCATTCTCTGCAGCCTGGCAATCCATAGGATATAGAGTTGGAGGATTATCACTTTTAGGCCATGAATAAGCTAAAGAGGCAAGAGGGTGTTGTATTCCGCTTTAGGTGTCCGTATATAGGTTTTCCTGAAACATGTCCTTATATAGGCACAATTCGCATTGCCCTTATATAGGCATAAGATCCCAGTCCTTATTTAGGCATTAGCCATGCTATCCAAATACAGGCATGGTCACCTACATCCGACCACCCCAACGTCACAACGAGTTCTTAGAAACCAGACCCTTAAGCTCTTGGGAGTTCCCCTAGCACAGGATTATTGATTTCTCCAAGAACTCATTTATTATGCATGAACCGCTATTCCTTAAGGGTTCATTCCTGACGTCTTCCTCTGCCCGACTTTACGTCAATGCTAACATTCCAAGGCACCTACCGGGTATAAATATACCTTCCCTTGCCCAAGCAAGTAGGAGGAGACCTCGACTTTAGAGGAGCCCGTATCCCGGCTGACGCACTGACAAGAGACGCTGTCATCCCTGCTCGCAGAGAATCCAGCTTCCAGTGTTCTGACTCCCTTCACGGGGTGTTAGAGTTCGAGACCCGGAAAGAGATTCCCACCTCTCTCATTCTCAAGGTATGGAGCTGACTAGAACCTAGAGGGACTCTTGGCATACCAGACTCTTGGCATACCAAAGACTTGACATACTATAGCATACCATACTATAGAATACATCACCTACTTCTTACCTTGCACTACACTTAGGTTAGGTACACTGGGGTAGAACTAGTTAGAGAAGCATCTTATGAGTACTCGCATTTTTAGCTTATGTTATTTATGTATATGAATATATGTGTCATAGCTAAAAGATAATGCTAGCGCAGTATTACTTCTTTCTACTGCTTACGCTGTACATAATATATCTTGCATACTGTCTTGTGATCATAACAGCTCATATCTCTTACACGAGAAACAAGACTGTTCAATAAATCCTTTTATTGAAACGCCCGTCTATTCCTTCTGTGTAACTCTGAAGAAACTAAGCATGCACGATTAGCTGAGTGAAACTGTTATCTGTTGTTTCCATGATTCTGAGAGTGTTCCGATTCTAAAGGGAAACAAAGTTGTCATGTTTATGCGGTTGCCAGAACCTACTCCCTTCTTGTTTAGAAGGAGTTTCTAGTGGCCTCTGAGTTAGCTGGCACAAAGTAATTAAGTTTAATATACTCGATAGGGACATACTGACCTCAGTCCTATGTCGAATCTATAGGGTATATTATTCCAATGCGCAGAGCCTATTAGGGAAATAGGAACTACACTACAAGGGGGAATCCCTAGCCTGAACTTGGTAAATGGATTAACATGATACATGAATTCTTCAAAATATGCTTCACACTTAGAAGTCAAGAAGTGGGCTGCCTGATGTTACAGCAGCAAATCTTGTGTTTAGAACAGTATTCCAATAAATGGCCTTCACAGATTCATGAGCATTTGATGGAATTACGGTAAGGTGCAGCCAATACTCGCTGAAGTCTAGCCTAATCAACTATGTTTTTATATATCTTAGCCAAGGAATTAAGTGTGACAGATGGTCACCTAGTATGTCCTCAAGACATTCACAATAAGGTGCCAACTCCTCAGTTATCCATATACGAACCCAATATAAAATTAGTTTCAAATTGACTACATCTAACTGATTTTAAATTCAGGTCAAGTTTTAATGGGAGTGATGGTGCACTAGTTGAAAGTTTCAACAGTGTTTTGATAAAGAAATTCTCACTTTTCTCAAGTGTATCTAGCTTGTATCAGCCCCACAGTTCTGCACCAAACAGAGCTGCTCCACAAGCTTGCGCCGTATAGATCTCCAAGACTGAGGGGATAGGATACGATGAGGCTCAATTAGCTAACCTAATAATAGCCCCAGCTTGATGCCTTAAGGTCAGTGATCTTTTCACAATCTGAGTCTTCCAATTGTGAGAAACAATAAGTCTCACCCCTGGGTAATCAAATTTGTAAACCCTTTCCAGTATATTCCCTTCTAAGACTACTCTTCTTTTTGCTTTTTTCTGTGTGTTGAACATTATATATTTAGTTTTGATACCATTTATTTCTGGGCCATGATCTTTGCAGAAGCGACAAAGGACCTTATTAAAAGGTTGGTGGTCCGTGGACCGCCAAACACGGTGACACAATGGTGGTGGTGTGGCTACCGCCGCACCGGCGGTCTGCCAACCGTATTAACACTCTTGTGGTCTGACCGCCATGGGACCGCCGCAACTGCCGGGGAACCATGATCCCTGGCAGTAGAGTGGCGGTCTGAGGCTGCAATATGCTTGGTGGTGCCGCTGCAGCACCGCCAAGCATATTATGATTTTCCTCACCACCAGTGCTTGCATGGCGGTGCTCATGCCATGAAAATGCTGGTGGTGAGGAAACTAAGGGGGCCCTACAGGGCCCCCTCTTGCCTCTAGGTCTGGAGATACATGCAAGGGGGTACATAGTGTGTCCCCCTGTGTGCATGCACCACCTTTCCTGCAAGGCATGGACTGCTCAGTAATTTGCAGTATTTCACTACCAGGACATGTAAAACACAACAGTGCATATCCTATCTTTTAAATACAGTTCACCCTGCCCATGGGGCTGCCTTGGGCATTCCTTAGGGGTGCTTTACATGTAATAAAAGGGAAGGTTCGGACCTGGCACGTGGGTACACTTGCCAGGTCGAAATGGCAGTTTAGCACTGCACACACAGACACTGCAGTGGCAGGCCTGAGACATGTTTGCACGTCTACTCATGTGGGTGGCCCAATCAGTCCTGCAGGCCCACTAGTAGCATTTGACACAATAATGCCATGGATATTGCTGTAAGCAAAAAATTACCTTCAGTATTCCAGAGCCAATGCGAAACATGCAAGCACAACACCACATTTCTACTCACTCATGTTCACTTTCATTTACTCACTCGATCACACTACCTCTTACTTGCTAATGCTCACTGACATTCACTCACACTCATTCTCACTCTTATTCCTCTCTCACTCATTCACTGTCACATGTCACTTTGTTGCACTCATTCTTACTTTTATTCACCCATTCTCACTCAGACTCATTAATTCACTCACTCTTATTTTTACCTACATCCACTCTTACTCCCACTCATACTTTCTCACTGATTCATACTCACTTGAGCACACTCCAACTCTCACTCACTGATTCTAATTCATGTTCACTCACTCTGATTCATTTACTATCTGTCACAGTTGGACTCACTCTTATTCTTTCTGGCTTATTTACACTCTCACTCATTCTCACTCACTCACACCCCTTCACACATATTCTATCTCACTCATTTTAACTCAGTCATTCACTTGTTCTTATTCTTACTCAGACACATTCTCACTTATTCATTTTCACTCACTCTCACTCATTCACACTCACTTGCACTCACACTTACTCTTAATCTCATGCATTCTCATTCATTCATTCTCACTCACTCATTCTCACTTACCCACAATTGTATTCTCACTCATTGTCACTTATTCATTATCGCTCAATTATAGTCACTATTGCTCTCACTCACTCATTCTTAGTCTGACTCACTCATTCTCACTGTTACTCACTCTCACTCACTCCCTGTCACTCCCTCGCTCACTTTCACTTGTACACATGCTCAAACATAGACACAGACACACTCTCACCCAACATTTTAAAGCAATTGTTACTTATCTTGCTGCCTGCATAAGTCCTCTATGAGTTCTGCTTGCTCCATTTACCCTTGGACAGTCACACACCCCTATTCTTTTCCAACACCAGTGGAGAATAGAACTGAAACCTCACACCTCCACATTTGCAGGTACCAGGTTTCACCATCTTGCTGTTTCACACCACCCTTTCTTAACATTGTGGCAAGTTGGGAAAGGGTGGGGTGAAAGACTGATTGACAGTCCTGGGCACTGCAGAGTGTAAGCCTATTGCACCCAGGGCTACCTTTAGAAGTGACACCTCAGCACATCACACCTGGGAAAGTCCCTGAGGCCTGGCCTGGAACGTCACCAACCCTGGGCAATCTCTCTTATGGCTGGTGCAGGTGCCTTAATACGTCTGGCCAGCCATCGGACAGCAATCACTGCCTCAGACTGCTGCTCAACCAAAGGGGCAGCATTTTTTTAGGTTTTGCCTGCACAGTGCTTGCGTTGTGCTTGTGAAATCTATTGTATTTAATATAAATCTTAAAAGGGGCTTACATCCCACCATTACGTTTCGTTGGTTTGTGTGCTTGTCACTTACTTTTCCTCCATTTCTATTGGCTATAGCATACTATTTCCTGTTGCTTTCACTGCCATGGAAGTTCCTCAGGAACCTCAAGGGTTCAGAGTATTCCCACCGAAGTAGAAAAGCCAGTACTTTAGCCCTAGTCTGCTCCTTGAGGAAAAAGTGGGGCATTTCTTTTGGCATAGACAACAATGATGACATCAGTTACATTACAGATGGACACTTTCATTTTGTTTTATTTTTCTACTAAACGCTGTGTTTGAGCTACTTAGTATGCAGAAGCTTTTCCGCGATGCCATAGCTCATGTTAGGTGCCCGATCCTCTGGATGGCCGCATCTTCGCATATTCAGACTGTCTGAGAAACAACTGTCGCTCCCCAGCTGCTGAGTGGCTTCCTGGTGCGTCTTTCCCTCCTTGATATTTGCAACAGACTCCGATAAAGATACACCTCTGAAGTCCCCGACTCGCAGCAGCCCTGCTCCTTAACTGTTCACATTCTCACAGCCATATAAAAATGGCTGTGCCACGACTTTCTGAGGAGCTTTGTAGTGCTCCTGGAATGCTCCACTCCTGTCAGACCCCCCACGTTTCAGCCACCTCCTGCGCCATTTTTCGTGTTCCCCACCCTCCTCCCTCATTTCCTTTTATCTCCATTCGGGTCCTTTTATTTCTTTTTTCTTTTTTTTTTTAGCTATTGTATATCGCAGACTTGACCCAAAGGTATTTGACTGCTTTCCATGAGCACCAGTTCCATTACAGATTGACACTTTCATTTTTTTCTATTAAACACTGTGTTTGAGCTACTTGGTGTGCTGAAGCTTTTCTGCTATATCATAGCTCATGTTAGGAGCTGCAAGGTTGGGCAGAGGATAGCACATTTTATTTTGTGTGCATCTTGGTATGTGCGCTGTGCATCAAGATACTGCCCTATTCTGGCGAGTGTATATTGACAGTGCTCGCCCATCTTCCAGCTGTGACGCAGTGTGGCAGCCTGTCATTTCCACATCTGTTTTGGTCCAACATGGGAGCCAGTGACAGGGAGGATGGTGAGCAGTAGGATTTAGAAGGATGGTGAGGCTGCTCGGTGGGTTACATGACTGCTATGGACATCTGTCCAAGCAGCCTTCCATCGTTCCAAAGAATGTTAACAAAAATGACCCCCATTGTTTAAGTGCTTGTTCTTTGTAAGCAATGACTGCACTTCTCATAAACCACCTAACAAGTGCTTGAGGGATTAAATTAAGATGGTTGCCACCATCTACCTCCGAACCATATTTTCCAGATCTATTCTCACTTCTCTTTTCCTGTTTCATCTCCTATTTTTAAAACACAGATACTGTTTTCACATTTGGTTGACTGTGAGGAACTCTGCTCAACTGCTTCTACTAGAGGGGACACGTAAATGAAAGCTGAGGTCGGTGGAGTCATGAGAAACAACAAGCAGAGCACAAATGGTGAAAGCAGATATGTGAGCACTACCGCTGAACCGAGGCTTGAAGTAAACAGATGTTGATATGGATCGAACGTCTCATCACTCTATGACTGAGTCATGGTGCTTTTTAAGTTTCACCTGCACAGTGCTTTCTCTTGCACTGTGCTTGTGAAATCTCTTATAAATTGAAAAAAAAAATCATCACCCCCCTGTTTTTTTAACAACCCCTGATCCAGCGCGGCTAATATAAATTTCTCCTCAGGACACGAATCCAGGTAAATCATTCACAATCTATTAACCCAATATGACGGTGGGGCCCATAACACCGCATATCATACATTCATCCATTCACTGGATTACACACCAAGGAGAAATGTGTTGCTGGAGGAACGGGATACCTTGTTAAATTAGACAGAATAAAGCCTCAGACATCATATACATTAGCCTTTGATCCTGTCGGTTCCAAACATCAAGGTATTCCGCTCTTTGGTCGATGGACCAACTAGTAGAATAAGTTGATGGTGATTAAGACCAGCTCAATCACTGTAAAACCTGTTAAACTTTAAATGTATTAATGAACTAAAGAACCACAGACTCATTGTTAATTAGAATAACATTTTATCTAAATTTTCATTTGCACGGATGAGATTCTTAATTTATTAATCACTTTAATACATTAATAACATTTATATGAAAAGTTCTAATAAAGAATTTTAAACTTATACATTACCCATTTAGATGCAGATAGGAATGGTTCACCAAAAAGAAGATAAACCGTAGATCACAGAATAGACTCCCAAACTGACTGACTGTCCCGCTAATGGCCTCCTCGACCGGACCTCCCGTACAGATTTCCCGCAATGGTCTCGTTCCTTCCCCGGTCAAGTTCGAAGTCCAAAAATGACAAAGTCCTTTAGTTATATTGTGGTGGAAAAATGGAAAATAGGAAAAAATGGTATGGCAAGAAATACCAATGGCGGCAGTAGCATCAATAGCAGTGGCCACAGCAGCAGCAAAAAGGCAACCCAAAGAAGTAACCTATAGAAGCAGCCCCTGCCACATAAGAGCAGTCCCTTTTATACCCTACTTCTAGCTTACTAGTTTCGGGGATAGTTAAGAGTACAACGGTTTCTCATGACCTTTGGGTAAAAGCAGTCCAATTTGTCCATTCATTTTTTGCAATCCCGATGGTCACAATTTGGTTAGTCCTTTGTTGCTCATGTACTTTTCTCATTTATTCCCACGAATACACGCTGAGTCTTTCTTGGCACCCTCCTTATGGCAGGTCAACGCGACCTTGACATCTCTCACTCCGTGCACGGGCCGTACCCACGTGGTTCAGCTCCTTTATTTCTTCCGCTTAGAGGCCATCTTTAACTTATCACGTGACCTCATCTGTCTCGGCAGCCATTTTCGCAGCATGGCCTAACAGGCCCGAACGAACTATCATAAGAACAAACACAATCAAAATTAAAACAAAGAAAATAAGCCTTTCTGTTTACCACCCGCCATTCTAAAGACCCATGTTAGGTGTTACCTAGCAGAAGCGACATTTAAAGCCATTTTACTTACCATCCGCATTCTTTGCCACAATACAATTCTACCATATAGCATAAATCATGCGATTTTACTCTAATTAGTACGCAAATCACAATATTAGTGTCAATCAACTTTACAATTGTAAATAAATTAGATTTTGCACAAATTGCGGTTACCCTTTATGTAGTGTTTACTAAAGGTGCATTTGTTGATTAATTCATGCTCCATCAAACAATTGGTATCGTTAATTCATTAAAACTCATTAATTTTCCCTGCTCCATCACCCCCTTCCCTCCTTTGTTGTTTTACCCACCCTCTGCTTCAGCCACCTCCCCTTTTTATCTCCATTCAGGGCCTTTGTTTTTGGCGGTTTTATACAGCACAAACTCGACACAAAAGTATTGCAGCACTTTCCATGAGCACCATTTACATTACACATGGACACTTTCATTTTGGGTTTTTTTCTATCAGAGGATGTTGAGCCAATGCTGAGACGTGAACCCGGTTCCCAGTTGCAAGGTCGGCAGCTCCGACCATAGTGCCACATCCTCTCACCAATTTATTTTAAAGAGAAATAAACTGTGGCCTTTGAATTGTTTAAACATTGATAGTGCTATTTGTTTAATCACTTAGCTATTGAAGTGCCAATAGGCTGTTACACAATGTTGGATGGGTGATGTAATACGATTGCAGTTCACATATGTTCAGTGTTCACTATGGTGCCTGGGGACATGACATGCAGAAGTAATGCGCACCTAAGATTTAACATTATTGGGCAACGTTTTCATTTATTCTTGCACAGCACTTTTCCGCCTAAACACTCCCACCCGCATTTTGTGTGTGCACAAATTGTGATGGGCTCTCCTCCTCAATCTGGGGCATGTTGCTCATGCGCAACATTGTATGACAGCTCATTATTCGGCAGCCAGGCGGTTTCCGGTGTCCTAACTCACATGACCTTCCCTGCAGCTTGCTGCAATGCACTCCTTAAAGTGGCAATGACAGACTGCTCTGCAAGAGATGCTATCTGAAAGGCGTCCACGTGAGACACTGGGACTTATCACTAGCAAACTCTAGCACTCCTTCCTGCAATGAATTGCATGTGTATTTATTAGGTTTTGCCTGCACAGCGCTTGCGCTGTGCTTGTTTGGTTTCTCCTCCACCCTTTACCTAATCTCCCTGTAGCTTTACGCATTCCAAACGTGCTTGGCCCCTGCATGTTTTTTAGGTCTCGCAGACCTGCGTTGCAGCACGCATGCGCTGCTCGCTCTGCGAGGCTTCTTGTAATCGGGTTAATTCAGAAGTGGAGTTTAAGCCCCGCCCATCATTTGAATTGGCTGGCGTCATCCTCCATGCTAAACGCTGGCTTTCGATTGTAAATGAGGCTTTTTAGTCCCTTCTTCTTACCACCTGTCTCCTTTTGTCCCCGCCCATCCGGACTGGATCGTTTGCTTGCGGCGTTACACTGTCTCCTTTATTAGTGGGTAAGCACTCTTTTGTGTCCATTCTGCTTTCGCAAGGGCGCTCGCACTTCACGGGCCGCCATGTACCGCGCTATAGCACAACGCTTGTTTTTTATGTAACCAGCGTGGCCGCCTCAGCTGATATAATGGCGGCCCACCTTTCTTTTGTTATTTGCGGTCGCATGTTTGTTTGTTTTTTCGATATATTAACTTTTGTTGCAATCGCGCACCCAGGCTTTAGCTTTTAACATCCTAAGCTAAAGCGCGGTGCCGCGATTGCAACAAAAGTAAAAATAGAAAAACATTTTTTTTCTATTTCTTTACTTTGGAAGCAATCGCGGCACCCGTGCTTTAGTTTGAGATGTTTAAAGGGAAGCGCGGGTGCCTCTATTGTAACTAAAGTAAATAAATAGAAAAAAACGCAGCAGCCATTTTTTTTCCTGTTTGTTTACTGTTCTTACAATGGAGGCACCCGCACTTTAGCTTTAAACATCTTAAGCTAAAGCGCGGGTGCCGCGATTGCTTTAAAAGTCAAGAAATACAAAAAATTATATTTATTGACTTTTAAAGCAATCGCGGCACTTGCGCTTTAGCTTAAGATGCATAAAGCCAAGCGCGAGTGCCGCCATCCACTTGCTAAAAGAAAGTCTCCTGTGCGCAGTTGAACAGCTTGGCATGTGCGCCGTCTCGCTATAATGGAAGTCTCTGCACTGCCAGGTTGTTCGATACAGTGGAGAACTGAAGGTCAGATGCTAGTCTTTCATTCTGTTTTTCCCTGTTTACATCCTTTTTGAAGGTCCTCGCGAAGCCTGCTCTGTGTCCCTTGCATTTGTATACAGGTGGCAGGACTGCTCAACCGTAGACTCGTTCATCTCAGGCCGCCCCTTTGGCACAGTCAGTCTAAGAACACCCGCCCCACCGGTGCTCCTGGCACAGAGAAGGGCGTGGGTGTAAGTGCTGTGGTGGTAGTACTTTTAACCACGTTTGTTAAATTATATTTGTATGCCTTTTTGTGGTGTTTTATTTGATGATCGAAGCTGTGGTAAAGTAAAATGCTGCTCCCAGATTTGTGGTTGTTTGCACAAGGAGACAAACGTCCCTGGAAAAATACTGAATTCCATTTAACCCTTTGTGTAAAAAAAGCCCCCTGCTGAGAAGTTTATTTACATCAAAACATTATAATTTTGTGCATGTAGAGTTTACTGGGTGCACGCACGGTACTCTGCACTCTTACGGGGTGAGTTTTCTGCCTACTGATAATCTCTCGCTCCTCTGTACACTGCGGTAAATCCAGGGCCCGAGGAAATGGGTCTAGGGGACATGATTTGCTTATCTGTTTATATTATGCTTTTGGTGGCTATAGGGTCGAGGGTGGTTCAAGAAGATAAGGGGTTTAATCCCGGCTCCTGCACTCAACCACAAAGTGTGATCTGAACTGGTAATTTGATCCCTCTATACCAGTAATATCCACGAAATGGGTGAGGGGCGGGCACTTAAATTCCTGACAGAAGGCCTCGCTGATAATGCAAAGCATTCGGGTTCAAATAAATATCGACAGTATCCAAATGCAAACAAACAATTGGGCAAATGTTCTATTGTCCTGTGAAAGCAGAGTCCCCTCGGATTGGTATACGTGGGGTACAGACAGTACACCCCCTCGCTCTTTTGTCAAAGCAGCCGTTGGGGCCACTTGTGTGCTCTTCTGCATAGACTTGAGATCCGCCCGCACATCAGCTTGGATGTAGAATATCACCTGGCATGTGTGATAAACTACATGTGAGGATCCTGTACCAACGGAGACCCGATCCCCTGCTGTTACCACCAGCCTTTGATCCCTTCAGGCACTGCAAAGCTATGGCCCTCTTCCCCTCCATGTTTTATGAGTGACAAAGACGAAAATAGATACAATTTTGTATATTTTTTTTAGTAGGGTTTGCAACAAAGCAGCGTTATAGCACTGCTTTGCCATTTCTAAACGCTGTCAGTACATTTTTATTATTACCCGATTTTACTGTACTCTGCTTTTTGACCTTGGAAGGATGACTGGCTGAGATGGCCCTGCAGTATGGCAAACTGAATTTCTCAACCATGGCTCAGTTTGGGTGAGACGAGCCCATGAACCGCGGGCCACGTGCATAATGTCAGCTGTGAACATGTAATGTTTGCTTTAGGGTAAATAGTTGTTCTCCAAAATATTAGGTATATTTCTCAGGTGGGCAATATTGAATGCAGTGAGCTGGTTTGACGAAGAAGCGTCCGCCGTGGGAAGTGTTTGGAAAAGTAGAGGACGAGTGCTTTGCACTTTAAGAAGTGCTTAGAGTCTGTGGACAATGGGTATACAGCATATCTCATAGAGCACTAGCCTCAATACAACAGGGCACATACGATCGCTTTAAGAGTTATTGTCCCTTTGTAAACTCACCCCTCTCCTTTTCAGCAGCTATTACTAGCATAGTTACCTGCCCAGGATCACACATTGTGGTCAAAAGAAAAAGCCTGGATTGGAACCGAGTCAATCCAAATGTAAACACAACTTGACCCTGCACTGTTGCCTCCCAGACTTGCCTGGAATAGAAAAACAGAGGGGCATATTCTCAAGGACTTATCGCCGAGTTAGTGGCACTTTATCGCAGCCAAAGTGGCGATAGACTAATCGCCCTATTCACAAGCTGGTGCTAACAGCCGACATCGGCAGTTTTCCCGCGATAGCAGCCGCAAAAAATATCGCCACGGATGACACCGGCAACTAACGCTAATGAGATGCAGAGTAGGCGTTCCTGTGCAAAAACACACGAAAACACCACTTCGCGAGATTCCCAACGACCAGTCAGAACTGCGATGCGAAGCACGAACAGGTGATAAGGCGCGATAGAAGCAGGGATTTAGCACCTGCCTTTTGCTGGTGTTAAGCAGGACGACTACCTGCAGTATGAAAGGGAGCCCAGCCCAGAGCCACATCTGAAGACCAACAGATGCCATGGAGACAATGATCATGCAGCTCGGAGAACCAAGAGGGCCATAAAACCCACCGCCACCACTCCCAGGCCCCCCCCCGGGTCCACCACCCCCGTATTACCACCTAGGCAGCGCAGGACAGCGGACGACCCTGAAACGCACCAGCCCCAGAGACTCAATGCCAGAGAAAGCCATTGGCCAACACAGGCTCAAAAGGACAACCATACACCGCATCCTGACCCACATTGCCCACAGGCTGACGGTACCAACACAGCGGACAACCAACATCCCCCCGCAGACAAAGCTGCTGGCTGTGCTGCACCTGTTGGCCCCTGGTACCTTCCAACCAACAACTGCCAGAGTCGGAGGAGTCCCACAGCCAGCCCCATCAAACTCCCTCACACATGTCATGGTTGCATGTCCACAAAAGCAACGGCGGGCCCCTGTATCCGCACCACATGATAGTACCAATTCGCAGTGTACCTGCGCAACCAACCCCAACGCCAGCCATGCTAGACGCTTCCGTGCCCCAGACCCAGGATCGTAGTAACGGTAATGTGGGTGCGCCAGGTCATGAAGTCCAGTAGTCAACAGTAGTGTAAAAACAGAACTTTATTACAAATACACAAACAAACAGAACGAAAAGCTCAGCCAACGCGTTCCATTCCCAACGGGGAACTCCAACAGGGCAACGTGTCTCCAGAAACCTGTGGGAGAAATGGTGACAATGGTCAAACTCCCGTATAGTCACATACCTAATCTGGTACAGTGTACTACACTTGGACAAACCGGAATGCTCACAGGCATGACAAATCATGCATGAGAAGACCGTAACCGAAGTTCGTGTGGTCGTAACCATCGTAGGAATGAAAAGGAAGGTAACGACCACACAAACTGCTGTTACGGTCACATCATGCAGGACTCATCATACCTGAAAGCATCACGGTGTGTGTCAGCTCGATACCCCTGCCCCTCACTCCACCCACACTGCGCAGGAACAACTTGAGACCACGCAAGGGAACTACGCCATAGCTGGCATCACGCACGTGTTGGGGGCAATTCACAGCACACGTGTACGACTCGTGCCCCCTGCCGACACTGCACACAATCACCGCAACAGCAACCACATGCATACCATCAATGTGCAGACAAAAGTGGACCACCGTGGCCTGTCGTTGCAAACTCCCCAGGCAGTCTGCATGATTCCCACATGTCCGCAGGTCCGCCACCAACCAGCGCTTTGAGGATGGCCCCCATGGAAGTGTACTGCCCATCGGCAAGTACCATCTAAACACACCACACACCTCACCTCCACAATCCCCCAACTCCCAACTGTGGGAATGCACACGTCACAAATCCACCACCAAAGTGACTACTGAGTGTGTCTCAGTCTCCGCCACAACCTGTCCATATGCCTACACACACGTGGCCGACCACCGTCCAATGGGCAGATTCACACTGGAGACGAGGTGGCTACGTCCCAAAACAACCTGCGCACATCACGTCAACGCATGCAGGGTCGTGTCAGCCAGGGCGGCGCCCCCCCCAGCCACGAGGCCGCAGCTGTGACCAGTGGTGCCTGCGTGCTCCTGTGCGCATGCTGCACCTCAGCCCTGGTCCCGAGGCCGTCACGCCGCCCAGCGATGACTGCCCGCCCCTGCGCACCCAGGCTTCATTGCTCACCTGCCGCCACCGGCGTGTCTCCATGAGGGCCCTCCACGTGCTGGTGCAACCTCCTCAGCCGGACGCTGGATTCCGCGCCACAGGCCCCCAGCAGCCACGCACCGCAGAGTCATGTGTGTGCCGACTGCTGCCTTCGGCGTGCACCACGGTCCAGCAGGGCTCACAATTCAAATCGAAGCACAATTAGCAGGACGGCTCATCGAGGCCTACGCATCATCACAGGCTGTACACCCGCTCAGCGCTTCATGTGCCACTAACCCTGTGCAACTCAAGTCGACGTCCCGTGGCGGTAGGCCCGTGCAGGTCCGCAGTGCAGCGGGTGCCACTAACTCCGTGCACCACAAGTCATGGACCCTTCATGATTGAGCCACGTGGTGCGGACGCCATCATGTCATCTCCGGCAGTGGGGAATGTGATATGCTAGGCCCCTTTTATTGGCAGGGTCACATGTCCTGTGACGCCTGTGCTGGATGGGTGTGGTGTGGGTGTTAACCAGCCCTCAGGGAGTGGCTGTGGCATGCTGACAACTAGACCAGTGATCAGCAGATCACTACAGGGAGGACCTGGGACATGTAGCTTTGACGTCCCCCCCTCTGAGCGTAAGCGGAGTGGTCTGGCCTGGCGTATGCCAGGCCAGCGTAGGGGTGGGAACAATGAACCCGGGGCTCTGGGCGTGCTTCAGTTCCGGGCTGGACAAGGAAGTAACTGATGCTTGTGTCTCTGTTGTAGTGTCTACGCCACACGAACTGCAATGGGCAATGTTGCACCCTGTGACGCAAGCCCCACGACATGAGCAACATGGACGTAAGGGGGAATCACTGACCCTACATTCATCCATACTTTCAGACTTGAATGATCAAAGACATGAAACATCTGTGCGATTCTGAATGTTTTATTCGCATCCAATGGAGTGGTGCAGCTGGAGCAGTACAGGGCCATGCAAACCCCACTTCACATAATTGGCCCGTGGAGGGTCAGCCAGAGTCCTTCAGGGAATGACAAGTACATCGGAAGAGGAAGAGTTCAGTCCGCAGTCTGATCGCTGTGTCATTGGCAACCAAACAGAATATGGCAGTCCATGTCGAGGTCCAAGGTGAGTGTCGCAGAGTGCATCGGGGGACAGTGGAAGGTGATGATGCAAAGGGCAGGACCAAGCAGAAACAGGCCATATGGCGGAGATGAATGCTACTGCCTCCTCCTTACCAGTAAGGTTGATTCACCCGCATCTTCGTCCTCTGATGTCACATGTGCCTCACACGTGGGTGGTGGTGGTATGTCGGCCGCACTGTGTGCCACTGACACATCAGGGGCCGGAGGTGGATTGCCTGCCGCACTGTGAGGCACTGACACATCAAGGGGCGGAGATGTGGATGTAGAAGCAGCAGCAGCATTCATCTGCGCAAGGCCTTGAGGCAGCAATGCCATGACGATGTGCTGCAGGGCATGGAAGGTCCCAGCTACAACTCGCTGGTGTGCAGCTGTGGCAGCCATTCTTTCTGCCGTCATCCGCTCCATGTTCTCCATGAGCCCCGGCATCTGTCCCAACTCCCGGCTGACATCGCTGGAACCACTCTGACTGGACAGTTGTTCTTGTCTCAGTATCATGACTCCAGTGATGTCAGCCATGGATCGTTGGAGAGCATGGAGCGGACTGTGGGTGTCCGTTAGGGACTGTATGTGGTCCCTGATGGGAATCAGACACCCATGTATGGCATCAAGTTTGGCTGCCATGAGGTCGAACCCCACCCACACCTGATCGGCCATCTTCTCCTGGGCTTCCAACACACGGCGTTGGAAGGCCATGTGTTGTTCGTGGGGGTCCTGGGAGACGGCCGGGGTGGTAGGTGCGTCCTGCTGTGTGGTCTGTGCAGAGGGTGGGGTCTCCTCTATGCAGCTGGGCTGCCCTGCTCCTGGAGATGGGGTGCCAAAGCTGTCAATGAGGACTTGGAGGGCTTCGGCGTCGATGTCAGAGGTGTCCTCCCCGTCATCAGTGAAGAGTTGTTGGGGCTGCTCTGCAGGAGGTGTTGATGCTCCCTCTGCAATGTGAAGGGGAGATGCAGTATTACATTGTGGTCACATGTATGTTGACGCATTGTACAAGTTCACATACAGACTGCATGGCAATGTACATTGTGACTGTTCAGGAGGAGCTGCCTATTTGATGCGGGACAGTGGACATTTCGACAACATCACGGATATGTGTTTGTACCTGTCATCATCTTGTGTGTTTTGCATTTCGCCCTAAGTGGGAAGGGTATGCCCAGACGTGGGTCCCGTGCTCACTACGCCACTGGAGTCAAGCTATCCTGGCTGATGAAGGCTGATAGCCTGAAACCGGTCCTAGGATGCTTGAGTCCGGTCCAGGGAAGACATGGCTTGGCAGTTCGGTCTGGACTGTTCCCATGAGGCACAGGGTCAAGACTGATTTGCATATGGCTATGTCTGAACTGGGGTGGCGTGGTGAAGCAAAATAACGATGGATTAAACCCAGATCTGTGACTGGGGGTGAATGTTTGCCAATGTGCAACATTCCGTCCATCATCTTGTGTGTTTTGCATTTCGCCCTAAGTGGGAAGGGTATGCCCAGAAGTGGGTCCCGTACTCACTACGCCACTGGAGTCAAGCTATCCTGGCTGATGAAGGCTGATAGCCTGAAACCGGTCCTAGGATGCTTGATTCCGGTCCAGGGAAGACATGGCTTGGCAGTTCGGTCTGGACTGTTCCCATGAGGCACAGGGTCAAGACTGATTTGCATATGGCTATGTCTGAACTGGGGTGGCGTGGTGAAGCAAAATAACGATGGATTAAACCCAGATCTGTGACTGGGGGTGAATGTTTGCCAATGTGCAACATTCCGTCCATCATCTTGTGTGTTTTGCATTTCGCCCTAAGTGGGAAGGGTATGCCCAGACGTGGGTCCCGTGCTCACTACGCCACTGGAGTCAAGCTATCCTGGCTGATGAAGGCTGATAGCCTGAAACCGGTCCTAGGATGCTTGATTCCGGTCCAGGGAAGACATGGCTTGGCAGTTCGGTCTGGACTGTTCCCATGAGGCACAGGGTCAAGACTGATTTGCATATGGCTATGTCTGAACTGCGGTGGCGTGGTGAAGCAAAAAAACGATGGATTAAACCCAGATCTGTGACTGGGGGTGAATGTTTGCCAATGTGCAACATTCCGTCCATCATCTTATGTGTTTTGCATTTCGCCCTAAGTGGGAAGGGTATGCCCAGACGTGGGTCCCGTGCTCACTACGCCACTGGAGTCAAGCTATCCTGGCTGATGAAGGCTGATAGCCTGAAACCGGTCCTAGGATGCGTGATTCCGGTCCAGGGAAGACATGGCTTGGCAGTTCGGTCTGGACTGTTTCCATGAGGCACAGGGTCAAGACTGATTTGCATATGGCTATGTCTGAACTGGGGTGGCGTGGTGAAGCAAAATAACGATGGATTAAACCCAGATCTGTGACTGGGGGTGAATGTTTGCCAATGTGCAACATTCCGTCCATCATCTTGTGTGTTTTGCATTTCGCCCTAAGTGGTAAGGGTATGCCCAGACGTGGGTCCCGTGCTCACTACGCCACTAGAGTCAAGCTATCCTGGCTGATGAAGGCTGATAGCCTGAAACCGGTCCTAGGATGCTTGATTCCGGTCCAGGGAAGACATGGCTTGGCAGTTCGGTCTGGACTGTTCCCATGAGGCACAGGGTCAAGACTGATTTGCATATGGCTATGTCTGAACTGGGGTGGCGTGGTGAAGCAAAATAACGATGGATTAAACCCAGATCTGTGACTGGGGGTGAATGTTTGCCAATGTGCAACATTCCGTCCATCATCTTGTGTGTTTTGCATTTCGCCCTAAGTGGGAAGGGTATGCCCAGACGTGGGTCCCGTGCTCACTACGCCACTGGAGTCAAGCTATCCTGGCTGATGAAGGCTGATAGCCTGAAACCGGTCCTAGGATGCTTGATTCCGGTCCAGGGAAGACATGGCTTGGCAGTTCGGTCTGGACTGTTCCCATGAGGCACAGGGTCAAGACTGATTTGCATATGGCTATGTCTGAACTGGGGTGGCGTGGTGAAGCAAAATAACGATGGATTAAACCCAGATCTGTGACTGGGGGTGAATGTTTGCCAATGTGCAACATTCCGTCCATCATCTTGTGTGTTTTGCATTTCACCCTAAGTGGGAAGGGTATGCCCAGACGTGGGTCCCGTGCTCAATACGCCACTGGAGTCAAGCTATCCTGGCTGATGAAGGCTGATAGCCTGAAACCGGTCCTAGGATGCTTGATTCCGGTCCAGGGAAGACATGGCTTGGCAGTTCGGTCTGGACTGTTCCCATGAGGCACAGGGTCAAGACTGATTTGCATATGGCTATGTCTGAACTGGGGTGGCGTGGTGAAGCAAAATAACGATGGATTAAACCCAGATCTGTGACTGGGGGTGAATGTTTGCCAATGTGCAACATTCCGTCCATCATCTTGTGTGTTTTGCATTTCGCCCTAAGTGGGAAGGGTATGCCCAGACGTGGGTCCCGTGCTCACTACGCCACTGGAGTCAAGCTATCCTGGCTGATGAAGGCTGATAGCCTGAAACCGGTCCTAGGATGCTTGATTCCGGTCCAGGGAAGACATGGCTTGGCAGTTCGGTCTGGACTGTTCCCATGAGGCACAGGGTCAAGACTGATTTGCATATGGCTATGTCTGAACTGGGGTGGCGTGGTGAAGCAAAATAACGATGGATTAAACCCAGATCTGTGACTGGGGGTGAATGTTTGCCAATGTGCAACATTCCGTCCATCATCTTGTGTGTTTTGCATTTCGCCCTAAGTGGGAAGGGTATGCCCAGACGTGGGTCCCGTGCTCACTACGCCACTGGAGTCAAGCTATCCTGGCTGATGAAGGCTGATAGCCTGAAACCGGTCCTAGGATGCTTGATTCCGGTCCAGGGAAGACATGGCTTGGCAGTTCGGTCTGGACTGTTCCCATGAGGCACAGGGTCAAGACTGATTTGCATATGGCTATGTCTGAACTGGGGTGGCGTGGTGAAGCAAAATAACGATGGATTAAACCCAGATCTGTGACTGGGGGTGAATGTTTGCCAATGTGCAACATTCCGTCCATCATCTTGTGTGTTTTGCATTTCGCCCTAAGTGGGAAGGGTATGCCCAGACGTGGGTCCCGTGCTCACTACGCCACTGGAGTCAAGCTATCCTGGCTGATGAAGGCTGATAGCCTGAAACCGGTCCTAGGATGCTTGATTCCGGTCCAGGGAAGACATGGCTTGGCAGTTCGGTCTGGACTGTTCCCATGAGGCACAGGGTCAAGACTGATTTGCATATGGCTATGTCTGAACTGGGGTGGCGTGGTGAAGCAAAATAACGATGGATTAAACCCAGATCTGTGACTGGGGGTGAATGTTTGCCAATGTGCAACATTCCGTCCATCATCTTGTGTGTTTTGCATTTCGCCCTAAGTGGGAAGGGTATGCCCAGACGTGGGTCCCGTGCTCACTACGCCACTGGAGTCAAGCTATCCTGGCTGATGAAGGCTGATAGCCTGAAACCGGTCCTAGGATGCTTGATTCCGGTCCAGGGAAGACATGGCTTGGCAGTTCGGTCTGGACTGTTCCCATGAGGCACAGGGTCAAGACTGATTTGCATATGGCTATGTCTGAACTGGGGTGGCGTGGTGAAGCAAAATAACGATGGATTAAACCCAGATCTGTGACTGGGGGTGAATGTTTGCCAATGTGCAACATTCCGTCCATCATCTTGTGTGTTTTGCATTTCGCCCTAAGTGGGAAGGGTATGCCCAGACGTGGGTCCCGTGCTCACTACGCCACTGGAGTCAAGCTATCCTGGCTGATGAAGGCTGATAGCCTGAAACCGGTCCTAGGATGCTTGATTCCGGTCCAGGGAAGACATGGCTTGGCAGTTCGGTCTGGACTGTTCCCATGAGGCACAGGGTCAAGACTGATTTGCATATGGCTATGTCTGAACTGGGGTGGCGTGGTGAAGCAAAATAACGATGGATTAAACCCAGATCTGTGACTGGGGGTGAATGTTTGCCAATGTGCAACATTCCGTCCATCATCTTGTGTGTTTTGCATTTCGCCCTAAGTGGGAAGGGTATGCCCAGACGTGGGTCCCGTGCTCACTACGCCACTGGAGTCAAGCTATCCTGGCTGATGAAGGCTGATAGCCTGAAACCGGTCCTAGGATGCTTGATTCCGGTCCAGGGAAGACATGGCTTGGCAGTTCGGTCTGGACTGTTCCCATGAGGCACAGGGTCAAGACTGATTTGCATATGGCTATGTCTGAACTGGGGTGGCGTGGTGAAGCAAAATAACGATGGATTAAACCCAGATCTGTGACTGGGGGTGAATGTTTGCCAATGTGCAACATTCCGTCCATCATCTTGTGTGTTTTGCATTTCGCCCTAAGTGGGAAGGGTATGCCCAGACGTGGGTCCCGTGCTCACTACGCCACTGGAGTCAAGCTATCCTGGCTGATGAAGGCTGATAGCCTGAAACCGGTCCTAGGATGCTTGATTCCGGTCCAGGGAAGACATGGCTTGGCAGTTCGGTCTGGACTGTTCCCATGAGGCACAGGGTCAAGACTGATTTGCATATGGCTATGTCTGAACTGGGGTGGCGTGGTGAAGCAAAATAACGATGGATTAAACCCAGATCTGTGACTGGGGGTGAATGTTTGCCAATGTGCAACATTCCGTCCATCATCTTGTGTGTTTTGCATTTCGCCCTAAGTGGGAAGGGTATGCCCAGACGTGGGTCCCGTGCTCACTACGCCACTGGAGTCAAGCTATCCTGGCTGATGAAGGCTGATAGCCTGAAACCGGTCCTAGGATGCTTGATTCCGGTCCAGGGAAGACATGGCTTGGCAGTTCGGTCTGGACTGTTCCCATGAGGCACAGGGTCAAGACTGATTTGCATATGGCTATGTCTGAACTGGGGTGGCGTGGTGAAGCAAAATAACGATGGATTAAACCCAGATCTGTGACTGGGGGTGAATGTTTGCCAATGTGCAACATTCCGTCCATCATCTTGTGTGTTTTGCATTTCGCCCTAAGTGGGAAGGGTATGCCCAGACGTGGGTCCCGTGCTCACTACGCCACTGGAGTCAAGCTATCCTGGCTGATGAAGGCTGATAGCCTGAAACCGGTCCTAGGATGCTTGATTCCGGTCCAGGGAAGACATGGCTTGGCAGTTCGGTCTGGACTGTTCCCATGAGGCACAGGGTCAAGACTGATTTGCATATGGCTATGTCTGAACTGGGGTGGCGTGGTGAAGCAAAATAACGATGGATTAAACCCAGATCTGTGACTGGGGGTGAATGTTTGCCAATGTGCAACATTCCGTCCATCATCTTGTGTGTTTTGCATTTCGCCCTAAGTGGGAAGGGTATGCCCAGACGTGGGTCCCGTGCTCACTACGCCACTGGAGTCAAGCTATCCTGGCTGATGAAGGCTGATAGCCTGAAACCGGTCCTAGGATGCTTGATTCCGGTCCAGGGAAGACATGGCTTGGCAGTTCGGTCTGGACTGTTCCCATGAGGCACAGGGTCAAGACTGATTTGCATATGGCTATGTCTGAACTGGGGTGGCGTGGTGAAGCAAAATAACGATGGATTAAACCCAGATCTGTGACTGGGGGTGAATGTTTGCCAATGTGCAGCATTCCGTCCATCATCTTGTGTGTTTTGCATTTCGCCCTAAGTGGGAAGGGTATGCCCAGACGTGGGTCCCGTGCTCACTACGCCACTGGAGTCAAGCTATCCTGGCTGATGAAGGCTGATAGCCTGAAACCGGTCCTAGGATGCTTGATTCCGGTCCAGGGAAGACATGGCTTGGCAGTTCGGTCTGGACTGTTCCCATGAGGCACAGGGTCAAGACTGATTTGCATATGGCTATGTCTGAACTGGGGTGGCGTGGTGAAGCAAAATAACGATGGATTAAACCCAGATCTGTGACTGGGGGTGAATGTTTGCCAATGTGCAACATTCCGTCCATCATCTTGTGTGTTTTGCATTTCGCCCTAAGTGGGAAGGGTATGCCCAGACGTGGGTCCCGTGCTCACTACGCCACTGGAGTCAAGCTATCCTGGCTGATGAAGGCTGATAGCCTGAAACCGGTCCTAGGATGCTTGATTCCGGTCCAGGGAAGACATGGCTTGGCAGTTCGGTCTGGACTGTTCCCATGAGGCACAGGGTCAAGACTGATTTGCATATGGCTATGTCTGAACTGGGGTGGCGTGGTGAAGCAAAATAACGATGGATTAAACCCAGATCTGTGACTCGGGGTGAATGTTTGCCAATGTGCAACATTCCGTCCATCATCTTGTGTGTTTTGCATTTCGCCCTAAGTGGGAAGGGTATGCCCAGAAGTGGGTCCCGTGCTCACTACGCCACTGGAGTCAAGCTATCCTGGCTGATGAAGGCTGATAGCCTGAAACCGGTCCTAGGATGCTTGATTCTGGTCCAGGGAAGACATGGCTTGGCAGTTCGGTCTGGACTGTTCCCATGAGGCACAGGGTCAATACTGATTTGCATATGGCTATGTCTGAACTGGGGTGGCGTGGTGAAGCAAAATAACGATGGATTAAACCCAGATCTGTGACTGGGGGTGAATGTTTTCCAATGTGCAACATTCCGTCCATCATCTTGTGTGTTTTGCATTTCGCCCTAAGTGGGAAGGGTATGCCCAGACGTGGGTCCCGTGCTCACTACGCCACTGGAGTCAAGCTATCCTGGCTGATGAAGGCTGATAGCCTGAAACCGGTCCTAGGATGCTTGATTCCGGTCCAGGGAAGACATGGCTTGGCAGTTCGGTCTGGACTGTTCCCATGAGGCACAGGGTCAAGACTGATTTGCATATGGCTATGTCTGAACTGGGGTGGCGTGGTGAAGCAAAATAACGATGGATTAAACCCAGATCTGTGACTGGGGGTGAATGTTTGCCAATGTGCAACATTCCGTCCATCATCTTGTGTGTTTTGCATTTCGCCCTAAGTGGGAAGGGTATGCCCAGACGTGGGTCCCGTGCTCACTACGCCACTGGAGTCAAGCTATCCTGGCTGATGAAGGCTGATAGCCTGAAACCGATCCTAGGATGCTTGATTCCGGTCCAGGGAAGACATGGCTTGGCAGTTCGGTCTGGACTGTTCCCATGAGGCACAGGGTCAAGACTGATTTGCATATGGCTATGTCTGAACTGGGGTGGCGTGGTGAAGCAAAATAACGATGGATTAAACCCAGATCTGTGACTGGGGGTGAATGTTTGCCAATGTGCAACATTCCGTCCATCATCTTGTGTGTTTTGCATTTCGCCCTAAGTGGGAAGGGTATGCCCAGACGTGGGTCCCGTGCTCACTACGCCACTGGAGTCAAGCTATCCTGGCTGATGAAGGCTGATAGCCTGAAACCGGTCCTAGGATGCTTGATTCCGGTCCAGGGAAGACATGGCTTGGCAGTTCGGTCTGGACTGTTCCCATGAGGCACAGGGTCAAGACTGATTTGCATATGGCTATGTCTGAACTGGGGTGGCGTGGTGAAGCAAAATAACGATGGATTAAACCCAGATCTGTGACTGGGGGTGAATGTTTGCCAATGTGCAGCATTCCGTCCATCATCTTGTGTGTTTTGCATTTCGCCCTAAGTGGGAAGGGTATGCCCAGACGTGGGTCCCGTGCTCACTACGCCACTGGAGTCAAGCTATCCTGGCTGATGAAGGCTGATAGCCTGAAACCGGTCCTAGGATGCTTGATTCCGGTCCAGGGAAGACATGGCTTGGCAGTTCGGTCTGGACTGTTCCCATGAGGCACAGGGTCAAGACTGATTTGCATATGGCTATGTCTGAACTGGGGTGGCGTGGTGAAGCAAAATAACGATGGATTAAACCCAGATCTGTGACTGGGGGTGAATGTTTGCCAATGTGCAACATTCCGTCCATCATCTTGTGTGTTTTGCATTTCGCCCTAAGTGGGAAGGGTATGCCCAGACGTGGGTCCCGTGCTCACTACGCCACTGGAGTCAAGCTATCCTGGCTGATGAAGGCTGATAGCCTGAAACCGGTCCTAGGATGCTTGATTCCGGTCCAGGGAAGACATGGCTTGGCAGTTCGGTCTGGACTGTTCCCATGAGGCACAGGGTCAAGACTGATTTGCATATGGCTATGTCTGAACTGGGGTGGCGTGGTGAAGCAAAATAACGATGGATTAAACCCAGATCTGTGACTGGGGGTGAATGTTTGCCAATGTGCAGCATTCCGTCCATCATCTTGTGTGTTTTGCATTTCGCCCTAAGTGGGAAGGGTATGCCCAGACGTGGGTCCCGTGCTCACTACGCCACTGGAGTCAAGCTATCCTGGCTGATGAAGGCTGATAGCCTGAAACCGGTCCTAGGATGCTTGATTCCGGTCCAGGGAAGACATGGCTTGGCAGTTCGGTCTGGACTGTTCCCATGAGGCACAGGGTCAAGACTGATTTGCATATGGCTATGTCTGAACTGGGGTGGCGTGGTGAAGCAAAATAACGATGGATTAAACCCAGATCTGTGACTGGGGGTGAATGTTTGCCAATGTGCAGCATTCCGTCCATCATCTTGTGTGTTTTGCATTTCGCCCTAAGTGGGAAGGGTATGCCCAGACGTGGGTCCCGTGCTCACTACGCCACTGGAGTCAAGCTATCCTGGCTGATGAAGGCTGATAGCCTGAAACCGGTCCTAGGATGCTTGATTCCGGTCCAGGGAAGACATGGCTTGGCAGTTCGGTCTGGACTGTTCCCATGAGGCACAGGGTCAAGACTGATTTGCATATGGCTATGTCTGAACTGGGGTGGCGTGGTGAAGCAAAATAACGATGGATTAAACCCAGATCTGTGACTCGGGGTGAATGTTTGCCAATGTGCAACATTCCGTCCATCATCTTGTGTGTTTTGCATTTCGCCCTAAGTGGGAAGGGTATGCCCAGACGTGGGTCCCGTGCTCACTACGCCACTGGAGTCAAGCTATCCTGGCTGATGAAGGCTGATAGCCTGAAACCGGTCCTAGGATGCTTGATTCTGGTCCAGGGAAGACATGGCTTGGCAGTTCGGTCTGGACTGTTCCCATGAGGCACAGGGTCAAGACTGATTTGCATATGGCTATGTCTGAACTGGGGTGGCGTGGTGAAGCAAAATAACGATGGATTAAACCCAGATCTGTGACTGGGGGTGAATGTTTGCCAATGTGCAGCATTCCGTCCATCATCTTGTGTGTTTTGCATTTCGCCCTAAGTGGGAAGGGTATGCCCAGACGTGGGTCCCGTGCTCACTACGCCACTGGAGTCAAGCTATCCTGGCTGATGAAGGCTGATAGCCTGAAACCGGTCCTAGGATGCTTGATTCCGGTCCAGGGAAGACATGGCTTGGCAGTTCGGTCTGGACTGTTCCCATGAGGCACAGGGTCAAGACTGATTTGCATATGGCTATGTCTGAACTGGGGTGGCGTGGTGAAGCAAAATAACGATGGATTAAACCCAGATCTGTGACTGGGGGTGAATGTTTGCCAATGTGCAGCATTCCGTCCATCATCTTGTGTGTTTTGCATTTCGCCCTAAGTGGAAGGGTATGCCCAGACGTGGGTCCCGTGCTCACTACGCCACTGGAGTCAAGCTATCCTGGCTGATGAAGGCTGATAGCCTGAAACCGATCCTAGAATGCTTGATTCCGGTCCAGGGAAGACATGACTTGGCAGTTCGGTCTGGACTGTTCCCATGAGGCACAGGGTCAAGACTGATTTGCATATGGCTATGTCTAAACTGGGGTGGCGTGGTGAAGCAAAATAACGATGGATGAAACCCAGATCTGTGACTGGGGGTGAATGTTTGCCAATGTGCAACATTCCGTCCATCATCTTGTGTGTTTTGCATTTCGCCCTAAGTGGGAAGGGTATGCCCAGACGTGGGTCCCGTGCTCACTACGCCACTGGAGTCAAGCTATCCTGGCTGATGAAGGCTGATAGCCTGAAACCGGTCCTAGGATGCTTGATTCCGGTCCAGGGAAGACATGGCTTGGCAGTTCGGTCTGGACTGTTCCCATGAGGCACAGGGTCAAGACTGATTTGCATATGGCTATGTCTGAACTGGGGTGGCGTGGTGAAGCAAAATAACGATGGATTAAACCCAGATCTGTGACTGGGGGTGAATGTTTGCCAATGTGCAGCATTCCGTCCATCATCTTGTGTGTTTTGCATTTCGCCCTAAGTGGGAAGGGTATGCCCAGAAGTGGGTCCCGTGCTCACTACGCCACTGGAGTCAAGCTATCCTGGCTGATGAAGGCTGATAGCCTGAAACCGGTCCTAGGATGCTTGATTCCGGTCCAGGGAAGACATGGCTTGGCAGTTCGGTCTGGACTGTTCCCATGAGGCACAGGGTCAAGACTGATTTGCATATGGCTATGTCTGAACTGGGGTGGCGTGGTGAAGCAAAATAACGATGGATTAAACCCAGATCTGTGACTGGGGGTGAATGTTTGCCAATGTGCAGCATTCCGTCCATCATCTTGTGTGTTTTGCATTTCGCCCTAAGTGGGAAGGGTATGCCCAGACGTGGGTCCCGTGCTCACTACGCCACTGGAGTCAAGCTATCCTGGCTGATGAAGGCTGATAGCCTGAAACCGGTCCTAGGATGCTTGATTCCGGTCCAGGGAAGACATGGCTTGGCAGTTCGGTCTGGACTGTTCCCATGAGGCACAGGGTCAAGACTGATTTGCATATGGCTATGTCTGAACTGGGGTGGCGTGGTGAAGCAAAATAACGATGGATTAAACCCAGATCTGTGACTGGGGGTGAATGTTTGCCAATGTGCAGCATTCCGTCCATCATCTTGTGTGTTTTGCATTTCGCCCTAAGTGGGAAGGGTATGCCCAGACGTGGGTCCCGTGCTCACTACGCCACTGGAGTCAAGCTATCCTGGCTGATGAAGGCTGATAGCCTGAAACCGGTCCTAGGATGCTTGATTCCGGTCCAGGGAAGACATGGCTTGGCAGTTCGGTCTGGACTGTTCCCATGAGGCACAGGGTCAAGACTGATTTGCATATGGCTATGTCTGAACTGGGGTGGCGTGGTGAAGCAAAATAACGATGGATTAAACCCAGATCTGTGACTGGGGGTGAATGTTTGCCAATGTGCAGCATTCCGTCCATCATCTTGTGTGTTTTGCATTTCGCCCTAAGTGGGAAGGGTATGCCCAGACGTGGGTCCCGTGCTCACTACGCCACTGGAGTCAAGCTATCCTGGCTGATGAAGGCTGATAGCCTGAAACCGGTCCTAGGATGCTTGATTCCGGTCCAGGGAAGACATGGCTTGGCAGTTCGGTCTGGACTGTTCCCATGAGGCACAGGGTCAAGACTGATTTGCATATGGCTATGTCTGAACTGGGGTGGCGTGGTGAAGCAAAATAACGATGGATTAAACCCAGATCTGTGACTGGGGGTGAATGTTTGCCAATGTGCAGCATTCCGTCCATCATCTTGTGTGTTTTGCATTTCGCCCTAAGTGGGAAGGGTATGCCCAGACGTGGGTCCCGTGCTCACTACGCCACTGGAGTCAAGCTATCCTGGCTGATGAAGGCTGATAGCCTGAAACCGGTCCTAGGATGCTTGATTCCGGTCCAGGGAAGACATGGCTTGGCAGTTCGGTCTGGACTGTTCCCATGAGGCACAGGGTCAAGACTGATTTGCATATGGCTATGTCTGAACTGGGGTGGCGTGGTGAAGCAAAATAACGATGGATTAAACCCAGATCTGTGACTGGGGGTGAATGTTTGCCAATGTGCAGCATTCCGTCCATCATCTTGTGTGTTTTGCATTTCGCCCTAAGTGGGAAGGGTATGCCCAGACGTGGGTCCCGTGCTCACTACGCCACTGGAGTCAAGCTATCCTGGCTGATGAAGGCTGATAGCCTGAAACCGGTCCTAGGATGCTTGATTCCGGTCCAGGGAAGACATGGCTTGGCAGTTCGGTCTGGACTGTTCCCATGAGGCACAGGGTCAAGACTGATTTGCATATGGCTATGTCTGAACTGGGGTGGCGTGGTGAAGCAAAATAACGATGGATTAAACCCAGATCTGTGACTGGGGGTGAATGTTTGCCAATGTGCAGCATTCCGTCCATCATCTTGTGTGTTTTGCATTTCGCCCTAAGTGGGAAGGGTATGCCCAGACGTGGGTCCCGTGCTCACTACGCCACTGGAGTCAAGCTATCCTGGCTGATGAAGGCTGATAGCCTGAAACCGGTCCTAGGATGCTTGATTCCGGTCCAGGGAAGACATGGCTTGGCAGTTCGGTCTGGACTGTTCCCATGAGGCACAGGGTCAAGACTGATTTGCATATGGCTATGTCTGAACTGGGGTGGCGTGGTGAAGCAAAATAACGATGGATTAAACCCAGATCTGTGACTGGGGGTGAATGTTTGCCAATGTGCAGCATTCCGTCCATCATCTTGTGTGTTTTGCATTTCGCCCTAAGTGGGAAGGGTATGCCCAGACGTGGGTCCCGTGCTCACTACGCCACTGGAGTCAAGCTATCCTGGCTGATGAAGGCTGATAGCCTGAAACCGGTCCTAGGATGCTTGATTCCGGTCCAGGGAAGACATGGCTTGGCAGTTCGGTCTGGACTGTTCCCATGAGGCACAGGGTCAAGACTGATTTGCATATGGCTATGTCTGAACTGGGGTGGCGTGGTGAAGCAAAATAACGATGGATTAAACCCAGATCTGTGACTGGGGGTGAATGTTTGCCAATGTGCAGCATTCCGTCCATCATCTTGTGTGTTTTGCATTTCGCCCTAAGTGGGAAGGGTATGCCCAGACGTGGGTCCCGTGCTCACTACGCCACTGGAGTCAAGCTATCCTGGCTGATGAAGGCTGATAGCCTGAAACCGGTCCTAGGATGCTTGATTCCGGTCCAGGGAAGACATGGCTTGGCAGTTCGGTCTGGACTGTTCCCATGAGGCACAGGGTCAAGACTGATTTGCATATGGCTATGTCTGAACTGGGGTGGCGTGGTGAAGCAAAATAACGATGGATTAAACCCAGATCTGTGACTGGGGGTGAATGTTTGCCAATGTGCAGCATTCCGTCCATCATCTTGTGTGTTTTGCATTTCGCCCTAAGTGGGAAGGGTATGCCCAGACGTGGGTCCCGTGCTCACTACGCCACTGGAGTCAAGCTATCCTGGCTGATGAAGGCTGATAGCCTGAAACCGGTCCTAGGATGCTTGATTCCGGTCCAGGGAAGACATGGCTTGGCAGTTCGGTCTGGACTGTTCCCATGAGGCACAGGGTCAAGACTGATTTGCATATGGCTATGTCTGAACTGGGGTGGCGTGGTGAAGCAAAATAACGATGGATTAAACCCAGATCTGTGACTGGGGGTGAATGTTTGCCAATGTGCAGCATTCCGTCCATCATCTTGTGTGTTTTGCATTTCGCCCTAAGTGGGAAGGGTATGCCCAGACGTGGGTCCCGTGCTCACTACGCCACTGGAGTCAAGCTATCCTGGCTGATGAAGGCTGATAGCCTGAAACCGGTCCTAGGATGCTTGATTCCGGTCCAGGGAAGACATGGCTTGGCAGTTCGGTCTGGACTGTTCCCATGAGGCACAGGGTCAAGACTGATTTGCATATGGCTATGTCTGAACTGGGGTGGCGTGGTGAAGCAAAATAACGATGGATTAAACCCAGATCTGTGACTGGGGGTGAATGTTTGCCAATGTGCAGCATTCCGTCCATCATCTTGTGTGTTTTGCATTTCGCCCTAAGTGGGAAGGGTATGCCCAGACGTGGGTCCCGTGCTCACTACGCCACTGGAGTCAAGCTATCCTGGCTGATGAAGGCTGATAGCCTGAAACCGGTCCTAGGATGCTTGATTCCGGTCCAGGGAAGACATGGCTTGGCAGTTCGGTCTGGACTGTTCCCATGAGGCACAGGGTCAAGACTGATTTGCATATGGCTATGTCTGAACTGGGGTGGCGTGGTGAAGCAAAATAACGATGGATTAAACCCAGATCTGTGACTGGGGGTGAATGTTTGCCAATGTGCAGCATTCCGTCCATCATCTTGTGTGTTTTGCATTTCGCCCTAAGTGGGAAGGGTATGCCCAGACGTGGGTCCCGTGCTCACTACGCCACTGGAGTCAAGCTATCCTGGCTGATGAAGGCTGATAGCCTGAAACCGGTCCTAGGATGCTTGATTCCGGTCCAGGGAAGACATGGCTTGGCAGTTCGGTCTGGACTGTTCCCATGAGGCACAGGGTCAAGACTGATTTGCATATGGCTATGTCTGAACTGGGGTGGCGTGGTGAAGCAAAATAACGATGGATTAAACCCAGATCTGTGACTGGGGGTGAATGTTTGCCAATGTGCAGCATTCCGTCCATCATCTTGTGTGTTTTGCATTTCGCCCTAAGTGGGAAGGGTATGCCCAGACGTGGGTCCCGTGCTCACTACGCCACTGGAGTCAAGCTATCCTGGCTGATGAAGGCTGATAGCCTGAAACCGGTCCTAGGATGCTTGATTCCGGTCCAGGGAAGACATGGCTTGGCAGTTCGGTCTGGACTGTTCCCATGAGGCACAGGGTCAAGACTGATTTGCATATGGCTATGTCTGAACTGGGGTGGCGTGGTGAAGCAAAATAACGATGGATTAAACCCAGATCTGTGACTGGGGGTGAATGTTTGCCAATGTGCAGCATTCCGTCCATCATCTTGTGTGTTTTGCATTTCGCCCTAAGTGGGAAGGGTATGCCCAGACGTGGGTCCCGTGCTCACTACGCCACTGGAGTCAAGCTATCCTGGCTGATGAAGGCTGATAGCCTGAAACCGGTCCTAGGATGCTTGATTCCGGTCCAGGGAAGACATGGCTTGGCAGTTCGGTCTGGACTGTTCCCATGAGGCACAGGGTCAAGACTGATTTGCATATGGCTATGTCTGAACTGGGGTGGCGTGGTGAAGCAAAATAACGATGGATTAAACCCAGATCTGTGACTGGGGGTGAATGTTTGCCAATGTGCAGCATTCCGTCCATCATCTTGTGTGTTTTGCATTTCGCCCTAAGTGGGAAGGGTATGCCCAGACGTGGGTCCCGTGCTCACTACGCCACTGGAGTCAAGCTATCCTGGCTGATGAAGGCTGATAGCCTGAAACCGGTCCTAGGATGCTTGATTCCGGTCCAGGGAAGACATGGCTTGGCAGTTCGGTCTGGACTGTTCCCATGAGGCACAGGGTCAAGACTGATTTGCATATGGCTATGTCTGAACTGGGGTGGCGTGGTGAAGCAAAATAACGATGGATTAAACCCAGATCTGTGACTGGGGGTGAATGTTTGCCAATGTGCAGCATTCCGTCCATCATCTTGTGTGTTTTGCATTTCGCCCTAAGTGGGAAGGGTATGCCCAGACGTGGGTCCCGTGCTCACTACGCCACTGGAGTCAAGCTATCCTGGCTGATGAAGGCTGATAGCCTGAAACCGGTCCTAGGATGCTTGATTCCGGTCCAGGGAAGACATGGCTTGGCAGTTCGGTCTGGACTGTTCCCATGAGGCACAGGGTCAAGACTGATTTGCATATGGCTATGTCTGAACTGGGGTGGCGTGGTGAAGCAAAATAACGATGGATTAAACCCAGATCTGTGACTGGGGGTGAATGTTTGCCAATGTGCAGCATTCCGTCCATCATCTTGTGTGTTTTGCATTTCGCCCTAAGTGGGAAGGGTATGCCCAGACGTGGGTCCCGTGCTCACTACGCCACTGGAGTCAAGCTATCCTGGCTGATGAAGGCTGATAGCCTGAAACCGGTCCTAGGATGCTTGATTCCGGTCCAGGGAAGACATGGCTTGGCAGTTCGGTCTGGACTGTTCCCATGAGGCACAGGGTCAAGACTGATTTGCATATGGCTATGTCTGAACTGGGGTGGCGTGGTGAAGCAAAATAACGATGGATTAAACCCAGATCTGTGACTGGGGGTGAATGTTTGCCAATGTGCAGCATTCCGTCCATCATCTTGTGTGTTTTGCATTTCGCCCTAAGTGGGAAGGGTATGCCCAGACGTGGGTCCCGTGCTCACTACGCCACTGGAGTCAAGCTATCCTGGCTGATGAAGGCTGATAGCCTGAAACCGGTCCTAGGATGCTTGATTCCGGTCCAGGGAAGACATGGCTTGGCAGTTCGGTCTGGACTGTTCCCATGAGGCACAGGGTCAAGACTGATTTGCATATGGCTATGTCTGAACTGGGGTGGCGTGGTGAAGCAAAATAACGATGGATGAAACCCAGATCTGTGACTGGGGGTGAATGTTTGCCAATGTGCAACATTCCGTCCATCATCTTGTGTGTTTTGCATTTCGCCCTAAGTGGGAAGGGTATGCCCAGACGTGGGTCCCGTGCTCACTACGCCACTGGAGTCAAGCTATCCTGGCTGATGAAGGCTGATAGCCTGAAACCGGTCCTAGGATGCTTGATTCCGGTCCAGGGAAGACATGGCTTGGCAGTTCGGTCTGGACTGTTCCCATGAGGCACAGGGTCAAGACTGATTTGCATATGGCTATGTCTGAACTGGGGTGGCGTGGTGAAGCAAAATAACGATGGATTAAACCCAGATCTGTGACTCGGGGTGAATGTTTGCCAATGTGCAGCATTCCGTCCATCATCTTGTGTGTTTTGCATTTCGCCCTAAGTGGGAAGGGTATGCCCAGACGTGGGTCCCGTGCTCACTACGCCACTGGAGTCAAGCTATCCTGGCTGATGAAGGCTGATAGCCTGAAACCGGTCCTAGGATGCTTGATTCTGGTCCAGGGAAGACATGGCTTGGCAGTTCGGTCTGGACTGTTCCCATGAGGCACAGGGTCAAGACTGATTTGCATATGGCTATGTCTGAACTGGGGTGGCGTGGTGAAGCAAAATAACGATGGATTAAACCCAGATCTGTGACTGGGGGTGAATGTTTGCCAATGTGCAGCATTCCGTCCATCATCTTGTGTGTTTTGCATTTCGCCCTAAGTGGGAAGGGTATGCCCAGACGTGGGTCCCGTGCTCACTACGCCACTGGAGTCAAGCTATCCTGGCTGATGAAGGCTGATAGCCTGAAACCGGTCCTAGGATGCTTGATTCCGGTCCAGGGAAGACATGGCTTGGCAGTTCGGTCTGGACTGTTCCCATGAGGCACAGGGTCAAGACTGATTTGCATATGGCTATGTCTGAACTGGGGTGGCGTGGTGAAGCAAAATAACGATGGATTAAACCCAGATCTGTGACTGGGGGTGAATGTTTGCCAATGTGCAACATTCCGTCCATCATCTTGTGTGTTTTGCATTTCGCCCTAAGTGGGAAGGGTATGCCCAGACGTGGGTCCCGTGCTCACTACGCCACTGGAGTCAAGCTATCCTGGCTGATGAAGGCTGATAGCCTGAAACCGGTCCTAGGATGCTTGATTCCGGTCCAGGGAAGACATGGCTTGGCAGTTCGGTCTGGACTGTTCCCATGAGGCACAGGGTCAAGACTGATTTGCATATGGCTATGTCTGAACTGGGGTGGCGTGGTGAAGCAAAATAACGATGGATGAAACCCAGATCTGTGACTGGGGGTGAATGTTTGCCAATGTGCAACATTCCGTCCATCATCTTGTGTGTTTTGCATTTCGCCCTAAGTGGGAAGGGTATGCCCAGACGTGGGTCCCGTGCTCACTACGCCACTGGAGTCAAGCTATCCTGGCTGATGAAGGCTGATAGCCTGAAACCGGTCCTAGGATGCTTGATTCCGGTCCAGGGAAGACATGGCTTGGCAGTTCGGTCTGGACTGTTCCCATGAGGCACAGGGTCAAGACTGATTTGCATATGGCTATGTCTGAACTGGGGTGGCGTGGTGAAGCAAAATAACGATGGATTAAACCCAGATCTGTGACTCGGGGTGAATGTTTGCCAATGTGCAGCATTCCGTCCATCATCTTGTGTGTTTTGCATTTCGCCCTAAGTGGGAAGGGTATGCCCAGACGTGGGTCCCGTGCTCACTACGCCACTGGAGTCAAGCTATCCTGGCTGATGAAGGCTGATAGCCTGAAACCGGTCCTAGGATGCTTGATTCCGGTCCAGGGAAGACATGGCTTGGCAGTTCGGTCTGGACTGTTCCCATGAGGCACAGGGTCAAGACTGATTTGCATATGGCTATGTCTGAACTGGGGTGGCGTGGTGAAGCAAAAATAACGATGGATTAAACCCAGATCTGTGACTGGGGGTGAATGTTTGCCAATGTGCAGCATTCCGTCCATCATCTTGTGTGTTTTGCATTTCGCCCTAAGTGGGAAGGGTATGCCCAGACGTGGGTCCCGTGCTCACTACGCCACTGGAGTCAAGCTATCCTGGCTGATGAAGGCTGATAGCCTGAAACCGGTCCTAGGATGCTTGATTCCGGTCCAGGGAAGACATGGCTTGGCAGTTCGGTCTGGACTGTTCCCATGAGGCACAGGGTCAAGACTGATTTGCATATGGCTATGTCTGAACTGGGGTGGCGTGGTGAAGCAAAATAACGATGGATTAAACCCAGATCTGTGACTGGGGGTGAATGTTTGCCAATGTGCAGCATTCCGTCCATCATCTTGTGTGTTTTGCATTTCGCCCTAAGTGGGAAGGGTATGCCCAGACGTGGGTCCCGTGCTCACTACGCCACTGGAGTCAAGCTATCCTGGCTGATGAAGGCTGATAGCCTGAAACCGGTCCTAGGATGCTTGATTCCGGTCCAGGGAAGACATGGCTTGGCAGTTCGGTCTGGACTGTTCCCATGAGGCACAGGGTCAAGACTGATTTGCATATGGCTATGTCTGAACTGGGGTGGCGTGGTGAAGCAAAATAACGATGGATTAAACCCAGATCTGTGACTGGGGGTGAATGTTTGCCAATGTGCAACATTCCGTCCATCATCTTGTGTGTTTTGCATTTTGCCCTAAGTGGGAAGGGTATGCCCAGACGTGGGTCCCGTGCTCACTACGCCACTGGAGTCAAGCTATCCTGGCTGATGAAGGCTGATAGCCTGAAACCGGTCCTAGGATGCTTGATTCCGGTCCAGGGAAGACATGGCTTGGCAGTTCGGTCTGGACTGTTCCCATGAGGCACAGCGGTCAAGACTGATTTGCATATGGCTATGTCTGAACTGGGGTGGCGTGGTGAAGCAAAATAACGATGGATTAAACCCAGATCTGTGACTGGGGGTGAATGTTTGCCAATGTGCAGCATTCCGTCCATCATCTTGTGTGTTTTGCATTTCGCCCTAAGTGGGAAGGGTATGCCCAGACGTGGGTCCCGTGCTCACTACGCCACTGGAGTCAAGCTATCCTGGCTGATGAAGGCTGATAGCCTGAAACCGGTCCTAGGATGCTTGATTCCGGTCCAGGGAAGACATGGCTTGGCAGTTCGGTCTGGACTGTTCCCATGAGGCACAGGGTCAAGACTGATTTGCATATGGCTATGTCTGAACTGGGGTGGCGTGGTGAAGCAAAATAACGATGGATTAAACCCAGATCTGTGACTGGGGGTGAATGTTTGCCAATGTGCAGCATTCCGTCCATCATCTTGTGTGTTTTGCATTTCGCCCTAAGTGGGAAGGGTATGCCCAGACGTGGGTCCCGTGCTCACTACGCCACTGGAGTCAAGCTATCCTGGCTGATGAAGGCTGATAGCCTGAAACCGGTCCTAGGATGCTTGATTCCGGTCCAGGGAAGACATGGCTTGGCAGTTCGGTCTGGACTGTTCCCATGAGGCACAGGGTCAAGACTGATTTGCATATGGCTATGTCTGAACTGGGGTGGCGTGGTGAAGCAAAATAACGATGGATTAAACCCAGATCTGTGACTGGGGGTGAATGTTTGCCAATGTGCAACATTCCGTCCATCATCTTGTGTGTTTTGCATTTCGCCCTAAGTGGGAAGGGTATGCCCAGACGTGGGTCCCGTGCTCACTACGCCACTGGAGTCAAGCTATCCTGGCTGATGAAGGCTGATAGCCTGAAACCGGTCCTAGGATGCTTGATTCCGGTCCAGGGAAGACATGGCTTGGCAGTTCGGTCTGGACTGTTCCCATGAGGCACAGGGTCAAGACTGATTTGCATATGGCTATGTCTGAACTGGGGTGGCGTGGTGAAGCAAAATAACGATGGATTAAACCCAGATCTGTGACTGGGGGTGAATGTTTGCCAATGTGCAGCATTCCGTCCATCATCTTGTGTGTTTTGCATTTCGCCCTAAGTGGGAAGGGTATGCCCAGACGTGGGTCCCGTGCTCACTACGCCACTGGAGTCAAGCTATCCTGGCTGATGAAGGCTGATAGCCTGAAACCGGTCCTAGGATGCTTGATTCCGGTCCAGGGAAGACATGGCTTGGCAGTTCGGTCTGGACTGTTCCCATGAGGCACAGGGTCAAGACTGATTTGCATATGGCTATGTCTGAACTGGGGTGGCGTGGTGAAGCAAAATAACGATGGATTAAACCCAGATCTGTGACTCGGGGTGAATGTTTGCCAATGTGCAGCATTCCGTCCATCATCTTGTGTGTTTTGCATTTCGCCCTAAGTGGGAAGGGTATGCCCAGACGTGGGTCCCGTGCTCACTACGCCACTGGAGTCAAGCTATCCTGGCTGATGAAGGCTGATAGCCTGAAACCGGTCCTAGGATGCTTGATTCTGGTCCAGGGAAGACATGGCTTGGCAGTTCGGTCTGGACTGTTCCCATGAGGCACAGGGTCAATACTGATTTGCATATGGCTATGTCTGAACTGGGGTGGCGTGGTGAAGCAAAATAACGATGGATTAAACCCAGATCTGTGACTGGGGGTGAATGTTTGCCAATGTGCAGCATTCCGTCCATCATCTTGTGTGTTTTGCATTTCGCCTAAGTGGGAAGGGTATGCCCAGACGTGGGTCCCGTGCTCACTACGCCACTGGAGTCAAGCTATCCTGGCTGATGAAGGCTGATAGCCTGAAACCGGTCCTAGGATGCTTGATTCCGGTCCAGGGAAGACATGGCTTGGCAGTTCGGTCTGGACTGTTCCCATGAGGCACAGGGTCAAGACTGATTTGCATATGGCTATGTCTGAACTGGGGTGGCGTGGTGAAGCAAAATAACGATGGATTAAACCCAGATCTGTGACTGGGGGTGAATGTTTGCCAATGTGCAGCATTCCGTCCATCATCTTGTGTGTTTTGCATTTCGCCCTAAGTGGGAAGGGTATGCCCAGACGTGGGTCCCGTGCTCACTACGCCACTGGAGTCAAGCTATCCTGGCTGATGAAGGCTGATAGCCTGAAACCGGTCCTAGGATGCTTGATTCCGGTCCAGGGAAGACATGGCTTGGCAGTTCGGTCTGGACTGTTCCCATGAGGCACAGGGTCAAGACTGATTTGCATATGGCTATGTCTGAACTGGGGTGGCGTGGTGAAGCAAAATAACGATGGATGAAACCCAGATCTGTGACTGGGGGTGAATGTTTGCCAATGTGCAGCATTCCGTCCATCATCTTGTGTGTTTTGCATTTCGCCCTAAGTGGGAAGGGTATGCCCAGACGTGGGTCCCGTGCTCACTACGCCACTGGAGTCAAGCTATCCTGGCTGATGAAGGCTGATAGCCTGAAACCGGTCCTAGGATGCTTGATTCCGGTCCAGGGAAGACATGGCTTGGCAGTTCGGTCTGGACTGTTCCCATGAGGCACAGGGTCAAGACTGATTTGCATATGGCTATGTCTGAACTGGGGTGGCGTGGTGAAGCAAAATAACGATGGATTAAACCCAGATCTGTGACTCGGGGTGAATGTTTGCCAATGTGCAGCATTCCGTCCATCATCTTGTGTGTTTTGCATTTCGCCCTAAGTGGGAAGGGTATGCCCAGACGTGGGTCCCGTGCTCACTACGCCACTGGAGTCAAGCTATCCTGGCTGATGAAGGCTGATAGCCTGAAACCGGTCCTAGGATGCTTGATTCTGGTCCAGGGAAGACATGGCTTGGCAGTTCGGTCTGGACTGTTCCCATGAGGCACAGGGTCAAGACTGATTTGCATATGGCTATGTCTGAACTGGGGTGGCGTGGTGAAGCAAAATAACGATGGATTAAACCCAGATCTGTGACTGGGGGTGAATGTTTGCCAATGTGCAGCATTCCGTCCATCATCTTGTGTGTTTTGCATTTCGCCCTAAGTGGGAAGGGTATGCCCAGACGTGGGTCCCGTGCTCACTACGCCACTGGAGTCAAGCTATCCTGGCTGATGAAGGCTGATAGCCTGAAACCGGTCCTAGGATGCTTGATTCCGGTCCAGGGAAGACATGGCTTGGCAGTTCGGTCTGGACTGTTCCCATGAGGCACAGGGTCAAGACTGATTTGCATATGGCTATGTCTGAACTGGGGTGGCGTGGTGAAGCAAAATAACGATGGATTAAACCCAGATCTGTGACTGGGGGTGAATGTTTGCCAATGTGCAACATTCCGTCCATCATCTTGTGTGTTTTGCATTTCGCCCTAAGTGGAAGGGTATGCCCAGACGTGGGTCCCGTGCTCACTACGCCACTGGAGTCAAGCTATCCTGGCTGATGAAGGCTGATAGCCTGAAACCGATCCTAGGATGCTTGATTCCGGTCCAGGGAAGACATGGCTTGGCAGTTCGGTCTGGACTGTTCCCATGAGGCACAGGGTCAAGACTGATTTGCATATGGCTATGTCTGAACTGGGGTGGCGTGGTGAAGCAAAATAACGATGGATTAAACCCAGATCTGTGACTGGGGGTGAATGTTTGCCAATGTGCAGCATTCCGTCCATCATCTTGTGTGTTTTGCATTTCGCCCTAAGTGGGAAGGGTATGCCCAGACGTGGGTCCCGTGCTCACTACGCCACTGGAGTCAAGCTATCCTGGCTGATGAAGGCTGATAGCCTGAAACCGGTCCTAGGATGCTTGATTCCGGTCCAGGGAAGACATGGCTTGGCAGTTCGGTCTGGACTGTTCCCATGAGGCACAGGGTCAAGACTGATTTGCATATGGCTATGTCTGAACTGGGGTGGCGTGGTGAAGCAAAATAACGATGGATTAAACCCAGATCTGTGACTGGGGGTGAATGTTTGCCAATGTGCAGCATTCCGTCCATCATCTTGTGTGTTTTGCATTTCGCCCTAAGTGGGAAGGGTATGCCCAGACGTGGGTCCCGTGCTCACTACGCCACTGGAGTCAAGCTATCCTGGCTGATGAAGGCTGATAGCCTGAAACCGGTCCTAGGATGCTTGATTCCGGTCCAGGGAAGACATGGCTTGGCAGTTCGGTCTGGACTGTTCCCATGAGGCACAGGGTCAAGACTGATTTGCATATGGCTATGTCTGAACTGGGGTGGCGTGGTGAAGCAAAATAACGATGGATTAAACCCAGATCTGTGACTGGGGGTGAATGTTTGCCAATGTGCAGCATTCCGTCCATCATCTTGTGTGTTTTGCATTTCGCCCTAAGTGGGAAGGGTATGCCCAGACGTGGGTCCCGTGCTCACTACGCCACTGGAGTCAAGCTATCCTGGCTGATGAAGGCTGATAGCCTGAAACCGGTCCTAGGATGCTTGATTCCGGTCCAGGGAAGACATGGCTTGGCAGTTCGGTCTGGACTGTTCCCATGAGGCACAGGGTCAAGACTGATTTGCATATGGCTATGTCTGAACTGGGGTGGCGTGGTGAAGCAAAATAACGATGGATTAAACCCAGATCTGTGACTGGGGGTGAATGTTTGCCAATGTGCAACATTCCGTCCATCATCTTGTGTGTTTTGCATTTCGCCCTAAGTGGGAAGGGTATGCCCAGACGTGGGTCCCGTGCTCACTACGCCACTGGAGTCAAGCTATCCTGGCTGATGAAGGCTGATAGCCTGAAACCGGTCCTAGGATGCTTGATTCCGGTCCAGGGAAGACATGGCTTGGCAGTTCGGTCTGGACTGTTCCCATAAGGCACAGGGTCAAGACTGATTTGCATATGGCTATGTCTGAACTGGGGTGGCGTGGTGAAGCAAAATAACGATGGATTAAACCCAGATCTGTGACTGGGGGTGAATGTTTGCCAATGTGCAACATTCCGTCCATCATCTTGTGTGTTTGTACCTGTACATTGACATCTCACATTTCCCTGCTATGCAAAATGTGATTGGCCAGTTTCTACACACAAGCGGCACCTGTGGTGTCCTCTGTCCTGTTGTTAACGTGTTGCAGTTTGTACCACATTGTTGTCAATGCTGATGTGCTCTGAATGTCATGTGTGTGTGCTGCATTTTGGAAGGCTCGCCCCTGCAGCTCTGATTTGGCTGCCCTTTGTCCCTTTCAGGTGGTGTGCCTTTGACTTCTGTGCACATACAGTGCTGAGATGTTGCAGACTAGGGTGGATTTGGGTCTTGGTGGCAGTTGGGACTCTGGGGCATGGTTTGTCCACAGATGTGTAGTTGACCTCAGGGGTTCTTTGTGCAGGTGGATGTGTCAGAGTGTGACCTGCTCCTTTACGGATGTGGTCCACACTCCGCCACCACAGTGTGGTGGTGTCCACCATGTCATGATGATCGGACTGCAGCCATGCTAATCGTCATGCAGTGTCACTTGCATTGTCATTGTGGCTCATGGACCAGCAGCTTTGCTGGGTTCAGCACATGTGCATAGGTTGGTTGTGAGATGAGTGATGTGTGGGAGGGACTCCTCTGGGCACATAGTCGACGGGGGCCTACGTGCAGTTGCTATGTGTGCTGCAGGGTGCCAAGGGGTTCAGGGACATGATCCAGAGTCATTGTGGGTGTGCAGTGTGCTATACTCCATTGTGCATGTGTGCCATTGTGCCCATCTCCCCCCGTCCCCCCAGTCCCTGGTCGTTACTCACCCTGTTGCTGTTGTGTCGGGTCATGTTGAGCAGTGTCCGGTCCCCCAACTCCTGCCACCGTCTCCCCACTGATGACTGTGGACACCATTTCCTCCATCTCATCCAGCTCCTCCTGTGGTGCTGGACTCCCACCTCCAGTCTGCATTGCTGCCTTCTGGTTGTTTGCGAGTTTCTGCTTGGTCTTGTGCTTCACATCATTCCATCGCATCTTGACCTCGTCCATTGTCCTCCTCAGCACTCCGACTACATTCACCTTGTCCACGATGGCCTGCCATGTTGCATTTTTTGTTGCCAATGACACAGTGGAGGTGACGAACAGTTGTTGATGGTGTTCTATCACCTCCGTGATCAGGATCCTGTTTTCCTGCGGACTGAACCGCGTCTTCCTCTTCTTCTTGTCCTTGCCCTTCCCTGTCCCCGAGGTCCCAGCCTGCTCCTCCAGGGGGCTTGTGGGGTTCTGGCCGTCCTCTGTCACTGCTCCGGCTGCCTCCATTGTGCGTCGCTGTAGTTTGTTTTTTGTTTGTGCTTTTGTAGTGGTTTTTCCCGCCTGACGTGTGTGATTTGCAGGCCTGGCGCTGGTTTTCGCTGATTGTCTTATCGCAGTTGGGCCCTTCGCTACTTTTTTCGCGTTCAAGTTTGGATTTTCACCGCCGTCCCGGTAATGTTCTCGCGGACATTTTGCGCGTTATCGGGTGACTATCGCATGTTACCGCCGTGTTGTAAATACAACGTTAATACAGAGTTATTTTCCCGCGATAGACGGCGATATGGAAACTTGCGTTAACCTATTTTGGCGATGTTTATCGCACGTTCTTGTGAATATCCCCCAGAGACTTTAAAAAAGTTAAAATACTCTGGCTGGGCAGTGTGGCAAAATCTAAAACGAAATATGCTGCAAACTGGTGGTTACAGGAGGGTAACATTTTCCTCCTATGGTGTTGGCATCTTTCATAAATTCGCATGACTCTCCTTACCCATCATCTGCATTTGCAATGCAATAGGTGTCGCATTTGCAAGTGTTTGAGCTATTGGCATTGTAAATGACAATGCCTCTTATTTATCTGTTTTGAAAACATCACATAAATAAAAGGCATTGTCATTTACAATGCCAATAGCTCAAACTACTGTAAATGCGAGACCTATTGCATTGCAAATGCTTGTTTTCTTTGTCCCCCGCCCTTTACCTAATCCCCCACATTATATTACCACCAGTTACTGCTCAATATATTGGCTTTCTCAATAAACAAGTCTTAAAACACTTTTATGGAGTTTCAGTAACTTATATTGCACAACTGCTCACCAAGCTAAAACTTACAACAACAAAAAAATATATTATTACTCACATAGGCGAAACCGATTGCATTTTCCAATGCTTGTCTTTATTACACTAGCAATGGGTATTAGGCTACTATTCACTGTTGTTGTAAACAAAACGGTCCGAAAATAAAGAAGGTAGAGCTCCATCACCCATAAAGGCAAGTTTCCTCTAGCTTAATTGTGCTACGTAAATCCTGTTTTGTTTTACTCCATGATTTATTAAACAAATTAGTGAATTGAGAGCATTAAAATATAATATTTTAAATGAAAACATCAAATGGGAAGAAAGACATTTGTCAGGGCTGCTTCAGGGTGCCAGTGAAAAGACAGATAAGTTAAAAGAAAAAAGAGGCTGTGCTGAGTTTAAAGGTACCAAAAAAAAGACACATACAGGTGAGAAGCTAGAAAAACTGAGATAAAGATTCTTTGGGAGGAAAACACACATGTAAGTGTGGGGGTGTCAAAGGTGAGGAAAAGAGGGGGTGACGTTGTGATAGAGAAGAAAGCAGAGAGTGTTGGCTGCAAAACAGCTTTTATTTCAGCTTCCATTTTGAGAGTTTCAGTCTGAAAATCAACAGCGTAAAAATACTTAACTGCTTCAAGCAATATTTTTGCACCGTGTTGTATGGTGAGCACCCTTTGCCGGCACACTAATGTATATAAAAATACGTGTGTATAGAATATGCAAAATATTGCAAGAAAGGCACTCATAATTTATTTAAAGGGTCGGTTTAAACATGACACTAAAATGATACCCAGAGCCTCGGGTTTGCCACTGTTGTTGAAATGTCACCTTTAAAATGCATATATTGATTTACTGTCTACAAACCGAGAACACTGGATTCTATTCTAACCAAGCAGTTAAATTCAACTCCACATTTTTCAGCGAAGGAGAGGACTAGGGCTTGTTGGGTGTCATTTTTTGGAAGCCTCCGATTTTTCTGTACTTAATGGTTTCTCATTGACTGATAACTTTTGTGCCAAGAAACGAAAGGGGCTGAAAGGAATAAAAGTCAGGAAATTGTGGCTGTGTGCTGAGCTCGGCGTCCTATGAAATATCCTCTTACTGCACCGGCATCGATCCCAAGGCTCTCATTAGTTCCCATCCAGACTCACTTAATTGCTTAAATCTATCTGTTCGCCCAGCCATATCATATACGTTTGCCAAATGCTGCCATTTTAAAATTGTCACAACGCATAAGGATGCTTTGTAACAAATGTTAACCTATGCTATCTTGACGAGGAGACACGCAAGCAGTTCTCTGCCCTTTTTGTATTCATAACAAATCACGTGATTGAGCTAAACAGTGTCGCAAACCCTGTTTTTCGGGCCGAATATTCCTATTAATTACATCCTCATAAGTTCCTTAATTACTCATTCACGAGCTCATTAGTTATCCTATTAACAACTCAATAAAAGACTAATCAAAAGTTCATTGTGCCCCATCATTAAGTCATTAATAATCCAATCATCAACTCATTAACTTTAGCCTTCAAAAAGTTATGAATTGTCCTCTTGTCAGTCGAGAATTGTTTCTGACTTCTTTTTTGTCAGAGCAGCCCCCCCCCACCAGCGCAGATCCATTTCAGTGCATACTTTGTAAAAAAATAAGCAGATGGGCCGAAAGTGAGGACCCCGCCGTTGACATTGCTGAACGCCATGCTGCTGAATACCAATGCTACCTAATCTTGATTCCACCACATGTCACCTTCTTCCACCAACCTACACTTCCTGTTTATCTCACAATTGTAGGCCCTTTTTCATCACTCCTTTCTGCCTTCGTCACTCTTTTCCTATGTTTCTCTTTCTACTTATTTTTTTAATTTTATTTATATAAGTATTTATAGAGCGCGCTTATCAGCAAAAAGGTATCATGGTGCTAAAGAACCTTAAATATCAGGGGGAACAGCAGCTGCACAGCCAACCAGAAAGGAACAGGAGAATTTCTGAGGAAAGAGCCAAGTTTTCAGGGCTTTTCTAAAAGTTGAGGAAGGCAGGAAGCTGATTCCATAGTTGATCTGCTCTCACTGCGAAAGCCCGCCCTCACTGTCTTGTTTTCTTAAATTTAGGGACGCGGGCTAGGTTGACCAATGAAAAGCAAGCCCCGTGCACTCGCATATATGTGGAAAAATGGTACAGATAAGTAGTATAATCAGTAGGTATGAAAGACAATAGAATTCTTCTTGTTTGGTTGTTGATTTTAATGATGTGTTGTTTCTTGAACCAGCCAACACGTGTTTCGTCAATGGGGTGTGATACCCTTGACTTCTTCAGGGCTGTAGCAAAGTGTGATAAACCTTGGACCTTGCGACTGGTGATAATTCCAACCCAGTGGGTCCTAAGGTATAGCTGCGGTGAAGAAAAACTCTTCTGATTGATAATCTTTGTATCTTATATGTAAGAAAATGCAGTATATTCTCAAAACCGGTATCTCTCTCGTGTGATATTAAGCCACGTTTCTATATTGGCTACAAATGACTTGTGTATGCAAGAACAATTAAACACGGCACCATGGGCTGTAAATTGAAGCTCAGGCGAGTGCACCCTGCTCCTCTCGTGTGTCCGGGACCGCGTCTGAACCGGTTGTCGACAATATAGAAACGTGGCTTACCCACAGCCAAGGCAAAATCAGCACAGGTTCTCTGGTCTTCCTCTCTTGTGGCTGCTGGAGTGGGCACACTGGTGAGTTTCAGGTTCACTTTGGCTGATCTTGGACTGCTTGGAGCCCGGGAGACCCTTGAGCATAGTCAGGTCAACTCTAGGCACACTTCCTCTGCAGCCCGTTTCTCTGGAGGCGATATTATGACCCATTTTCGGTGCTGCGCCGGTTAATGTATATGCTGGAGAAATAAGTGAAAGTGCACAGACCCCTCTTGTGCTGGCATGGATTACAGGATAATGACAAGGCCTCTGGGCTGCTTCTCTCTCTTGACTCAGCAGCTGAGGTTCTCCTCCTGGGACAAGTCACTCCATCTCCCCTCTCAGCAGGCAAGCTGCCACATCCCAGGCAGACAGCTTTCCAGTATGATGCGCAGACTTGAGTTGATGTCCCCTCACCTCAACAAGACCGGCTGTTAGCGATATCAGCTATGGATCACAGCAGTTCTCTGTGTAATTTGTAGGCCTGGGCGGAAAACTACACTACGCTCGCGTAGTTTGTGTAGTTTGCGCAACTACGCGCTACGCGAATTGCACATAGCACAGTGCAAAAACGCGTAGCGTAGCGGGCATTTTTTGCTTGCTCGTGGTCCACAACGTCAAGTTGGCGACCGCGAGCGAGCAAAATTACATCCCGGCGAGACTTTTTCCTCGTTCGCGATCAGCAACATCAAGTTGCCGATCGCGAGCGTGGAAAATAAACCTCCCGGCGAGATTCTCAACGCGGGGAGGTCAGGTTTCTCATTGCGAGTGGTCGCGTATGCTCGCGACCGCTCGCGATGAGAAACTACCAGTCCGCGTTGAGAAAACTGCCGCTCGAGTACAAATCTACTCGAGCGCCAGAAAACGATCGCTTGCACTGTGCAAGATGCCGTTTGCACTGATTGCACAGTGTGGACAAGCATCCGGCACTGTGCAATCATTGCAAACAGCATTTCCTACCGCACTACGCAGTTCGCGTAGTGCTACGCGTAGCTCGCGTAGTGCGAAGTGCACTTCGCGTAGCTACGCGTAGCGCTACTACGCGAACTACGCCCAGGGTTAGTAATTTGTAGAATACCGCAGTCCTTGGTCAATGAATAATATGGGATCTGGCGCCAAATGGCAAATTTATATCTGGATCCCACTGACTTCAGCAATCCAACACTCACAAAAAGGTTGAGTTTTGCTGCATTCACTCTATACACACACTCAACATATAAGCAGGCAAGTCAGCACAGAGGTTAGCACAGAATCTGGGCATGACATGTAAAAGTAACATTACTCAAGCAGGTCTGTTGGCATCTTGATCTGACCATGAACCAGGTAAAATATCTTGTCCAAAACTATGGATTTAAAATGGCATGCTGCGGCCAATACACACAGTACATGTCCCAAATGGAACAGATGTTAGTCTCATCTCTGCTAGAGAGTACTGTTTTGGCACACCTCTGGTCTCAGTGCCAAAACAGCAGCTGAAATCAACAGATACCGGGTTCTTTCTTCTTTACCTCACTCTATAAACCCTATTTGTATTATAAGAATGTTCCATTCTATACTACTCCCAGGACATTCTTGAGGGAAAGGCATAGATGGGAAACTGAGGGGCTCATCAGGACAGCACAGTCTGACTGATATTCTTAATAGGAAGCTACTACCATATTACTACACATGCAAAACCTAAGACTGAACAGGGTGTTTGTCGTCCCTCAAGAACAGGCTCCGTTCAAAGATCCGGGCCTCGCGGCACAAGAAGAATCCACGTCCAGCAAACAACGTGATTCAGTCTAAGGTGTTGCATACATGGCAACATGGTTTAGTTCCATTTGTGTCAAAACGTCGACATACCCACGGCGTTATCCTGCCTACATAATTCAAGATGTTGGTACATTCATGTTGATGTTGTGAATTTATTGTGGATACCTTGAATTATTTTGATGCACATACGTATATATGTACATTTGTTTCCTGCAGTGAGCACTTTATGCACCTTGCACTGCCTGCACTGATTTTTCAACTCATGATGTCATGACACTGTGAAAATAATCCATCACATTGGCATTATATATTGGACCTATAATTGCATTTATTGGTACACTACCACACCTACAGAGTATCAGGTATAAGTTGTGTAGTAGATCTTTGGAAGAAAATTGACCCATGAGACTATTGTGCACTTTTCCAGAAGCTGACACTGGTTCCAGACTGGATTTATGGGTCAGTCCTTGTGTTTTATGTACCCTCAAAGTACCTGTGAGCACCATGGCACTCTTTTAATGCTATGTACCAGTTACAAACAGGGCCAGTGCGCCCTATTCCATATAAAGTGCTGCTTCAGGCCTGCTGGGATCTCTCAGCTGCCCTGAGGACAGCACTGTATTAGTGAAAAGCAGAGTGGCTGCTTGAAGCAGCTGGTCTGTATTTCACAGAGCGTGTTTTGGAGGCAGGGTACAGAGGACCGAATGTGTGCCACCTCTTTGTAGCATGAAATCAGCTTAAGTCCTAGTGGCCACTTTGTCTCTGTACATGCATCCATAATACATAATAAAGTGCGTCACTCGTTTGCCACGCCCACATGTATCTAAGGGAACAGCCCTTAGAATCACGCTGGTGCTATGTGTGTAACAGAAGGGGCTGTGCAAGCATCTGTTGCTCCTTCTGTAACACTGTAAAAGTGCTTCAGGGGTGCAGAAAGCACCCATTGTTCCCTCAGACCACTTTATGTACTGAGGCCTCCGGAAAGGCGCACTAGCCACAGATTTCGAGGTGTAGTACTAGGAATGCCATGGAACGTTTTCCCCAGGCTCCTCTTTCCCCAATGCTCAATTGTTCATAGGTTTACAATTATGCACTGGGGAAGTGAAGCTGTATGTGAATTTGCATGTGAAAATGCATTTTTTCTTTTTTCCCCACAGGGCAAATCATTTTGTCCATTGCCCCACCGCTTCCCCTACACTCCCTAAAGGCTATTTGGATATCTGTTGCACTATCTATCCTAGAAGGGGATTTACTCAAAAACGTTTCTGGAATAATACTCTAAGGGCCATATTATCAAGACCGGGCGATAACATATCGCCCAACTGCCGCTAAAGCGGCGATAAGGGGCTTGATAATATGCCCTATAGAATTCCAATATAAGCCCAGGTTTGATGTCCTTCACACCAGAACCTGGGCTTCTATTGGAATTCTATAGGGCATATTATCAAGCCCTTATCGCCGCTTTAGCTGGCAGTTTCCTGCCGCTAAAGCGGCGATAATGTTATCGCCCGTTCTTGATAATATGCCCCTATATTTCCAAGGTGCCCTACGGTCAGAGTTTGTGAATATCCATAAACTCGGAGTTCACAAACTTGGAAGGCAGTCGACCTGCTCCCTCTTTGCATGGGGATATTACTACAGGTTTTTTCACACTTGAGGCAGACGCATTTGGAGTTGTAAAATCCTTTACTCATACAAGAAATCCTCATGTGACTTCCTCAGAGGTATAAGTGAAGCCATTTTAGCCCTAAATGTATATTTCATTGCTGAAAATGATTCGGGCCTAGATGCGTAAGCGATATCAGGGACACGCTGCAACAAAGTGGTTCCACTGACAGGTGGCATAAGTGCTCTACAGCTACATTTTGATATTTGAAATGCAAACATAACAGCATAAAAACACAAGGTGGCTGTTGACCTAATGATGTCACAATCTTGTGAATTAAGCAGTCAGCCCTTTAAAGTTCGACTTTTGTTTGGATATTGTGTTTGCTGTGTGCAGTGTTTTGTGATTGTTTATACAGACCAGAGGATGTGCAGGCAATCAAACTGGCATAAAGACAGTAGACAGTGATTGTCATCAGCTGCAACTCATTATTTTGTCAAGCATTCCTGCGGCCTATCGATGAGAGACAATGTGCAATCACTTACTATTGATTGTAAGTCTTTTCTGAATGGAGCGGCTCAGTAAACTATGGATGAATCATCAAGTCATGTCTTGTACCCACTAATGTTCATGTGCGGTGCCACATGCCAATAAAAATAGTCTCCCGGCACTTATCGAATGATAGCGCTTAATCTTTCTGGAATATTAAACGAAATTCAATAAAATAACTCATGAAATAATATAAGTAAAAAGGAAATATATTTTTAGTAGAAACAGTTTGCAGATTAGTTTTTGAAAAAAGATTCTTCAGAGTATAATTTATGCAGAAACAGGACATATTTTCACAGCATTAAAGGGTATATATTTACAAAAAAACTTTACCTGATGTGATTTTGCTCCTTTTGTTAAAAATCAGATTTCTCCAGTTGAACTACTGAGACAAACGGTAATGTATAGATGTCACATTTTGGGCCAGGTTCACAAAAATAAATATGCACGGGCATATTTACTCACAAGCATGTTTACCATTACACCTAGGTGTAACTCTAGACTTTTTTGCTCTTTACCATTTCAGAGTGTAGTTCTACATCTACGTGTAGACTTGTATGTCTCCAACCCCTAAAATCAGGACATGATGCATCCTACAACAAGTTTTACAAGTGTAAAATTACTACTAACTTTGCACTGGCAGGTGGAGCTCTCTGCCGTCATGGCTGAGGGATCTCGCTGGGAAAGTGTAGGGAAAATTATTCAAGTTTATTATTCTCTCAAAAAAATATTTAATTATTTTAATGTATTCTATACATGTGAATTAATGTACAATATGTATATATAACCTAGAAGCAATAAAATAACGTTGCATCATATAAGCTCACCAAATAAAATCTGTTTGAAAAAATTATGAAATTTAAATGTATCACTTTAATTTCTAAATAATTAATAAACAATAATCACAAAAATGTCTCACGCTCATTTACTTTCTTATTTTTATAGAATAAGTAGTACATTTTGTTACCACTTATGTGAACTTATTTAAATTAATCTTTTTTATAATTAACTGAGTAATTAACATTTAAAGTGACAAAAAAATGATGTAATAATTATGTATAATTAAAAAAAATATATATATATATTTTTATATATATATATATATATATATATTAACTGAAAAAACAAAGGTTACAGGGACATTATAGCTGGGCAATAGAATTAAAAAAACCTTAGAAATTCACTGAGAAAAACAAAGGTTACTGGGACGTTATAGTTCGCCTCAGATTTCACTCGTAAAAAAACAATGAAATTCAGCAGTTATCGTTACCTGAGCTAACTATAACTTATGCCCAAGGCAATGCACTGTTTATGACCTCGCATATTACATCACGCATGACATGGTCAGTGACATCACGGATGACATCTGAAGGGAGTGTGGGTGTGTGAGTGGGTGCATGAGTGTCTAAGTGGGTCTGTGAGTGAATGTGTGGGTCTGTGATAGGGTGCCTAAGTCTTTGAGTGGGTCTCTGAGTGGGTACATGGGTCTCAGACTGGGACTATGAGTGGGTGCGAGAGAGAGAGAGTGAGCACGAGGAGGGAGAGAAAAAGAGAGAGAGAGAGAGAATTTAAATGTCAAAATAATGATAATGGCATTTACTATGGGATCCAAGGCTGGGCTGGCATACATTTACACCTGTTTGACACCTTTAGGGCTGTAGTAACTTTAGAAATGTAGATTCTGACTAGCAATTGTCTTGCACTTTTGTGTGTGTGTGTTTGTGTTATCATGTCCCTCCCTACACCCCTTTTTTAATTTCACTAAATCCCTCCAATCTATTGGTAAGTATTGCCCATGTTCCACCTACTGCCCCTTGTCCCTCCCTCATTTACTACAAAAAGCAGTGCAAAGATCAGCACACATAAAAAATAGTAGAGGCGGGGGTGATGCTCTCCAGCCATAGTTGTGAATTGCACTCTGTAGTACATGAATAGTATTACCGTAGTACTACTTTATGTGCTACAAAATTCAATTTGTGAATCAGGACTATGACATTTGTAGGGCATTCGGAAATGTGACAATTGTGAGAGGAGCATTGTGGCCAGGTAGAGCAGCTGGCCGGGAGCTTGATTCCGTGGACAGTGATTGCTCTTGTTTGATTTTCTCTCCCCATATGTTTTGAGAAATAGGTGTTGGCATGAGTTTTTAGTGAATTAGGGCCCAGTATATTTTTGAAACCCAGTCCCCAGTATTAAATTATGCCTTCACCACAATCCACAGTGAATTGGTCTAGGGTGGTCTGGGAACTGTCAATGACACCTGGAGACCTTAGATGCTGGAGATTCTCTGGCCTACAGAGCCTTTTGAGTTTGATACAAAGAGGTCACAGTGGTTCCTGTCAATGCATTTTGTAGTTGGAGGCACATTTTTATCAAGCATGATGGAGCCGTATGGCAAACAGTTTTTATTTTCAAAAGAAAATTCCTAAGCTGGATTTCGGGATTTTGTTTTTGAAAATAAAAAGACAATACGCCCCTCACTATGGCAGTTCTCTCCAACTGTGAGGGGGGCATTTGCAGTTTTCATTGCCCCTTACCCCAGTGTTTTCTTGGAGGTGATGGGCAGGGATAACCTACCTCTAATTCTGTCCATCTAAATTAGGTGGGTGGAATTAAAGGTGAGCCTCCGATGGCCCTTACTCTATGGGGCAGTCGAGGGTTTAATCATAGCAGAGATTGAGTAGTCTTTGCTGTGATTAATCCAAACTTCCACCTGTGTACCACAGACTTGGCAGTATGGATAATCCGTCCCCGTTGTTATGGAGTATCCATACTGCCAATATACAAATCAGGTCGCAAGTCTCTTATAATACAGCAGTTAGGAGGAGTCACAGCTGCAACAAGGGAGATTTAGAGGATTAAAAGCACATGCAGCCAATATAGATAACACTCCTCTCATACAGAAAGCTCAGATGGCACTATATGAGGCTTCGAATCAGGAAGGGCGCCGAGTGAAGACAAATGCGTTAAGAAAGCTGATAAAAAAAGCAAGAATTACACCCTCATTGAGATCTTTTTTTAAGGATCAAACAGTTGATAAGCTCAGGAAACTATAATGGCAGGAGGAAGAGGGAGTATGGTGGTGACCAGTGATACTTCTATCACACAAATAAAACATAAAGAGAAGAAAGCCAGTGGGTCAATTCAACATGAGTATGTCAGTCCCGATGTGGTCACAATAAATCAATGTAATGCTCTTACCATTGAAGACTCAAATCACAGCACAGAACACAAAAATCTGAGCTCTCACCAAGAACAGAGAGGGTACTGGACCTTGACATAGAAAATGTAAATGTAGCTAAAAAAAGAGGCCATGAGAGCATTAAAAAATGTTGCTGTTGTTGTTAAAAGTAATTAAAAACAGATTTGCAACCTCAGAAAGAAATCAAAAAGAGATAGATGAAGCATGTGTCACCCTGGAGAAAAAGATGAACAGTTTACTACTGCACACTCAAGCACTGGGAAAAGTAGTTTCGTAACCTAGTACTAATGTTGACACTAACATGGTGGAGAGTCAAAGCTTAAAGCAAAGTGATTCAGAGATCTCAGACAAAATGGAAAGTCTAGAAAGTGATGCAAGGTGGAATAACATTAGAATATTAGAAATTGTGGAAGGAGAGGAAGTGTTGATTTTTATGGTGAATATGTTAACAGAAACATTACCTCAGACTAGCACCTCAATAGATTTTATGTCAGGAAATCCTAGGATAAATTGTGGCTCCTTCAAATTAAATCCTAACTGATTGACATAGCAAAATATTCTACTTAACTTTTTGTTATACTCTGTGAAAGAGCAATTGCTAGTTACTGCCCTAATATCAAAAACCTTACAAGTATAGGATTTTATTTTCAGCATCAAATCTGACATTTCTCGTTATCCAGAAGATAGACAATGGGAACTAGAGAAACACATGGAGGAATTTAAAAAACACAGGGCTAGGTTACAATTATGCTATGCTTAAAAAGAAGTGGGATAGTAAAATGGACAATTTTAGTGAACCTGATGAAGTGGACAAATTCATCCGCTATATGAAGGCAGATTCTTATGAATAAGGGGAGTCCATCAGGGCTAATATTAGAGGTAGTCCTGAGGAAGAGAGCTTAAATAAGGCATTATGATTATACTGATGAAGTACATTCTTATAAATCATAATTAGGGCTCCCGGTTTTATGGTATTTATTTTTTCTACATTTCTGTCTGTATTTATCCATATTTATTTTTTGCTTATTTTTTTGTATTTATCCATTTTTATTTTGAGTTTTCTGTGTAAAAGATGCTGCTATGGGTATTTTTCCACATTTATTTGATTGATAAATATATATTCGCATTTGAAAGTCCAAAAGGTTTCAGCAGTATACAGTGCAATAGCGTTATCTGAAAACACTTGCATTGTAGAATAGCATAAATAACTGTAGATCTGCAGTTAATTAAGCTTAATTAGGAAATCTATTGTCTTTTTTCATCTCCCCGACCTTACAATCTGTACACCTATTGACCTGGCACTCATGATTGACAATAGAAAAAAACATTCAGAGAAGACCTATTTTCCCGTATTTTTCTGTATTTAAAAATAAACACAGACAGGAAAATAAATAGTTTTCTGTCTGTATTTATCTGTAAAAATCAGTAAAAACGGAAAACTGGGAGCCCTAATCATAATACACGACACATTTACTGTCACTCAAACAGTCAAACAAGCTTTATTCAATTTAAATAAATCATAACAGCACACAATAGAAAAATCCATCATAAAATCACATTTAAGAAACAACAGGAGTCCTCACAATAAATATTAAAATAAGAGCACCCTGATTTGTTCAATACAATTTTGGTCCAACCCATACAGAATACACCAACCCCCTTAGCCATATTTCTTTCTTATTGCAATTGCTCCTCTTATAAAATTTAAAATTGCACAGCAGACAGCCATTGAATCCAAAGAGAGGAACACCTATAACCTTCCTATATAAGAACAGGGTCGGAGAGACATTAACATTGGAAGTATATATTAAGCTCTTACTGACTTGTACAAAGGACACAAGAGAGTAAAGTGCAACGTGGTCTGTGTTGTGAAATTATCACATGGGCATGGACATAGGGCATTAGACCAACTACATTGCTGTGGGAAAGCCAGCAGAAAATGAACCAAGGACAGGTGAAATCTGATCAGATAAAATCTATGTTGAGGATTCATCAAGTATACAAATGGGAATGATTGATCACAATGGTTACATCTAAATTACTCACCAATTTCTGCTGATTCAGCACCTGCAAGTGGAGTAAATTTGCCCTAGTTACGAAAGCGGTTTTGATAATAACTTTAGCTTGATGGGGCATATTAGTGGGGTTATTAAACAATTCAATCACCTCCTGGAACATACACTTGAGGTAGTTAAACCAAGGAATAGCATGAACATTAGCGTGAGAGTGACAATCCAGTATAATGGATCTAGTAAATTCCAGTTCAGGTGTATTCCAAATCTTAGCCCATAGCAATAGGGGAGCAAGACCAACTCGATCCTCCACTAACTCCAGGCCCAGTTCAAAATGACAGAGGGATGTTGACACACTTTTTGGGACCATCAAAAGTCTTCTGATAAAGTTATTCTCTAGAGGTTAGAGCAGTTAGTATGGCCTCACAACCCTGCCCCATAAGTAGCAATTGAAAGACACTTTGCCCTATAAAGAGTCAACAACTCCTTCACTGGCTTCTGACCCAGTTGGCTGCAAATCTGAAAAGTGCCTCCACTACTCTTGATGTTTGCTGAGAGTTAAAAGCAATTCCCAAATAGGAAAAGGTGTTGACCTTCTCAATCTCATTCCCCTGGACCACAAATACTTTAGATTTTGTTCTTTTGCATCCACATACCATAACATACGATGTTTTATACTTTACTTTAACATCCAATAATGCCCTAAAAAGCATCCAAAGATTTCTATAGGCTGTTTGCTGTCCTTGCAATGCGTATAGTAAGGATGCAATACAAAGCCAAAATGTTTCCCCAACAAATGTGCCTCCAGCCCATTTATTTAAATAAGAAATTAGAATGGGGCAAGGATACATCCTTGACGGGCTACTTCCGTAGATAATATGGACCTGGTTATCTCCCTGTTAATACCATGGTGAATCTTAACTGTAGTGTTTGAATTAAGCCTACATAATAAAAGGACCAAAGTGCCTCTACTCCCATGTCTCCCAATGTGGACCACAATCTGTCACGATTGACAGAATAAAACGCACAGGATAAGCCCAGAAAGGCAAGATGTACTGAGCACTTCATGGACTTAGTGTACTTGCTGACAATCAGTGACAAATTGAGGCACTGTTCTACTGTGCCCATTCCTTGTCTAAAACCATTATGGTTTTTGACAATATAACATTCTCAGCTGCCCATTCTTCCAAACGGGCAAAAAGAACCCTACCCAATACCTTTACCTTTGAATCAATCAATGATATGGGTCTATAACACCCCAGGTCATTTTTATCCTCCTTCTTGAAGATGGGAACCACTGTCGCCTCTTTCCATGAAACAGGAAGAGGTCCGACAATGACAGATCTAATTATGTTTGTTAAGAGAGAAACCCAAAGAGAACCATTTTCTTTAAATAGGTCAATAGGTATCCCATCAGGACCCGGGGCTTTAAGACGGGAACTCTAAGAAATGGCAATCTCCACCTTTTCTACTGAAATGGATCTGCTGAAGTGGATTACTCCTGGTCCAGCCTGGGCACTCAGTATATTAAAAGGACTAAAAATATGGTTAAAATGTTCCACCCAGGTCTCCCCTAGGATCAAAGAATGGAATTTTTGAGAAGGGACGTCTGCAAATATTGGGCAATTACTAACGTCCCAGAACTTTTTCAAGTCTTTCAGAGCCCTTGCTGCCTCTAAATCTTGCAAAGCCTCTGTGTTCAACTCACCCTTCTTCTGTTCTAATGTAGCTTTATAATTCTTTCTCAGGACCTTCACTAGATTTTTATCCTGAGGGGAGGCCGGAAGAGCACCTTTTAGATCTTTGTGCACTTTTGAACAAGCCCTATTAAACCAACGAGCTAGGGGCTTCTCCTTAGGGTGAGAACATTTCACCGTCAACTCGACTCAGTTGAAATGACAATACACAGGGCTTGAAAAACCTGGATGATAACCTCTGGGAGGACTCATGATTTAAACAGCTGATTATAAGATCCGGGTTCTCACAGATGAGTTTGTACTCAAAAGCCCACGGGCTTACCCGGTCCTAATTCAGCCTTATTCCCTGATTTGTATCTTATTTAATTGGAACATCAGGCGATTGAATTTTGCCATTATATAATTTTAAAGATGCTGTTAGGGGATTATGATTCCTGAAACTGTGATACGACCTTGTGCTTCTCCAACAAATTATGAAATATAATCAACAACACTTGCGTGGCCTCCCCACATATGTCGGGCATTGTCCACTAATGTCATTAACACAATCCTTTAAAAAAGTAAATCATTTGATACCACAATTCCATTCAACACATCCCCATATATTCAGTGGGTAAAATGAGACATCAACTGCCCCTTGATATTTTCCACCCCACACACTTGAGAGCCACTAAATTTAAATATAGTGCAATTAAAATCCCCATTCCACATACTACGGATATCTCATAGTGGTTACTTTACTAATTTCCTTTTGCAAGTTATCTGCTACATGGGGATTGTGCTGATCAAAAATGTTATGATAAAAATGTATAATTAACAGGTCTACAGGGCCTAATTTGCACAGTAAAACTATTTGGTACAATGGAGAGGAGCAGATTATTCTAATATATATCGCCGTATGTTTAACAGAGACTAACATTGCCAAACCTCCCTCAACCCTTCCTAATATTGCTGGAATCGCTGGTGTACAGAATGAGAGGTACCCATTTATATGAAAGTCTACTACTGACCATGACACCTGACAACAAATTAAGTCAAATCTGGATACAAATGAAACCCAATCTTCATTACTCAGCTTTGAAGTAACCCTGCTATGTTCCATGATAAAACAGCAAACAGGGATCAGAATAACTTGGTGATATATGGATTTCTTCTGACAATACTTTGCCTGAATTAAGCCTTATGACGTCGGCCATTGGTTTATCCCCAGTGGCCATGCCTTGAATCCCTATTTGGGGTCAGCAGACGTGGGCCGAACGCCCTCCATCCCTCCGGATTCAACTTCCATTGGGAGCCGCTGTAGGTGTCAATCAATATCCACTAGGCCCATGAAAGATTCAAATCTGTTCACATGGACAAAAGGATCCCGAAATGACTGTCTCGGTACAAAATCCTAGACACCACGGTGACACATTTATTAATTAAAGACAAGAAAAGCTGAAAGTATACTTTGCACACGTTAGACATAGTGACACATGAAACCGAGAAAAGTGTAGTAGAAGCACCGTAAAAGTGTGCTTAAAAATGCAAGATGAAGAAAACATACATACAAAGCAATACTAATACATATAAATGAGTTGCACTGATAAGAGTTACTTATTAACATGTTGCTTATTAACAACTGTGAAGTTGTACTATTAATAAAGTGGCCTAGCATTTCTAGTGTTTTCTGTTAGAACACACCATTTAGAAAAGTCGGAGCAAAAATGTGTAGAAACTAGGTACGATCTTGAAGTTTCGTAGTTTATGAAAAGTGAAAAAGTAGTTTTGTAGTATGAACTTAGAAAATTATACACTTATATGAATGTTGAGAAAAATTGTGGTAGTAGGGTATTTCTAACACTAGCTATTTCCATGTAATAGTCTCTGGTAAAAGTTCTACATATTTCCTATTTGAAATGATTTATTGCATTATATTTGATATTAATTTAGTTTATTTCATTTAAATATGCGATGCTAACTTAAAGGCATTTTCCGACAATGCTTTTCTCTAATGCTGACCTTTCCCCTGACCTAATACAATGGACCATTTACAACAAGTGAAATGTTGCTTCATTTGTTCTGTTTATGTATAAATCTCGACATTCCTAAATGTTACTTCAATGTTCACAGTAAAATATTCCTGTGAGAACAGGATTTCAGCTGTTGCTATAGCTGTGTACTTTGTATTTCTGTTTTACTGATATTAGGCCTATATGGACTTTCAAATCTTTCGCTTCTCATGACCAGCATGGGAAAGCATCTCACTGTTGTGAGTGTCCTAGGTGACTTTATGTAAATCTGAGCATATGACAGTCTTTCAATGGTGTTGTGAATCTACATCACTGGAATTTGCTAGATACTTTATAAAAGAAGAAACCCCAAAGAAGGGGCAAGTAGACGCCTTTGATTTTTGCTTCTTGAGAAACGTCATACTTTTCTTTTCCCCTTGCGAGAGGATGCTATGCTGCTGATCGATTTTTGATGATTATTAAGAACTTTTCTCTTACTTTGGACTGCCTTGCTGATGCTACTGTCAGTAGCTGATGAACTTAAACCTTTTTTGCCCAACCATTTTCATTTTTCATTTCCTTTTATTTCTTTGATCTATGCTAATGGACTCACCCTTAATGGACTTCAAATCTGAGCCCTTTCTCCTTCTTTGTAGGATTTGAGTTCTTAGGCAAATGAACTATCCTTCTGCCTTAATGGTAGGGGACTCTGTAACTCTGTAAACTGATTCGATAATAACCATCCGATAAAGCCTTGCCTAAATGTTTAGTGCTTTAATACAATCTGTGATATTCTTAATTGAAATTCTCAAAAAACTGCTTATGGCTATGAATTTTGGATCTTTAATACAATAGCCAAATTAATCTAATACCTGTATGAGTCTATTATTGAATCTTGCTGGTTTTTCCATTCAAACTGTGCTATTTTACAAATGATTTAAATGTGTTGTAGGGAGAATCAGCGAGCTCTGTCAGAACATCAAGTATTACTTCTTTTGTTCTGTGTTGCTGAGCTTTTGGTCTGCATAATTCTAGCCCGACTTAACTTCTTCAGAAGATTGGGTCTTCCTGTTGCTCTTCTTTATTTCTAAAGCATGTTTTTAAGAGTGGTGTACCTAAATCTGATCTCAAATTTGTGAGTTAGCTGTCAATTAATGGGTCTCATTGGACAGTTAATGTGGTGTTTTGGCCACCCTAATTTCCATCCCTCCTATCAGCGGAGAAAGATTCATCAGAGGATCATTGCCTCTGTGGTAAATGGAAATGCTGTGGATTGTCTAATCGGAAAGGGCCTAGTACAGTGAGGGGCATATTCTCAAGGACACATCGCCTAGTTAGCGGCACTTTATCGCAGCCAAAGTGGCGATAAATTTATCGCACCATTCACAAGCTGGTGTTAACAGTCCATAACACCATTTTACCCGCGATAGCAGCCGCAAAAAACATCGCCACAGATGACCCCCTCAACTATCGCTAATGAGATGCAGAGTAGGCGTTCCCGAGCAAAAATCCGCAACAACACCACACCTCAACATTCTCAACGACCAGCCCGACCAGCAATAAGACCACAAAACAGGCGATAAGGCGCGTCAGCAGCAGGAATCTAACACCTGCTCTGACCTGGTGTTAAGTCGGACGACAACCTGCACCATCAAAGGGAGACCAGTCCACAGCCACACATGAAGAACAACAGTATGCATCCCGGAGCCCCGAGAGGGCAACAACATCCTCCGCCACCACCCACAGTGCCCCAGCACCCCCCACCCCCGGACCACCACAGAGGCAGCGCAGACAAAGACAGCGGACCTTCAGGAAACGCACCAGCCCCACAGACCTAACACCAGACAATGTCAATGCCCACTACAGGCTCAAAAGGACAACCATCCACCGCATCCGGATCATCATTGCCCACAGTCTGACGGTACCAACACAGCGGACAACCAACATCCCTCCGCAGACAAAGCTGCTGGCTGTGCTGCACATGTTGGCCTCCCGTACCCCCCAAACAACATCCGCCAGAGTCGGAGGAGATACACAGCCAGCCCCATCCAAGTTCCCCCACACCTGTCCTGGATGCCATCATCAGCCAGGTACCCCAGTACCTAAACGTCCCCCACAATGTGCAGGAACAGCTGGAGACCAAGCAAGGACTACACGCCATAGCAGGAGTCCCGCACCTGTTGGGGGCAATCTACTGCACACATGTCCAACTTGTGCCCCCTGCCGAAAAAAACACACAATTACCGCAACAGAAAGCACACGCATCCCATCAATGTGCAGGCAATAGTGAACCAGCGGTGACCCTATACCAATGTTGCAGCCAACTACCCAGGCAGTGTGCATGATTCCATCATCCCCCGACAGTCCATCATCAACCAGCGTTACCAGGATGGCACCCATGGAAATGCACTGCATGTAGGTAAGTACCAAATGAACACACCACACACCTCAACTCCACAATCATGCAACTCACAACACTGGCAATGCGCACGTCACAAAATCACATACAACATGCCAGACAACATGCCCACCCACCATATATCATATCATATCATTTGTAAAGCGCACTACTCACCCGTGAGGGTCTCAAGGCGCTGGGGTGGGGAATGCTGCTACTGCTCGAAAAGCCAGGTCTTGAGGAGTTTTCTGAAGGTCAGCAGGTCTTGGGTCTGCCGTAGGTGGATGGGGAGGGTGTTCCAGGTCTTGGCGGCGAGGTGGGAGAACGATCTGCCAACGGAGGTCGCTCTTCGGAAGCGGGGGACAGTGGCGAGGGCGAGGTCGGCGGAGCGGAGCTGGCGGGTGGGGGTGTAGAAGCTGAGTCGTCTGTTGAGGTACGTTGTTCCGGTGTTGTGGAGTGCCTTGTGTGCGTGGGTGAGGAGTTTGAAGGTTATCCTCTTGTTGACCGGGAGCCAGTGCAGGTCTCTCAGGTGGGGTGGGGTGTGATGTGGCTGTGGCGAGGGATGTCGAGGATCAGGCGTGCAGAGGCGTTCTGGATGCGTTGGAGCCATCTCAGGAGTTTGGCCGAGGCTCCTGCGTAGAGGGCGTATCCGTAGTCCAACCTGCTGCTGACGAGGGCCTGGGTGACCGTTCTTCTCATTTCAGTGGGGATCCACTTGTAGATCCTGCGGAGCATGCGGAGGGTGTTGAAGCAGGCGGAGGAGACGGCGTTGACCTGTTTAGTCATGGAGAGGGTGGAGTCGAGGATGACCCCTAGGTTGCGTGCGTGGTCGGTGGGTGTTGGGGTGGTTCCCAGTGCGGTCGGCCACCAGCAGTCGTCCCAGGCCGAAGGGGTGGATCCGAGGATGAGGACCTCCGTCTTGTCCGAGTTCAGCTTCAGACGGCTGTTCCTCATCCATTCAGCGACGGCCTTCATTCCTTCATGAAGGTTGGTTTTGGCGGTGTGGGGGTCCTTGGTGAGGGAGAGGATCAGCTGGGTGTCATCGGCATAGGAGATGATGTTGAGGTCGTGCCGACGGGCGACGTGGGCGAGCGGTGCCATGTAGAAGTTAAACAGAGTTGGGCTGAGGGAAGAGCCCTGGGGTACGCCGCAGATGATCTCGGTGGCTTCGGAGCGGAAGGGGGGAAGGCGGACGCTCTGTGTTCTGCCGGAGAGGAAGGAGGTGGTCCAGTCCAGGGCCTTCTCTTGGATCCCGGCGTTGTGGAGGCGTGTTCGTAGTGTGTGGTGGCAGACCGTGTCGAAGGCGGCTGACAGGTCCAGGAGGATGAGGGCCGCCGTTTCTCCGTTGTCCAGCAGGGACTTGATGTCATCGGTGGCGGCGATGAGGGCAGTCTCAGTGCTGTGGTTGCTGCGGAACCCGGACTGGGAAGGGTCCTGGATGTTGTTCTCCTCGAGGTAGCGGGTCAGTTGTTTGTTGACGGTCTTCTCGATGACCTTTGCCGGGAGCAGGGAGATGGGCCGGAAGTTCTTGAGGTCCTTGGGGTCCGCCTTGGGTTTCTTGAGTAAGGCGTTGATCTCGGCGTGCTTCCAGCTCTCCGGGAAGGTTGCTGTCTCGAAGGAGGTGTTGATGACTTTCCGGAGATGGGGTGCGATGGCTGTGCTGGCTTTGTTGAAGATGTGGTGTGGGAATGGGTCTGACGGAGATCCGGAGTGGATGGTGTTCATGAACTTGATGGTGTCGTCGTCGTTGATGTTGGTCCAGGAGAGCAGGCGGTTGGTGCGGATGGTGGTCGTGGGGGCGGAGGTCTCAGTGGTTGTCGGGGCGGGCATGGCGTTGAAGCTGTCGTGGATGTCTGCGATCTTGCGGTGGAAAAGGTGGCCAGCGAGTCGCACAGGTCTTGCGAGGGTGGGACGTCGTTGGTGTTGGAGCTGGGGTTGGAGAGTTCCTTCACGATGTTGAAGAGCTCTTTGCTGTTGTGCGCGTTGTTGTCTAGGCGGTCTTTGAAGGAGGCCCTTTTGGCGGATCTGATGAGGTGATGGTGTCTGCGGGTGGCGTTCTTGTGGGCTGCGTGGCTGTCCGGTGTTCGTTCATGGAGCCAGATCTTCTCCAGCTTTCGGCAGGTTTGCTTGGAGGCCCGGAGATCTTCAGTGAACCAGCTGGCTTTCTTGTTGGTGTGACTGTTGGAGGGTTTCTTGATCGGGGCGAGGGTGTTGGCGCAGTCGTTGATCCACTGTCTGAGGTTGCGGGCGGCGGTGTTGGGGTCAGTGGGTGGGCTCTGGGCGAGGGTGGTGGTTAGCTGGTCTTCGGTGACTTTGCTCCAGCAGCGGCGGGGCATCTGTTGGGTGCGTTGGTGCGTGGTGGGTTTCTTGAAGGTGAAGTGGATGCAGCGATGGTCGGTCCAGTGGAGTTCGGTGGTGTGGTTGAAGGAGACGTGGGGGCTTGTGGAGAAGATGGGGTCAAGCGTGTGACTGGCGGAGTGGGTGGGTGTTGTGACGAGTTGTCTGAGTCCGAGGTTGGCTAGGTTGTCGATCAGGGTGGTGGAGTTGGTGTTGTTGTTGTTCTCGAGGTGGAAGTTCAGGTCCCCGAGGAGGATGTAGTCCGTGGAGGCGAGGGCGTGTGTGCTGACGAAGTCGGCGATGGAGTCGCTGAACTGTGGTTGGGGTCCGGGGGGTCTGTAGACGAGGGTTCCTCTGAGGGTGGTGTTGGGATCCGTGTGGATCTGGAAGTGCAGGTGTTCGTCGGTGCTGAGGGTGTCGTCGGTGTTGGTCGAGACTCTGAGAGTGTTCCTGTGGACGATGGCGATTCCTCCTCCTGCTCCGTTGGTGCGGTCCCTGCGGGTGATCTTGTAGCCTTCCGGGACGGCTATGGCTATGTCGGGTGCCGAGGCGGGGTTCAGCCAGGTCTCCGTCAGGAAGGCGACGTCTGGGGAGGTTGAGTCGAGTAGGTCCCAGAGTTCAACGGCGTGTTTGCGGGCGGAGCGGGTGTTGAGAAGGATGCATCTGAGGTGGGTGGGTTCTTTCCTGGTCGGCGGCATGGTGGGGCGGATGCTTGTGAAGCTGCAGTTCCGGCAGGTGAAAGCTCCGTGGGTGCGCTTCGGGGTGGCCAGGAACCAGGTGTGTGATCGTCCGGTGTTGAGTGCGTGGAGGGATCTGGCATCGTAGCGGTGTCGGGCGTCGTGGCGTTTGCGGGGTCCTGGCGCTGGGCGCGGTCCAGGCGCGGACGGGCGCAGACGGGCTTGCCTTAGGCGCACATTTGGCGTGCCAGCGGCGCGCCCGCTGCGTGCGTCCGCTGTGCGGCCGCTGGACAGCCTCCATATGAGGGGATGTGGGAGGGAGGAGCAGCTGGGAGGCGGGAGCGGGGCGGCGAATGGGATTGCAGGGGGGCGGGGCCACAGGGGCGGGGCCGCAGGGACGCAGCGGCGGGAAAAACAGGCGGGGCCGCGGGAGAACTGGGCACAGGAAGGAAAAACATGTTTTGGCAAGAAAACAAGTACAGGCACAGAGGAATAAAAACAAGTCTGGGCAAGAAAGCAAGTTAGGCACAGGGGGATAAAAACAAGTCTGGGCAAGAAAGCAAGTACAGGCACAGAGGAATAAAAACAAGTCTGGGCAAGAAAGCAAGTTAGGCACAGGGGGATAAAAACAAGTCTGGGCAAGAAAGCAAGTTAGGCACAGGGGGATAATAACAAGTCTGGGCAAGAAAGCAAGTTAGGCACAGGGGGATAAAAACAAGTCTGGGCAAGAAAGCAAGTACAGGCACAGAGGAATAAAAACAAGTCTGGGCAAGAAAGCAAGTTAGGCACAGGGGGATAAAAACAAGTCTGGGCAAGAAAGCAAGTTAGGCACAGGGGGATAATAACAAGTCTGGGCAAGAAAGCAAGTTAGGCACAGGGGGAAAAAAAACAAGTCTGGGCAAGAAAGCAAGTTAGGCACAGGGGAAAAGTACAGGATTAGGCAAAAACAATGCAGGCAGAGCCGTGCAGCAGCGTGGGGAGCGACCTGCCTGCGAGCAGGGTCAGAGGTCGCTCCTTTCACCGCTGCGCGGCCTCCATATGAGGGGATGTGGGAGGGAGGAGCAGCTGGGAGGCGGGAGCGGGGCGGCGAATGGGATTGCAGGGGGGCGGGGCCGCAGGGACGCAGCGGCGGGAAAAACGGGCAGGGGCCGCTGGAGAACTGGGCACAGGAAGGAAAAACAAGTTTAGGCAACAAAACAAGTACAAGCACAGAGGAATAAAAACAAGTCTGGGCAAGAAAGCAAGTTAGGCACAGGGGGATAAAAACAAGTCTGGGCAAGGAAGCAAGTACAGGCACAGAGGAATAAAAACAAGTCTGGGCAAGAAAGCAAGTTAGGCACAGGGGAATAAAAGCAAGTCTGGGCAAGAAAGCAATTTAGGCACAGGGGAATAAAAACAAGTCTGGGCAAGAAAGCAAGTTAGGCACAGGGGGAAAAAAACCAAGTCTGGGCAAGAAAGCAAGTTAGGCACAGGGGAAAAGTACAGGATTAGGCAAAAACAATGCAGGCAGAGCCGTGCAGCAGCGTGAGGAGTGACCTGCCTGCGAGCAGACACGACAGCACAACTTACTGTGGCAACCTTGCTCAGCCATGTACATGAACCATCAATGGCATGGCACCGCAGCCACACAATAGCAGAATGTGGGCAGAGGTGGGAACCAGGTATGTGCGAAGGAGGCAAGTGACCCATGAATGAGAATGTACTCAATGCCAACTGTGGCGGAGATGTCCTGGACAGATTGCAGTATGTAGACCACAGACATATCCATGCCCACATGCACTGCTGATGTGTGGAGTGTAGTGGACAGTGGACGTAACCATGTCACCACAGCCAGTGGGGAAGAACGTGGAAATGTAGCTTGTGACGTCCCCCCCTGCAAGCGTGTGCGGAGTGGCCTGGCCCGGCGTACGCAAGGCCAGCGTAGGGGTGTGAATAAAAAGCACTTAGCCCTGGGCGTGGTCCTCTTCTGGAATGGCAAACGTGCCTGTCAGTGTGGCACCTCCTACCCCGCCACGAGGCCGACACCCTCGCCGTGAGGGCTGTGGCCTGCTAACCTATGCGCCTGCTGCACCACAGGCGCTGGACTCCCAACCTGTCATGCCCGCCCCTGCGTATCCAGGCCTCACAGCTAAACTGCCGACACCGGCGTGTGTCTAAGAGGGCCCACCACGTGCCGGCGCAAACTCCAAGCCCAAACCCCGCATCCTTGGCAGCCTCCTTACACTATCGCGGCCTCCGCGCCACAGGCCGGCTTTACCCCTTTTCCGTTTATGTACTCCACCGCTGTCTCCGGCCTACACTACGCTCAAGTAGGTCACACATGTGGAACTGAATCGTGATATCTGCATGGCGGAGTCCATATCATTGTACGCAAGGAGACGAGTAAGAGGAAGATGCGGTTCAGTTCGGAGGAGAAAAGGACCCTCTTCACGGAGGTGTCCGGACACTGCCGACAACTGACCTGCTGTCACTAACTCTGTGCATCGTGGACCAATGACAAGTGGATGTGTGCCCCTACTGACCGCTGCCCCGGGCCTACACTGTGGTCAAGTAGGTCACACATTTGGGACTGAGTCTTGATTTGGCAATGGCCGAGTACACACGCAAATGCAGAGTTTAACTCACTATACTCCCTTCTATGTGGTGACACAAAGTATGTGCATGGGATCCCAGCCACACGTGTCTGTGGGCCCTTGAAGACTATGCCTTCAGACTACACTGCGGGCCTGCAGGCCTCACACAAATCCAATCCAGTCCGTAACAGGCAGGACACGGCATTGTCGCTGGCTAAACACCCGCTCAGCTCTGTCGCTACTGCCTCGGTCAACCACGAGTCATCACCCATGCCATTTCAACGCTGTGTGTTAGTGTTCCAGGAGGAGCTTGCTGAACAGCGGTTGGCCCGCGCTGCCCGCTGCCTCCGGACCACACATCGGTCGAGTAGGTCACACATTGGGAATTCAGTCATGAATCATTTATGGCTGAGCTGATAACATTGTACTGTCCGCGTCGCAGACTGCATCCCCTTACAGCTCCGGTGCCACTAAGTCTGTTCCCCGACATCCATGGACACTTACTTCTTGAGATTTGTTGGAGACTGAGTCCATGGCTTGGGGGTTGTCTTCATCATCGTGTCGGTGATACTGACTATGTTGCCAAGACGAGGCTGTAGCATTCCACTCCTCCATTTGCCGCTTCCGGACGGCTTCTGCCCTCTGCATCATGCCCTGGAGGAGCCCTTCCACTGTCCCCCACAAACCTCCGCGACATTCACCTTCGATATCGACAAGGACCCGCTCACCTAGCGTGGCACTATCTCACTGCACCACAAGTCACCGTCCCGTGGCGGTGTGCCTGTGCCAGCCGCAGTGCATCCGGGGCCACTAACTCTATGCAGCTCAAATCATGGCCCCAACCTGAGGGCATGTCGGATGGCCTCTGTTCCGATGGCCTGGGGGCATCAACGCCATGTCTCTGTGGCCCTGTGCTGTCCGCTGCCTCCGGCCTCAACTGCGGTCCACCTGGGCTCACATATCAAATTGAGTCCTGGCCTGCCCGGACGTCGCATCACCGCAGGATGCACACGCCACCACTGCCAGGACCAACTCCAAATGACAGGTGCCAGAGTCGTAAGTGTCTAACTGCCAGACTGTCAGAGTTGCTCACACCTGTCGTGGGTGCCATCATCAGCTTGATACCCTGCTCAGCCCTTCAGGTGCCACTTACTCAGTGCACAACGAATCAAGGAGCATTCTGCTTGCATGTTGGGTGAACACTGTACTCTCTCCGGCTGCCACCATGATGCTTCACAGTTGTTTCTGTTATGCTGGTGTTTTATGTTTCTGCTTCAATTGTGATCACTGTTCAAGTTGTTGCCAGCACCAATGACTCCCTGAGGGCTGGCTGACACTCACCCCACACACGCGTCACTGTACATGTGACCATGCCAATAAAGGTGTCGGGTGCACGTGCCCATGACCAGTTCAAGAGCTCTATGAGTGTGTCCGTGTGCTCATGATGTACGCATTCGGGCCACGGCCCCACAACATCACATTGTGCCGTGTGCAGAGGACGCAGCCATGCCACCGCAGGCAGAGTGTGGGACATTGGACGTGTAGCTTTGTCATCCCCCACTCAATACGTAAGAGGAGTGGACTGGGCCGGCGTGCGCCAGTCCAGCGTGGGGATGTGGATGATTATCCCATGGCTCTGGGTGTGGTCAGTCCTGGAAATGTGCAAATGCAGGTGTCTCTGTCGCAGTGTGGGTCTCCTTTGGGGAGTATAGGTGGTCCCTGATGGGACTTAGACACCCACGTATGTGATCTAGTTCGGCTTCCATGAGGTGGGACCCCACCCGCACCTGTTCGGACACCCCCTTCTGGCAGTCTGACACCTGGCCTTGGAATGCGATGTGTGCTTCGGTGTGCTGCTGGGAGCCAGCCGTGGTGGTGCGTGCGTCCAGCTGTGTTGTCTGTGCAGGGGGTGGGGTATCCTCGATGCAGCTGGGCTGCCCTGCTCCTGGGGGTCGATTGCCCGAAGATGTCCATGAACTGTTGTAGGGCGTCGGTGTCGGAAGTGTGGAGGTCCTCTTCAGAATCACTGTGGAGTTGTCTGGTCTGCTCTGCTGGAGGTGTTGTTTGTCCCTCTGCAATGTGAAGGGGAGATGCTTGTTGACATTGTGTTGGCATGTATGTTTACGCATTATTCAGGTTTACATACAGACTGCATGACAATGTACATTGTGACTGTTTGGGAGGAGCGGACTATTTGATGCGGGACAGTGGACATTTGGACTACATTACGTAGGTGAGGTTGTACACGTACATTTTCATCTCACAGTTCCCTGCTATGTCAGATGTCATTGGCCATTTGCTACGCACAGGCGGACCCAGTTGTGTCCTCTGTTCAGCAGTGTAAGTGTTGCATTGTGTACCATATTGTCGTCCATGTGGATGTGCTGGCATTGCTATGTGTGTGTGCTGCATTGTGGGAGGGTCGCACCTGCAGCTGTGATTTTGCTGCCCCTTATCCCTTGGAGGTGGTGTGCCTTTGACTTTTGTGCTTTGAAGGTGCTGTGATGTTGGCGACTTGGGTCATTTGTGCTCTTGGACGGTTTTTGTACTCTTGTGCATTGTTTGTCTGCAGATGTATTGTTGACGTCAGTGGTTGTTTGTGCACGTAGATGTGTCACAGTGTGACCTGCTCCTTTCCAGATGTGGTCCACACTCAGCCACCTCAGTCTCGTGGCGTGCACAATGTCATGGTGATTGTACTCCAGCCATGCTGCTGGTCATGTGGTGTCACTTGCATTGTCAGGCTCTCACATACGCATCTTTGCTGTGTTTCGCACGGGTGCATGTGTGTGTTGTAGACTTGGTGATGTGTGGGGTGTGACCCCTTTGGGCTCATGGTGGACGGGGTCCTACTTGATGTTTGTATGTCTGCTGCAGTGTGCCACGGGGATCAGGGACATGACCCAGGGTCGTTGTGGGTGTGTGGTGTGCTACACGTCGTTGGGCATGTGTGCCATTGTGCCTGTCCCCCCGTCCCCCCAGTCCCTGTTCGTTACTCACCCTGTTGATGTTGTGTCAGGTCATGTCGAGCTGTATCAGGACTCCCGACTCCTTGCACCGTCTCCGCACTGATGACTGTGGGCGCCATTTGCTCCAGCTCCTCCTGTGGCGCTGGACTCCCACCTCCATTCGCCGTTGCTGCCTTACTGTTGGCAGCGGGTTTCTGCTTGGTTTGGCTTTTCACATCATGCCAGCGCATCTTGGCCTCATCGACACTCCGACTGCATTCACGATGGAATGCCATTTTTCTGTCTGTGTTGCCAATGACACGGTGGAGGTGACGGACAGTTGTTGTTCGTGCTCTGTCACCTCCGTGAGGACGATCCGGTTGTCATGCGGACTGTACCTTGCATTCCTCTTCCTCTTCTCCTTGGCCTTCCCCGACCCCGAGGTTCCTTGCTGGTGGTCTGTGGGGCTTGTGGGGTTTGCGTTGACCTGGGCACTGGTTCCATGTTGCTACGCAGTTTATTTTGTTTTTGTTGTTTTTTTTTGCTGTTCTGCTTTTATTGTGCATTTTCCCTCATGACGCGTGGGAATTGCAGGCCTGTCGCTGGTTATCGCTGATTTTTGTATCGCGTTGGCCTCATCGCGACTTTATTTGCGTTAGTGTTTCGCATTTTTGCGGCGTCGCGTTGATTTTAACGTGGACATTTGACGCGTTATCGTGGGACTATCGCATGGTGCCGCCAGGTTGAGAATACTACGTTAACACGGCGTTGTTTTCCCGCGATAGACTGCGATATTCAAAGTTGCGTTAAGCTAAATTTGCGGTGGTTATCACACGTTCTTGAGAATATGCCCCTTAGAGTAGTAAGGAGAGTAAGTGTATAATAAAACATTTTCCATGCTTGCACTGCAAAAATACCTAAAGAAGGAACAGGGAAGGTTCTTTGGGGAAGGATGACACAAGGTGGGAAATAAATGGAAAAAAAGGAAAAACATTTTTTGGAAAGTTGTCTGGTTGTGTAGGAAAACAGTCCTTCAAGGTTTAAGCCCTTGAATACATTCAAGATTTAGGTGACTGGTTTAATATTTGCAAACAATAGAAATAGAGACCAGGTGCTCTCGATAATATCTTAAAATGTGAATGACTTAAGGTTAAAGAAGAAGCAGCACCTGATATTGGAATACCTGCTGGAAAATTATGTTTACTTTTTTAAACAAGAAATGCACATTTTGCGTGCTTCTCAAGTGAATACTGCTAAAACACAAATCATGGCCTCGAATTCTACATGGGAAAGCAGTGAAAAAAGAGCACATAAGATATCTGGGGAAAAAAGTGGTTCAAAACCTTGATAAAATTGCTGAGACAAATCTTAAAAGAATATTATGGAGTCTGAAGCAATGATGATTCAATGGCAAAAACTCCCCTTAACAGTATATGGCTGAGCAAATTTGGTAAAGATGCTAATCCTGCCTATACTTACATTCCTGTTTGATAACATCCCTCTGAGTTTTAATAGAACAGATATAGCTAAGTATCACAGGAAGATAAGAAGCTTTATGTTGATTTCAAAGGCCATAAGAAACTCTTGAAGCTCTTGAAGCAGGCGTAAGGAGTGACGCAGCACAATACGTATAGGCTGCCCCTGAGCATTGCTGGAGTTGCGTTGCGCTTCTGACAACTCCAGCAATGCGCTGCCCTTACGACAAAAGATGCGACACGCATCTGTCTATCCTTGTGCCACGGTGCGCCGCATTGTAAATGCGACGCATCCGTGGTGTTGCAAGGGTATTTTGGGCATCCCTGCTAATATGCAGAGATGCGCCAGTCCTTGTAAATCTGCCCCTGAGTTTCCCCTGGTGTGATAAAAACAAAAGAGGGACAACATTACGAGAGCCTGCTGATTGATGTGAAAAGCACTGAAAACCATGTTAGAGAGGACACTTGTAAAGCAAAGCAATAGTACTTCTTCAGAAAATTAAGCAGCAGTAATCGTTTTTTATTTCTAATCACAAAAATAAATCTAACTCTACATATTTGTTTTTACAGGTTGTAAGATAATAATTTTTGTGAAAAGAAAGCCTCTAGGAATAGAGCTTATGTCCAAGGTGACTTAGTGCCATTAGATACCCTGTATTTTCCGGTAACTTGTAATTAATTGCATGTTTTACTCCTTAATGACTGTTTAGTTTCACTTTCATTTGTCAAACTGCTCTCCCTTCTGCAAGGCATTGTCCAAGAGTCTCCCCACATCTGAGCCTGTGCTCTTCCTCCAAAGACCACCAGCGAGTGACATCCTGGACATCCAATGAGCATTTAGGAATGTCTTAGCAACATTTTGGAGATAATAGTGTTATTTATTGGACACATAGAGGTGAGAAGATGGGGCACCCACACGTTAGCTTTCCTGTGGTTTTGAGTGCATATACCGGTATCTAATTAACAAAACAGGTATTTTGATTCCCGTCCGGGAACACGTCCTGCTTAAAAAAAAAAAACTCCTCTGTTGTAAGCTGGGACTGCTGCCTGCTTGGGAATTAAGTGCAGCGCTGATTTAATTCTGCCGGCGGAATTAATTAATAATTCCGCGTTACATGAGTAACGCGGAATTACTAAATTACTACATTAAAAATTCCGCCCACCCCTAGTATAAAGTTATGTCCATATTATGCATTCCTATATGAGACTCCCCAAGTGCACTTGAATGTGTGACAATTCAAATGTGCTGCCCATTAAGAGAAGCAGGAATTTTCAAATGGGATAAGCTGGTAGAGGAGGATAAGTCATTCTCCTAGGAGTACTGGAAAGAAAATTCAAAAATAAATCTGCTGGGATTTAAATACTAGCAACTAAAGTCCTGCCTTGAAATACAAGGATGGGTCTGGAAGGAGATATTCCAAATGGAGCTGAAACTGCAAAATACTCTACCTAGAAAAAAAGATGTCTCGATGTGGTACTGGTATATACTGCCTGCAGCAGACAGAAATCAGAAGTTACAGTGTCTGGGAAGGATATTTGCCTATGACTGAACTAGAAAATATATGACAAATATCTTTGAATACTTTTGTTAAATCTGCTCCACTCAGGAGAAATCATTTCTTCATTCTCCACAGAGTATACTGGACCTCAGAAAAACCAGTTAGGATTAGAAAAAATAGTAGAATAGATGTAAAATATGTAGGATACTGAAAGCAGATGATCTGCATATATTTTTCAACTGCCAAATGCAGTGTCATTATCTTCACAGTGTGTGTAAAACAATATCTTTGATCTTTACGCAGAAATTGTGCTAAGCTCAATTATTGTGGGGCATATTAACAACGGCCAGCGATAATTATCGCTGGCCGTGCGTAGCGATAATTATATTATCGCTGGCTATCTCTGGCATTTATCGCCCTGGTAGCGTGTTATTAACAACGCGTTACTCCAGGGCGATAAAAATACCAGAGATAGCGATGTTATACGCCTTTTGCAGGGAACATCGCTGGTTTTCCAGCGATGTTCCTGCAAAAGGGCGATGACCTGCTGGATACGACCCACAGGGTCGTATCAGCAGAATCCACCTCCTATGGCTAACATAGGTAAGTCGGGATTATAGCAGACGTTAGATTTTGGCGAAAACGGCCGTTTTCGCCAAAATCTAACGTCTGCTATAATCCTGTGGGCTGCCTTGTAAATATCGCGATGTGCACATCGGCGATATTTACAACGTAGCCCATCCGGGGTACGCCCAGTAACGCCCACTTTGTATCTCATTAGAGATGCAAGGATGGGCGTTGGGGGGAAAGGGCGATAGTGCAGGGATTCACGCGATAGCGTGACCTTGCTGATTAGGCGATAGAATTATCGCCGCTTTCCGTCCGAAAACGGACGCTAAAGCGGCGATAATTGTCTATCGCCTCGTTGTTGATATGCCCCTGTATTCTTTGCAGTTTAGGGAGAATATGTAGAGTCAACTTCCATCAAATTACAGTAAGCTAGGATTTTATTTGATATTATCAAGAAGAGGAATGTGTACAAAATGGTCCCAGACAGTGGCCCCAACACACAATCAGATTGGTTGAAACATGCAAACTATGTATGAACTTTTATTTTGCAATCTTCGAAGAGGTAGAAAGTCCAGTTTTGGCATTTGTTCCAGAGCTGTTAGACTGGTCTTACAATGATCTAATTTGACATCCGATTATTACAACATACTAGACATTTGAAATATGGGAATCTAACAGAATATTGCACTAAAAACTGCAGCAAATGTGAGAGTGTTGGTGGAGAACACTAGTACTGCATGTTTCCTTCATTTAGTTGTGCTTGATTTTCACTTGACCTGTGCTAGCCGGGACGTTTTCAGAGCGTTTCCGAAAACTGATGTAGCCACATTTCACCTACTCGGAGTATAGGAAAGTGCCTCATGTTGCATGATCACTCCATTTTTTGTGGACTGATGCTACTGGCTTTTTGACTTGTAATGGAACCCTGCTAACCAGGACCCAATGCATGTGCTCTGACCCCTAAAACATGTCAAACGTTTTTATATTCCTAATAGGCATATTTAGCTTACAAATAAGCCTCTAGAATATGGTACAAAGCGTACCCCAGGCCTGTAAGCTAAATGCCACTAGTAAGCTGCAGCACCCATTGTGTCACTTACTACAGTGCAAACATGACTGTAGGTCTACCATTGTACCCGGGCTATGGCTGTTTTAAACCCCACATATGATCTGCCAAAATAAGAGGTGTGGTGCTGCGGCCAAGGCTGCCGACTCCGAAGCACGGGGGCTCACGGTTCGATCACCGGCGGCAGGTTAGCCCCGCACCTTGTGACTCTGGGCAAAAGCTTGTTTAATCTTCCCGACGGCCCCCAGCGCAGGGACACCTCTCCTGAGGTAGTTGTGCGCTTTACAAATGCTGGTATTATTATTATTATTATTATTATTATTATTAAATAACCCCCAAAAATGTTCTTTTTAATACTAATACATTACACCTAAGTGGGTCTTACAGCCGATAAAGCAGGATGCATGGTATTTAAAAGTAGGACATGTAAATGCCTGATGTTAAACATGTGCTTATGTTGAAAAGGCCCCAGCTATAGATTCCATTCTTAGACATTTTCAAGTATTTATTACAAGCTCAATTCACTGGTGCAGTTGGATTTGTAATAACTATTTTGGAAAATGTATTTTTCGAAAGTTACCTTTTTCCCTGTCTTCAGCATCTGGAGGTCCTTTTGCATGAGCGCTAACTGTCACATAGTAGAGCAATGTCCTTGGGTTTTGGGAGGTGTTCTGTTCTTCTGGCAGGATGCCCATCTGTGTTGTGTCCAGGGACTTGATTATTTTCAAAGAGGCCTACCCTGTCATAGGCAAATGCTATCCAACATCTAGACTCAGCCCTTCTTTGTTCCCCCAGTCAGGCATGCACCAGTGGCAGTGAGAGAGGAGCTGCCCCCAGAACTGGTTTGAAGTAACCACTGAGTAGGGGTTGCTCATTTCCCTGGCCACACTCTGGGGTGGACACAAGATTCTGCACAAAGGGAGAAGGGTTTAACTATCTTCGAATTGGACATAGAGAGACATAGTGGGATTGTTTGCCATACAGCACACTTGAACTGCTGCAACAGTGGGTAGGGATAGTATTGGGAACTTTTCCCCTATTAACTTGGGAGGGGTCAGGAGTCACCCCCACCCACTGGCTAGTACCAGCATAAATGTGGCACCCTGGCATTCCTCTTCAGAATACAACTGGACCTGTGGAAAACAGAAGAAGGTCATTCAGAGCTGGAAAAAATGACTATTCCCAACTTTTCCAAGGCCCTTGGAAAGCTTCTCCTGGTCAGTCCTGAAGCCCACAGCTCATCAGGGCATTCTTCTAGGCAGCAAGGTTCTCTCCAGCCAGGTCTCTTGCAGTGTCCAGTCCTTAGCGGTCAGCTGTGCCCTCATGGAATCAAGACACACCCTACTTTTAATGTCCCTGAAGCAACAAATAAGAGGCCAACCACGTAACCCTTGTAGAGCAGTTCCAGTTCCTGGGTGCCAGCAGGAATTCAAGTCCTCAAAATACTTGTGTGAGTCCTCTTCTTTCAGCAGATCCTTCTTCTTCTCAGGTCCAGGAATGTTCTGAGGAGGTGGTGGTGGAGGTGCTAGATTTATCCTTAGCCAGTGACTGGAGAAATTCTACCATGAAATTATACCTAATCTTTAGCAAACCCATGTTCTTTTGAATCACTGCTGCTTTACCTTACTGAAAATTACCCAGGTCCCATGTTTCAAGATGGCAAAATCATTTACCATCAGACTTCTACTCCTAATCGTCTCCCTTTATTAAGTGGGCTCTCACACCTGACATGTGCAAAACAAGTTTACTCTCTTACTGTCACGGAGGCCTGGCTGACTGGAAGGGCCTTGGGAATGAATAGAAGAAACCCACCTTGGCATTTCAAAATCAAAAGGGTAGTACTAAAGCTGTTATTTGTTCTACCATCTTGTCCTGTCCACTCGTAGATAGCTAATCCCTGCTAAGTTATCTGCAGGTAACACCCATTGGTCATTCCTGGGCTCCATAGCAGACCTTTGCCCTCTGGAGGTGTAATGAGTGGCAGGACTATTTTAAGCCAGATCCAGCAGCCAAAAGTACATTTTTATAACGTTACCTTTCTGCTTAAGTTAGCAAAAGTCTGATTTCACCATTAAACTTGATATTGAAGACTAAGGGTAAAGATCTTTGAAACTTTTTTTGTAGACTTTTCCTAAGAGCCATAGCAAATTAGGATTTTAAATGCCTGTGAGCCCAATGCACATTTCACCCACTGACAAGACCCACCGTCAAGGTGGTTCCTTCCAATCTTCTGGAACTTTGCCGTACGGCTCTGTCAGACATGTTACAGCCATATAGTAAGATTTCAAAAAACGTATTTATTTTTAAAAACAAAGCCCTAAAGTGGGTTTTTGTTTGTGAAAATAAAAAGAAACAATGCCCAACTCACCGTAGGAGTCATCTCACATGGCAAGGGGGGCATTTTTAGATTTACTGCCCCTTACCACCAGGGTTTTCTTGGTGGTGGTGGACAGTAAAAAACAGCTATATGTCCTCATAGCTAAATTGAGAGGACGGCCTTATAGCCACTTCTCCAAATGGCCCTTATTCCGTCAGGCCGGTGGAGAAGTTTGCCCATGGTCTTGACCAAACTATGGTCCACCTGCATCTAAATTTGACAAGCAGACCATTATATTGGTGGTAAGGATGCTCAGTCTACAAGGCCTACACAGTAAAATCGTTTTGGCTTTTATTTCATGGTGAGGGCACACTAACACTAATATGTAGCTTGCTCATTTTTATATATTAGAACTCTGCCCTGTGGGCTTACAAGACAAATTTTAAGTGTGACATGAATTTATAAAAATAGGATGATTTTGTTGCATGGAAATGGCATTTTTCCATGACACACGTCATTCCACTGCCTTTAAATTGAAATCTAGCCAGAGCAAAGCCATGCTCTTGACAGAAATTCAATTTTGTCACATATGGGGCGGTGTAAATATATGCTGCAGCCCACATATGACCCTTAACTTTCCGTGCCCTAGGTGTACTTTAGCAACCACAAGGAGATGATGGACGGAGTGCTGAAACTTTTCAAACACTCACCCCCAGTCACAGATATGGGTTGAATCCATCATCATTCTTTAGCTCACTTTGCCACCCCAGTTCAGACACAGCTATATGCAAATCAGTCTTGACCCTGTGCCTCATGGGAACAGTCCAGACCGAACTGCCAAGCCATGTCTTCCCTGGACTGAAATCAAGCATCCTGGGACCGGTTTCGGGCTAACAGCCCTCATCAGCCAGGCTAGCTTGAATCCAGTGGCAAAGTGAGCAAGGGACCAACATATGGGCATACCCTGCGAACTTAGGGCGAACAAAGCAACCACAAGGAGATGATGGACGGAGTGCTGAAATTTTTCAAACACTCACCCCCAGTCACAGATCTGGGTTGAATCCATCATCATTCTTTAGCTCACTTTGCCACCCCAGTTCAGACACAGCTTTATGCAAATCAGTCTTGACCCTGTGCCTCATTGGAACAGTCCAGACTGAACCGCCAAGCCATGTCTTCCCTGGACCGGAATCAAGCATCCTGGGACCTGTTTCGGGCTAACAGCCCTCATCAGCCAGGCTGGCTTGGATCCAGTGGCAAAGTGAGCAAGGGACCCACGTCTGGGCATACCCTGCCAACTTAGGGCAAACAAAGCAACCACAAGGAGATGATGGACGGAGTGCTGAAACTTTTCAAACACTCACCCCCAGTCACAGATCTGGGTTGAATCCATCATCTTTCTTTAGCTCACTTTGCCACCCCAGTTCAGACACAGCTATATGCAAATCAGTCTTGACCCTGTGCCTCATGGGAACAGTACAGACCGAACTGCAAAGCCATGTCTTCCCTGGACCGGAATCAAGCATCCTGGGACCGGTTTCGGGCTAACAGCCCTCATCAGCCAGGCTAGCTTGAATCCAGTGGCAAAGTGAGCAAGGGTCCCACGTCTGGGCATACCCTGCCAACTTAGGGCGAACAAAGCAACCACAAGGAGATGATGGACGGAGTGCTGAAACTTTTCAAACACTCACCCCCAGTCACAGATCTGGGTTGAATCCATCATCATTCTTTAGCTCACTTTGCCACCCCAGTTCAGACACAGCTATATGCAAATCAGTCTTGACCCTGTGCCTCATGGGAACAGTCCAGACCGAACTGCCAAGCCATGTCTTCCCTGGACCGGAATCAAGCATCCTGGGACCGGTTTCGGGCTAACAGCCCTCATCAGCCAGGCTAGCTTGAATCCAGTGGCAAAGTGAGCAAGGGACCGACCTCTGGGCATACCCTGCCATCTTAGGGCGAACAAAGCAACCACAAGGAGATGATCGACAGACTGCTGAAACTTTTCAAACACTCACCCCCAGTCACAGATCTGGGTTGAATCCTTGACTGGGGGTGAATGTTTTGATTTGTTCTGCATTCCGTCCACCCATTGTGTGTCTTTTGCTTTCTCGCCCTAAGTGCGCCGGGTATGCTCAGACGTGGGTCCAGGGCTCACTGTGCCACTGGAATCAAGCTATCCTGGCTGATGAGGGGTGAAACCCCGAAACCGGTCCTATGATGCTTGGTGCCGGTCCAGGGAGGACCTGGCTTGGCAGTTCGGGCTGGACTGTTCCCATGAGGCACAGGGTCAAGACTGATTTGCATGTGGCCAGGTCTAAACTGGGGTGGCATGGTGAGCAAAAGAATGATGGATTTAACCCAGATCTCTTGACTGGGGGTGAATGTTTTGATTTGTTCTGCATTCCGTCCATCAATTGTGTGTTTTTTGCTTTCTCGCCCTAAGTGCGCCGGGTATGCTCAGACGTGGGTCCCGGGCTCACTGTGCCACTGGAATCAAGCTATCCTGGCTGATGAGGGGTGAAACCCCGAAACCGGTCCTATGATGCTTGGTGCCGGTCCAGGGAGGACCTGGCTTGGCAGTTCGGGCTGGACTGTTCCTATGAGGCACAGGGTCAAGACTGATTTGCATACGGCCAGGTCTAAACTGGGGTGGCATGGTGAGCAAAAGAATGATGGATTTAACCCAGATCTCTTGACTGGGGGTGAATGTTTTGATTTGTTCTGCATTCCGTCCATCAATTGTGTGTCTTTTGCTTTCTCGCCCTAAGTGCGCCGGGTATGCTCAGATGTGGGTCCCGGGCTCACTGTGCCACTGGAATCAAGCTATCCTGGCTGATGTGGGGTGAAACCCTGAAACCGGTCCTATGATGCTTGGTTCCGGTCCAGGGAGGACCTGGCTTGGCAGTTCGGGCTGGACTTTTCCCCTGAGGCACAGGGTCAAGACTGATTTGCATATGGCCAGGTCTAAACTGGGGTGGCATGGTGAGCAAATGAATGATGGATTTAACCCAGATCTCTTGACTGGGGGGTGAATGTTTTGATTTGTTCTGCATTCCGTCCATCAATTGTGTGTCTTTTGCTAGGTGTACTTTAGGCACCATTTAGAATGGGCTTCTAGGGATGTTAAATCGGCAAAATAAGAAATTCTAATGTACAGCACATGTTTTTGAGGGTAATCACAGGCACTTTAACACTGTGATAACGTCCCAACACCAGCAAAATACTGTCTAGAAAAAGGTAAAACTACTGAGGTGACCATTCAGAGAAGGTGTACATGTTACAACAAATCAAAAAACACTGCAGCACTGTAATCACACTCTTTTCACCCTACTGACTGAATCCAGCAGAAGAACACAGCAAAAAAAGCCCACCACATCACAACAAAATGTTTTTCATAACAACATCCCATACCACATAGCAACAAAAGAAAAGCAGAACAACAACATAATAGCAAGACAAAAACACATGCATGCAGCACATTTAAAGAACACCACAACAAATCATAATGATACATGGTATGACCCTTTTTTTAAAATTACTTTTATTTCTTTGATTTTTTAAACATTTTTACAGTTGTATAATCTGATTGCTTGAATATCTGCAATGACTAAAACTATGTAATATTATGTTCTTTTATTTCTTTTAATGTTTTAGCTGCAGGGCATTATTTTGTAATATCATTCGCTGCCTCCATTGATTTGTATGTGATTCCTTTGCAAATCCTGTGAGTGGGCATGTGTGGATTGTGATTTACTCTAGGGCTTGGTTGGAACAGGCTTGATCCTACTTGGTCTGTGGTACTACTGGAGGACACGTGGGTGTAAAATGGCAACTAACTTACACATTTGTAGATATTGTGATATTTCCTAGTACTTCACTTTGCACCTCTCTAATTTTCCTATTTATCCTCTCATTTTGTATTGTATATTCACTACTTTCTAGTCACTCCCCTTCCCACCCCCACATTTAAACCTAAAATGTAAAACTTTGTGTGCGTAGCCCTCCACGGTGAACTCTGCACATCAGAGTTATGACTAGCATAACCATGGATCTATCCCCACATCTTTAACAATTACATTTATGAGTATGTGAAGTAGTGCTAGAGCAGTACTATTAGACATACTTGTAACTAGCTCTGTGAATTGAATCTATAAGGTTTTCATTCTTCTTATCCAATGCAAAACATATCACTGTTCTTTCCTTAGCGATAATATCCATGTTGGGTAAGTGACACAGCAGTAAAGCATTAAATCTGCTATTGTTGTCTAGAGAGGTGAAGTGGTTTTAAGAGAAGTCCCGATGGCAGATCGTCTTACCCTTGGTAAAAACCCTGTATAGAAGAACAAGGTTTGCACAATATCTGCAATGCCAAACACAATTTCTTTCAACAGTAATAATACTGCAGTAAGACAAACATATTGCTCAGAGGAAAATTATGATTGGCTAGTGGAACTCATGTTCGAAGTGGTCCAGTAAATGTTAAAAGCACATTCAGAATAGGCAGTCCCATCTTTGAGAACTGCAAAACACAGAGCTTAACAAGCAAATATTCACACTTCCTTCATCACAACATCCAATATCAGCCAAAGAGATGAATGTTCTGCAGGAGGCCCGTCTAAATTCAAGACTGTGCTATTTCTTTCAAGAGATGGTAACCGGTTTTATAACTTAAAAAGGCCATACTCCATTTTTCAAAACTCAATGCCTTGCCTAAGGCATGAAGCAAATCCCTAAATCAAGTATTTATAAAGTGCGGCAAATCACCTATGAGGGTCTAAATCTAAAGCACTGGAGTTGCTAGCTGCCTCATGGTGATCTGTTCATTCGAACAGCCAGGTCCTTTCCTGAATTGCTGGAGTGATGAGACGGTCCTGAGGTGCAGTGGAAGGTTGAAACTTTGACTGCCAGGTGTGAGAAGGAACGTCCTCCGCTGTTGCCTTGGAGGATCCAGGGGCTGTCTGCGAGGTAGAGGGAGGCGGATCATAGGTGTCTGGCTGGATGGTGAAAGATCATGCATTTGTTGATGTATGCTGGTCCTTCGTTGTACAGGGCTATGTGGGTCAACATCTTGAACTGGCATCTCTTCTGGGTCAGGAGCCAGTGAAGCTTCTTAGAGTGGTGTGTGATGTGGGTCCGTCTGGGTAGGTCGAGGATGAGTCTTGCTGCTGAGTTTTGTATAGTCTGTAGTCTCTTCAGGAGGGGAGCGGTGATCGCGTAGAGTGTGTTCCCCTAGTCCTGCCTGCTGGTGACAAGGGCATGCGTGATGGTCCTTCTGATGTTGGCTGGGATCCACCTGAATATCATGTGGAGCATGCATAGAGTGTGGAAGCAGGTGGAAGAGTCTGTGTCTATCTGTTTCTTTGTAGATAGCTTGATGTCTACGATGATACCAAGGTTGAAGGCGTGGTCTGTCAGGAATGAAGGAAGAAGGAAGGAAGAGAATTCTTTTTTTTTTTACTAACTTGCCAACATTATTGAGCTAATTAGCTACCTTTGTAAAAATGACAATAATAATAGCCATCCTCATTGAACATCTTTGCATGCCTTGTTATCCACTACTTCAGATTTAGGGCCTTATAACAACTTTGGCGGTCCTACAGCAGACGTGCTATGCGCCATCTTCTGTAAGACTGCCAAAGCTGTGGTGTGACCACCTGCCAGATTAGGAGTTAAATGTTGGACTGGTGGGCGGTAAGTCTGGGCGGTGAACTCCTCTCCGTTTGCGGAGTTTGCAGAGTTTTTCACACTCCGCGCCCTGCAGAGCTGGCGGAGTTCCGAAAAACTCAGCTCCACGTAGCGGAGTTTTTTCCTCACTCACGTTTGCCAACAGTAAGTTAACAAGCAAGAGCGAGGAAAATCCAACACTAGACCACTTCCCTGCAAGATTTCTCAACGCGGACGGTGCTGATGGTCACTACCGCTCGAGTTGAAAAACCTTCCATTCGCTTTGAGAAAGCTGCCGCTTGAGTAGAACTTTTACTCGAGTGGCAGAAAGAAGCAGTGCAGTCTTGCACTGTGCGAGATGTCGTTCGTGCTGATTTTACAGGGTGGGACAAACACCCGGCACTATAATCAGTGCAAACGGCATGAGGTAACCAACTCCGCTGCTTGCGGAACCCCGCGTAGCTTGTCAGAGTTTTTGTCACTTCACGGAGTTCCGCACAGCGGAATTCCGCGAACTCCACCCAGGTGTCCTGCGGCGGTCTGACTGCGGTGGTCTGCTATGCTCATAGAAGAGCATATCATGCAGACCGCCGCAGTCAGAGCGCCGCCTGCACCTTCCTGCACGGTGTGGCATATATGCCACAATGTGCACGAAGAGGGGATGCAAATCCAGGGGGGAACTACGTGTACCCCCACATACACCCCCAGGTCCAAATCCAGCATGGGGCCCTGTTAGGGCCCCCTTTGTTGCCATTCCGCCACCCTTTTTATGGCAGCTTTACTGCCATGAAAAAGGCGTGAAATGGCAACTCGGAATATGCTTGGTGTACCGGCTGTGGCACGGACAGCATATTCCTGTAGGTGAAAGACCCCCGGTCCAGCGGGATCCTTGTTCCTGGCAGTGCCAGCGGTCTAGTGACGGTCCGACCACTGCAGTTGTAAAACTGCGGGTGGTCCCGCAGTACGACGGTCGTTGGACTGCCACCACGGGTATGGCAGTCCTATGGACCACCATACTTCCAATCAGGCCCATAGACTCATTTTATAGGCTTTAGCATATAACATCCTGAAGGCCATCATGTTATAGACTCCATAGTTGGCCTCATCTCAGTAACAAAATTGTTCATGAAGGAGACAAAATCATTATCATAAATAATAATTTTAGGCTACTTTCCAAAGATGAAACTGGCAAATTTATTTGTTAATCACTAGTCTTGTTTGTCTATGTAATACATACCCAACGACTACAGCAATTTCCATAATTTGCATCAGAATTTCCAGAACCATTATCAACTTATAACTTGAGGTAGATGTCTTCCATCAGAATAATTGTTTTAGCATGATTTAAAGTATATACCCAGTGCTTAGGTCATTGTATTTCCCTTCACCACAGACATACAAAAGGCATCAAAACCATATGCTTTTGTCTAAAGCTCCCAGATATATCTCTGATATTTTGTCAACTTGTTTATCTTCATCATCACCTTGATCTATCAGTTGAACATGGAAATTACTTCTAGCACACTTGCCTTCATGTTTTGCAATTCTTTATGTCACATAAAAATTGTGAATATTAACTCCGAAGTTCCAGTAAAGGTTAGATAAAAGTTCTGACTCATAGTGAGTTGGTTATCTGATATATATTCCGCTGAGAGTCAAGAAATGTCTTTGAGATACCACCGGAGTCATGGGATTTAAGGCCTTGGTTGGTGTAAGATGAAATGATAGACTTTGGTATATTTAAGGACCATAGCATGCCAATAATTATAATGTTCCATATTAACATACATGGATCATTCATTATAAACAACAAGTCAATGGTTACAGTTACTTAGTAGAAAGTGCATAACAAGTTCTGTAGAAATATTATGTCAAAGAATCTTTATTAGAACACTTGTGGCTTCCATGTTCTTTTTCATCAAGGAATAAATATATCAAGACTCATGGCTGTTGTGTATCCAGGTTTATTTTATGGCTGACTTCAAAGAAATCTCTCAATTAAAACCCATCTGCTAACATTGTAAAAGTGCATCAGCCTCTAGGATTGTAGAAATACAACAGTCAACACATGTTTCACCCTTGTGTTTGGTACACTTGGGACATGTTTTTAAGGCAACCTGTGCAAGTGAATAAACTAGAGGTAAAAGTGAAGAGGTGGTAAGAATTAAGGGCCGATTACGACTTTGGCGCAGTTGTGCCAGCTCTCTGCTGGCACAGCTGCACCAAAGCAGCGCCTTATTACAAGTTGAACTTGTGTAAGGCGGACAGTCCTTTGCCTTTCCCATTGCGGTGCCTGGAAAACAGGCACCGCAATGGGAACGGCAAAAAAAGTTCCAGCACAGAAGGTGACGTTCATGCTGTGCTGGAACTTTGGGGAACATGTATCCCCATGGCGGGGGGGCATGGGGATACATGAAATGGCTGGCGGTGCAGGAACTCATAATATGCTGGCACAGTCCCGCTGAGCATTTTACATTGTGGCGCAGCTCCACCACTGCCAGGGAACGACTGTTCCCTGGCGCAGCCGTGGTTCACCGCCGATACAACGGTGAGAGTCGTAATCCGGCAGATGGTGGACCGCCACTGCTGTCACACCGCAAGTGTGGAGATCAGAAGACCACTGTACTCGTAATCAGGCCCTTAGTTCTTTGTACTGAGCTTGTAAAGTTACAATTGTAAGTATGGGGTGCTAATGTCTAACTAATTTTAGCAGTAATTTATGAGGCTATTCAGGGAAAACAGCTGGTATACCTGTGGTTGATAGATTCTAGACTTCAGGAACAGTTACACACATGTGGGGAATGGACAATGGAACCAGGAAGCTAAAAAGATCTGTACTTGAGCCCCATCTGGGCCAGGGTGCTTGTGCTGAGTACAGGTCTTTTTAATTTCCTAGAACTGGTAACTAAACAAAAATTTTGTAAATCTGAATATTATTCTACTCAGAGAGTATAGAGAGAGTGGGTGACTGCATTGAATAAATAGTGTTTTACTTTCAACATGCTATCAAGATACAGCCTAGGAGTTCTGGCAGGCCTTTCCTGCTGTTGATGTCCATTGATGTCCATGTAGCTCTGCAAACAAACTCTTTTAATGTATGACAATATCTAGGCATGAGTCATTTATTTAAAGGCTATCCTTTTATTAAATATATTTGCCTATGTACAAAATGTGCTATTGTACGAATAATGGAAGAAAGAAAAAGATACAATTTGTGCATTATCAACTGAACACATTATACGTTTTGTAGGGAAAGCCTCGGCTGTGTGCAGGTAATTGCACTGGCAATTTGTGTTCTTTGGGGCAGATTTACCATTTTTTCACGTAGCGCACTGCAGCAGCCGCACATGCTGCGCTGCGCTACGTAAAAAGGAGAGAGGAGGAGAGCGCACTATTTATTAAAATAAGGCACTCTCCTCCCCTCTCACTAGCGTCGGTGCTGAAATCAGCTGCTGTGCGCCATGGAGACACCTTTGCACCATGGTGCAAGGGTGTCTCTGTGAGTCTAGCATAGGTTTTGTACTGAAAGGAACCCTTCCAGTACAAAATACTATGCACAGATTCACTTTAACCATTTTCCCACTTTGTATGAGTGCTGTAAAGTGCAGCACACATGCAAAGTCGGAAAAGGAAGGAGAAATGAAAGCATTTCTCCTTCCTTGCGTCTACTTGAAAAGGGCGCAGTTTTCTCACGCTAAACCCAATCTACTTTATTTAGTAAATTGGGTTTAGCATGAGAAACCTTGGGTGGTTGCATGGGAATGCCCATGCACCACCCTTGGTACGCCTCCATGGTGCAAAGTAATGCAAAGCAGCGCTACTTTTCCCTTATTTCCAGCGCTAAACAAGTTTAGCGCTAGAAAGTAAATTGGGAAAAAAAGATTTTGTTCTGATTTGTGTCACCTTTTTGTCTTCAATGAGCGAACAAGATATTACTTTGCTGAATGACTGAGGAGGCATCCAGATCCATCGGTTTGAAAGCATGATGTTCTTTTTAATTGTGCATCTGAGTTAATTAGATTACTTTAAATTTGTGGTGCGGATTCTGTTTCTATTTACTGAAAAAAAGGAACACCGATAATAACTGTAATGTCCACAATAAAGGTTTACACTATCTTAAAAGGAGAAGTAACACTACAAAGTGTTCAGGACGTTAGTAATGGCAAAGATCAGCTAGTATGCAAGTAATGACCGGGAAGAGAAAAGAAGCAAAACTTGTTCTTATGACTACAAGGAAGGGTAATTGATGGGAAATAGGACATACTGTGTCTCGGCATTAGGGGATACAATGAACCATGTGAGTTATTACTCCATAGAGTGTACTTTTGAGGTGGCAAACGTTTTAAAGGGGTAAAAGGTGGGGGAGACCTGTGTGCATTTTTTTTTGTATTTTAATCAGTGGAAAGTGCAACCCAGTGGAACATGACTTTGTATGTTATTCTATGGGCGGGAAGGTTAAAGCGTAGTGAATGTTTGTTTTGAGGGACCACAAATGGGTAGAACCTAATATCAAACATTTAATAATGAACTACAATAAACATTGTGTCAAAGACAGACAAGGAGAGAGGTGATCACACCACTGACAAACATGCAGTCTACTATAGTCAGTCTGGAGGCTGGGAACATTCCGCGGGACCACTATTACATCTAATACATTATCCATCAGACTGGAGATGGATTCAGCTTAAGTGGTGATCAGGACTTGTCTCACTCTCTGTCTTGTTTGTGTTCCGCCACCTCCTTTAGTGTCTTCTCCTTACTACACTGTAGGTATTAATTTTTGTCTTGGTGTTGAGGCCCCCTTGCATGTGTTGCAGAGTTCCTCTGGACAAGAGGGTCCCCTCCACAGCAGAGAGATCAGGAGGGCATTGTGAATTGTCCATGGCTCTTTCTTGTAGTTTATCTAAAAAGGTCTTCAACTCCCCTAGATCAAAGACGTTTCTCCACTTTTAATCCATTTTAATCCACTTGTGCTGGATGAAAGAGGCCAAATTTGATGTCCCATTTGCGAAGGAGTGCTTGCAAGGAGAGAAAAGGCTTTCTCCGATCACTTGTTGCCTTTGAAATATCTGCTGCAACCTTTATATTGTGACCATAAAAATCATAGGGTCCATAAGCTCTTGCTTCCGTTAGGATCTGGTGGGCGTGCTGGTGCCAGAGGAAGCAGGAAATACTAGGTTTTGGTCCGGATGAGGCCGAGACTCGTGGTGGCCTTATTCTATGCTCTCTTTGTATGTCAAGCAGAGGTGAAAAGTCAATACTTAGTAGAGTTGGTAGAAAGTTGCGAAGAAAGCCTCTGCTTTTTCCAGGGATCCCAAAGAAGCATACATTATTCCTATGGCTTCGGTTCTCAAGGTCCACAACTTTGTTTTGCAAAGGGTGGATTTCCAGATCCCTGTCTGGTTGGAGCTCAACCCTGGATTCAAAAGAGGACAAGTGGTGATCCAGTTCTCCACCTTATCTTGGAAACCAGAGATCTCAGCATGAATTGATTTTGTCTAAGTGGTGAGGTCAGTAATTTCCGCATCCCTCGTCTTCAGCCTATGACCCACCAAAATTGCCTCTTTGAGGATCAAGTCCATTGTGGACTCCAAAGGTCCTTGTGAAGAGGACAAAGCTTTTGTTTGTTTATTTTGGGAGATCGCATCTGGGATAAGCAGCTGCTTCTTTGATTTCCTAGATGTCATCATGGATCAGTGTGTATTTGATCCTTGGTAATGGACGATATCCCAGTATGGGCAGTCTGTATCTCCTTCTCTCTGTCAGGCATCAGGTGGTGTCAGTTTACTGCAGATTTGTTTGATAGTGTCCACCCATATCTGAGAGTGTGCAGGCCAGTAGTGAACCAGGTTACAAGGATTTGTCTGCAGTACTTGGGCTATATGCAAAAGAAGGCTTCATGTGCTTAGCAGATACCACAAATCAGCAGTTGCCTGAAAGCAAGGAGATATTCAACGTTATGAACTAGAGGCAGACTGAATCTAGTTACAAACACCCATAGCCAAAGTGTCCTCTCAGGAATCAAGTTCTGCTGGTGTTGCTAGGTCTATCAGATTCCTGGCATGGAGTTGAACTAATTTTGGGCACAGGTGGTCAAGAAGCCAAGTTGCCTTTGTCCTTGCAAGAAGAACGTCAAAATGCTAAGCCCTGGTGTAATGAGATAACAGATTGTACTTAGGTCATGGGCTCTCACTCTGTCGGGGAACCAGCTATACTTCACAAGGGATATCCTGGTTCCTGTTTGCACTCACTAGCTCAGTTGTTTGAGGATGGGAAATAACCTGATTGAATCACTATTTCAGCCCTTGGTATTGGCAGTTTGCTGCTACTTCTGGCTTTCTGTTTTAACAACTGCAGAATGAAAGAGAGTATTCATGTGTTGGGGTCTGTTGAGTTATGTTCAATAAAGTTTGATGATGCTCTGAAGAGGACTTTTCTATAAAACTCACTGTCTCTGGCTCTTCATTAGCCTGAGCCCTCCATACAGTTCCCCCATCCAGCTCTAGGTCATGTAGTTTTTTCCTTGATTATGTTATTATTGTGCTATTATTATTATTATTATTAAAATTCTGGCCAGAGATCTACAAATGATCCAGTCATACCCATAAAGAATAAACTGAGCCACTCACAGGCCTTCAAGATTGTCTGCAGAGCTGCTGTCCAAGGTGCTGATTCATTCTGTGCAGCTTAAATGGAATATCGCTTCCCCTGATGAACTTTTAAACTGTCAAGTGGCCTAAATCCCAAGACTCATGGAGGCAACACCATTATATCACTCCGTCATCACTATAATTACATTTCCTGCTTAGGTTTCAATGATGATTGCAGATGAACCACACCGCTCTTTGTGGTCCGACGATTATCGTTTTTCCACAGAATTTCTTCAGTGCTTGTACAAAACAGCTGCGAAACAGAAGAGGTGACTAAAAGAAAGACAACACAAACACCACATGAGCCAGACGTACGTTACATTTGCATTACAAGAGTTCACTGGGAACAAAATCAAATGCAGAGTTCAGCTTCTATACTATTCTTTTTTTTTGTTAAAGATGCCTTATTGAATGAAATTGTAGAGTAATACATATTAAAATGATATGCATTTGCTCAAGCATTATGTAAGGATAATATATGAAACAGTGAAAATAATATAGCTAAAAAGGATTAACAATTGAGAATAAATAACAAGAGAAAATATAATGCCTAGAGTGGAAAGAACAATACTAATATAAAACTGTAGCATTTTCTAAAAACATTTTAAGAAGAAAGAAGAAAAAGAGAGAAAAGAAGAAGAAAGGAAAAAGGAAAAAAGAAGAAAATTCAGAACAAGGTTAAAATAACATAATTAGCAATCATTTGTTATTACCAATATAACCAAAACGAGATAGTGGCTACTCATGAGAGTCCAAAAAGGTGCTCACAGGTCTTGCAGGGGTAACAGTTCTGGATAAATATGACGTTAGAGGAAGCCAGAACAGATCTCTTTTAATCATTAGTGGTATTGTGGTAGCAAGGGCTCTGTCTAACCTGTGATGGGGACATAGTAAGTTCCACCAGGCAATGAAGGTGATTTTTGAAGTGTCTTTCCAATTGGATGTGATAATTTGTAAAGCCAAGGCTATCGGCAAGTCAATAAACTTCCTAATTACCTTGTGAGTTTGCCGTAGAGGGGACACACTACCCAAAAATAGATGTACGATGTTAAATGTGTAATATGTAGACAAAATGTTATTAAACTTATCCCAAATTAACAACCAAAAGCTCCGGACTCGGGGACATTAAAAAAACATATGCAAAAACTCACAGTTTTCTTGGGTACAAGACCAACATTTGGAGTCGGGTCATTAGATGAAACTGATATAAATGAGTGGGAGTGTAACATAATCTATTATAGAAATGAAATAGAGTTTCGGTAGTGGCAGCAGAGCGGGAAGTAGTGTGTATCTTGGCCCAAATAGTTTCCCAAGTGTGTTGAGAGAATTCTTGATTGAAGTACAATTCCCAACATAATAACATTTTTGATTTGGGTCTACTCTTAGGCGGAAGACATAAAAGTTTGTATGTATAGGAAGCTTTCACCTTTGAGGAAAAATCAATGGAAGGAAAGGGAGACAATGGGAGACTTGATGAAGAGGAGGATTGAGAATAAAGCTGAAGAATGGTAGGTCTAATAAGGTTAAATTGAACTGCATAAAAGGATGAAATATCGTATTTAAATTGGATGTCCCTAAATCCTAACACAGAATCATTGGAAATTATGACCAAATACTAATATTCCTTTACCTATCCATTAGTTCCAATAAATAGCCCGATTATTTAATTTGATGTGCTTGTTGTACCAAATCGGGGTTTGTAAAAAACATTCTAGTGCAGAATTAGACTTAAGGAGTAGAGGTGTGACAACTGAGAGAGAGTGTGTAAGTAGGGGTGAAAGGAAGTTCCTAGGAGCTTCGGATATGTAGACCGTTTCTGTAAGTGAAAAAGTGGCAATACGAGCTTGTTCCAGTTGGCTCCAGACTGTATATTCATCCAGAGAAGGAATAGAAAGGGTGGTCAAAATCTGCTTTAGAGAAAAAGCAGAGCGGAATCTGCTAATCACAGGAAAATTGGCCCCTCCATTGTTCCTAGCCTGTTGAAGCCGAGATAGAGATATTCTTGATTTGCGTTTGTTCCATAAGAAAGATAAAAGTAAAAGATTAACAGACTTGAAAAAAGTAAGAGGGAGTTTGACTGGAAGCATGGACAAATACAAATTAATTATCGGTAACATCATCATTTGAATCATAGCTAATCTCTCCCACCAAGATAAGAAAAGAGAGGACCAGGCTAGCAACATATTGGACATTTTTAACTTTACTTGTTCTAAATTTATTTGAATGGTATCTTTAATGTTATTAGAACATAGAATGCCTAAACATTTGATGGGTTTAAATGTCCAGGTAAAACCAGTGTCCTTAAACATATCAGGGAGACAATATTTATTTAATGGTAGCACCTTTGACTTCTCTACATTGAGTTTATATCCGGATTCCAGGGAATATTCATTTAATAATTGAAAAAAAGTGGGAGGCGTATTTAGTGGGTTAGAGACATATAGTAATACATCATCTGCATAAGCAGTGAATTTAACTTCCAAATGCCTGTATTTGAATCCAGAGAAAGACGACGATCTACAAATTTTCTTTAGGGAAGGTTCCAGAGAAAGAATAAAAAGGAGAGGGGAAAGAGGGCAGCCCTGTCTAGTGCCTCGGAAAGAGGAAAATATGAGGATTGCATGACATTAGCATAAAATGAAGTGGAAGGCTGAGAATATAATAGATGAATTTATCTAAGAACAGGGGGACTAAAACCATGCCATTTTAATGCACCAGACAAAAAATCCCAATTGACACGATCAAAGGCTTTCTTCAAAGTTATGGCCGCATAAGGTATTTCAGATTTTGAGGCCATAGGGATTATATTAAAGAAGGTTCAAGAGTTATCTGAAATAAGACGACCTTTCACAAATCCTGATTGATGGATATCTATTAGTTCTGGAATAACCTGTTTAATGTGTAACGCTAGGGCCTTTGCAAATATTTTACAATCCATGTTAATAAGAGAAATGGGCCTATAATTCCCACACTTGGATAAGTCTTTACCTTTCTTGCGAAGCAAGCAAAGCATCGCCTGTGGAAAGGTTCCTTGTGTGCATTTTTGAGTGACAAAATAAGAAATCAAAAGAAGTAGTTTTGGAAGTAGGAGATGTGCAAAATGCAAGTAAAATTGAACAGAAAATCCATCAGGACTAGGAGCTTTATCTTTGGGGAGTTGAAGAACAGCATTCTTGAGCTCCACCTCAGTTATGTCGGCATCTAAGACGGAGAGGTCTGGTGTGTTGACTGTCAGTTTGGGAATAGATTGAAAGAAAGAATCTAATTGGTCAGTCGTGGGAGAACACTCTGTTGAATATAGGTTAGTGCAATACTGTGTAAAACAGTCTAGAATTTCTATGTCTTTAGTGCGAGTCAATCCATCTTTTTCTGTGATAGCTTGTAATTTTGATTTTTGTTTTTTAATTTTCAAATAATAGGCCAACATTTTCCCAGCTTTATTATGGCCACCGAACACTTTTGCTTGATTTTAAGTAAAGTACCACACGCATCAATACAAGATTGTTTGTTGTATTGCAATTTAGCTTGAATTAATTTAGACAAAGTGTCTGCTTTTTTGAAGGAAAAATAGTCATGCTTCAAAGCTTTTATTTGTTTAAGCACTTGTGAAGAATCTTTAAGTGATTTCTTTTTCTTCACCGTGACATAGTCAATTATAAAACCCCTAGTGGTCGCTTTATAAGCATTCCATACGTAATTCATTTGTGAATCAACAGGAAGATTAACAGCAAAGAAATTGGTAGTAAAATCAGCAAATGCATCAGTAAACTGTTTATCACTTTTAGATGGTTTTATTGTTTTTATGGACTCTTTAGATCTTTCAACTAATTTTAAGAAATCGCATACTATGTCAATTGGCCCTGGAAAGTCCCAAAAAAAGTTTAAATTTTATTGTAAAAGGGTTGAATTAACGAAGGTTGCCACCTCTCCCTATTTGGGGATACTTTTCGACGAGCATGGAACATGGTGCCCACAAATCACACAGAAAAGGAATACCCTTTCTAGAGCCACGGGGGCCACACTAAACTTTGCCAAGAGAGTAGGGACCAAACCCATTCCGGCACTGATGAAAATATATAAAGAAAAGTGCATTTCCATGGCAATCTATGGCTGTGATATTTGGGGATACAAGGATGGAAGGGACATCCAGCGTGAGGAAGACAAGTTTTTACGTAAAATTTTGTCAGTCCCGGTTTCCACCCCCACATATATATTACACGAAGAATTAGGGGTGGGATATATATCAGACCAGATAGCGGTAGCACCATTGCTGCGCTGGCTGAGAGTCTGGGCTAACTCCACCGAAAATCTAAATCAAACATTAATTACTGATTGTTTGACGCTTGATAGAGGCGGTAGCATCCCATGGCTAAAATACTTAAGGGATTTGACAAAATGGTTAGGTTGTCCTGAATTATTTTTTAGACCTAAACCTCTGGACAAAACTATGATCAGAAATATAAAGGAACAGTTCATGATTAAGCGCCAGGGACTTAGAGAAGAGAATGAGTTAGCAAAACCAACAGTGAGGAGATATGTAATGCTATCTACGAATAATCAAATTCAGCCATACCTACTCACCGTCAGCAATCCTTACCACCGCTTTGTATTAACAAGATTTCGCTTAGATTTGATTCCCTGGCTTTTGGCTGTTCCACAAGGTTTCCACAAACTAGGCACCTTAAAACCTTGTCCTTGTGACAACTTCTCTGAACAGGATACTATTCATTTCATTTTTTTCTGTGATTATTATATTTCTTTTCGTAAAAGGTTCATATTCCCATTACTCCGAGAGTGTCACTTTGTCCAAGTTAGGCCCGCCTTATTGTACCTCCAAATGTTACCTTCCACCTCGATCAGTTTTGGCGTTGCGAGCTTCCTGACTGGAGCCATCAGGCATAGGAAAAAATTGTTTTTTTAAATTTCCAGTTTTTATATTATGTTTTAAAACTTAGGCATTGCCCATATTATTATTAAGCGGGCCCACTGTTTTTAGACCGTATCTGACGTTTTGCACATTGCACTTTATATAACGTGCTTGGACCCTATGTATTTTATGTTTTGAATTCTATGAGTAACAAGAAGCATGTTTCCCCTAATGTTGGCCCTTATGTTTAGGCTCCTTCTGCGCCTTCAAGGTGGCCCATCGCATTAAACTGATTGCACTTTATACAATGTACTGATCCTCATGTATCCAGAAACCTGGCTCTCCGACTGATTTTATGAAATGTTCTCCTTTTTAAACTTTATGGTTGCGTTTTTAAAAGAAAATGTATATATATATATATGAAATGAACTATATTGTTATGTGCACTTTTATGGCATTAAGTTGCCGAATAAAGTATTTTTGACTGACTGACTGTTTATCTTGCAGTAATATGTTATTAAACCTCCACCTATGAGTCTGAGATTTGTTATTAGGAAAATCTAGGACTAAAATAACAGGGGCATCATCTGAAATCAAAATGGGGCCAATTTCAACATTTAAAATCGATTGAGAACATTTTGAGTGACAAACAAGTAATCTATTCTGGATTGTCAGGTGTGCACAGGAGAAAAATACGTAAATTCCAACATATCTGGGTGAACAACTCGCCAGGCATCGATTAAACCTCTAGAGGAAATAAACCTCTTGAAGGTTTTTTGCATTTTGTTGGGGATATATCTTACTTAAGAGTGCCGATCAATAAACGGGTCTATATATTACTATAATATTATCTGAAGAACAATCGGATAGGATAGTAGAGAATTGTTCCAAGAATTGTAAATCCACACCTGTAGGGCCGTAAATATTACATAATGAGAAAAGAGTGTCATTAATTTTGACATTCAATAGTAACCACCTCCCAGCATCATCTTTGGTTTCCTTAATCACTTGAATGTTCAGAGATTTATGAAATAAAATCAAAGCACCATTCTTATTATTAACAGCAGGAGAACTTAAAACAGAACCCACCCATTGCCTGCGCATACAATCAATGTCAGTATCTTTAAGATGTGACTCCTGTAAAACAGCAATCTGGCAATTCAACTTGGATAGGTGGGTTAACACCCTCTGTTTTTTAACAGGGTTACGAAGTCCTTTTACATTCCAGGAGACAATACGCAAATGAGCCATGAATAGCGTATACAGTGACTAATAATTAGGGAGACATGAATGAGAATTGCAGCGGTTAACCAGACATTAAGTAAAGAAAAGGTACAATAGACATATGGAGTACACAGGATTATAGAGGGATGAGCAAAACTAATGGGGAGAGTGCAATTCATAGTAAAAGTAAAAAAAGCAGAAAATGTAAAAAGAAAGATGAAATAGAGATAGAAAAGGAATATAGAACGGTGGGGAGTGAGGAAAATAACTCCCTAGTGTATAGAAAAGTAAAAAGATGACAAAAAGCCAAAGGACTTCAGTCATATCATCCAAGAAAATGAGGAATGGAAGGATACTAGTTCAGGAGCAAGACAAGATGTCCAACCCAAAGGGAAGCCAAGAGGAGAGTAAGAAACAAACATATGAAGTCAGGAACAGTAACTTGATACAAAAATGATATAGGAAAGAATATAACATATCCAAATAAACAAGGAACTCCAGACAGACCTGCCATGCAATGAAAAACTTGATACGGCATACACAAAAAACATGGAGACTGGAAGTGGGAAGACGACAACAACCTTCATAGCACAATCCGACAGACCAAAGGAATGCAGAGACTGTACAAAACATCAAAAAGAGAGACAAAAAGTTAACAAAAATAGAGGTTACGCAAATCAGGTTTTACTGAGTTAATATCTTCTACTTTATGTTCACAGATGAATTGCTTAAGGTCCTTAGGATCTTCAAAGGAGATCGTCCTGTCCTTGTAGGTGACCTTGAAGAAACAGGGATGTAGAAACCCATACCATGCATTCATGGATCTCAAAACTGGTCTCAAGTCCAAAAACTCTTTTCGCCTTGCAGCAGTTACCTTGGCCTCATACTGACTGAAGAAGACTTGGGGCCATATGTATCAAGCCCATTTCCCGTTCGCAAACGGGCCGATTCTCAGAATCGGCCCGTTTGCGAACGGGAACAAGCTTTTGGGATGTATCATCCCAGAAGGCATTCGCAAAATAGAGAATCGCAAAAATTGCAATTCTCTATTTTGCAAATGCATTTAAGGAATCGCAAATTGCGATTCCTTAAATGAAATGTATGAAGCACCTAAGTTGTGCGATTATGGCTTAAGGAATCGCAAATTACCACCAACTACAGGTTGGTGGTAACTTGCGATTTCTTTGAGAAATGCATTTTTTTGCATTTTTCAAAGTGGCATGTGGCGCACATACATGCCCTTAGGGCATGTATGTGTGCCACATGTGCACCCATGCTCATTTCAGGGTGCAACAGGGTGTCCTTTGGACACCCTTGCAACCTTGAAATTGCATTCTCAATTTGCGATTCTCTAATTGCTAATCGCAAATTGAGAATGTCCTCCCATTCATTCCTATGGGCCTCTAGGCCCATAGGAATGAATGGGGAGGGTTTCCTTAACTGCGATTCGCAATTTGCGAATCGCAATTAAGGAATATGTAGGATTCGCAAATTTTCTTGCGAATCCTACATACATCTCGTTTGCGATTCTCAAATAGCGATTCTCAAAAATTCGCTATTTGAGAATCGCAAACACAAACTTTGATACATATGGCCCTTAGTGCCCAGACCAGAGAATCTGCTTGCGTTGTTTGGCCATCATAAGGACTTCCATGATATCAGAATATTGTAGAAACAAAACGATAATACCTCTAGGTCTGTTAGAAGACATGGGGGGAAAGGACCAATCCTATGGGCTCTTTGAATGTTTAATTCTGCAGAAGATTTCAACCCCACAATTATGGGGATGTGCAGCTTGAGAAATGTAATCATATCCTGACCTTCTGATCCCTCTGGAATACCATAAATGTGTAGGTTGTTGCGACAATTACGGTTTTCCAAATCTTCAGCCAGTCTTTTAAGCTGTGTGACCTCCTTAGTTATATAAGCCACCTTGACCGCAACATCTTGGGCATCACTCACCCGTTGTTCCACCTCAGTGAGTCTTGAATCTAGAACGGACCACTTCTCTTCAATCCGTTGTAAAGTCGCACTTGTCTCCACCATGAAAGGTTTCATATTTTTTAATTCATCCATAATATCCTTTAGAGTCAAGGGTAATGGAGATTTAGTAGGTGAAGAAGGATCTTTTTTATCTCTTTTGTTTGCACCACCTCCAGACTCCTTGCTAGCGCCTGAAGGAGTAGAACCACAACTTTGGAGGAGTGCGCAGTATCCATGTTGAGACTCGGTGATATAACTTCGCCCTGCAAGGATTAATGAGTCAGGAAACAAAATGTGACCAGCGCTAGAAGTGTTCAAAAAAATTACCAGATTCACGGTGAGTAGAAGGTTGAGAAAACTCTCAAAGGAGAAGAAAAGGTGAAAAAACAGTAATGGTGGCCATCTATGCCATTTAGCAGAGAGAAAAAGGAGATTTAATGGGCAAAACACATGCCATTGTAATTATGGAGGCAGGCTGAAAGTCCTTCAAAACGGCAGCTATAATCCTGACAGGATTGGAGCGGCAGGCAAAACTAACAGAAATTACCAGATTAATCACTTAAAAGATCACCAGGCCTCTCCCTGCCTTTTCCGACTACTATGTGTGCCACCAAAACGTAAATGCGAGCTGAAACCGCCCAACAAAATGAAGAGAAGTCCTCGGCTCCCGCAGAGGAACGTCAGCGGGCGGCCATCTTGTTTGCTGCAGACACGCGCTCATCCAGCTTCTATATTATTCTAATTTACTTTAAAATATGTTTTTTGTTTCACATTGTTTTACATTGTTTTGTACAATAAGAGCTTGGTTCACTCTGAGGGCACTGAATCTGAGGTACCTACTTGCAAAATCCGCCACCTGCAGCACTGAAGTGAACAAGGATACAGATAATGCCTAAAAAAGTTACAAAAGTGCTTATTAACATGGGGAATCTAATGGCTAATTGACAGATATAGGTCATTTTCTCCTGTAAATACCTTTAAATAGAACACAGGAATGTTGGCAACCTCAGTGCAGATTATCCACAGCTCGGTGGGTACAAATAAGATCTCCATCTTATGGCAAGGCACAAAGGCTAATGCTATGTAAGTTCAAAGGCGTCTGAGCACATCATTTGTAGCACAATCTCCAAAATGAAAGTAACTGTTTCTAAACGGAGATTTACTGGCCCAGCCATCTCTTTTAAGAGCATCTGAACACCTCAGAATGAAAGAGCACTCCCCTCGCAGAATGCACAAGAAAACAGCTTATATAAGTCTCTGTCTCCCTTAAAACCTCCATAACCCACCTAGCTATAGTAGGTGCTGAAACTGGTTTATGAGTATGTTCGAAAGGAATGTTAACAGCTGGAACTCCCATGCGCCCCTCTTACCAACTGTTTGTCCTTCAAATACCTTCAGACTTTGAACCTCATACAGCATTCCATTATCAGGAAACAAAGGGTAGAAAATACTTCTAAACAATGCAGTGTTGTCCCTTCTAATTAAAGCACACTCCCTCTAGTTGGTAAGTAACATCTAGAGCTCTTCTATCTGAAACCCTGCAGTAGGAGACCAAGCACAGTAACATACTTAACTTCTGTGTCAATTCTTGCAAATTTAGAGACCCATTGTTCCCAGCTTTCTAAAACAAAGCAGCTTGTTTGCACCCTAATCAGATATATAGTTGACACAGGTGGGTTCATCACTCTGAAACTTTGCAAATGTCTCTTGTGTAGAATATCCTGAAACACCAAAGTCCCATACACTATATAGTGCAAACTATACGTTCTCAAATAGTTACAATAATATAATTTCAGGTGTATTTAGAACATTCCTGTCTGAGGCAGTATTAGTGATTTAGATGAAGCCATCAACGATTATGTACTAGGTTGTTTCTCTATTCTTAATAATGAATCCCTTATGAAAATTAGAAGTAGCATGAGCAACACGTGGTCCGAAGTCCTAAACAAAACATCCTGCTTTAGGCCTATTGTTATTTTTTAATATGCTTCTGATCTTCTAAAATGTTGTCCCAGGTTTCAGTGTTAATAAATATTCTTTTGTTAATACTTTGATAGTCGTGTCTTTTAGATGTAGAAGAATTGTCTTTATTTAATAATAGCATATTCTTGATTAATTTGTTTACCTTCTTTTGAAACTTATATTGACTGTTGTGATTTTATTCTGCCTGAAACCTGCCCACCTGACGTTATGTACAGTGGTTTTTAGGGTTCGTATATAAACAGCCAGAAAATGGCAGCACAAAATCTAATCTACTATGTGCTGGGAATATTTGTGTTGAGCTTTGATCTTCGGTAAGCAATTTATGTAAGCTCAATGGTTATTTAAGCTCTCCTCTATCTAAATTAAACAGTTGATGTATTTGGTACCTTGAATGTTGTTCTTTAGCTGGTCCTGTCAAAGGCTGACTTTTTATACATTCTAGTAAGAGGTGTTAAGTTGTTTTCTGAAGAGTGTTGGGCTTTATGAGAAATAAACATCTCTAATCATCTTTTGGTCAGCTTGTAGTAAAATGCAAATTTTGCAGTTGGATAGTCTTAAACTCTTACCTGTACTGAACATTTTGCTTTAGGTTACAATATTACAGTGTTTAATCCTTTGATAGTCATTTTTCAGATTTAGAAGAATGTAGAATCTGCGTCAAGAAACATCTGGACGTGCATACTGAATTTTGACATAACTATAACATCCCTTTAACCTTTTGTCTTTTCTGTGAATTTCTAAGATTTTTTGATTTAATTTAAAGTAAGATATTATTGCAAGTGCTAACTATAACGTCCCTTTAACCTTTGTTTTTCTGTGAAATATATATATATATATATATACACATCTTGACGTGCAAACTGCACTCAACATGGCTGCTCAGGGCTAACCACGGGTGGACCCTGAGCCCTCCTGAGTTGTACCTGGGACTTCCTTGGCAATGATGATCGGTTCACTTCTCTTGTTTGTACCGATGTGGAGGCGATGAGGCACTGAGGGGGCCTCGTTTGGTGGCAGGCGGGGGCCAGCGGTGCAGAGCGAAGTGAGTAGAGACTAGAGCAATCAGCGCCAGCTGAGGAGCAGGATAATGGCATTGATCCTCCCTTTTCAGTTCATGCAGTGGGTTTTGATGCTCTGTTGTCAGAGGGATGAGGCCCACAACAGGCACGTTGGGCGGTGTCGGCCCAGGTCTGGGTTGGCTGGACTTTTTTGGGCATGCAGGTGTCTCATCTCTGTCCCTGCCTAAGATCAAATGAGAAACCGAGCCTCTGCCGCTCCCTTTAAAGGCATGTGAGGCAAAACTGGCAATTTGTGGCTTGTTTGGCTTTTCAGTCGTTTGTCCTTCTGGGAGCATGGCTGGAGCCTGGACCTGAAAAAAGGGAGTGCTGGGCCCAAGTATTGGCTACCTCATATGCAGCAGCTCTCACACTGTCCCCAAAGGCAGTGGGGTAGTTAATCTTGTCCAGGATGACTGCAAGGTCTGCTGCTAGAGGTGGGGATGGATGAGCCCCCAACAGATGTTCCCTGAATACACGCAGTGCAGTGAGTAAGAAAATGCCAGCTGGGAGTGTGGCCACCCATCAGGCCGTGAAGTTGAGGGAGCTGGATACCTCTGGTGGATCCCCCCAATTGAGCCTAAGCAGGGTGGTAAGATGCATGACCCAGGCTCACCATTGCCTTCTCAAGTGGTGACTGTGGGTTCTTTATCAACTCTTTCTCCGAAAACCATTGACCAGTATATACGCTCTCAGTGGCAGATATGGACTGAGTAGAGCCTCTTGCCAATCCGTTCAGCAGTATGGGTTCTAGGGGCGAGGGTGTGTGGACAGAAGGTGGAGTGATGGGCACTAACATCTTGCCTACATCTCCATCTTCTAGGCTTGCACTAAAGGAATCAGACAAGAGCCATAGGGCGCATGTTGGGTCTTTTGGAGGTAGTGTGATTCTGGTTGAAGGGAACGTCCTTGGAGTGGCCTAGGTAGCTAATGCCAGAGAAGGGGTATCCCATCAGAACTCAGGGCAGATGTCAATCCATTTCTCATTGGATCTGGGGGTGAAATGCACAGCCGGGGAAGAACACATTTAAGGATGATTTGGGGATCAGTATTGCTTTGCCCCATGGCTCTAATCCACCTGAGCCCCTTTAGGCTTTTTATTTGCCTTTAGACTCTGGCAGTTTGTCTGAAGTCGATGATGAAGAGCCCTACTCAGATAGTACAGGTGATGTGGATGAAGTAAATCTCAGTAATTCATTCTATTCCATCTCTAAGGGGGCTACCGGAAAGGAATTAGTTGCCAGCAGTTTAATGGAGGCTGAGACTAAACACCTAACAGCAATGCCGTTGGAAGACTTGGTCACTAATGCTTTTTCTCAGGGAGATCTGGACCCTGTGATTTCCCAGGCTGAGGTAGAGCTGCTTAGAATCCTGAGGGTCTGGATCTTACACCTACAAACTCTCCCAAGCAAATGCTAAGCTTCAGGAATTAGCCAGTATAGAACTGCAAAAAGCTGCTTTAGCCAATGCTCCCACTTTATCTGCTATCTATGATCTACTCTAGCAACACAGGGAAGATTATAAGAAGGACTCTCTCTCTTTGAAAATAGCACACCTAAAGAAAAAGGTTGTACTGAGAAAGTTTTCAAGAATCGTGGACATTCTTCATATCCGACTGGGAGATGCAGAGGCGAGTCAGGTCGCCCTTCAAGAGTCAGTTAGAGAAAACAAGTACATCCCTCTGAATCACAACACTCAACTGGAAGGACTCTCATCTAAAATAGAAGATCTGGAGAACAGATCTTAAAGAAATAATCTCCAAGTCCTAGGTATCCCCAAGGATTGCAAGGGAGACGATCCAAGAGGGTATGTTATTTGTATCTTTAGAGAAGCCTTCCCAGTTTCAGACGACTGGGATAAGGACTCTATGATTCAAAGGCCACCCTGTATCCCATTTTGGCAGCTTAGGAAGGGGGGAGTCACCCGCTATCCTCGAGCCACCTTAATCTATGTTGGGAATGTTATCCTGTTGCAGGCGATTTTCCACTTGGTTAATCCTCAATCCCCAGTCAGATATTGTGGTGTGAAGCTTTTTGTTCCATCTGACTTTTGACACAAGACAGTAGTGTGTCATTGGCAGCTTAGTGAACACATTCTGGCATTACAGCATATCAAAGCAATGGTTTCTTTGATGGAGCAGCCACCTTGGGGATCCACTATGAAGAACATATGTATTTCCGCCAAGATGCAGCTAATGTTGCAGAGCTGCTCCACAAATGGCAGCCAGCAAAATGATTGGTGACCCTTGGGAGGCTCGGAGTGGTCAAAAATAATGTGTATATTTGCTCTTTGTTCAGAGCTGTGCTCCCTCTTTAATCTGTCACAACCCAATTTGCTATTGGACAAGAACTGCTTGACAAAATATTTCCCAGTCTTTTGTTTTTATTGTATTTACTGAGTGCATTAGACTTATCAATTTTCTCATGGATCACCATGGTACATCTTAGGGGGAGGGGGGTCTCAGGTGTCTAGCCTAATGGTTGGGTTAAGTCTATAAGGACAGATGGGTAATGGCTCATTGCTTGTGCTTAGATGTTGGGGGATGGGCTAGCTCTTTGGGGGGGCAGGTTGAGTCAAAGGGTCGTGGGAGATGAAGGTAACAGTAGATTAGATATCACCTACAAGGGCACTGAGGGGTTGTAAGTTCCAAACTGGGGGAAAAGTTGGAACAAACACCTTGAGTAGACAGAAGCTGGGGAATTTCACTAAAGGTTTGAGGGTCACTGCATGGAGCATCACTAAGAAAAAGCAATGATGATGGCTAATATTGGAACAGGTCATGGGCAGTAATTACACATACTTTCATGGAATATAAACGGCATGAAAGCACGTAACAAGCATAAGCTAATTAAGGAAGAATTGCATTCTCTCAAACCACATTACATGTGTACAGGAAACACGCCTGTCTCAGGTACAACCTTCCCAAATGATGGAGCTGGGCTGCAGGATTTTGTGCCCTTCAAGTTATAACTCTGCCCAGAAGGGGTGGCCTTACTTGTATGGGATGAAAAGTAGGTAATGTCGAAAACTAAATCTGATATTGATAGTGACTATTCAAAAGGGGGAAATCATACCCACTATTTGCACAATTTATGGGCCTAGCGAAGGCGACCCCACCATGTTTGATCATAGGTTGGTTGAACTTCTTCAGTGGCCTGAGCCTCTGGTATTATGTGGTGATTTTAATGTCACTTTATGTCCAGGGCTCAATTCCACATCAGAGGGATTGTGTAATATGATAGCTGTGGGGATAATATCTTAGAAATGCATTGAAGCAACTCATGAGCTACTAGTAATTAGTAGATGTTTGGCGTAGCTGTAGACCACAGGAGTCTTGTTTTACCTTGTTTTACCTTCTGCTCAGCACCCTACAAGTCTCTTTCTCAGATCGATATGCTTATAGTGAGCCACTCACTTCAATATCATGTTAATATTCGCTTAAATGTGATAATAGTATCAAACCATGATTCATTGTCTATGTTTATTAGCTTAGATTGGTCTTGCCATTTTTCTATCCCATGTAGCTGAACCTTCGACCAGAAGTTGTTACAGGAGTCTTGTTTTACCTTGTTTTACCTTCTGCTCAGCACCCTACAAGTCTCTTTCTCAGATCGATATGCTTATAGTGAGCCACTCACTTCAATATCATGTTAATATTCGCTTAAATGTGATAATAATATCAAACCATGATTCATTGTCTATGTTTATTAGCTTAGATTGGTCTTGCCATTTTTCTATCCCATGTAGCTGAACCTTCGACCAGAAGTTGTTACTCGATGATGACTATATCCGATCAATGAACAATAAGTTAAGGGATTACTTAGAGATAATATTGGCTCAGCACCCACAATCTACATTTGGGATTCACTTAAGGCATTCTGTAGAGGTCAAATGTTCAGTTTCTCAATACATCAATAGAAGGCATGGTCTGCCCTTAGTCATATTGAGGTAAGATTGGCACAGAGTACAGTTGATCAAGATGGGCAAAGATTTGCAGAGGGCTCGGAGCATTTAGCAGCCTTACAAACAGCTTTAAAGAAAAATATATGGGATAGGGCCAACAGATTGATACGGGCTAAGAAAATCTCATGTTTTGAGAATGATGAGGTGATGGGTCGGGTACTTGCTTTCTGGGTTCATGATCAAGCTAGTGGTAATGTTACACATAAGGTTGTGAACAATAAAGGGGAGCAATTGTGCTGCCTCCAGAGAGTCTGTCAATAAGTATGTAGACACATTTGACCACTGTAAATTGAGGCAACAACAACACTTAAAGCTGGAGGAGCCTATCACCTTGGTCAAAGCCGAAATGGCTATCAGTCAATTAGCAAAGGGGTAAGCATACGGGCCAGACCAAATTCCTTTGGAATTTTACAAAGTCTTCTCACTAATTTTTACACCAGTTCTTGAAGATCTCTTCAATTGCTTTAATTCTCTTGGCAGGGTTCCATGTTCCTGGGGAGAATCTAATATTGTTATCTTTTAAAAAAAACTTGGGCTGACTATGTTGGATGCCGAAAATGCATTCAACCAGGATTCCTGGTAGTTCCTCTGGGCTGTTTTGGGTACCTCTCGCTTTGGTGCAGTGTTCATCTTGCGGGTTAAGCAATTGCATAGGGGAATAAAGGCAAGGGTATCTTGTGCTGGCAACTTACCTGATCTTATCAAAATCACTAGAGGCACCCGGTAGGGATGTCCTTGTTCACCACAACATGCGCTACATATTGAGCCCTATATTCAGGCTCTGCAAGTTGTGGACTGTGCTTATATCACTTGGATCTTAAAGTTCTTGCCTACACTGATGACATAGCCATTCTGACGTCCACTCAAGTTGCTGCATTAATGGCGGCCGAATCTTCAGCCATGGAATTTGGTTGGGTTTCAGGATATAAGCCTAATCCTGATAAAACACAGGTTATATTGAATGTCACTTCTCTGGCCTAAGAGAAGAGGAGGGTACAATCTGCAAAATATATAAGGTAGAATTGATTCTGCGGATGGAAGAGATTATTGAGTTAAATTATGGCAAAATATATGATCATTCCACAGGGGTTTTTAATAAATGGAACAAACTGCACAGGGTTTGATTGGGAGGTGCAACCTCATATAAATGATAATTCTGCCTCGGTATTTGTACCTATTTAGGTGCATACCTCCCAATCTACCAAAGGTTTTTCCAATGAATTTTAAGATAGCTGGCAGAAATGTAAATGAGGCTACAAAATAAACCTAATGCGAAGTACAATATCTTTCAATTTCCGAGTGATAGAGGTAGCATGTCCTTACCAGCAATATCTGGCAGCTTTCATATCTCAACTGACTTTTTACTGGGCAGGGAATTCTGACCTCTGGGTCCTATCCTTCCCAAGTATCTGCCCTTGGGGGATGCTATTGAACCACATCTAGGCTTTATTGACACTGCGTATTTTAAGAGGACTAGATTTAAGACCTACGAGTCTATCATCAAATTTGGACTTACGTTAAAAAATATTTTCTTGCATCACCCCTTATAATCAATACCCCTTCCTGGACTACAATCCGAATCTGCCACTGTCAGTCCATCTTGGGTGTTGGGTAGATTCTATACTTTAGGACAATTGTATGAGGGTACGTCAATATTATCCTACAAGACCCTTCAGCAACGGTTCTCCCTTCCCCTTCTGAGCTTCTTCAGGTATCTCCGATACCGTCATTTTCGAATGAGCTTTAAAGAGAGGATATAAACTGCTCCTGGAATAATTTAGTTGACTATCTTTTGAGAACTCCTCATAAGGGCAATATAGGGCTGGCCTACAAAATGATTCTTGTGGCTGAGATTGAGGGGAGAGCAGACCTATTCCAACATAGGGCCAACAAATGGAGTGGCCAGATGCAGTTGAGGTGGCATATAATGGAATTAAGTGAAGTAATATTCTCGCACAGAGTGTGCTGAATATTTCTTGGGTCAAGGTCCCCCATTTCAAATTTATGGAAGATTTGTATTATATGTCACAAAGTTTGTATAAATTAAAGTTAAGGCAGGATGGGAAATGCTTTTGGTGTAGGGTTGATGGGGCAGGAGGTGCCCTTATCATTGCAGCTTGTACAAGCACACAGGGTTATTGGGATTTCATTTGCTTAAAGCCTAACTGGACCTTTCATGTGTATATAGTCTGGGAGTATAAATTGATAATACTTGGGCACTCACCTTTAATTCTACCTAATATCGTGGGGATACATTTTTTCACCATCTTTCTGGCCAGACTGGTGCTGGCATGATATTGTTTGTTAAGTGAGGCACCCTGCCCATGGGTATGGTGGCAAGAATGTTTAAATTTCTACTCTCTCGAAATGTCTATTTTTAGAAAATGATAAACATTGATCTAGATTAAATCGGGCCTGGGATCCGTTTAGGGTTTGGATACAGAACGCCACAGCCAAACTCATCCTCTGCCTTCCCTGATGAACCCACATCACATCCCACCTCATGAAACTCCACTGGCTCCCCGTACAGAAGAAATGCCAATTCAAGCTGCTGACCCACACACACAAGGCTCTACACAACCATGGACCTGCCTACATTAACCACCACCTGAACTTCCACCAGCCATCGAGAAGACTAAGCTCCACCTTCCTTTCACTTGCCATACTCCCCACATCTGCTGAAGCAGAAGTGGAGAATGCTCCTTCTCCCACATTGCAACAAAGACCTGGAACAGCCTACACATGCACCTTTGGACCATCACCTCACTTCCGGAATTCCAAATGGCTCTCATGACCTGGCTGTTTGAATAAGCCTCCGGGGCCTACAGGTGCCTGGATACCCTGTCAGGTGATTAGCCGCGCTTTATAAATCCTGATTGATCGAGTGAGTCACCGTAAGGACATGTTAGTAGCCTGCCTTGCATATTACTTCTCTAGTCAGGCTACAATTGTAGGCCTGAGGCCATGTTTGCACTTTATTGTAGTGGAAGGCACAATAGGTGTTGCAGTCCACTTGTGGCATTTAACTTTCTGGTACTCGTTACACTTTGTACCATGTACCAAGCACTTTTTGGCAAGATAAATATGTGAATTAAGATAATGCCAATTCAACCATGTTAAATGGAGGAGCACAGGCATACTGGTTAGCAGAGAGAGTGTTCTGCAGCCAGCAAACCAGTTAGGGTAGACATCTAGGGGTACACCAAGCAAAAGATGGTATTATATAACAGTTACCATATATGTTACTGTTTTGAGAGAAGCACTTAGCCTTAGCTATGACTGACAACCACAGTAATTTCTACTGATATTTCTTAGCAACCAAGAGCGCTATTCAATTGTATTATTCACTCCTCTCTTATTGGTATGTAAATCCATATCTGTTCTCTATCGAATAGCCTTTGTTTGAAGCAGTGAGATTTGGAAACCCACAACTGAAAGAGGGACTTCGAGGCAAATTTATTAGACTAGAAAGGCTAAAGAAAAATTAGATGTCTAAATGGTGGGATGGAGCCACGCTCAAACAATATATCAAATTACTTAGAATCCTGAGGGGTCTGAGATCTCATATTATCCCCACCTATGACGACCTAGATGATGATCTACTTCTATTATGGGAAAAAGAGCTGACCTCTAGTACGGTGAACCTGATGGGGATTCTAGTGGAAAATGCCAAGAGAAAGGTAGTCTAACTACAAGCAGAGATTGTAACGCATTATGGGGCATATTCTCAAGAACGTGTGATAACCACCGCAAGTTTAGCTTAACTGAACTTTGCATATCGCAGTCTATCGCAGGAAAACAATGCCGTGTTAACGTAGCATTCCCAACCTGGCGGCACCATGCGATAGTCCCACGATAACGCGTCAAATGACCGCGTTAAAATTAACACGACGCTGCTAAAATGCGAAACACGAACGCGAATAAAGTTGCGATGAGGCCAACCGCGATACAAAAATCAGCGATAACCAGCGACAGGCCTGCAATTCCCACGCGTCATGCGGGAAAATGCACCATAAAAGCTGAACAAGAAAAACACACCATAAACAAAATAAACTGCGTAGCAACATGGATGCACCCGGAACGAGTGCCCAGGTCGACGCGAACCCCACAAGCCCCACAGACCACCAGCAAGGAACCTCGGGGTCGGGGAAGGCCAAGGAGAAGAGGAAGAGGAAGACGGGGTACAGTCCGCATGACAACCGGATCGTCGTGACCGAGGTGACAGAGCACTAACAACAACTGTCCGTCACCTCCACCATGTCATTGGCGACACAGACGGAAAAATGGCATTCCATCGTGAATGCAGCCGGAGTGTCGAGGAGGCCAATATGCGCTGGCACGATGTGAAAAGCAAAACCAAGCAGAAACCCGCTGCCAACAGGAAGGCAGCAATGGCGAATGGAGGTGGGAGTCCTGCGCCACAGGAGGAGCTGGAGCAAATGGTGGCCACAGTCATCAGTGTGGAGACGGTGCAAGGAGTCGGGAGTCCGGACACTGCTCGACATGACCTGACACAACATCAACAGGGTGAGTAACGAACAGGGACTGTGGGGACGGGCACAATGGCATACATGCACAGAGACGCGTAGCACACCGCACACCCACAATGACCCTGGGTCATGTCCCTGATCCCCGTGGCACACTGCAGCAAACATACAAACCTCAAGTAGGCCCCTGTCCACCATGTGCCCAAAGGGGTCCCACCCCACACATCACCAATTACACAACACACACATGCCCCCGTGCAAAACACAGCAAAGATGCGTATGTGAGAGCCACATTGACAATGCAAGTGACACCACATGATGAGCAGCATGGCTGGAGTACAATCACCATGACATTGTGCACACCACGAGACTGAGGTGGCTGAGTGTGGACCACATCCAGAAAGGAGCAGGTCACACTCTGACACATCCACGTGCACAAACAACCACTGACGTCAACAATACCTCTGCAGATAAACAATGCACACAAGCACAAAAATCGTCCAAGAGCACAAATGACCCAAGTCGCTGTTAGACTTGGCATCTTTTGGCGTGTTTTCCCTGAGTTTTTGCTTTATGACCTCCCGGTTTTGACTCTGTTTTGTGCTGGTTTAGTGTTTCTGCGCACTTTACGCACTGCTGATCAGTGGTAAAGTGCAAGTGCTCCTGTATGAAATGTGTTATGGATTGGTATTTCCATGTTTTGGCTATTTGATTTATGTGTCAGTCCCTAGTAAAGTGCACTGCGTGTGCCAGGGCCTGTAAATCAAATGCTGCTGGTGGGCTTGCAGCACTGGTTGTGCCACCAACCACAGCAGCGTGTAAAATGTGCCTCAGGCCTGCCACCGCAGAGCCTGTGTGCAGTCTGTGGCTGCCGTGTCGACTTGGCAAGTGCACACACTTGCAAGTCCCTAAACCTTCCCTTTTATACATGTTAGTCACCCCTAAGGTAGGCCCAAGGTACCCCTGTGGGCAGGGTGCATTGTATGTGAAAGGTAGGACATGCCCTGGTGTGTGTGGCATGTCCTGATAGTGAATTACAGCCTATTTCATTTTTCACTATTGCAAGGCTACCTGCTCCCCATAGGCCAGTATGGGCAGTTCTGATTATTACAGTTTATAATCCCAACTGACCCAGGGAACATGGTAGAAATTCGAGTTTAGTATGCCTGGACTCAGAATGATAAAATGCATCTTTTAGTGAAGTTGATTTTAACATTCTGTGTTCGAAAATACCACTTTTAGAAAGTGGGTATTTTCTTGTCTAACCATCCAAGCCTGCCTCTGCTAGGTTGTGTATTCCTTGTCTGGAGTGTGAGTGACAGGGGCTGGGGGATGCCAGGAGACAGGGTGAGTCAGCACACGGCTGAATAGCAAGATCTACATGTCGATGGGTGGGAGGAGATGCACCTGGGACCTGAATAGGGCTGGGCCTTCCCTCCACAATGCTGGCTCCACCTCCTGTGGTGCGTCTGATGTCCCTGGCCTGCACTGTGAAAGGAAAGAAGGAGACTTGTCAACAAAGTGCTCCAGGACTGACCAGAACTGGTTTGGACTAGGCAAAGGCTTCTCTGCCTCCAGAGAACAAAGGAATTTGGGATATAAATATTGGGGCCCTGACCCCATGAATTTAGATCTCGCTGGAATCAAGGAACCTGCCAAGAAGAAGAGCTGGAGAGCTGCTAGGAGGAGTACTGCCTCTTTGCTGAGTTATTGCCTTGTTGGGTTGGCCTGCAGTTGCTGCTTCTGTCTTGGGCAGTGAAAGGATTGGACCGAACTTTCTACTACTTGTGCTGAGAATCTCCAAGGGCCTGAAACCAAGCTGGCCTCCTGTTAAGAAGTCTCAGGGACTGCAAAGACTTCACAACCCTCTGGGTACCGCTTCTGGAACCGCTGTTTCAGTTGCCACAGAGGAAGGGAACCGCAACCGACTCCATCGCTGGCCCGGTGTCCTGTTTGCACCGCAGACCGCATCGCCCCGCTTCGCACCGCAACCCTGGTCTCACCGACGACGACGTCCGACGCCGTCAACATCAAGCCGCTGTTTGCATCGTGACCTATGGGCACCGCAGTTCGCATCGCATCGCTTCACTGTACCGGCCGGACCAGACCGACGCTGTCACTGCATCTGGCTCAACCATTGTGACCGCATCGCAGTTGGGGCACCGCTCGCACGCTTCGCGACGCACCGCTCCGATTCGCACCGCTGTCCGACGCCAGCTCCCGCACTCCAGCTTGGTCGCCTGCATCGCAACCTGCCAGCACCGCATTGAGCACCGTCTCACCCTGCATCGCTCGCCTTGGTCTCACCGACTCCGTCTGCACGACATGTCATCGAGCCGCTGCCTGCACCGCATCGAGAGGACACCGCACCTTGCATCGCTCCGTCTTGCACCGCATCCGCGACGAACGCCGACCGGCTCGTACACTCCGTATCAGCCACAACGAGAAAGGTACTGTGACCAAGTCTGTGCACGACTCTGCCGGCCCGTATCGACGCGGTCGGCTGGAACTGTTGGACTTTGTTTGTTTTCAGCATCGCGGTAGACTCGGACGGAGCTACCGACTCGCACGAACTTTGTTTTTCACGATTTCTGCAAAGAAGAAGTTATCTTGCAACGTAATCCTTTTTAAAGTACTGTACTGTGGATTTCTATCGTATTTGGTCTTGTCTTGAGTATATAAAAATATTGGTTATTTTTCTAAACTGGTGTGGTGTCCTTTTGTAGTGCTTACACTATATTACTGTTGGTTATGTGCAAATGCTTTACACACTGCCTCTAGAATAAGCCTGACTGCTCGTGCCAAGCTACCAAGGGGGTGAGCAGGGGTTATTTTAGGAGTGTAACTCCCTTACCCTGACTAGGAAGAAGGGTCCCTACTTGGACAAAGGTGCAAGCCCTTGCCAACTAGAGATCCCATTTCTAACATTGGTTGTCAGCGGTGAGGATAGGACTTGTGTTTGCACTTGACTTTCAGTGATTGGTGTGCACTACAACCATATCGCAGACCATTACGTACCACATACTGTCTCTTTTTCTTTTGGCCTATTTTTGATCTTGCCAGTTTTCAACTCACTACTTTCATCATGCCTGAATCAACTGCATCATCCGTTGCATCTCTGGAAGTTATCTTTGAGGAGGATAGGTTGGAATCCTACGCCGTAAAGGAGCTACGAGCGATTTGTAAAAACCTGAAAGTCCAAATTAAAGGCCTCACAAGGAAGGAGGAGCTACAGAAGGCGCTGAGGGCCTGGGTAGCAGCCAGACATGCCAGTGGGCAGTCTGGTAATTTCAGTGAGGAGGTGGAGGAGCCTATTTCCAGGGTGGATGTGCTTTTGGGTGGGGGGAACCCGCCAGGTCAGGCAGCAGCAGTCTGTCCCCAGAGGAGCTGGAGGACAGGCGGGAGGCAAGGCAGTTTGAGCTGCAGAAGCTCAGGCTGGAGAGTGAGCGGGAGGAGAAGAGGGAGGAGAGGAGATTGGCCATGGAGGAGAAGAAGATGCTCTTAGAGCATGAGAGAGAACTGAAGGAGCTAGAACTTAGGAGTAAGTCAGGCTCAGATGGTGGCAGCAATTCGTCCAGAAAGGCAGACAGGATTGTGCACATTCCCAAGAATGTAGGCAAGGAGTTCAAGAAGGGGGATGACATACAAAGGTGGTTTCAGGGTTATGAGGCAGCCATACACATGAATGGGGTCCCTGAGGAAAATTGGGGAGCAGGATTGTGGCCACTTTTCCCTGAAGAAGCAAGGGATGCTCTGATAGCTTTGGGTAAGGGGTATCACCTCACCTATGCTGACATGAAGGATGCCCTTCTCACTAAGTATGGTCTTACTCCTGAAAAGTACAGGGATCAGTTCAGGTCCAGTAAGAAGTCTGATGCCAACACTTGGTTGCAATGTGTGGATGTGTTCTGCAGGTCTCTGGATGGCTGGGTAAAGGGCAGTAATGTGACAGATTTTCAGGGGCTCTACAACTTGATTGCATGGGAGCACTTGTCTAGTCTATGTTTTGCAGATCTGCACCAGCACCTAGTGGATAGTAAGCTAACTGACCCCAGGAAGCTTGCTATGGAGGCGGACCGCTGGGTGAGTACCAGGGTCCACAAGAAAGCATTTGGGGGAGACTCAGCCAAAGGTGGGCAGGGTCCCCAGCAGAAAAGTGGGGGGACAAGGGTAAAGCACAGGAGTTCTCTAAAGGGCCCCAAACTAGTACCCAGGGTAAAGGTTCCCAGCCCCCAGGTAAGAAAGCAGTGGTCTCTTCAGGGAAGCCTGCTGAGACCGGCCCCCGCAAGTGTTATGCATGTGACCAGGTAGGCCACATGAGGGGGACCCCAAGTGCCCGAAGGGGCCACAGCCACCCACCGGTGGACAGTCCAAGGTGTTGGCTAGTGTAGCGCTTGGGGAGGAGGGGTGCCCACTGGAGGGTGGGGATCCCGCAGAAATGACCCTTGTCTCACTAGGGGACAGTGAGATGGTCCCAGGAAACCAGGTGCCCCCTAACACAAAGAAATACAGCACCTGGGTGACCATTATTGGGAATAGGGTAGAGGCTCTCAGAGACACTGGAGCCAGTGTGACCTCAGTCCGGTGTCACCTGGTGTCTGAGAAGCAAGTAGTCCCAGGAGCATTCCACCAAGTAGTTGCTGTAGACAACTCAGAGCGCCAATGTATGGTGGCGCAGGTTCCCTTTGAATGGGGGGTCTCAGGTCCCTTGAGGGTGGTTGTGAGCCCCACCATGCCTGTAGATTGTCTGCTAGGTAATGACCTGGAGCAGTCCTTATGGAAGGATGTTGAGCTCAGGTCTCACTTGGAGATGCTTGGGTTGCCAGAGTGGGCATGCGTGTCTACTCGGTCAATGGCAGCCCGAAAGGGTGATCAAGAGGACTTGGAGCCTGGAACAGTGGCCCAAGTCCCTGCCAAGAGAAAGGGCAGGGGCGCGGAAACCGGCCCCCGAAGTTCCGATGGACCGGGAGGAGGCGGACCTCGAGGGGGACGCCCCGGTGCCTACAGGGGAGCAGGTAGCCGAACTGGGAGACATCTCTGAGCTGACCCATATGCAGCAAGAAGGGGGTCCCACCAGGGAGGAGTTCTGCAGGGAGCAGAAAGAGTGCCCTTCTCTAGAGGGTCTGCGGCGGCAGGCTGCAGACCAGGCAGCTGGTAACCAGTCTGGATCTCACCTGATCTATTGGGAGAATGATCTCCTGTACAGCGAGCCTAAGGTCACTGAGCCTGGGTCAGCCCGTGTGCTGGTGGTACCCCAGTGCTTCAGGACCTTCCTACTGGGTCTGGCTCATGACGTGCCTTTAGCAGGACATTTGGGGCAGGACAAGACCTTTGACAGGCTTGTCACCCACTTCTTTTGGCCCCAAATGAGAAGGCAGTCAGATGGACATTGTAGGTCTTGCCAAACTTGCCAGGCAAGCGGTAAGAGTGGGAGGAGGGTCAAAGCTCCTCTCCAACCCTTTCCAGTTGTTGGAACACCCTTTGGAAGGGTAGGGATGGATATTGTGGGGCCACTGGATCCCAAGACAGCCATGGGCAACAGATACATCCTGGTCTTGGTGGACCATGCCATCCGGTACCCTGAAGCAATCCCTCTCAGGACAACGACGGCGCCAGTGGTGGGCCGGGCGTTAATGGGGATCTTTTCCCGTGTGGGATTCCCCAGAGAGGTGGTTTCTGACAGAGGGACCAATTTCATATCCAAGTATATGACATCCCTGTGGAAGGAATGTGGTGTAACCTACAAGTTCACCACCCCTTACCACCCCCAAGGTAATGGTCTGGTGGAGAGATTCAACCAGACCTTAAAAGGCATGATAAAGGGGTTGACAGAATCCATGAGGCATAAGTGGGACGTCCTCTTACCATGCCTGCTGTTTGCCTACAGGGAGGTGCCACAGAAATCTCTAGGGTTCAGCCCCTTTGAGCTTCTCTATGGCCACCCTGTGCGAGGACCTCTCAGTTTGGTGAAGGAAGGCTGGGAGGCAGCTCCCAGGAAATCTCCCCAGGATGTGTTTAGTTACATGCTGGCCTTCAGAAACCAGAGTGCACGCTTCAGGAAACTCGCTCAGGCGAACCTAGAAGCAAGCCAGGAAGAAATGAAGAAATGGTATGACCAGAATGCCACTCTGGTCGAATTTCAACCTGGGCAGAAAGTGTGGGTGACAAGTGGACTGGGCCATTTGAGGTGGTGGAGCGCAAAAGTGACGTCACCTACCTGGTGAATTTGTAGTCTCCAAGGAACCCTTTGAGGGTCCTCCACGTGAACCGCCTCAAGCCTCACTTTGAGAGGTCTGAAGTAATCATGCTCTTGGCGACAGATGATGGGGTGGAAGAGGAGAGTGAACCTCTCCCTGACCTCCTGTCCACCAAGGAGCACGACGGGTCAGTGGAAGGTGTGATCCTCTCCCCTGCACTGACCCCTGAGCAGCAGAGCGACTGTCACCAGTTGTTGGGACAGTTTGCCCACCTGTTCTCTCTGACCCCAGGTGTTACTCACTGGTGTGCCCATGACGTGGACACCGGTGACAGCCCTCCTGTGAAGCACAAGATTTACAGGTTGACTGACCGGGTCAGGGCCAGCATCAAGGAGGAGGTCTCCAAGATGTTGGCGTTAGGGGTGATCGAGCCCTCCAACAGTCCTTGGGCCAGCCCAGTGGTCTTGGTCCCAAAGGCAGCTGCGCCCGGCGCCACTCCAGAACTCCGGTTTTGTGTGGACTACCGTGGGCTCAATGCCGTCACCAGGACTGACGCGCACCCCATCCCCAGAGCTGATGAGCTCATTGATCGGTTGGGAGCTGCCCGGTTCCTCAGCACGTTTGATTTAACGTCTGGGTACTGGCAGATTGCCTTAACCAATGGGGCCAAGGAGAGAGCAGCATTCTCAACCCCAGAAGGTCATTACCAATTCCGGGTGATGCCCTTTGGGTTGAAGAATGCCCCCGCCACCTTTCAGAGGTTGGTCAATCAGGTGTTGGCTGGGCTGGAGGATTTCTGTGCCGCCTACCTGGATGACATTGCTGTGTTCAGTTCCAGCTGGGAAGAACATTTACAGCACCTTGAGAAAGTGTTGAGGGCTCTGCAAGGTGCAGGCCTCACGATCAAGGCCAGTAAGTGCCAGATCGGGCAGGGTTCTGTGGTGTACTTGGGACACCAGGTAGGAAGCGGCCAGGTGGTGCCCCTACAACCCAAGATTGACACCATTCTGGCTTGGGAGCCCCCAAGACCCAGACAGAGGTGAGAGCCTTCTTAGGTCTCACCGGCTACTATAGGAGATTTGTTAAGGGCTATGGCACCATCGTGGCCCCTTAACAGAGCTGACTTCTAAGAAGCAGCCCAGGAAAGTGATCTGGACTGAGTCCTGCCAGAAAGCTTTTGATGCCCTGAAGGCAGCCATGTGCATGGCGCCCGTGCTCAAGGCACCTGACTTCTCCAAGGAATTAGTTGTGCAGACTGACGCTTCAGAGCATGGTGTGGGAGCGGTGCTCTCACAACTGAACGAAGAGGGCCTGGATCAGCCTGTAGTCTTCCTTAGCAGGAGACTACTCCCCAGGGAACAGAGGTGGAGTGCCATAGAAAGGGAAGCTTTCGCTGTGGTCTGGGCACTGAAGAAGTTGAGACCATACCTGTTTGGGACTCACTTCCGGGTTCAGACAGACCACAGGCCCCTCAGATGGTTGATGCAAATGAGGGGTGAGAATCCAAAACTGTTGAGGTGGTCCATCTCCCTACAGGGAATGGACTTTACGGTGGAACACCGCCCTGGTACAGAACACGCAAACGCAGATGGTCTGTCCAGGTTCTTCCGCCTTAGTGAAGTGAACTCCCATGGGGTTGGGTAGTTCTGCCTACTTTCAGCTGGAGGGGGACATGTGTTAGACTTGGCATCTTTTGGCGTGTTTTCCCTGAGTTTTTGCTTTATGACCTCCCGGTTTTGACTCTGTTTTGTGCTGGTTTAGTGTTTCTGCGCACTTTACGCACTGCTGATCAGTGGTAAAGTGCAAGTGCTCCTGTATGAAATGTGTTATGGATTGGTATTTCCATGTTTTGGCTATTTGATTTATGTGTCAGTCCCTAGTAAAGTGCACTGCGTGTGCCAGGGCCTGTAAATCAAATGCTGCTGGTGGGCTTGCAGCACTGGTTGTGCCACCCACCACAGCAGCGTGTAAAATGTGTCTCAGGCCTGCCACCGCAGAGCCTGTGTGCAGTCTGTGGCTGCCGTGTCGACTTGGCAAGTGCACACACTTGCAAGTCCCTAAACCTTCCCTTTTCTACATGTTAGTCACCCCTAAGGTAGGCCCAAGGTACCCCTGTGGGCAGGGGTGCATTGTATGTGAAAGGTAGGACATGCCCTGGTGTGTGTGGCATGTCCTGATAGTGAATTACAGCCTATTTCGTTTTTCACTATTGCAAGGCTACCTGTTCCCCATAGGCCAGTATGGGCAGTTCTGATTATTACAGCTTATAATCCCAACTGACCCAGGGAACATGGTAGAAATTCGAGTTTAGTATGCCTGGACTCAGAATGATAAAATGCATCTTTTAGTGAAGTTGGTTTTAACATTCTGTGTTCGAAAATACCACTTTTAGAAAGTGGGTATTTTCTTGTCTAACCATCCAAGCCTGCCTCTGCTAGGTTGTGTATTCCTTGTCTGGAGTGTGAGTGACAGGGGCTGGGGGATGCCAGGAGAAAGGGTGAGTCAGCACAGGGCTGAATAGCAAGATCTACATGTAGATGGGTGGGAGGAGATGCACCTGGGACCTGAATAGGGCTGGGCCTTCCCTCCACAATGCTGGCTCCACCTCCTGTGGTGCGTCTGATGTCCCTGGCCTGCACTGTGAAAGGAAAGAAGGAGACTTGTCAACAAAGTGCTCCAGGACTGACCAGAACTGGTTTGGACTAGGCAAAGGCTTCTCTGCCTCCAGAGAACAAAGGAATTTGGGATATAAATATTGGGGCCCTGACCCCATGAATTTAGATCTCGCTGGAATCAAGGAACCTGCCAAGAAGAAGAGCTGGAGAGCTGCTAGGAGGAGTACTGCCTCTTTGCTGAGTTATTGCCTTGTTGGGTTGGCCTGCAGTTGCTGCTTCTGTCTTGGGCAGTGAAAGGATTGGACCGAACTTTCTACTACTTGTGCTGAGAATCTCCAAGGGCCTGAAACCGAGCTGGCCTCCTGTTAAGAAGTCTCAGGGACTGCAAAGACTTCACAACCCTCTGGGTACCGCTTCTGGAACCGTTGTTTCAGTTGCCACAGAGGAAGGGAACCGCAACCGACTCCGTCAACCGACTCCATCGCTGGCCTGGTGTCCTGTTTGCACCGCAGACCGCATCGCCCTGCTTCGCACCGCAACCCTGGTCTCACCGGCGACGACGTCCGACGCCGTCAACATCGAGCCGCTGTTTGCATCGTGACCTGTGGGCACCGCAGTTCGCATCGCATCGCTTCACTGTACCGGCCGGACCAGACCGACGCTGTCGCTGCATCTGGCTCAACCATCGTGACCGCATCGCAGTTGGGGCACCGCTCGCACGCTTCGCGACGCACCGCTCCGACTCGCACCGCTGTCCGACGCCAGCTCCCGCACTCCGGCTTGGTCGCCTGCATCGCAACCTGCCAGCACCGCATCGAGCACCGTCTCACCCTGCATCGCCCGCCTTGGTCTCACCGACTCCGTCTGCACGACTGTCATCGAGCCGCTGCCTGCACCGCATCGAGAGGACACCGCACCTTGCATCGCTCCGTCTTGCACCGCAACCGCGACGAACGCCGACCGGCTCGTACACTCCGTACCAGCCACAACGAGAAAGGTACTGTGACCAAGTCTGTGCACGACTCTGCCGGCCCGTATCGACGCGGTCGGCTGGAACTGTTGGACTTTGTTTGTTTTCAGCATCGCGGTAGACTCGGACGGAGCTACCGACTCGCACAAACTTTGTTTTTCACGATTTCTGCAAAGAAGAAGTTATCTTGCAACGTAATCCTTTTTAAAGTACTGTACTGTGGATTTCTATCGTATTTGGTCTTGTCTTGAGTATATAAAAATATTGGTTATTTTTCTAAACTGGTGTGGTGTCCTTTTGTAGTGCTTACACTATATTACTGTTGGTTATGTGCAAATGCTTTACACACTGCCTCTAGAATAAGCCTGACTGCTCGTGCCAAGCTACCAAGGGGGTGAGCAGGGGTTATTTTAGGAGTGTAACTCCCTTACCCTGACTAGGAAGAATGGTCCCTACTTGGACAAAGGTGCAAGCCCTTGCCAACTAGAGATCCCATTTCTAACAGTCGCCAACATCACAGCACCTTAAAAGCACAAAAGCCAAAGGCACACCGCCTCCAAGGGATAAGGCAGCAAAATCACAGCTGCAGGTGCGACTCTCACACAATTCAGCACACACACATAGCAATGACAGCACATCCACCTGGACGACAATGTGGTACACAGTGCAACACTTACACTGCAGAACAGAGGACGCAACTGGGACCGCCTGTGCGTAGAAAATGGCCAATCACATCTGACATAGCAGGAAACTGTGAGATGCAAATGTACGTGTACATCCTCACCTACGTCATGTAGTCCAACTGTCTACTGTCCCGCATCAAATAGTGCGCCCCTCCCAAACAATCACAATGTACATTGTCATGCAGTCTGTATGTAAACTTGAACAATGCGGCAACATACATGCCAACATAATGTCAACACGCATCTCCCCTTCACATTGCAGAGGGACAAACAACACCTCCAGCAGAGCAGACCAGACAACTCAACAGTGATGCTGAAGAGGACCTCCACACTTCCGACACCAACGCCCTACAACAGTCCATGGACATCTTAGGCAATCGACCTCCAGGAGCAGGGCAGCACCGCTGCATCGAGGATACCCCACCCCCTGCACAGACAACACAGCTGGACGCACCCACCTCCCCGGCTGGCTCCCAGCAGCCTTCGAAACACACATCGCATTCCAAGGCCAGGTGTCAGACTGCCAGAAGGGGGTGGCCGAACATGTGCGGGTGGGGTACTACCTCATGGAAGCCGAACTAGATCACAAATGTGGGTGTCTAAGTCCCATCAGGGACCACCTACACTCCCCAACAGAGACCCACACTGCGACAGACACACATGCCTTTGCACATTTCCAGTACTGAACCACACCCAGAGCCACGGGATAATCATCCACACCTCCACGCTGGACTGGCGTACGCCGGCCCAGTTCACTCCTCTTACGTATTGAGTGGGGGACGACAAGGCTACATGTGCAATGTCTCACCCGCTGCCTGCGGTGACATGGCACAATGTAATGTTGTAGGGCCCGGGGCCCTAATGCATACATCATGAGCACATGGACACACTCAGATAGTTCGTTGAACTAGCTACGGGCATGTGCGCTCGACTCCTTTATTGGCATGGTCACATGTACAGTGACACATGTGCTGGATGTGTGTGGGGTGAGTGTAAGCCAGCCCTCATGGAGTCGTTGGTGCTGGCAACAACTTGAACAGTGATCACAATTAAAGCGAAACAGAAAACACCAGCACAACAGGAACAACTGTGAAGCATCATGGTGGTAGCCGGAGAAAGTACAGTGTTCACCCAACATGCAAGCAGAATGGTCCATGATTTGTGGTGCACTGAGTTAGTGGCACCTGAAGAGCTGAGCAGGGTATCAAGCTGATGATGGCACCCACGACAGGTGTGAGCAACTCTGATAGTCTGGCAGTAAGACACTTCCGACTCTGGCACCTGTTGTTTGGAGTTGGTCCTGGCGGTGGTGGCATGTGCATCCTGCGGTGATGCAACGTTCGGGCAGGTCAGGGCTCGATTTGATGTGTGAGCCCAGGTGGACCGCCGTTGAGGCCAGAGGCAGCGGACAGCGCAGGGTCACAGACACATGGCCTTGATGACCCCCAGTCCATTGACCCAGAGGCCATCCAATATGCTATCAGACAAGGGCCATGACTTGAGCTGCACAGAGTTAGTGGGCCCGGATGCTCTGCGGCCGGCACAGGCACACCGCCACAGGACGGTGATTTGCGGTGCAGTGAGATAGGGCCACGCGAGGTGAGCGGGTCCTCGTCAATGTCGAAGGTGAATGTAGCGGAGGTTTGCGGGGGACAGTGGAAGGTGTCCTCCAGGGCATGATGCAGAGGGCAGAAGCCGGCCGGAAGCGGCAAATGGAGGAGTGGAATGCTACAGCCTCATTTTTGCCACAAAGTCAGTATCACCGACATGATGATGAAGACAACCCCCAGTCCATAGACTCAGTCGCCACCAAAGTCCAACCAGAAAGTGTCCATGGATGTCGGGGAACAGACTTAGTGGCACCGGAGCTGAAAGGGGATGCAGTCTGCGATGAGGCCAGTACAATGATATCAAGTCTGCCATTAATGAATCATGACTGAATTCCCAATGTGTGACCTACTCGACCGCAGTGTAGGCCGAAGGCGTAGTCATCAAGGGCCCACAGACACGTGTGGTTGGGATGCCATGCACATACTTTGTGTCACTACATTGAAGGTAGTATAGGGATTTGAACTCTGCATTGATATGTGTACTCAGCCATTGTATAATCAAGACTCAGTTCCAAATGTGTGACCTACTTGACCGCAGTGTAGGCCAGAGGCAGCGGTCAGCAGGGGCCCACAGCCACGTGTTGTTGGCCCGCGATGCACAGGGTTAGTGACACCAGAGCAGTTGCCGGCAGTGTCCGATCACCTCCGTAACGATGATCCTTTTCTCCTCCGGACTAAACCGCATCTTCCTCTTACTCGTCTCCTTGCGTACAATGATATGAACTCCGCCATGCAGAAATCAAGACTCAGTTCCACATGTGGGACCTACTCGACCGCAGTGTAGGCCGAAGGTAGTAGTCAGCAAGGGACCACAGACAGGTGTAGTTCGAATGCTATGCATAGAGTTGGTGGCACCACATCGAAGGGAGTACAGTGATATAAACTCAGCCATGAAGTGTGTACTCTGCCATTGCATAATCAAGACTCAGTTCCAAATGTGTGACCTACTTGACCGTAGTGTAGGCCGGAGGCAGCAGTAGAGTACGTCAACGAGAAAGGAGTAAAGCGGGCCTGTGTCGCGGAGGCCGTGATGGTCTGAGGAAACTGCCAAGGTCGCGGGCTTCGGGATTGGGGCTTGGAGCTTGCGCCGGCACGTGGTGGGTCCTCTTTGACACACGCCGGTGTCAGCAGGTGAGCAGTGAGGCCTGGCTGCGCAGGGGCGGGCATGACGGGTTCGGGGACCAGCGGCCCGCTGCAGCAGGCGCACAGGATCGCAGGCCACACCGCTCACGGCGACAGCGTCGGCCTCATGGCAGGGTGGGAGGCGCCGCCCTGGCAGACACATTGGGCATTCCGGAAGAGAACCACGCCCAGAGCTACGTGCTTTTTATTCACACCCCTACTCTGGCCTGGTGTACGCCGGGTCAGCCCACTCCGCACATGCTTACAGGGGGGACGTCACAAGCTACATTTCCGCGATCTTCCCCACTGGCTGCGGTGACATGGTTGCGTCCACTGTCCACTACACTCCAAACACCAGCAGTGCATGTAGACATGGATATGTCTGTGGTCTGCATACTGCAGTCTGTCCAGCACATCTCCGCCACACTTGGCATTTTGTACATTCTCATTCATGGGTCACTTGCCTCCTTCGCACATGCCTGGTTCCCACCTCTCCCCACATTCCGCTATTGTGTGGCTGATGTGCCATGCCGTTGATGGCTCATGTACATGGCTAACCAACGTTGCCACAGTAAGTTGTGCTGTTGTGTCTGGTGGTTGGGCATGTTGTCTGGCATGTTGTATGTGATTTTGTGACGTGTGCAGTGCCAGAGTTGTGGGTTGTATGATTGTGGAGTTGAGGTGTGTGGTGTGTTCATTTGGTACTTGCCAATGAGCAGTGCATTCCCATAGGTGCCATCCTGGAAGCGCTGGTTGATGTTGGACTTTCGGAAGATGAAGGAATCATGCACACTGCCTGGGTAGTTGGCTACGACATTGGTGAAGAGTCCCCTGTGGTCCACTATTGCCTGCACATTGATGGAATGCGTGTGCTTCCTGTTTCGGTAATTGTGTGCAGTGTCGGCAGGGGGCACAAGTAGGACATGTGTGCAGTCTATTGCCCCAACACATGCGGGAATCCAGCTATGGCGTATAGTCCTTGCTTGGTCTCCAGCTGTTCCTGCGCATTGTGGGGGACGTTTAGGTACTGGGGTACCTAGCTGATGATGGCATCCAGGACAGGTGTGAGGAACTTGGATGGGGCTGGCTGTGAGACTCCTCCGACTCTGGCAGTTGTTGGTTGGGAGGTTCCAGAGGCCAACAGGTGCAGCACAGCCAGCAGCTTTGTCTGCGGAGGGATGTTGGTTGTCCGCTGTGTTGGTACCGTCAGCCTGTGGGCAATGATGTTCAGGATGCGGAGGATGGTTGTCCTTTTGAGCCTGTAGTGGGCATTGACATTGTCTGGTGTTAGGTCTGTGAGGCTGGTGCATTTCCTGAAGGTCCGCTGTCTTTGTCTACTCTGCCTCTGTGGTGGTCCGGGGGGGGCAAGGGGGGGTCCGGGGGGGGTGGTGGTCCTGGGGGTGGTGGCGGTGGGTGTTGTTGCCCTATCGGGGCTCTGGGATGCATGGTGAGTGGCTCCATGGCATCTGTTGTTCTTCATGTGTGGCTCTGGGCTGGGCTCCCTTTGATGGTGCAGCTTGTCATCCGACTTTATACCAGGTCAGAGCAGGTGTTAATTTCCTGCTGCTAACGCGCCCTATCGCCTGTTTTGTGGTCTTATCGCCGATGTGGCTGATCGTTGAGAATGTTGGGGTGTGGTGTTGTCGCGGATTTTTGCTCGGGAGCGCCTACTCTGCATCTCATTAGTGATAGTTGCCGGGGTCATCTGTGGCAATGTTTTTTGCGGATGCTTTCGCACCTAAACTGGTGGTATCATCTGTTAGCACCAGCTTGTGAATGGGGCGATAAATTTATCGCGACTTTGGCTGCGATAAAGTGCAGATAACTCGGCGATAGCTCCTTGAGAATATGCCCCTAAGAATCTTGATTTAGCAGAGGCCACTGCTAAGAACTTTGATATCTTGAAATGCATCCTTTCTAAGCACCAAAATGATATCAAACAACGAAAAACGAGAAAACTAAAGAGAGACAAAATAGACTACTATTGCGGTAGGATCTTTACATTTTCCCAAAAATACGATCACCTGATAAAACTAGATGGGGATAAACAGAATCAGGAATCAGGAAACGATCTCGGCCAGCTCCAGTTCTACCTCATGAAGTGTTCCACCCACTACTGAGGGAAAGGGATCTCTCGATGACTTCCCAACTCCTCTAAGAACGTTTTTTTTATGGGAAGTCAAAAGAATAAAGCGTGGGAAATGGGAACAGATTAGAAGAGGGGACAGTACAAGAAAACCAGGTGAGGAAAAAGAGGAGGTAACTCAAGTAGAAAGGAAGGGGATGCAAACCAGGCCATGGGACAGGAGGACCTAAACGTAACAGGAAGCGGGGTTACAGTCATTAATTTATCAAACAAACTTGTGACTAATTTCCTTGCTCAAGAAAGGGATGGTCTTTTTACTAGAGAACAGAAGGAATATTTGCCGACTTAAGGTTGATTTAGTCAAATTTACCAGAAGGCTTAAATTGAAGAAATTCTTTAAGCTGAACCCACAAGAGATTAAAATATCAGCAATAACAGAAACGAGTGTGGTGTCTAATTCATTATCCATACAAGATATCCATGATACAGTTACATTTTTATATATCACAGATTTGGAGGGGGATCCCATCAAAGTGGCTAAAGTACTAGAGGATTTGGATATAAGAGTGGACTTTAGCCTCACTAGTGGTCTCAAGACCAAGTCCAGATGGACACCAAACCTGTCCAGTGGAAATAACATAGAGGTGTTGTAAGAAAGTGGCTCTGTATATACTGCACCAAAGTAAGGTTCAGTGTGCACAGAGTCCACAGTCCCCAGAGGTTTGCCAGAGGCTAAAGTTAGATATAACCTTACTCTCTAAAGTGGTAGCTTGGTCGAGCAGTAAGGCAGTATCAGAGGACAGTGTAAAGCACTTGTTGTACACACTCAGTCAGCAAATGGTCTCACACACTCAAGAACTGAACTCCAGTCCAATGGTTTGTATATATAAATATATACTTGTTTTATTTTAGAACCAACAATAGGTATCAAAATATACTTTCTCAGAATGAGATGCTTTAGGTAAATACTTTCAATAGGCAATAGACTTTTGAATGCAATAGTTTCAGTGGTTGCAATAGGCAACACAATTTCAAACACAATATAACATTGAGCTCAATGGGAATTTCTAGTTAAATGCAATAGATTACTTTTTGGATTACTTTTCTTACCACAGGACTGGATCCTAGATTCAGTCCTGGAACATCTCCTGTAAACAGTTGAGTAAAAACGTTTTGGTTGCAGTTGTGATTTTTAAGGAATATTATTGTATTTTAAAAGTTGGCACTTAGAAACTTTTTCACATAGAATCACCAATGTTATCCTATGGGAGGAAATTCACTTAGCAGGTAAGTAGTGTTATCGTTACTTTTTCTTACTCAGGGTTGGATCCTGGATCCAGCACTGGTGCATCTCCTGTAAACAATTGAAAGAATGCGTTTATGTCTTACAGGCGATTTTTAGCAAATATTTGTAAGTTTCAAAAATCGACACTTAGAAACTTTTTCAGCAAAAACCAGGCAATGTTATCCTATGGAAGGAAATTCAAGTTACCGGTAAGTACAGTTATGATTACTTTTCAGGGTCAGTGCTGGGCACCAAGATCCAGCACTGGGATCTCTCCTGATAACAGGTGAGTATTTTCATTTTCGTGATTCGGCTGATTTTAGGTGAATATTTGTATTTTTCAAAAGTCGACACTTAGAAACTTTTTGGGAGAAAAAGTGTCCATGTTATCCTATGAGGAAAAACGAGTTATCGGTTTCAAGGTAAGTAATCGGTCTTTTGAGTTAGGGTTCTGGGGTTAGACTCAGGGGTCTCCCAGAGTCAGTGATGCACTGTTGTTGCACCCTCAGTGGCACTAGGGCGGCCGGGTGCAGAGTGTTGAGGCCCAATGTTATCCTATGGAGGATAGGGGGACTCCGGTTGGTGGCTGCTGGCAAGCAGGCCACGGGGTTGTGGGAGCAAAGCTCCTAGGGTTAAGCTCAGGGCACGTTGGGGACCAAGTTAGCACCAAAGGGGCACCCTGAGTGGCACTAGGGCGGCCGGGTGCAGGGTGCTGTTTTGAGGTCGGGTGCCCTGTTGATTTCAATGGAGATTCTCCGGGACAAAGAAACACTGCAGGCTCGGGGACCACCACTTCGAGGGGTAAGTTGGGATGCAGAGGGTGGTTAGGCACCGCTGGGTTGGGCACACAAGGCCGTGGGGCGTCGGGTGCAGGGGTGCCTTGGGACGTCGGATTTTTTTACCCGCTCTGGTCGCGGTAGGGGGGGTCCTCTGGATTGAGGCTGCAGGCATCGTCAGGAGGCTTGAGGCAGGTCAGGGGTCACCGGATCTCGGGTCAGGATCGCCATGGGGACCTCCTCAGGGTATTTGTTCACTCAAGCTCGGGCCGGGGTCGGCGGGTGCAGAGTGTGCTGGATTCGCGGTCTCTGGCTGGCATCAGAAGCTGCAGTTCAAACACGTCCGGTGTTCACGGGAGAAACAGCTTGGAAAGTGAAGGCAGGCAGGTCCTCCGGGGTTTTTGAGGTTGCTGGCCGCTGGACATGCCGGGGTTTTGCAGGAGCAGGTTCGAGGGGAGACATGCCTGTAGGGCTGGGGCCAAGTCAGTGGGCGTCGTCCTCTTGTTAGCTCTGCACGACTTCTCGTCCTTCTTCTTCTTCTTCCTTTTCTTGTTGTTGCTGGATCTAAGGAAGGAAGGTTCAGGGTGCCCCTAAATACTAGATTTAGGGGCGTTACAGGTAGGTAATGGGTCCCTTCCCTGGGGTGGGTACACCCCCTATCCTGCCACTCTCCAGTGGGAGGGGGGCAGGAGCCTAGTCCTGATTGGGTTGGGCTCCCCATCTTCAAGATGGCGAGAGCCCGGAGATGTGCTTCACCTCGCCTCCCCCACCTGAGGGGTGGGGTTGGCAGAGGCTGGCACACCCCCTTTCCTCCCTTGGTGTTTCCCGCCAGTCTTCCCGCCAGAGTGGGGGCTAGAACCAGTGGGGACCAGTTGCTGAGTACAGCAAGTGGTCTGGGGAAGCTCACAAAGGCGGAATGCCTTTGAAGCTTCCCCCTGCCCATCCTGGGGGAGGAGGCCTAGAACCTCGCCCAGGACATGCATTGTTGCAGGCCCGGGGGAGCGGATGGCTCCCTACCCAGGGGTCCAGCAACATGTCTGCTGTGTGGCAGCCGGGGCAGCTCCTCAGACAAGACGTGGATTGTAGGTTAGATTCAGGGGGCAACTCTAAGTTGCCCTCTGTCGTGCATTTCACATTAAATCCCACACTGGCATCAGTGTGGGTTTAATGTGCTGAGAAGTTTGATACCAAACTCCTCAGTCTTCAGTGTAGCCATTATGGTGCTGTGGAGTTCGTAATGACAACCTCCCAGCACCATATACTCTGAATGGCATCACTGCACTTACAGTGCCCAGGAATGGCCCTGGGTACTGTAGGGGCACAGGGCTCATGCACCTGTGCCCACACCACTGGCATAGTGCACCCAGCTAGAGGGGTGACTGAGGTATGCCAGGGCAGGGTGTTTGTGGGCATGGCACACAGGGATGTGTGCCATGTTGACTCTCTGTTTAGTTCTGCACCAAGACACTCAGCCTGTAAATGCAGGGTGTGTGTGTGCCAGGGTACAGGGCCTCTAAGGGTGGCACAATAAGTGCTGCAGCCCTTAGGGGCCTTCTCTGGTCACAGGGCCCTGGGTACCTAGGGTACCATTTACCAGGGGCTTACCTGTGGCCAGAGAGGCCAATTGGGTTTAGGCTTCAATGCAGTTTTAGGGAAGGAACACAGGCCCTGGGCACCTGATGGGCAGGAGCCCAGGGCACACTCAGTAAAAGTGCATCAGTTATCAGGCAAAAAGTGGTGGGGTTACTGCAACAGAAACCCACTTCCTTACAGGTGTTTCACAAGCTCATCTGTAGAGACCTATATGAATATGATAAAAACTGTAAGCTACTTTATGGCAAGGGCAGGGACAATCTCAATCGTCAGGAGTGCTTAGCTCTAAAAGAATTACAGGAAGACAACACAGTATAATTATCCGGGAGACAGACAAAGGGGGTCTCATTGTAGTAATGAATTGTCATGAATAAGAATAAGAAATGTACTCACAACTAGATGAAACAAATTGTTATGAAAAAGTTTTGCATAATCCAATGTTTGAACTTACAAGTCTGATTAACAAGGAACCAAAAACATGGTATGATAATTGTCTGTTGGACTCTGATGAATATCTGTACATTGGGTTCCTAGACATATCATTTTTTATACTGAATAACAAGATACACAGCAAGCTTTTCCGGTAGCCTACATGGTGCACTTCTATCTTGCAATCATCCAGTGCTCATCCAAGACACCAAGTGAGATCTATCACCTATGGGGAGATGACACGTGCAAGACGCAACTGTAGTGAGGACTCTGGTGTCCTGGCCTGTATACGGGACATGGAAGCGTGCTTTGCACAAAGAGGTTACCAAGCACGGGACATATGTCAAGCACATAGCAATGATCTGAAGATGAAACACGAGCTAACACTGAGGCACACCACAACTAGATCAGAGATAGATACTCATGTGAGAATGGTCACAGACAACAATAATATATCTGGCACCTTATGCAAAAGTATGCTTAAACATTGGCACATTTTGGGTGCAGACAAGACACTTGAAGACTGTATATCACCAGACCTGACATCACCTTTCGAAAGGGCAGAACCATCAGCACTATTCTGAGCCCAACTTACCCCCAGTCACCATCACAGGAGCACTGGCTCACGCCACACACACACAAGGGTTTTATAAGAGCGGCCACTGTGGCATGTGCAAATGTGCATTGGATAAGAGAAACACCTTTGGGATCAACACAATGAAAATGTATGAAATTCGCACAAATATCAACTGTAATATGAAATTTGTTGTATGTGTGATTGCATGTAAATGTCACCAAGTTTACATTGCAAGTACCATCAGGTCCCTGAAGGTGCGAGTAGGAGAACACATGTGGGCACTCAATCAAGTAGATGAAAAATACCCCATCGCGGTACATGCCATGAATTGTAGTGCACAAGGGAAAAACAGGGGTTTCAATTGCTATGGTATTGAACACATCCCCAGGGATCGCCATGGGGGGAACAGGGAATTGAAATTATGAAGGAGAGGCAACATGGATAATGCACCTCAAATCGGTAGAAGAAGGGCTTAACATTGACCCAGAATTACAATACTTCCTGGGAGATTAAATGGTCATAACAGAGAAATACCTACCAAATAGCACAAAGCTTTCTAGGTCTGCCCCTCTTTTGACACTATTCCCCTGGCATCCACTTTATACTCATTAATATAGGTGATTTACCATGGATACTGGTTGGAGCCACCGCCCGTCATCTCTATACTGGGATTGGTGTGGAGTTTTGCATGAGCCAGAATGTTAGACTAGGGGAACACCGTAGGACACATAACATTTTTGTGTTTTGATTAAGGCCCTTCTCTGCTACTTCTCACTACGTCAGTATGCTTACCTGTGCCAAGACAACGACCCCATTACCACAGACCTTAGTGAATGAGTTCATAGGACTATATACTTTTAAATTCGGCAGACGGTTATGGTCTTTTATCTGCACTACTGGCAGACTCTCTGACTATTCAAACATGTACAAAGATGGCGGCCGCAATACTGTATCAAGTGACATGACACTGGTTATCGCACAGCCGGGTCGGTCTTTTAGTACTGAGACTCCTACATAGCCAAACATGTTGCCCGGAACACAATGCCAGTCTGCAGCACACTCGCTCAGACGCGAGCAACAGGACTTTATTCAGGTAAGCATTATAGAGCATTCTCGGCTAACAACCGGAATATGCTCTATTTTAGCAGTTCTGACCTGGGTTGTAGAAGCAGGTGATTTAAAAAGTTCCATCTGCCTTTACTTTCCTTAGGGAGGACTCTCTCGGTCAACGTTTCACCACTGGTCAGGGCAGAGGCAGATAGTCTTACGATTTGAAGGCCACGCATATTTACATTTTCTGGATACAGCATTGATAGATTTTGGACCTTTCAGTGTGGTGAGCCTCCTACCAAATCCTGGTTTGTAGATTGATGGCATGGTTTAGTCATAAGGTAATCGGATGACTACCATGGTGGTTATTTGTTATATTACAGGTAGATATACAATCGCGATACTGAGACGGGTATGAAGAAGCGATTATTACTGATGCCAGATTATCTCCCTGCGCCAACCATAAAATAGATTAAACCACAAAACTGATATTCTGGTAAGCCTCATTTCATATTGCCATTATTAGTGACTGGTTTTGGATATACATAGCCTCGCGTTAGGCTGGGTACAATTACAGTGACCTTTCTTACCTTACAGGGCAGTTTCTTAAGCAATTTGCACTGCCTATACTTCCAGTGGGATACACTAAGGATGTACTTTCCATATTGTTGATGAAATTATAATTGAGCACAGTGGTAGGCACATTCTGGCTCATCGTTCTTGTCGCCTTCTTACTATGGACTGACTGGTGGCTATAACCATACTCATTGTTACACTACATGACCATTTACACGATATCAGGCCTCTAAGGGGTACACACTTTTTGTTTCTTATTAGTGATACACATTAGAATCAGCCTCACTAGTTACACTGTACCCATATGCATGAAGGACTTGTCCACTTACACGCTCCCATTGAGATATAAGGTTATAATCATCCCCTCTTGTTGTTTCTGCCCCCTCCTGTTGCACATGACATAATAATGAAAAAAACAATCACGTTTCTAATCAATAATGAGCGTGAATCTTTTGAATCCCAGATTGTCATGGGTTTTCACGAAATAGAATTTCTTAATGTTTTCTATGCTTTTGAAAGTGTATGTTCACTGAAGGGTGTTTTTCTAAAGAATTGGAACTTGTGGACTAGCTGCCGGTCTGTAACTCTTGTTGCTACAAGGGATGTCTTTATTGTTTTGGCCTTGAGAAAGTTGTGGAGAGGCTTTCCCATATACGAAGAAACACGCATTGGACTGTCTTAAGGTGAGGTTGAAGTACCGAACAATAAAGTCTTACTTCCAAGAAGCATTTCTACTTCTGTACTGTACACTGTACCAGAATTAAAGTTTATGATATAATAACGAGTGCCTCATAGAGTCAAAACACAGCCTTTGTTTGAAATTTGTGGTACCCTGTGTTTTAGTTTTCTAAGACCATTCATGTTAGATCTCCAACAATACTGGCTGATTCATTAATGTGTCTTACCAATTTTGTTCTTCTTATGTTAGAAATGTATTCAAATATCCGGACCCAGAACTTTCTCTTTGTCATACTCTAATAAATAGACCATGTTCTCACTATTGCAGATGGTTAGAACACAATATTCCAATGGTGATTTCAAACCTAAATCCAGAGTTCTTGTTGGTTCTATTTGTTTGCAAATATTACTGTTCCCACAAGGGAAATTGACAAATAATTTGCGTCATAGCCTCTCCCTCTTATTATTCTTTGATTTCCACCTGGCTTTATTTATTATTAGGCTGGGTTATCCTTAAACTTCTATTTTGCTGCTGAATTCTTCCACTTGTTCTTCATGTGACATAGGCCAGAGCAAGGTATAATAGAGACTGCCTTGTGGACACATTTGAAGAAATCTTCTGCTGATCGAGTAACTTGTGACATGTGCATCCATGTTCTAAACCTTGACAAATAAACTGAAACAATCAGTCCTTAAACATTGGAAAATCCTAACAGCATTCCTTGAAAGCTGCAACACCCATTGTTTGCTTTCAAAAGAGGATTAAGCATTAGACCCTGTGGGGCATCCCCAATGAATCCAGGAATTTTTCATGCAAAATTATAGCATTTTTCCTTTGTTCATGGACCTTTTTACTTCTAGGTTTCCTGCTCTGGTCCCACATGGGATCTGGACTGTATTTGGATATAGAGTCGTTTTTTCTATCTTGGATGACCTCTTTGTGGAAACTAACTAAGGTTATCATTCTTATGGAGTCACAGATTAACACTATGGTAGAGATATTTCTAAATTCACTGCCTTGCAATATGTGGCGGTATTGCCCACCACAGTAAGAATCAGGGCTGGACTGGGAACCCAAATCATCCCTGGCAATTTTCTCGGGCCAGCACCTGCGGAAGCGCTGCCTGACCCTGGAAGTCTGGAAACTTTAGCTTGCTGCTTCTGTTACTGGGGGGCGATTTTGCAGCACTGCTGCAAAACTGGGCCCCAGTAACAAAATCAGCCCCCACCCTTCCTGCCTCCCGGAAAAACTCCTAATGCCAGGTACGGCCAGTTTACCACTGGCAAGAATGTACTTGTCGCCCAAGACATTTGACCCCGGGCAACCACAGCTTTTTATAATGTTGGGGGCCAAGTGGGGAGCACCAGGACCCCCTGTGGCCCCAGCCAGCTCCCCAGGCACCATAGTGGTGGGAGCCGGCCATTTAAAAAAAAATCCCAACAGCCATATGCACTGTAAATGTTAGGGACCACGGAGGTAGCCACTGTGGCAGGAGCCAGACATTTTTTGATTTTTTGTTGAGAGCCCTGGTGCCCAACTACGGCATCCTCAATCCATGCTTTGTTAGGGGCTGTAGTGGGAGCCCCAATACCTCCTCAGCCTCAGCCTCTTCCCCCTCCCCAGCCAGCACCCATAGTGGTGCTGTTTAGAACCGCCTCACTAATCCAGAGCTGATTTCACTGCTCCTGCCCCGGCAGGAGTAAAGTTATGCCTTCTGCCCAGTCAACTGCAGGCAGGATTTGCCCACACTTCTCCACGCAGAAAACAGCAGTGTCCTGGGGATGGGGTCCTCGGGGCACTGCATGGATCTGGCAGCGGGACATGGGGTCCTCAGGGCTAATCTAGGCTCAGAGAGGGAGGTTGCATTACCCCCCCCTAAAATTAAAACAACAGCTGCAGGGATGAGGTTCACAGGGCCTCACAAAGACATGAGAGGGGTGACAGCCCCCTATCCTAATTCTAAAAAAATGGCTCCAGGGGATGGGGACCAGGACAGGTGACTCAGTCCTGAGTCCTAAAATGACGGCTGCCACATCTTTGTTGATGCAGTGGGAACCAGTCCGATTTTATCTCAAGATCTGTCAGTTCCACGGATCCGCTATGATGTGAAATGTACAAAGATTTTAAGCCTTAATTTCCTTAAAAACTACTGAATGGATTTACACCAAATCACAAAAAGTACATTTTCTGGACCAAAATTTAGCTTTCTGCTAAATGTGGTGTATTTCAATCAGTAGTTTTTGCTGTAGTTTTTGCGTTATTGCTGTTCAATTTTCCTTAAGAAAAATTTATGTGTTTTCAAACCCCCCCGCCCCTCCTTTTTATTAGGCTCCCGCTTGACAGATCACCCTGAAACTTTCCAGGAAAGACCTGAGGTGGATGAGACTATGTTTGGAGAGTTGTGTGAAGACTGCCACTGGATTGATGATTTACACGGTGTCAATGCATTATGGACATAGTGGTTTTTGAAGAATTGTAGGAATTGTCCCGGTGTGAACAACTTAGATATTTATTAACAAAGGATATTTCTAGGTTTATTTGAATCAGAGTACTGAAGCTTAAAATTCCGTTGATTCCCATAACTTAAAACAACTTGATGAATTTCAAAGCAATCTTCACTGTTTGAATTGACTCAGTTCCACTTTGAGTCCTTCCTTGGTGTCTAATATGCTTTTTGTATCTAAACAGAAGAGCAATTGTCCACACGTTATTTGCATTTGATTAAGACCCAGTTTGGGGTCGAAACGTGTCATGCCTATGGATGGATGTACAGCTGCAAAAAAAAACGTTGTTACCTGTACTCTGCTGGAGAGCTTGTTGTCAAGCTGTTAGGAGTGCGCGAGTGTTTGCTGGTAATATTTGGCGGTGATGGTCTGCCATCAGGCCCTGACCCTACCCAATCAGGTAATAATATTATTCCTTATTCACACTAACCTCAAGTACTCTACTACCTTTCCCACCAAGAAACCCCACTCATTTTGCATACTCATTATTTATCTCCTTAAAATATCAAACTCATAGTTCCAAAGTTCCTGCACTTTTCTTCTTTGCATTTTCTGACTTTTAGACTAGCTAGTCATGAATGAACCTTGGATGTTTGGCAGCTATATACCAAATAAAAATCTAGCTCATACCAAACAAAAATCTCACTCATTGCAAGTGTGTATTTATGCCTGTTTATGACACAAATAGCAGCAAATAGTTTTATCATCGTAAAGACTCTAATTTCCGCAACCAGATAAGAAACACTTCTCAAGCAATGCATAGTCTTAACCGGCAACATTTTCATAACAAAAAATTCAGACCTTGTGGGTTTGTCAATGCTTGTTTCCTTATTTTATTGACACAGAAAATTCTTATCAGGTGAGCCTTTCTTGTGACTAGAGTCATTCTAAATAGTTGAACAAGTGTTATTGATGTTTATAAAAAAGATTTGGATATTTTTTAAAGATCATTTTGTATAATAGCTTCAATAATTGATGTTTCTTGCATTGTTCCAACCATTATCCACTTCTGAATTTGTTGTTGCATACACTTTTTTGGCAAGTTGACCAAAAGCTGAGAAAACAAGGCAATCAACTATTGGGCTCAGTGCTCTGAAGCTGCTTCAAAATACATCTCTTTCATTATTGCATTTCCCTGATAATATACAATTATCTGCTTTTCAACTTCCTTCTTTACTGATTAAAAATCTGTTTCTGTTGTTCAAAAATAAAAGAAAATCTCATGCGCTAGCAGGAAGGCAGACGCCAAGGCTGGCAGTGTTGAATAGTGATTTGAAAACAGAACTGTGAAACTTGAGATTCCTCTCTCCAGGTCCAGAGCTTTGAAAAGAAGAACTTTTTATGGGACAACTTTTTTCCTCATCGGAGTTTATAAGTATAATATACCAATATTTAACATTATCCACACGGTTCTTTGAAGAAAACACACCGTTTTTAGGTCTCGCATAGCGTTGCAGTGCAACGCGCTGCCATCGCTTTGCGAGGCATGCAGTATACACTATAGCTGGGGGAAGCTCCGCCCACTTTCCATCCATAATTTTCATTGGCTTCAATAATAAATTTAGCAATGTGATTGGTTTTTGGCTTCTTAGTCCCGCCTCCTGACGGCCATGTCGTCAGTTTTGTTCTTCCAAGGCTATCAGCCCCTTTACTTTAAAAATCGTTTTGTTCCCCTACTTCTCCCCGTTCCCTCCCGCAGTCTGTAATTTTTTGACCACAACCACCCCCTACCCCCTCCCAATCGTGCCTTCTTTAATGACCGCACTTCTGTTTAAAATGCAATAGGGCTCCCGTAAATACGAGTCCTATTGCATTTTCAGTGCTTGTTTGTTTTCTGATTGGTGGCTGAATTTGCACTCTTTGTCTCGCATGCGCGCGATGTCTTACATCGTACGCATGCGTGACAAAACAGTGGCGTTTTTTCCAATTCACTGTGGGAGGCAGAGACAGCACAAGCAGCGAAGCGGCGGCCGGCCTGGCAGTGGCCAGTCACCGGTCGGCGCTGCTTGTTTACTCTGCCTTCCCTCCCGTTGTCTGTACCTTCAGGCTTGACTGCTGACAGACCAGGTAGGACTTCAGAGCGTGCACCAGAGTGTTCGTTCTTTATGTTCTACCACGGCGCTTGCCTTAATTTAATATGCAGGGGCGTCACGCTTGGTGTTCTAGCTCTGCGCCCACAATTTCCAGCAGAGCGGAGGGCTGCGAGCCCGATGCACCTCCTTCCGCCTTAGGCTGTGGCGTCCGGGACCCGGCTGGGCAGGCTCCAGGCCTGCTCCCTCGACGAGGGGCCACGGCTGACCCTCTCCCCGTTTGTCTTTATCTGAATTAAAAAACAGGACACAGCCAATTACTCTCCGCCGCCGAGCTAACCCAGTTTGTGTTTATCCACAGAGCAGCGGGCGCTGCCAGACCACAGCTGACGGAGACCTGTGCTTTAAAATGGTGCCGTTGCATAGTCACGCTAGAAACGCAGGAGTTCTAGCTACCCGCTACCGTAGAACATAGTTTGCGAGGCCGGTGTCACAAAGAGATGTTGGTTTGGGCTGTGATTTCAGATCGTGGTGTGTGTAGTCTGGCATTGTTTGTATCGAGGGCAGGGCACGCGGTATCCGTACTTTAGCTGAAAGTAGATGAAACAGATTTTATTTTAACTAAATTAACAGCGCAAAATCCCAAGTGAGTAGGTCACGTATCGCTGTGCGTTCCTATTGGTTCCACCCACCGCTCATAGGTGGGCTCTAGATTGCACACTATAGTTAACGTAAGATTACACCTCCCAAGGGAAGGGCCACTACCCTCTGATCACTACTTCTGCCCAGATTTAATGTGACCACTCCAAAAGCGGTAGGTACCGCATGCAATACTGGAACTTGCCTGCACTTATGTGTATGTGCAGCTGCGAAGTTGTGGCGAGAGGATTTTGAGCAGCCTCTGTATACAATGTTGTCACTGTAAACTTACCACATAGGCCACACTGCACTCATACCTTCTGTCCATCTAGAGATACCGTCTAATAATTAAGCGTCATGTCACTCACTCGTTTGCTTCGCATTCGGCATTAAAAAAAGTGATGGAGTGTTTGCATTAATCTCAGCCACTGGCAGTGACTCCAGCCACCATCCCTCTTTTGCCCCCCCTTACCACCTAAGAGTAGACGTAGCCATATGCAGATCAGTCGTGATACTTCTGCAATAGGAGCAGTCCATGCTGGTGTGCAAAATAACGATGGACTGAGCTGCAGCCCGAGTCTTTACCAGTGCCTGAGATTCATTCAAGCACTCCATCACATTCACACATTGGCCCAGCTATAGAACAACAGAGCTGTGCTCGGTACCTCGCATACATCACAACACTAGCCACCTAGGCCACATTACAGCACACAGTGCCAGAAATCAGTTGTATATATAATTAAAAGCCGTTCGTCTAAGAGTGCAGTTTGTAGGAAGTCTGCAGAAAGCATTGAACGTTATGTTGCATTGCTTGAAGGTGTTTTATATAGCGCAGCATTAGCCATTTCAGTGACTGGTTGGCCCTTTTAGGTTTTTATCAAAGACCAGGTGTTGGTTGGCCCAGTTGAGGGAGCTCCCGTGAGGAGTTAGTTTTTGTGATCTGCAGCCCGTGCCTGTATTAGTACCATAAGTTAAGTTGTGATGTTTCACTGTTAAGTGTTTTACCCCTGCAAGCTTTGTGTTTTTCGTTGTTTACCCCTTCATAACTAGTTCGGTATTGTTCCAGTAACTCTTCCTGTTTTTCATGCCTCTCATAAGTAACTTCTGGTTCTGTGTTACCATCACCAATGGCCGCATAACAACAAAACTTCTAGTTCTAAATAGTTTGTTTAACACTTCATATTCTCTTGTGTCCTGTACCTGCCGTGCCTAATACCCAATTTAATGCTGCGTTGGCCTTGCTGTATTTCGTCCTGGTGACCTACTGATCACAGCAGTTGTTAGCGGTGAGCGTCTAACGCAGTGAGTCAGTTCTTCCGATTGTGGTAGGGTTAGTCTTGCGAGTTTGCAGAGTTGAAGGATATCTGTTCTTCCTCTGTCCTATTTCTTGATGGTCAGCGTGCAAGAATGTTTAGCCTCCATGATTCCTCCTGGGCTGGCAGCGAGTGACCGCACAGCAAGGTCTCAGAGAGTAGATCACAAATGTTCATGGGCGGAGATTCAATCTTCGCTCCTTTCTCGAGCACCCTGACCAAGTCTAAGGCACTCTGAAGCATGTGTGGTTCGATCGGTACCATTAATCCATATACTGTTCCTATTATGCAGTTCTTTATTGACCAAGCGCTAGGGTACTCCAGCGTTTTACAGGCTTTTCAATAGTCGTTTGCACTTTTCTGCCGCGTGTTAATTTAAAATGGAGTCATTTGTTTAGTGTTCAGTTCCCACAGACCCACTTTATAGGCAGGAATCTGTTTTCGATGGTTGAAAGGCGGTAAGGGACAAAGCAATGTGCCCAAGAGCAGACGGAGTAGCTCCTGAACAGTAATAAAAGGATTGTTTCCAAGTTCAGTTACTAACTTGCTGTTTTTGCAAAACATGTATTAAGCCATTCTCCATTACACTCACTTTAAACACATATTGCACCGTTTATATTTCTGTGTGGTTTGTCAAGCACGTTAGAATGTATCTACTAACCGAGCTATATACATGCACACGGCCGCACAAGTGTTTGAGAAATATTTATATATAGCACAGGTAACAACCACCACCGAGTTTTGTTAAAAAGTGCCTCTAATGTAGGGACTATATTCCCTCCAATTAGTATTGAGGGAAGTCTATATCCTCTATTGTCCGGATCTTCTAATGCTCCTAAACTGCAGTGCAGCGCCTGCTCTCTTTGCCAGTCAAATGCATACTGCCTACAAAGCCAAGCACTGGTCTGCTTCTGGCTAAAACGGCCACTGTGCTCCTGAATGGACCAACACACTGCGAGGTTCAACCCTCCTTTGTTTACTGTTCTGCCACCCCAAAAAGCCTTTCTTGGTTAGGGGATTTTTCTAACAAACTCAATTCTTGCCATTGCAAAATGAAGAAATGCCCTTGATTTTGGGTAAACATCTGAGTATCCCCTGAGATGGCACACCTTGTACATTCATGAGAAATATTCCTCCCACTTCTACACATAAGGGAGGTGGTGCTGCTGAACGTTGCCTCTCAGCTGTTGCAGTTAGGTGGCATCCTGGAAAAAGGATTTTAAATCTTTCAGCGGGGCCAAGGTGGTTATGTGCAAGCTGGGATCACAAATGTACCCATTGGTAACAAGGTTTAAGCAGCAGTATTATTCAAGGAAGGAACACAGCGCTGCGATTCAGAATCTGAACTGAGTTTGCAACGATGGGTCTAATTTGAGTCAGCAAGCAAGCTAGTTAGTACGTGCCAAACCCCAGAGCTACTTAGTTCCCCTCTAGTTATGTTCCTTTCCTTTTTAAAGATGGGCGAGCCAACAAATTAACAGAGAGAGCTGATTAAAATAAAAAAATAAAAACTATTACTTTAACGTGGTAGCTTTGACGTTAAGACGTCGCTTTATAGCACTGCACTGAGAAGTACTTATTAAAAGTAATAGATTTTAAATATGAGCTTAGAGCCATTTCTGCCTCCGTACCCACTATGGCAACAGTGCCTTTAGTGAACTAACAGGCAACAGCTGTAATGTGAACCCTGTATTTGGCCCAGATTCTTAGATACAGAGCAACATTATAGTCTTTTCAGTCAAACAGAATAAGTTTTTGTGCAGCTAGTATCCTGAACTAAAGTATTTGAAAGTCCTTTCATATGCGATAATGAAGAAAAAGGAGGATCAGTGAAATAAAATCTTTGCCTAAGATCACACAAATAGGTTAAGCGGTGAAGCGGCGATTAATCCAGGTTTTCTAGTTGTTCATTCCTCTCCCTCCCATCAGCACCATCTGGTACTGTGCTTGGCTAATAGCTGAGGAGTTCAAACTCTCTCCTTATTGGTTTGAGACTAACGCCAACATGTTTCCTACTAGAAGAATATCCCCTATAAATGTGCATTGTTCAAGCCCCCTGTAAAATTTGTTAACATAAATGTCACTCAGCGCCACACACTTCCATGCCACATAATTTAACTCTACACATTTCCATTCCATAACACATGATTCCACAACAAACAACATATTTCAACTCAACAACACAACTACATACATCCAATCCACACCACAAAATTCCACATCATGCCACATAATTCAACACACCACATAATTAAACTCCACAACATACCACTCCACCACACAAAATACCATTCCACATAATTACACTCTAACACACAATCCCACTCCACATAATTCAAGTACACTTAATACCACATAATTACTATCCACATTTTTCCATTACACACCATGCCACATAATTCCACTACACAAATCCATACCAGACAATTCCACCACATACGATTCCCAAACTAACAATTCCAAGCCACATAATTCCACTCCACACACATCCACTCCAATCCAAAACACATGGGTAAAACACATTCTCATTTACAACGTCAATACCTCTAACTCTCACAAAGGCGAGACCAATTTACTACCATGTATGCTGCAACTCATTGTGGCCGCCAAGAGGTTATTTTAAATTTAAATTAACATCATATCTCTGTTCATTGGCTCTGCCTCGGATTTTAATCTTCAACTTCCTATTACAAAGTGCAATAAATAAGGACATTACAGCTGTCAAAACCTGTACCTGCGCTAAATTATTGGGATACGCAAAAAGTGCAGAAATATGTCCTCTCTGCACAGTAAAAAGTCCAACGTATGGGCTGTCTGACAAAATGTCAGGATCCAGTTCACTCTCAGCATTGTGCCCAGGGCCGGCTCTAGGGCGGTGCGATTGGTGCCACCGCACCGGGCGTTGACTTGGGGGCATCATTTTCTATTCCTCTCTTTCCAAGGGCTGGTTTGATTGGCCTTGGGGGTTCATACAAATCCATGCTTCACCCCTAAATGTTTCAGCACCCAGGCTAATGTGCTGCATAGCTAAATACATATAAGGTCCCAAAGGCGAGACCGATTGCATTGCAAATGCTTGTTTGTCTGGCCACCGTGTTTCATTTCAATATAAAATATGTCTTGAGAATCATATGCAGGTAAATGGAAATCAATATTTAGAGACAAAACTATATAACCGTTCATAAAACGTTAAGTCTGTTTCCAAACAGACGCAGTGGAAAAGAGCCGCATATGTTTTGGCTACTATTTAAAAAAGCATTGTGTTTCACAAATCATAATACACTGACAAGTTATTGCAATAATTTGACACTCTTTTGTATAATTTTGTGTTTTGGTTGAATTAAATTTGTTAACATGAACTTTTGCATTTAATTGGTGAATCATAAAATGTAACCAGACCTTTCCCTTGAATATTCTTGGCACCCAACTACACTTTCCCGTACTTTATATTTCTAGTTTCAGAGCCGCATGGGGGTGTACTATTTGAAAACAGTTAGAAAAAATGCTCTTCTTTAATAAAAAAACGGACGGCGAATAGCTTATCTGACGTTGGGATTTTGCTGTATCATCCAGCCATGCCAACATTTGAGGTATACGGGATAGTGTGCAGTGCAGTGGTGTAATGAGTGCACAGTTCGCAATTTTAGGTAATCTATAATTTGTGTGTGTGTTTGTATGTGTGTGTGTGTGTATATATATATATTTATATCAGCCATTTTCGCAAAGTGTCTCATTAAACAATACTCTACTACACGATTTCTGTGAGATCGCTAGCTCATCCAATCAAAGATTTCAATCCCTCCTGGGCCAGCTTTAGTGGCAACAGAGCTTGCAGGCGTTGTCCCTTTCAAAACGGATCATGGTTACACCTGCTATGTTGTTGACCCTCTTCGGAACACCAGAGAAGACAATTAACTAAACCAGTATGCCTGGTCTACAGGGCTCAAACATGCTCGGAAGCTTCAGCATTTTTTTTTTTTAATTTTGCCCCCTGGATCCTGGCAAATTGTGCAAAATTTGTGGACATACTTAGGCGCTGTCTATCATCGAGCACAATTACAGCCAGCATGGAAAGGCATATTCAAACAAAATAGACTGATCCCGCTGCACAGTCTGAGCGCTGGTTGAAGAATTCTGGAGTGCACTGGCTGACCTAGTAAATTTTAATGCACATATTTTAAGCAGCAGGACTAAGGACCTATTTACCCATCATGGGCCCAATGACAATTGTGTTATATATCAATAAATACAAGTCATACTACATTGATCAATTGTTTACAAATATCTAATTTGTACACGTTTTATATACAGAGGTTTTAAATAATTTTATCTGATAATTGTTTTACTCTCTGTAGATATTATCTATTGTAATGCTTTAATTAACTAAACAATAAAGCTTACAATTAAATTCAGTACTCTACAACACACCACGCCGCTCCACTCCACACCACTTCATGACATGTCACTCCACTCTACAGCACCCTACGACAGTCCAGTCCACTATATCACCCTCCATGGCACTCAACTCTAGGGCACGCCACTTCATTGTATGACAAACCACTCCATTCTACAATATGGCACTCCACTGTATGCTACTCCACTCTATAAACCGGATTTGTGGACCGCGGCTAATCACTCGTGAGGGGATCCAGGCACTGAGAACAATGCTGCTCGGGAGGGTTCAGATTTACAGCCAGGTCTTGAGTCCTTTCCTGAATTCCAGCAGAGAGGGTGAGGTCCGGAGGTGGAGTGAGGGGTCGTTCCAGTACTTTGTTGCAAGGTAGGAGAAGGAGCGTACTCCACTGTTGCTGCATTGGATGCGGGGGGTGGGAGAGGCAGAGGTAAGTGAAGCGCAGGTGTCTGGAGGGAAAGTTGAAGTTTAGGTGGTGGTTGATGTATGCTGGTCCTTGGTTGTGAAGGTCCTTGAAGGTGTGAATCAACGTCTTGAACTGACATCTGTTCTAAATAGGGAGCCAGTGTAACTTCCTGAGGTAGAGGGTGATGTGAGTCCACTTAGGGAGGTCTAGAATGAGTCTGGCCACTGAGTTCTGTATGGTCTGCAGTCTCTTGAGGAGGTGAGTGGTGATTCCTACGTAGAGTGCATTGCCGAAGTCCAGTTGGCTGGTGATGAGGGCCTGGGTGACGGTCCGTCTAGTATTGATGGGGAGCCTCTTGAAGATCTTACAGAGCAAGCACAGGGTGAGGAAACAGGCGGAAGAGATGATAGTGATCTCTCTTTTCAAGGTGAGCTTGCTGTCTAGGATGATGCCGAGGTTGCGGGGATGGTTGGTTGGGCTGGGTGGGGATCCTAGTTCGGGAGGCCAATGGTCATCATTCTATGGGGAGGTGTTGTTCCTGAAGACCAGCACTTCTGTATTTTCTGCGTTGAGTTTAAGGCAGTTGTCTTTCATCCATTCGGTGTTGTTCATCATGCATCTGTGGAAGTTGGTCAGCATGGCGGAGAGGTCTTCCAATAGCGAGAGGAAGAGCTGGGTATCGTTGACGTAGAAAATTATGTTTAGTCCACAACTTCTGACGACATTGGCCAGTGGAGTTATGTAGCTGTTGAACTTATCTCTATTGTTTCCTCATCTTCTGTACATTTGGTGTGCTCCTGGCATTGGATTCACATTTTATAAACAAATACAGTGACATGGAGTGAGGCTGTCTGGTGCTCCCCATTTCCAATCTCGTATATCAGAGAAAGAGCTCGTACCAGTATATGGCCAGCAGATTTCATTGATAGGGTGCCTTAGCTGAACAGGCATATGCAGCACTCAAGACATCTCAAATTATGTTTCTAACTAAGTTAAGAAATTAACATATGGATGGGGAGCGTGGCATTGATAGGTTTGCCTGAAACTGTGTAAAAAAAATTCCATATCCACCAATAGTGTCCCACGGGTCTATTGTACTCAAAAAAGTGAATTTTGTCATTATGATCTCCGTTCCACGTTTTCAATAAAATATTTCTTACTTAGGGGTCATAACCCTTATAATAAAGGACTGCTTATTGCTTTTTGTGTCACTCACTAATCCTAATCTAAGCCATTCTCAGTAGAGCTAGGACCAGCATAGTTCCAGTTGCCTGAAGAGTAGAAGGACCTGAGTTGAATAGACAAACGCAGGACTCAGGAATTCACTGGAGGTGTTCTCCTAATTTTGTCACTTGATTAATGTATGCAAGTTAATGGGAAGAGTGTCAGTGTCTGATATACAATAACTGTAAACATAAAATGAATTGACACCCCCCGGAAGGATAATGTGTATACCACTCCAAATATTTAATTTTGCCCACACAATTTAATTTCCCTGTTGGCATTGCTCCATCATAGAGAGAGATCAATCGGTTTGGAGAAAGATTGTTTGACCTCAATAGGCAACATTATGCAATGCCCCAAAAACCAAGAGTGGCCCAGTGATACTGAAGATTAGAGTGATATTACAGTGCTGCTGGGGAATGAAAGAAACCTGCTATTCTGCATGTTTTGCAGAATAACTGTCTAAGTAATAACTAGGAAAGCAACCAAATCGTTTTGCAGAGTTTCTTGCATCCCAAGACTCTTATAATCAAAAAAGAAAATTTAAGGTTGGAGGGTGCACTGTACCAGAGCTCTTCATAAGCAGGACTTCTTATTGGTGCACTGTGCCAGATGTTCCACCCTGAGACAATGGCATGCTTTAGCAGGAAATGTGACGAAGAAAACATTAGTTCCCTCTATTGTACACTGGCACTAATTTGAGCCTTGCACACATCTCCATTTAGAATCACTTTCACAAGCGTGAAACAGCAACAAAAGTACACTCAAGACTTACTCATATGTATGCTAAATATCTTCTGTGTGCCCTCCAAAATGAGTGAAGCATTACTCCGTTTTGTGTAAAGGAAACTGCCTATGAAACTCTCATAGATGCACAAGGATCCAGAGGTGGCAGAGCTGATTACATTCTGTGATGGAAGAAAAGGGGTGGGTATGCCAACTGTTGTGTTTGATCTAGAAGTGTTGGAAACCTGCCATGCAATGTTAATACAGAATCGCTCCAGAAGATGCATTTGCAGAGAATATCTTGTTTGCATGAGAAAATGATGTGATGACCTATCATAAGGAATGCCTGAATGCAAGTCCTTCCTAGTCAGAGAACCTGTCTCTTACCAGACTGTGTGTTAAAAGCAGTTTTTTTTTTTATAAAACATCCAGGAATTGCAGGCAAGGTACTCGAAACAGTCAAGATCTACGACTATCTGGGTATCTCTTTCACCAACAAGTTGTCTTGGCATGCCCACGTCGATAAAGCTGCTGCCACTCTACTGTAGTCTGCCAATGCAATTCTAAGGCTTAAGAATAAAATTGGCTGCCACCCACTGAGCGTCGTGCTCCAAGTATACAAGCAAAAAGCAGTGGCCGCAGCAAGCTACAGTGCAGAATTACGGGGGTACAGCAACAGCAGGCAGCTCCAAATGCTGGAAAACACATTCTTGAGATCATTACGGTACCTGAGCTCTGGTAAACCACTTCTTACCTTGTTCCTGGAAATGGGCATGGTTCCTATCTCCGAGTTTACAGCTCTTGCTCCGGTACTGTATTGTCTATGCTTAAGCTGCAACCGGCACGAAAAGTCCTTTTTGAGATCGATGCTCAAAGTGTCCCCCGCTGGGAAAATCCATCATAACCTATGGGCATATTAGGTCAGAAGTTGTCTCCCAAATCTTGGTCTTGAATACCTATGGTCAGATCCAGCCACTATCAATAGTACCACCACCATGGTAAAGGAAGTATTTCTGCATCATAAACTCAAGATACGCATTGGGATAGCATGCTGATCCATCCTATCCTGTAACTACCTGCTCACAAAGCATACCCTGGGCATGGAAGACTACATGAATGACAATATCCCCGATGCATGCCGCACTTTATATTTAAAATTTAGTTTAGGTATCTTACCAATTAAAAAGTATATCACCAAATTCTCTAACAGCTGCAACACTTCTGAACTCTGTGACTGCACAAAGGGCGGCATGGAGTCTATTATTACACAGTTTATGCTATTTTGCACTAAAACTAAACATCTACGCACAAAGTGACTTATCCCACTGTTCAAACAATTCTCAATTACATCTTGCACAGACGCACCAGCACTTTGTGCCAGATCACACCTGCCAACCATATACAAGCCTGTATCTAGCTATATTACGGGAGCATGGCTTATCATAAGAAGGGCATAGAGACTTTCCACCATGGCTACCAATCAACCATAGCCCCACCTAAGAGGGACGTTAATGGGTTTCACTTGACATACTTCCACAACCGAAAACGTTCACTACTATTGTAATGCCAGTCCTAGTATTTTACGGCTTAATCCCTTGCATGCTCGCGACGGCCCCCGGCCGTCATGCGTCACAGAGGGCGTGTGCGGAGGACGGCCGGGGGCCGTCCGAATCCCGCCCACTATTCAAATTGCCCGCACAGCGCGAAAATTCACGCCGCAGGCAAGGAGTTAAACACACTAATAACATTTAGAATAATTGAGCTAGCCGGCCAAGATTGTGCCAGTATGCAATATAGACTTGAATATTAGTTGCTTATTTTATGCTGTTTTACTGTGAATACAATGAGAAGTGAACATGTTTACCCACAAGCTGAGTCGTTATGTCTCAATGGATATTACTATGGATATGCAAGACACTCTAGAGCCCTCAATTTTGCATGAATCCTAGCATTTACACAACTCTCTTTATGGTACGAACTAGTATTCAACTTGTAATTTTAGCTGTATATTATGAATGGATTTTTTGGTGTTTTTAATTGCAACCAGAATAGCTAAAACAATAAAGACTTACCTCTAAGAGCAATTTTCAACTCTTAGGAATTAATCTGGAGGCCAACTGACTTTGTTGTGCATTGTGGTACATTATTTAAGCATGCAAAACATGTCTCACTTGCATTTGTACGCCATGAGAGTAAGTGATCTCAATAATCTGCTTGAGCGGTTTGTTCTCTCTGCTGGACGCAGCGCACTGAATTCTGTAAATGGGGAAACCATTCACAGAATGCTTCTTGTGTGATGATGTGACAGGAAATAAATGTGAGGGCCTTGGAATGCATATTGATAGTAAGGTTAAAAGAAACACACTCTATGTAGCCCTTTGCTTTCTACAAAAACGTGAATGCAGAAGCTAACAAAATTAAAGAACTGGAATCCAAAAACATCAACCTATAGGTAGGTCACAGTTTCCATAGGAAAAACGTTTTTGTTTCATTAATAATTTTGGCGCTGTTGGATGAATCTGCATGGAAATTAAAAAAAAAGTTTGTCCACCTTGGCCTCTTCCTGGAAAGTTTTATGCTGATCTGTCAAGTGGAGGCCAAGAAAAAGAGGGAAACTTGCTCTCTGATAGAGAAAAAATGGCTCAAGGGAATTGTAGCAAATTTCACAAAAAGTTAGATCTTCAATAAGAAAGCATGTTTCTTGTGATTTGGTGTAAATCCACTCGGTTGTTTTTGAGGATTTAGCATTTAAAAAGGGGCTCAGGTTGGACATGAAAGGGTTAAAAAGTCAGAAATATCTGAACTTTTGATGCCCAGATATGCTCTCATTGGCCAATTTACAGGGGACTAGTCAATCCTGATTGGCTGCTTATAACATGAACAGTATGTTCTGGCAATATGATGTGGCATCCTTTACACTCCTCAAGGCTCATGGTCCAACCATCGTGAAAATGAATTAAAAAATATATACAGGGCAGGATGAAAAGATGACAACCCAATGTGGATGGGGGGTTACAAAGGACCCCCCCCCCCATTTGGCTGAGCACAGCATGGAAATGTTATGGCAGCCTTTACCGAACTCGGGATCAAGATCCTATTGAATTACATTGAGGTGCAAGCCTGTTTTTGAGGGTCACAAGAAGGAACACATATCAAAGTAACATATTTTAGTCACAATATACATCATTTGCGTGTTGTACTCATTTTAGGATGTCTGTTGAGTTCTCAAGTGATTATACCCTGTGAAAAATGCTGACCCTCTGTTGGGAATTGATGAACCATGTTTGAGAGGAAACTGTTTTCTCCAACGATGTTATCCTAGTGATTACAGAAGGTGCTTCAGAAGCTAAAATGAGAGCACATATTCTATAAGTTCACACTATCATTATTGTTCTAATGAAGACTAGAGACCTAACATTGTGCATTGTTATGACAAAAGTGTGGCACACCTGAAAACCATCTTGATCAAATAAAATCTGCAAAACGTAGAGCATTTCCTTCAGAAATGACCAAAATGAGGGGTTTCAGTTTGTCATAGAAATCATGGCTAGTGCTCTAGAAAGCAAAAATGAGAACTCAGTTCCTATGATACTCAAATATCTTTCTCATCCATGTCAGTAAAACATTGTGACATGCCATGCAGAGTGAAACGTACTTTCAACACCTGCAGGAGCCTATCAGCTAATTCCCTAGTGATAAACTGCAGCTTCCCCACAGAGTTCTAAAGAGCAATTGGAGGGCAAACATTCTGTATTTATGACAACACTGTGGCACCAATGAGCACCATATTGATGGAATCAAAGCTGTAAAACTGACAGCATTTTTTACAGAGTAGACTGCATTAAAGGAACAAAATAAGAGAAATTGTATAGCTATAGAAATTATGGTTTATAGAAAGCTACGAGCACACATTTCTTCTGAGTTCTAAAATATCTTCCTTATCCATGTTAGTAAAACAATCTAAAATTCAGAGAGAAACATGTTCTTCCAGCAGCAGCCTGTCAGTTAACTCCCTAGTAATCAACTGCAGCATCACTGCAGAGTTCTAATTAACAACAAGAGCATGAACATTCTGAATTCTTGATAAAAGTATGTCACACCCGAAGATCATTGTGATGGAATCAAAGCTGTAAAACTCAAAGGAATTTCCTACAGAGGATATTGCAGTAAATGCACAAAAAGGAGGATTTCTATTTGTCATCAAAATTATGGTTAGTTCTCTGGACAGCTAAAATAAGGACACATTTTCTATGATTTCCCAAATATTAACTCATACATTTCAATAGAACAATTGGACATGCAGAGTGAAATGTGCTTCCAACATCAGTAGCAGTCTTTCGGTTAATCCATTATTAATCAACTGCAGCATAACCACTGAGTTCTAATGAACCACTAGAGTTCTAACGTTTTGTATACTAAAGAAAAGTGAGGTCCTCATGAATGCCGTTTTGTTGGAATAGGAGCTGTTGAATTTAATGTGTTCCCTGATGAGCAGGCTGAGTAAAATGAGTGGGTTAAAAATGTGAGGGTAGGTATGGGTTTTTAATAATTTGAGGCATAGTGTATTTTTAAAGGGGCTAGAAATAGTTAAAGGGAGAGGTGCCTGCATGAGCAAAGCAGCTCCTTTTCACATCTGTTTACTCAGTCTACCCATTTGTTCAAACGCTCCCTAATTTAAAAATAGTAACAGTTTGGTAGTCGCCAGTTGGTAATTATAGTTAGGACCTAGTTTCCAGAGGAAAATATTTTTTGTTTGGCAAGTAACTTTGGCGAATCGTCATGTAATTTTCAAAACTAGTTTACCAATCAGTTCAGCTGTTTTCTGGAAAGTTTCAGGGTGATTCAAGTGAGGGCCAAGAAAAAGGGGGGGTCCCAAAACGCATTTTCCCCAGGCAAATTGCACAGGTATTTTAGACATGACTACAGCCCAAACCGCTGAACAGAATTACTCCAAATTTGGCAGAAATCTAGATCTTGGACCGGAAAGAGTGCTTTTAGTAATTCGATGTAAATCTGTTCAGTAGTTTTGGAGTTATTAAAGAAAAAGATTTATGTATATCTAGAGACGCGTACCACCGCGGATCCACCATGGTAGTTCCGCGGATCCACATGCCAACAGCAATGCAATGATTAGCTGACCACAACCTGAGAGAAACGTTGCAGCAACCATTCCTGGGGGGAGGGGGTAATACAGTAGAAATAACTAGTAACTACAACTTGTGCACTAAGGTCACTATAACTTGTGCCTCCGCCATGCACTGCTAATCACCCCACATATTACATCACTCATGACATCTTCTATGAAATCATTGATAATATCCCTGCAAAATTTGTAGTGAAATAATTGATGAGAAAACTGTGCATGGCGGGGGCACGAGATATAGGTAAGTTTGGGCATGAGTTATAGTTACTTGAGATAGCTATAACTGTCGAATTCCTATGTGTAAAAACATAACTATAATGACCCTGGAACCTTGATTTTTTAGTGAATTTCTAAGGTTTTTTTAAATTCTATTTCATAAGTATAACATCCTTGTAACCTTTGTTTTTTAGTGAAAAAATAATATATGTATATATATATCTATATATATATATATATATATTCACTGAAAAAACCATAGGTTTTAGGGACAGTTATAGTTAGTTGGACATTGCACTCGTACAAAACCCGTGAAATTCCCCCGTTATAGTTAGTCCAGCTAACTATAACTCACGCCCCGCAATGCACTGCTGATGACGTCACATATTACATCACTCATGACATGGTCAGTGACATCACTGATGACATCACTGATGACATCTCAAATGACATCACTGATGACATCATCCAGTGACTGTGTGTTTCTGTAAAGTTTTAATATTTTTAATATATATAGGAAAAGACGTATTGAAGAATGAGTGGGTGTGTAAGTGTCTGTATGGATGATTTAGTAGGTGCATGACTGACTCTATAAGTGAGTGATTTAACGTATCTTACTGAATGCATGGGTTAGTGACTAAACTGGGTGAATGTCTGTATCCGTCTGTCTGTTGCTGTGTAAGTGGCTGCATGTGTTTGTGAATAGCTAAATGAGTGTCTATATGAGTTATTGAATGCTTGTCTGAGTATCTGTATGGGTGCCTGAGTGTTTGTGTGGGAGGGGTGTGTGCAACTCTGTGCATAGATGTGTGAGTGGGTGATTCACTGGGTGGATGGTTTCAAGAGTGCATCTGTGATAGACTGTATGGGTGGGTAAGTGTGTGTAAGAGTGTGTTAGTGAGTGAATGTATGTCCCAGTGGTACATGTGTGAGTAACTACATATGTGAAAGCCAGTATATATGTGTGTTGGAGTATATAAATAGCTATAAGCGAGAGTGAGTGATTGTGATAGTGGCTGTATGGATGAGTGTGTGCTTGTATCAGTTATTGTATAAGAGCGTAACAATGTGCTAGTATTTGTATGATTAAGTGAGCTGGTGTGTGTATAACTGTATAGGTGAGTAAATGGCAGTGTGTTTAATTATTTGCATGACTGACTAGGTGTGTGAGAACCTCTATGGATGAGTGGCGGTGTTTGAGTGTCTATATAGGAGTATGAGTGCATATGATAGTCCTGTACTGAGTGACTATAAGTATGAGTGACTGTACGGGTGAGTTAGTGGATGTGTGCGTAGACCTAAGAATCAGTGAGTGGGTATGTAGTTATTGGTGTTGCAGTGTCTATGGTTTTGTGAATGGCAGTCTGTAATTTACAGTGGGTGTATCAAAGATTATATTAGGGTGTGAGGAGGTGCATCAGATTATCACGTGGATGATGTCATCAGTGATGTCATTTGAGATGTCATCAGTGATGTCATCAGTGATGTCACTGACCATGTCATGAGTGATGTAATATGTGACGTCATCAGCAGTGCATTGCGGGGCGTGAGTTATAGTTAGCTGGACTAACTATAACGGGGGAATTTCACTGGTTTTGTACGAGTGCAATGTCCAACTAACTATAACTGTCCCTAAAACCTATGGTTTTTTCAGTGAATTTCAAAGGTTTTTTAAATGCTAATTTGTAACTATAACGTGTCTGAAACCTATGGTTTTTTTCAGTGAATTTCAAAGGTTTTTTAAATGCTAATTTGTAACTATAACGTGTCTGAAACCTATGGTTTTTTCAGTGAATTTCAAAGGTTTATTCAATGACAATTGTTTAATGTATTAATTATTGAATTTATTTATTTTTATATTTCTTTACTACATTTTTTAAACAATTTAATTTCAAATTTTTTATTTTAAAAAAAAATTAATAATTTTTCTATAAATTGAAAAAAAATGTTTTAAAAAATGTTGATATTCTTTTTCATTTTTTATTCTTTATATTTTTTTAAATATTATATTTACTTTTTTTTAAAAAAAATAAAAAAATTTGAAGACGCGCACCCAAAGCGCACCTTCCTCGACTACCACGCGGAACGTAACCTCCATTTTAGGATTCTTGAGTGGATCCGCGTACGGTGTGCGTTGGGTACGCATTTTACTGCGCGTTTGTAACGCGATCCGTACGCGATTTCAAACGCATACGCACATAATACTTTACGCTACGCGACGCTTGCACGTTTCCGCGTGACGTCATATATATCTTCTACGCGGTAGGTACGCGAATCCCGCGAAATGTTTTATTTTCTATAAACATATATATATATATTTAACCTGAATATTAACACAAGAGATTATCTCACATAATTATATAAATAGTATTTTGGTTTTTTTAATAAACATTACTTTGAAATCCGTTTTCGCGAAGTCGCGCTGGATGCGTGCTGCGTGCGTGTACTGTACGCGGATCCCATGTGACCATAAAAAAGAGATTTGATTGGTTCATAACACTTCCTATTCTAAGTATTGAAGGACCCCACCCATTTTAATCACTTTTCTTAGATCTTCCTTGGGACAACATCTCCAGTTAGAAGACTTCAATACTTTTGTGTTGGACACTTGAACTGCTTAATTTACAATGGCTTCTGGACAGCAACCTGCCTCCAACTCTGATCATTCATCAGATGATGATTTTGTTGCAGAGCCACCACGACCAGAAAAATACACCTCTGTGGTGTGGAAATTTTTCACCATACCTCCAGGGCAAAAAAAAGTAAATGCAGTGAAGGTGACCTGCAAAATATGCAGCCGAGTATTATCAAGAGGAGACCCCACCAAAAAATATTCTTGTGGAACTGGAAGTATGCTAAAGCATCTGAAGACACTGCATCCAGTGAACCTGGCAAGGGAGGAGTGCAGAAGACTGCGTGTTATTCCACCTGCAGCAGTGGCCAGTACATCTACGGCAGCCTCTTCACCTGGCCATCCTGATATCCGTCCTGAATTTGGCCAGTTGAAAATTGTTTGCATTAAATGCAACAAACTTTTATGCTATGGGGAGCAGTCTATTGATTTAATATGCACAGCACAAAGAAACCACCGATGCTGATTTTTTTTGGGTTTTCCTTTTCTAAAATGACAGTTTTTTTCATCTTGTTGGCTTTTTTTCATGGTTTTTGTTGGTCCCGTTGACTTTTTGTTCCTGATAAAAAATAAATAAAAAAAATAAAAAATTGTTAAAAAAAAAATATATATATATATATAAAACAACAAAACAAAAAAAAAAGTTCTTTTCAGAACTACCTACTCTGGTTAAAAAAAGAGCTAAATTTTTATCCTAGTGTGTGAAAGTTTAGAAGAATGTATCTGTAGTGCATAATTGACTGAAAGAATGCATTTGTGGTGTATGGTGAATGTATAAGTGCAGAACTATAAGGAAATGCTGCAGCATGACACTGTAAGCTCTTTAGCTGCAATGTACTGCAGTACTTCCGAAGCACAGGCATGCAACATATGTACATAAATATGTTGCAAGTTTCTGCTTCCTTCTGCACTGTGGCTTAAACTGCAGCCATGTGATGACACAGGCACCCTTGCACCACGGTGCAAGGATAGCTGTGTCGTGTAGAGTTTTTTTTTGTGCAGGAAGACACAAATTCCTGCACAAAAATCAATAAATGAAGGCATTTCTCTTCTTCTATGGACACTGTGCATTCTAGTATATATTGAAAGTGATTAAATGAAGAGAAATAAAACCAATTCTCCAAGTTGTGCCTTCCTTCATCAAATCCTGAAGCTTCCAAAACACTAGTAGCCACTACGTCTCTCTATTGAACACCATGGGGCAGATTTACAAGCCCCTTGCACCACTTTTGCATCACTTTTAACATGGGAAAAGTGACGCAAAAGTGGCGCAAGGGGCTTGTAAATCTGCCCCCATATACCTATTTTGCAGATATGTGTTCTAAAACTATATCCCATTTTATATGTCTCTAAAATACAACTCTTTGGCAGTTACTGCACATATCTGGTGGGTTTCTTGGCTCCCAGTGACACTCAGTATTCATGTTAACTTTATTGTGCAACTTAAAACACGCACAGAGCATCTTTCTACACATATCTACTACATCCATCTGTCCTTTCTTCACCTCTGTGCAAACACAGGCTATTGTGCATTTTAATACTTAGTTAAACTTACCTTCACAGTAATACAAATAAAAAATGGTACACATTATTTTTCAATTGTTTTTTATAAAATAAATTTCTAAAAATGTTATTTTAGAATTACGATCTGTGAAAGAGAAGAAAAAATTGTTATAATATATAATATTATATTTTTTACAATACAGCATAATTTTATCATTTTACAAAATATTTTGTTTGTCTTTTTTACTGTCATCAGAATAAATTGAAATTCACTAGAAACAGTGTTTTCAATCATACTCATCACATAACAGAGGGCAAAAAAAAACAATAAATAATATTGTTTTAAAAAACCCAAGACTACATCCAAAAATAACATAGCATATAATGCAAATCACATATATATAAAAATGCTAACTCCTATGAAAATTTTCAAACGTAAATTTATATACACTGTAAATGTTGTTGGTTAAAAATATATGCAGAGAGAATGTAGAAGAAAAAGTCCACAATTGAAACATACACCTTTCCTCTTGGCCAAATGGTATTGTTGAAGTCCTTTACATTAAAATTGTCCAATAGTAATCGTATTAATACATATTAATAAATTCCTCAGAGGCCAAATTATCTTCCTAAAACTTTGGTTTTAAAAATATTAGGTAAGAATTTGGTAATTCACTTGGCAAACGTTGTTTAAAAACCAACTGAGCATCATTACAATATGTCCAGCCTTTATTACATTTTAGATACACAGTGTAATGTCCAGATGTAGTGGAAGCACCAAGATGGAAAATAATTGCTACTGCAACAAAAGTCCTTCCTGATATTGATAGTTGAGTTGCTACAAAATTTTTTATGAAAGTGTCCAATTTTCTTCCATCAGCTGTACAACGTTGCATCATTAAAATTATATATTGGCCATATTTTTCTATAAATAATGTTGATAACATTTCAGATTTGCATTGGGTACACTTCATGTTTTGATTTGCTGCTTTAACTAGTTTATTAAAAGATACTGATTTACACTCTGGTAATGTCAAATATATAAATCTTTCTGTGTCTATATCAGTGGTACATGTAAACATACAATTTTCACATACATGTTCCCATTTATAACAAAGGCCGAAAAGATTTTCAATGTCTATCCCTTCATTTTCCAATACAGTAAGCATATACATTAAAAATTCCTGAGCATCTTGTTGTATATTTTGTCTAAATTGTGTTGATCCACAACATATATCCAAAACTTGACGAATTTCAGAAACGCTTTGCATTTTACTTTTATCAGTCCTCAATTTTTCATAAACAGAATACAACATGGAGCAAAATATTTTTTCCCGATTCTCCATAATTTGTTGTTGCAAACTTTCAAGAAAAAAAACAACATTAACTACGACGTTAGCATAGCAGTTGATACCTGAACTATTTTCAAACTGATAACCAACAATGTCTTCATTAGCGTCCTTTGTCTTCTTGCTTGCAATTACAACATTATCTTCATTTTTTTCTTTGCTATAACTTTACTACAAATATTGTCATGTGTTCTTTTTCGACCTACCACACGCTTTTCAAATACAGGAAACTGACCTAAATTGGGAGCATACGCTCTTCTTAATCTATTATACTCTTTTACACAGTTTGTATCTGCAATAATCTTTGAGTCATCAAAATCAATTAAAAACAAACCAGATAAACTTCTCACTCTGGACAAAGCAACATATGCCATACCCTCTTTAAACACGGTACTTCCAATGTTCACCAAAGCACTATCTACACTTAATCCTTGAGATTTATGAATAGTCACTGCATATGCCAAAGAAAGTGGAAATTGTTTTCTACGGACATATAAATCTTTTACAAGCAAAAAACGAACTGAACAACGACCAATTTGTTTTACTTCTTCAATTTCATCAAATTTGATTTTTAAAAATTCAATTCCATCTCTTTTTTGATAATTTACAAAATCCACAAGTTTACCCATTGCTCCATTAACTAAACCTTTTTCTACATCCAAATTACGCCTTAAAATTACCCGACAGTTTATACAAACATATAGATTCTTTTCTAAACCAGCAGTTTTAGATATTGAATTTTCTAAAGAATGCAATTTTGTTTGCAATTTTTCGGTCAAAATAATAGTGATTCCTTCATGCTCTATTTTATCAATGGACTCCATTTTTATTATTTCTTCATTTTCAAGCTTCAAAACTTCTATGTTGAATATAGAACACTGTCGCAGTGTTGGCATTAAGCAGATTACTGATTTGGTTTCTGCAATTTTCTTATATATTTTCTCCTGAACTATATTTTCATTTGGAAACAAATTCAAAAGTAACCGACTCTGTAAAGCCTCTTTCCCATGTTCTGTCAGTACTCCAATTCTTACATCTTGAAGAATAGTTCCATAATCAACATCATTTGCCTGTCGCATATTCGTAATGAGTTCTTTGTATTCAAAATATGACCAAATGTTAACATTTCCAACACTACCCATAGACTTTCTGGTGTCTTCATGCACAAGCATTTTAAATACTGGTTGTCCTTTTACGGGAGTAAGTTGCAGTAGATCTCCAAAAACTATAACATGTTTTCCTCCAAATAACACATCGTACTCTGTTTTAAGAATTTGCTGCATTCTTAAATGCACAAAAGCAAGCATTAAGTTTGAGACCATGCTTACCTCATCAATAATCAGAACTTTCATTTTCTTCAGCACTCTAGAAACTTCATAACAAGCTTCTCCAGATAGCTTATGATATTCCAATTTGTTTTCATGCTCCACAGGTAGCATTAGTAAACGATGTAATGTAATTCCTTTAATGTTGTGTGCTGCCAACCCAGTAGGAGCAGTTACAACACAAGACAAATGTGACTCAGTTATTTTGTGTAGATAACTGGTCATTACTTTTATTAAGAAACTTTTTCCTGTTCCAGCTTGTCCACTCACATACATCCGGATAGGTTCAAAAGATGTGCATGAGCATTCTTTGTTTTCATGAAGTAATCCATGGTCAATCTGTTGCTTCACTTGCTGATAAATTTCTTGTTGTTCAACATTTAGTTGTTCTTCCAAGTTTGTTAAGTCCATAATATCTTCTCGACCTTGAAGCATTGCTATTTCAACTTCCTTCATAGCAATTGCTGCTTCATTTTCAACAATTGGTTGTCCTAGTGGATCTTCACTGATCGCAGCAGAAGTTTGACTGTCTTGAGAACTGTCTCTAGCAATCTCAGCTGCAATAGTAGCTTCTTGGTCAATTTCATCGTTCAACATCTTTACATAATTTGCAAAAACAGTGCATTGTATGGTATCTTTACAAGCATTGAAGGAATCTTCATAACTCTGAAATTCTCCAAGTAATTCCAATTCTGAACGCCACGGTTTGAACTGTTGCAAAAGTGCAAAATAGTAAAATTCTCTTTTATCAGTAGTGTCACAACTCAGTTTTCTGTGATTAATCAAATTTCCTTTCCTTTGTTTCACCAAACATCCTTCGGAACCAATTACTGCATATTTTCCATCAGTGATGTTTTCTGTAGTATTCCGTTTAAAAGTGTAGTTTTGCAGCACTTCATAAAGACATATGTTCTCAAGATGATGACTTCTATTTGGATAATATGGGGCCGATTCCGATCTCGGCCGGTAGGGCTCCGAATCGGATTCGGCTTTACCGGATCCGATTCGGAGCCCTGTTTCCCGACCGAACCGTACGCGGGTCCGGCCGAGCGAGTACGATGCGAAATCGCCGACCGACTCGTCCGGGCGTCCCGACCGCTCCGACCGACTCGCTCCCGGCTCGAACCGCTCCGACCGACTCGCTCGGACTCGACTCGCACCGCGCAATGGAGACGTTTCCCGGCCGGGTAAGTACGATGCGCGCCGCGAGCAGTCCGACCGAGCCGCGCACTCCGGCTCATAAGAGCAGTCGGAGAAGTACTTCGGGGGTCCGTGTCGGACCCCCCTGCATGCGTAGCCGCGCGAGTCGCACACAGGGGGACCCATGGGTCCCCTACCTGTGCGTGTACGGCGCGAATCGCTTCGCCGCGTACCCGCTGTAGGGGCGCCCTTGTCCGACTCGCACCCATTGAGTCAATGGGAGCCCGCGTACGCGTTGTACGACCGGCTCCCATTGACATCAATGGGAGTCCGACCGACTCGAGTCCGATAACATACGGACGCATCGTACTCGTTCGGTCGGACTGCACGGGTCCGATTCGGTCGGAAATCTCTCCGGGTCCGGCTCGGTCGGAGAAATTTCCGGCCCGAATCGGAATCGACCCCTATGTGTCCAACATATTTGTTTTCACAATATCTGTACTTTCCGGTTCTTTTTCTGCTAAATATTCAATTTCTTGAACAGATTTAAGTACTCGATTTCGCGTTGCAGCAAGACCTAGACTCACCCAAATGATTCTTCTAGATTTTGAGTATAAACTTGCAGATGATAACCGATCTGAGCATTCATACGCTCCAATTTCTCGATGGGATAACATCTTCAAACTGAAACTGTATAATTTCTTACTTAAACTCTTCTCGTGAGAAATCTCTTCCCACATTTCTTTCAATTCTGTCTTTTCAGATTTTGTTATATAAGATGTCACATACCGGGCAACAGCAATGGAATTATCCGCAACATACTGAATATCCATATTAGCATTCCACATTGAGAGAATAACAGGATTATAATCATTTATATATTTTGAATCTTCACTTCTTCTCAAATTGTATGTATTTTTTGGAGACTTTCTAGTGATGGTATGTCTCATAGCTGACATAAAACTGTTTACTCTTCCTTTGGATATTACAGGACGTGGAAATCCAAAACGACATTTGGTATAAAACTTTTCCTTACACTTGTACTTTCGTCGACAGTATTTTCCGCATCGATGGCTTTGGAATCGTAAAACTTGTTGTTTTAAGTTGTTTTCTTCTGTTCTTTTGGGTATAGCACATGTGGCATATTCTTCAATAAAAGACAAAACAGTATCATCAGAATCAGTTCCGAATTTAGGAGCATCTTTGATCCATATCAGCATATGTATATGAGGAGCACCTCTAGCTTGATACTCCTTTCTCCCAAAAAAATCCAGAACTTCTCCAAGAGGAGGATTTTTTTATTGCAGATAAAAGACATCATAGCTTCAAATCTATGATTAAAATACCTGCACACATTAACAGGATCCAAAGAGCACAATTCTCCAGGTGTCTTGTATTCAATATTTTTTACATTTGAATTTGCCTCACGAAGAAATTCAAGTAAATCATCCCAAGCGTATTCAGCACAGCTTAGGGTAAGAAACCATGTAGGAGTTCCTAAGTTCCTTAGCATGCATTTAAGTTCTCCATGACGACGGTACCAATACTCATTAGTACCACGCTGACATGCCATCAAATTAATCAACTGAGATTCTAGATGATCGTCTCTCTGATGTACTTTATCCATAAATTGCTTTGCAGAAACATTTTGAAAATGTACTCCTGTTTTCAAAATGTGGTTGACTGCATATGAAAGTCCAGATAAGTCACTCTCAAACAAAAGATGAAATATATATGGGATACATTGTCGAAACCTTGGATCTTCTGCATACAATCTTGTTGTCCGATATTCAGATGCAGGAATCTGCACAGGTCGTTCATCATATCGTCCACCTTTTCCAGTTGGAAAAAGCTGCGGAAAACAACGAGCTTCCAAACTTTTCTCCCATACACTGATGGGAGTACCCTTTGCTTCCTTCATTTGGAATAACTCAATAGTATTTCCCATCACTTCTTTCGAATGAAGTGGATGTACACTATAATGTTCATAGATTTCTTCATTTTTTGACATGTCCACTTTTTCAATTTGACCACTTGATGTTTCAGTGTCATCATCTAAAAGTATTTCTTCTTCTTCCACATACACATTTTTATAGTACTCATTGTTTTTTATTAGATATAATGTTGCCTTTTGCACTTTTCTAACATCTACTAATTCTTGCCAGATTTTCTTACTCTTAGTAGGAACACCATTAACTAGAATAACTAATGGTTCACTTTCTACATTCTCTACACCAATAGTGTCAATATTTTTCTTTAAATCCAGTGGTAAATATACAACTCTTCCTTTTAATCCTCTCTGTAAATCACTCGGAGGCAATTTACCTGTTTTTGGCTCCATTCGAACAATAGCCTGAAATGGGTGTACACATTGAATCAAAATAGACTCATACGTGTTTAAATCTATTAGTTCCGGAGGAATAGTTATCAACTCTAGATCATTATGAACAGCTCTAGCAGGCATTTTATTTTCATCCAATTTGTTATAACAATATTTACAAATACGTTGATCAGTACCCAAATCAAAACAATTCTCTACCCACAAATAAGTTGCAAAATTCTTCCACTCATCATTATTTTGTTTTTCACTTTTAAAATACAGATCAACACTCCTAGTCTGATTTCTATAGTGAGTTCGCCGGCAACAAATACAAGAATAATTTGGCCTTTCACCTGAAATCACCATAAACTTTGTAATTTGTTCTTCAAATTTTTTGGAGTAGTATGTTGCACATTCTCTTCAACATTTTCTTCTATCAATGTGTCAGTTTCTGCACTCTCTTCTTCCGGACCAAAGTAACAAAACTCAATTTCATCACAAACCTTCTTCACATCAGATACTGACCCACACAAAAGAGCACTGTTCAACTCATTTAATTTAAGTGCTGGACTTTTTGCATAATACAATCTTCTAACTAACTTCCGCATTTCAGAATGATGTACTGCTAACATCCTAAAATGATGAAAAACACTTTGACATACTTTTCTAGAAAGACAAGCCAGAGAATGACCTTGCAAACCAGTATTTTTTCTCACTCTGCAAGGGTCTAGTCCTTGTAACATCTTAATCTTTTGCTTAACACTTTTTTTAGTATACTCTCGTAAGAAATTGCGTAAAATATCAATAGATTCCTGTCGTACACTACAAATACTACTGCAATCCCAAGTATACACTGGGGCTTTAGGACGTCTCCCTAGAGCTTCATCAGCTATCACTTCTTCTACATTTCTGGGAACCATCTTCTCTTTCTCAATTGCACAACCATTTCTAACCTCATAAGCACGACCACTGGTATCAACTGCATGCAATAAATTATTGGTCTGAAAATAACTCTCTTCATTAAAGAACGGCTCTGAACTTGAACTATGTTTCCATTCACCCAAAAAAATTCACAAAAATTTGTTCTGTTAATTACTTTTTTCTTCTTACTTTTGGCCTTCAAAAAATGGATTGGTTTATGTAGTGATCGAATTCTATTCAAAACTAAAATAAATAATTTCCTTTTTAATTCCAAAGCTTTTTGAACAATGGATTCAATATACTTTTTCTTTTTATAAAATAGTGCTCTTCTTTTATATTTTTTAACATCTTTAAGCAAGTTAAAAACAACTCTATTATAAAAAATCTTTTTCCTGATTTCTTTATACTGATTTTGCCTTCTTTTACCATTCATTGTATCGTTTGAATGTAATTTTCCATTTACTCCTTTCTTTTTACTCATACTCTTTTTTCTAGTTGAAGCATTGTTTTTACTTTGTACAATTTGTACACTATTTCTAGGCTTTGAAATTTTTTTAAGGAATTCTTTTGTTGTCTTACCGAAAGACTTTTTCTTTTTAGCCACATGATGTTGGTCATCCAATACTTCTTCTGCAGATTTGTTCAAATAATTTTCATTTTGCTGTCGTTTTCTCTTTCTTGATTTTTTAGGCATGATAAGTTTGTTTTAATGATGATAAACAATATCTGTAAGAAATAATTATAAATAAATTAATTTTAATAAATTTACAAATTATACCCTTCAATTACTATAGAAACACATTGCACGTGTTAAAACATAGCTCACTGTATAAGTAGTTGTGTTGCAAAACAATGATTAGAGTAGTACACGGAGAGTGCCTTGGTGAATTTAAAAGTGATTCAGTTTTTGCACAGTGAATGGATTAGTACATAGTGTTGAATGGGTCACTACAACACTGCAAGGAGAGTTACAGGATGTTTGCTTTAGTGTATGGATACTGCCTGGGGAAATGAAGGTGTGTAAGATAAGTGTGTAAGTGATTAAAGGAGTGCATGCATATTCGATAAAGATTTGTAGCAGTCCATCTGCAGAAGCCAGAATCACTGCATGAGTACTTGTGTACTGATTAAATGATTAGAGTACTGCAAAGAGAATGCCCGGGTGAATTTATAAGCGGTTGGGTTTTGGCAGAGTGAATGCATTAGTACATGGTGCTGAATGGGTCAATACAGGATTGCAAGGGGAATGACAGGGTGTTTCTTAAAGTGTAAGGAGACTGACTGGGGAATTAAAAGCCTTAAACACAAGTGCGTAGATGGTTAGAGGATGACATGTATAGTGGATAGGAGTTTGAAACACAATATGTGTTAAGGCTCTAAATCACTGAATGAGTATTTGGATAGTAACTGAATGTAAACAGTACTGTAAGGATAGTGCCTAGGTGAATTTTTAAGTGATTGGGTTTTGGCGCATTGAATGGATTAGTACATGGAGCTGAATGGGTCACTAGAGGAGACTGCTAGAGTGTATAGATACTGACTGGGGAATTGAAGGTGTGAAAAACAAGTGTGTAGGTAGTTACAGGACTACATGCGTACTGGATAGGTGTTTGAAGCAGTCTATGTGCTAAGGCCTGGGTCACTGCATGAGTAATTGAACACTGACTGAATGATTAGAGTACTTCAAGGTGAGTGCCTGGCTGAATTCATAAGTGTTTGGTTATGGCACAGTGTTTAGATTACTATATGTGCTGGATGGCTGAGTGGAAGAGTGCATGCGGAGTAACAAGGTGTTTATTGAAGTGTATGGATAGTGCCTGAGAATTGAAGAAGTGAAAAACAAGTGTGTAGGTAGTTACAGGACTACATGCATACTTGATAGGTGTTTGAAGCAGTCTATGTACTAAAGCCTGGGACACTGCATGAGTAATTGGGTACTGACTGAATGATTAGAGTACTTTAAGGTCAGTGCCTGGCTGAATTTATAAGTGTTTGGTTATGGCACAGTGTTTGGATTAGTATATGTGCTGGATAGCTGACTGGAGGAGTGCATGGGGAGTAACAATGTCTTTATTGGAGTGTATGGATACTGCCTGATAATTGAAGGACTGAAAGACAAGTGTGTAGATGGTTAGAGGACTTCATGCGTAGAAGATAGGGATTTGTAGCAGTATATGTGCTAAGGCCTTGGTACTGCAAGGAGTGTGCATAGGGGAATTTATAAGTGTTTAAGTTTTGACGCACTGATTGCATTACCACATGGTGCTGGATTGCTGACTAGAGGAGTGCATGGGAAGTGACAGCGTGATTCCTGGAGCATCTAATACTACGAAAACTTGACAACATGACAGGTTTTAAAGTGGTTATCTGTCTGCAAAGATATGAACTACCCAAATGCTTCTCTCACAGTGGTTGCCCAAATGCACACAGATTCACAGTGTGATTCTAGACAAGCAACACAGTTCCTTGGACCTTTCCAAAACACATTCACTAGTATGGAAGGGGTAAGGTGACAGCACACATTTTACAAACTTCACTACTGCAGTCTACTGTGAATGACTGTCTCATTCTGCGAATTCACAAGCAATGACTGGCTTCTAATACTACGAAAACTTGACAACATGACAGGTTTTAAAGCAGTTATCTGTCTGCAAAGACATAAAGTACCCAAATGCTTCTCTCACAATGGTTGCCCAAATGCAGATAGACTCACAGTGTGATTCTAGACAAGAAACACAGTTCCTTGGACCTTTCCAAAACACATTCACTAGTCTGGAAAGGGTAAGGTGACTGCTCACATTTTACAAACTTCACTACTGCAGTCTACTGTGAATGACTGTCTCATTCTGCGAATGCACAAGCAATGACTGGCTTCTAATACTACTAAAACTTGACAACATGACAGGTTTTAAAGCGGTTATTTGTCTGCAAAGACATAAAGTACCCAAATGCTTCTCTCACAGTGGTTGCCCAATTGCATACAGACTCACAGTGTGATTCTAGACAAGCAACACAGTTCCTTGGACCTTTCCAAAACACATTCACTAGTCTGGAAAGGGTAAGGTGACTGCGCACATTTTACAAACTTCACTACTGCAGTCTACTGTGAATGACTGTCTCATTCTGCGAATGCACAAGCAATAACTGGCTTCTAATACTACAAAAACTTGACAACATGACAGGTTTTAAAGCAGTTATCTGTCTGCAAAGACATAAAGTACCCAAATGCTTCTCTCACAATAGTTGCCCAAATGCAGATAGACTCACAGTGTGATTCTAGACAAGCAACACAGTTCCTTGGACCTTTCCAAAACACATTCACTAGTCTGGAAGGGGTAAGGTGACTGCACACTTTTTACAAAATTCACTACTGCAGTCTACTGTGAATGACTGCCTCATTCTGCGAATGCACAAGCAATAACTGGCATGCACACAGATTCACAGTGTGATTCTAGACAAGCAACACAGTTCCTTGGACCTTTCCAAAACACATTCACTAGTATGGAAGGGGTAAGGTGACAGCACACATTTTACAAACTTCACTACTGCAGTCTACTGTGAATGACTGTCTCATTCTGCGAATTCACAAGCAATGACTGGCTTCTAATACTACGAAAACTTGACAACATGACAGGTTTTAAAGCAGTTATCTGTCTGCAAAGACATAAAGTACCCAAATGCTTCTCTCACAATGGTTGCCCAAATGCAGATAGACTCACAGTGTGATTCTAGACAAGAAACACAGTTCCTTGGACCTTTCCAAAACACATTCACTAGTCTGGAAAGGGTAAGGTGACTGCTCACATTTTACAAACTTCACTACTGCAGTCTACTGTGAATGACTGTCTCATTCTGCGAATGCACAAGCAATGACTGGCTTCTAATACTACTAAAACTTGACAACATGACAGGTTTTAAAGCGGTTATTTGTCTGCAAAGACATAAAGTACCCAAATGCTTCTCTCACAGTGGTTGCCCAATTGCATACAGACTCACAGTGTGATTCTAGACAAGCAACACAGTTCCTTGGACCTTTCCAAAACACATTCACTAGTCTGGAAAGGGTAAGGTGACTGCGCACATTTTACAAACTTCACTACTGCAGTCTACTGTGAATGACTGTCTCATTCTGCGAATGCACAAGCAATAACTGGCTTCTAATACTACAAAAACTTGACAACATGACAGGTTTTAAAGCAGTTATCTGTCTGCAAAGACATAAAGTAACCAAATGCTTCTCTCACAATAGTTGCCCAAATGCAGATAGACTCACAGTGTGATTCTAGACAAGCAACACAGTTCCTTGGACCTTTCCAAAACACATTCACTAGTCTGGAAGGGGTAAGGTGACTGCACACTTTTTACAAAATTCACTACTGCAGTCTACTGTGAATGACTGCCTCATTCTGCGAATGCACAAGCAATAACTGGCTTCTAATACTACGAAAATTTGACAACATGACAGGTTTTAAAGCGGTTATCTGTCTGCAAAGACATGAAGTACCCAAATGCTTCTCTCACAGTGGTTGCCCAAATGCACACAGACTCACAGTGTGATTCTAGACAAGCAACACTACTCCCTGGACTTTAGCAGGAGAAAAACATTAGTCTTATTAAAAACAAAGACACAACATACAACACCTCACAAATTAATAACTCACCTTTCAAATTAATTTGTTGATTAAGAAGTATGTCAGTCACACACCAGATGTTCTTAAACCAAATGTCTGTACTGCACTGCTCTTAGCAAAACCAAAAAATGGCAAACTTTCCCTCTCTTTCTGCACACATATACATGTAAATATCAAATTACATTACTTCCCACATTAATTCAAAAGCTAACACACATTTCTATTGGTTACACATTTCAAGCCTATCCAATTGATATAACTTTCAACCCTACCCCCAATCTGCTTACAGCCTGTTACCATAGTAACAGTTCATGGAACACTGAACTGAACTCACAGGTCACAAGTTCAGCACACAATGTTGCTAATCCAAACAACAAGTGCGCTTGACTTTTCAAAATATCAGCTTATCCTGTCTAATGTTCCTTTCAAACGCTTTTCATTAACCAATAAGAAACGTGCTCTTGAAACTCAGAAACATGCACCCTACTTTTTAGTCTATAATATTCTCAAACAGCCAATCATTTTTTTTTCAGTTTTTTTAAACTGCATCTTATCCACCATTTTAGAAAAACTTTAGTAGTCAAACTGCCATTTCACATACAGACACCTTCTGAGTGCATCCAGACCTCCTTTCAAGATGCTTAGAGTGTGGATTGTGGGACACAGCTATATTTTCTGGAGCCAAAGGTATGCAGAAAACAGCGGCATTGACAAAGACCTAGCTTTGCCAAATGTAGACATTAAATGGATTGGACAGAGAGGATTAAAGTGGCACCAATTGATGCCATTGGTTAAATCCTTTTTGCATCTCCAACACCCTGACCTCATAATTGTGCACTGTGGTGGCAATGACCTAGGCACTTTGACTGGGGTAGGTCTGGAAATGCTTATGAAGGACACCTTTGGAGAATTGATATCACTTTTCCCCCAAACTGACTTTGTATATTCTAATATATGTCAAAGACAGAAATGGAACTGGTCCAATAAATTTTGTCCACAGATTGAGAAAGCTAGGAAACACGTCAATAAAGCTGTTTCTGCTTATCGCAGAGATTATAGAATGGGCTCCATTTACAACAACAATCTGCGTTTTAATATGGACGGCATCTATAGGAGAGATGGTGTACATTTTACAGATGAGGGTAACAGAGTCTTCCTCATCAACTTTAGACTCTGCATCGGTACTTACTTGTAGGTACCAAAATATCCCCAAAAACAGAACGGCTCTTTTTAGAGCCACCCAAGACCTAAACACCTAAACTTCATTTATATCTGAAATTTTTGTACATTTTTTTTTCTTGGATTCGCGTACCCAACGCGTTGGAATCGTGCACCAAACGCGTTAGGGGTCGCGCACCCAACGCGTTTGATTCGTGTACCAAACGTGTAACAGGTCGCGTATCCAACACGTGCACACCAGGGGCCGCGCTGGATGCGCGTCTCCTAATTTTACCGTAAAAAAATTAGCACCTTGTACTAATTTGTATTCTCCCCGGGGACCCCATCCCCCGGGGCCTATATACAACGTTGGGAACCGTGGGGGGGTCCCCAATACCCCCACAGTCCCAGCCGGCTCCCCGCGTCCTACGGGAGCAGGCATTGCTTTTCCACATGGGGAGCAGCTAACATGTTGCTCCCCATGTGGAAAGCTAATTGAGTTTGCATTTTGAAAGAGAGAGCAGGTTTCCTGCTCTCTCTTTCAAAATGCAAACCAAGTTTGCTATGACAGGACGGGAGCCGCGAGGCTCCCGTCCTGTCATAGCAAACTACAGTGTCCCGGGGGTAGGCACCCGGGACACTGCAGGAGCCGGCCCTGGGGGTGGTGATCCCCAGGGCCATCAAGGGCTCCAGGAGGAGGGCCGCGCGGCCCCCTCCCAACAATTTCACAGCCCCGGGAGGTGGTGGTCCCCGGGGCTTCAGGGGTCCAAAACGGACCCCCATTTTTTATTTTTTAGTGCCCCGGGAGGTGGCGGTCCCCGGGGCTGCGGGAGGGCCGAGAGCCCTCCCGCACCATTTATTTTTAAAGCCCCGTGGGGTAGCGGACCCCGGGGCTTGGGGGGGCCTTAGAGGCCCCCCTCATATTATAAATACCCCCCCCATGCCCCCGGGACTTACGCGGGAGACCGCGCTTCGATTTTTTTTTTCCGGCAGGATACGCGCACCCTGAGCGCATCCTGCCGATTTTAAAAAAAATGCTTTTTTTTGCCCAGGGGGTCCTTGTGGGACCCCTGAGCACACCTAGGGGGTTAGGGTGTTTCTACCCTGCCCCCTTTTGCGCTTTCCGCACTTGTTTCTGTCCCTCGGTTCTACCGAGGGACAAAATGGCTGCCAACACTTCCTGAATCGGAATGTTGACAGCCAGCTGACAGCCAATTAGCATGCAGCTCGTGATCGGGACGGTGCGCGCAGGGTGCGCTGAGGGTACGCGTATCCGACGCGCCCATAGATATATATGTACTTTTACTTTTGATTTTCTCAGGAACTACTGAACGGATTTACACCATTTAAGCAAAAGGCACCAGTCTGAACCAAGGACTACCTCTTTGCCAAATTTGGGGTAATTCCGTTCAGCAGTTCGGGCTGTAGCTGCGACTAAAGGTTCCTATGGAAAAATGAATGGGGAAAACGCGTTTTGGGACCCCCTTTTTTCTCGGCCCCCGCTTCACGTATCACCCCGAGACTTTCAGGGTAGGAGCGGAGCGGAGCGCCCCAACAAGTTGGAAACTTTCACGAAGATTCGTCAACCGGCGCCAACGTTATTTCAAATAGAATGTCGCGGATTTCCTATGGATAATAGGTTGTAACTATAACTATCTACTGGCGACCGCCAGTAGATAATATATATATATATATTCAATTGCAAAGTTTCTCCGTTCCAAGAAACAAAACCGGCACTCCAGAGGTTAGTTTTCACTTGAAAGCATTTATTTCAAGGAGATGGCATATCCACGCGTTTGGTCAATATATATATTACCTACTGACGTTCGCCAGTAGGTAGTTATAGTCAGGATGTAGTTTCTATAGGAAGAGCGTTTTTGAATTTGCCAATAACTTTGGTGTCATTTGAATCCGAGAAAAAGGGGTGGTCCCAAAACGCTTTTTCTCCATGTTAATTTCCACAGGAAACTTTAGACACAGCTACAGCCCGAACTGCTGGACGGAATTGCACCAAATTTGGAAGAAAGGTAGCTCTTGGTCTAGAAAGTGTCCTTTTTGTAAAATGGTGTAAATCCATTCAGTAGTTGCTGAGAAATTTAAAGAAATTCTCAGTTGTATATATAGGGACGCGACGGATCCGCGACCCCTCCCGATCTTGTGCCTGAGATCTGATTGGCTGCCAGCACTTCAAACAAGGAAATGTTGGCAGGCATCTTGTGGCTCAGTTGAACTGAGTCACAGAAAAAAACATTAAAAAAAGAAGTGGGGGCAGGGTAGACTCACCCCAAGCCTCTAGGCCTCTTGGTGGGGTCTAACAGGGACCCTCAGGGCCAAAAAAGCATTAAACAAAAAAACATTTTGGTGGGATTTGCGCTGGATCCGCGACCCCGCCGACATTTTTTTTAAAATGAAGCGCTGTCTCCTGCGTTTTGTTAAATAAAGCCACTGGGGTGGGCCAGGTCCCGGGGCAGTTTATGTAGTAAATGCAGGAGGTACCTATGCGGCACCCCAGCACCCCGGGGACCGCCACCTCCCAGGGGCAAACATATTGAAAGAGGTGCGGGGGACAGCACGCCCCCAGCCCAGAGGGCCGCCACCTCCCCGGGGCTAATTATTAAAGAAATGTGGGGGAGCCCATATGGCCTCCCTGCAGCCACGGGGACTGCCACCTCTCCGTGGCTATTGTAATGGGGGCCTCGAGGACTGCCCCTGCCTCGGGTACTACCACCTCCCCGAGGCTTGTACATTTTCTTGTGGGGGGCCTCACGGACCCCCCCGGCCCCGGGGACCACCACTTTCCCGGGGCCAAACTGTGTTATAAGGAAATGGGAGGGGGGCCTCGTGTCCCCCATCCCGGGATGTTCTCAGCCCTGCGGACTGCCACCTCCACGAGGCTGGCCCTAGTCAAAGAAAGAGGGGGGCAGCGCGGGCCCCTCCTGGTACCATACATGGTCTTGGGGACCACCACCCCCGAGGGCCAGCTCCAGCAATGTCCTGGGGTGCCCACTCCCTGGACATTGCAGTTTGCTATGGCATGGCAGGAGCACTGCTCCCGCCATAGCAAGCAGTGTTCCACTTTGAGCAAGCAAGAGCATTTTGCTCTCACCTGCTCAAAGCGGAGCACAGTTTGCTTTTTACACACAGGGAGCTGCATGTCAGCAGCTCCCTGTGTGTAAAGAGCAATGCCAGCTTCCACAGGAGGTGGGGAGCCAGCCGGGACCGCAGGGGCCTTCAGCTCCCCCCGCAGTCCCCAGTGTGTATTATGTGGGTGCCCAGGGCACCCACACTATAGGGTGGGCCTCGGGGTATGGGGTCTCCGGGCCCCCTTCCATTTAAAGAAACAATAAAAAAACATAAAAAGGACAGGCCCCTGGGTATGGGGTCCCTGGCCGAAAATGGCCCAGGGATGGGGGTTCACGCAACCCCTCTCCCTTAAATTCTTTTTTTTTAAAAACCTCTGACAAGTCGCCAGATGCTACGCCTCCTTCACCACCACTCGGCAAATGTGCCTCCTGGTGCAGTGGTGGTTGGGGGATGAAGTCCCCTATGATGTTGAGGGTTCATGGGATCCAGGAACCCCTTCTTTACCAGCAGCAACTGCCAGACAGTGGGATTGCTGAGAGGACTTGGAAGCCACACCCCCTTTCTTCACCACTCTGCAAATGCGCCTCCTGGCATGCTGCTGGTTGGGGAATGAATTCCACTGTACTCCTGAGGAAGTGGACTTTTTCCCCCAACCAGTAGTGCGCCAGGAAGCATGTTTGCACAGTGGTGGAGAAAGGGGGCATGGGACGACCTCTCAGCAATCCAGCTGAGTGAGTCTTATTGGAGGTAACAGGAGGACTAGTGAGCCCTCAAGGACCTTCAATAGCCAAGAGGACTTCATCCCCCTACTAGTTGTGCATCAGGAGGTGTGTTTGCAGAGTGGTGGAGAAAGGGGGCATGACCTCTGATAACCTCTCAGCAATCCTGATGTGTGGGACTTACTTGAGATAACAGGAGGGGTAGCTGGCCCCCAAGGATGTCCTTGGAGGGCAGCTTCCCCTGCTGTTATCTCCAATAAGTCCCACACAGCAGGATTGTTAAGAGGTCTTCAGAGGCCACGCCCCCTTTCTCCACCACACTGCAAACACGGCTCCAGGTGCACTACTGGTTGGGAGATGAAGTCCACTTTACTCCAGAGGGACCTTGGGGGCCAAGAAACCCTCTTGGTACCTCCTGTAAGTCCTACACAGTCGGATTCTGGAGAGCTGGTCGGAGACCCAGCCACCTTTTTCCACCACTTTGTAAACGCAACTAATAGTTAAAAAACCATAGAAATTCACTGAAAAAAGCAAAGGTTACAGAGACATTTGAGATGTCATCAGCGATGCCATCAGTGATGTCCCTGACCATGTCATGAGTGATGTAAAATGTGAGGTCATAAGCAGTACATTGCAGGGGCACAAGTTATAGTTAGCTCACTAACTATAATGGCTGAATTTTTCTGGTTTTGTACGAGTGAAATGTTAGCCTAACTATAACGTCTCTGTAACCTTTGGATTTTTCAGTGAATGTATATATATGTAACCTGGCCGTTTCTGCAGGGCCACCCCAAACTTTCTCCTCCCCTTTTTGCTGAACTAGTTTTTGTGGCTTTAAGGTTCTGGGCACTTTACCACTGCTAACCAGTGCTAAAGTGCATATGCTTTGTACTCAAATCATAATAACATTGGCTTATCTACATTTGGCTTATTTAATTTACTTATAAGTCCCTAGTAAAATGCACTATATGTGCCCAGGGCCTGTAAATAGAAATGCTACTTGTGGGACTGTAGCACTACTTGTGCCACTCAGTGCCCTTTAAACAGGGCTCAGGCCTGCCATTGCAGAGCCTCTGTGAGTTGTGTTAAAACTGCCATTTCAACCTGGCAAGTTAACCTACTTTGAGCCAAATGAGGGACAAGGAGCGGATTCAGTAGGCCCCAAACCCCAGCTCCTAAATGGGCAATCTAGCACAAAAGTAGGGTGCAGTTCCTCATAGGGAGGGGATATGGTTGTCAGAAGGACCAAGCGGTAAGACCAGAGGGATCCAAGTGATCAGATCTGAATGTCCTCACACATACTGAAGGGTGTCATGCTTCATCATTGGGCTGCTCCTTGTTAGGCCAGCGCTGCAATGCCTGGCGGGCTCCTCGGGGGGCTCTTTAGCAGATATCTTTGGATCTTAGCCATAATGATGAATGCAATTGAGGGGGTATATAAGTGTAGGATGGTGTGCAGGTGATTAAAATAGCCTGAGGTGTACCGGGGAGGCTTTTTTTTAGTAAAGTGGTCCCCTTGACAAAGTAAAAACAAGGGAGCTGATGCTGGTGATGATGTACCAAGACAACTTCAAGAAGGGTGATGTGCGGGTCTCAATGCCTGGAGGGTCAATGGCATTTAATCAGGACCATGTATGTATACCTACCCTACAAGTGATTGGAAACCGGGTTAGTGCAATGAGTTCGGTCTACCCACCAGGTCCTTCGGACAGCCTTTTCCCCTCCCTATGAGGAACTGCACCCTCCTTTTGTGCTAAGTTAACCTACTTGCCAGGCCCAAACCTTCCTTTTTATAACATGTAAGTCACCCCAAAGGTATGCCCTAGGTAGCCCCATAGGAATGCTGCAATTTATTTAAAAAGGAGGACATGTACTTTCAAGTTTTGCATATCCTGGTAGTAGAATACTCTTAAATTTATTTTTCACTACTGCAAGGCTCTCATAGGTTAACATTGGGATTGCCTTAAACATATTTTAAGTGTAATTTCCAATTGGGAGCAGATAGAAATTTTGAGTTTGGTGTCTCTGGACTAACAATTTAAAATCACAACTCATGGTGAAGTCGGATTTGAAAATTGTAAGTCTGAAATTACAGTTTTCAGAAAGTCGCAAAAAGAACAATTGATGGACAGAATGCTGATCAATGTCAAACATTTACCCCAGTACAGAGATCTGGGACAAAATCCATCGTTTTTTGCTCCCCATGCCATTCCATTTAACCCCAGCCATATGCAAATATGTCTTGACCCTGCCCCCCATGGGAACAGTTCAGCCCGAACTGCCAGGCCAGGTCCTCCCTGGACCGCAAACAAGCATCCTGGGACCAGTTTCGGGGTATCACCCCTCATCATCAGGCTAGCTTGACTCCAATGGCATCAAGACCTTTTAGAAAGTTGCCATTTTCTTACTTTAACCATTCTGTACCTCTGTCTGTCTCTGAATACACATCTGGGTTGGGTGACAGCTGGGCTTTGTGCATTCTCTCTAGACAGTCACACACAAAGGGAGCTGAGGTGTGCCACGCATATCCTGATGGCCCATCAACAGGCTGATGGGTCTCCGCAAGCTAGAGTGAGAGGGAGGAGCTGACACTTGCACCTGAATCTCTTTGAAATTTGCCTGTTTCAAAGACTAAAATGGGTATAAGAACTGGGCCTCTGACGCCATGTACTCAGCTTACTTTTGGGTCCTGAGGAGACTCTGCCAAGAAGAGAAGCAGCACTACAGGAGGGACTGCTACTTGCTACCTACTTTGCTGTGTTGGCCTACTACCTGCTGATTGCTGTGCTGTAGGATGCTGCCACTTTGCAACTTGGTCTGCTGAGTTGGCCTGCTGCCTCTAGCCTGGGCAGTGAGAAGGACTGGATCTGCTCTACAGCTGCTTGAAACTTAAAGTAAATCCAAGGGCTTACTGTTCATGAAGTCTCAGGGCCATCAAAGACGTCGCCTTTTTGCCACTGCCGTGGGACTCTGCAGCCTGTGAGTCCGGCAGTTGGCTGTTGACAAGGATCAGAGCATGCCTGATCATCAGCTCATTTTGTGGAAAGAGTGAGCGCTTTATGCTGCTACAGATCGAGCGCTTTGTTGTGCACTGGATCAGCACTTCACTTTCAACCTCACGCTGCAACTTGCTGAGAGAGATCGAGCACTTTGTAGTGGTCAGGCTCAGCGCTTCCCCTTTAACTTGCACTGTACCCCTCAGAGAAAGTGTTTTCCAATCACCACCTTTCCCGACCCTGCTGCAGCGCCTTCCCGGGACACATTGCCCAGGTGACCAGGGGCGTGCCCAAGATTCGAGGCTAGTCATCCATTTACCACCAGGGCAGCAGCACGGTGTGCTCTGCTTCAGCAGCCGCTTTCAGGAAGAAACAAGCCCGAAAACGCGGGCCCCGCTTACAAGGCCTGCGACAGCCCTGCAGCCTGGCTCCTGCATTGACACTAAAACTGTGGGTTTTCCTGCATCGGCGACCCCTTAAGGCATGGTAGTGTGTCCCAGCGGGGCCTGGTGGGTATGTGCAGCCCACCGCTGCTCCTTCGTTGGCAGCTCTACTATACAGGAATTGTGGCCTGAGTGACTCCCAGACCCCCGTCCAACTTGCTAGTCAATGGGAGGCAGTATTTGTTCTTAATACAGTGCGGCAACCTCCGTGGAGGAGCCCAGTTCAGATTTTGTCACTTCTCCTCGGTCTATTGTGGCCGCCTATATACATTGAAATATGAGTAGCTTTCGTAACACTGTTGTACCTGCAATCTTTGAAAAGGCATAACTTGACAGTACTTATTGGATTTTTGTCGTTTTGGTCGTATTCTGTTTATATATCTGTGTGGAGTATTTTTGTGGTGTATTCACTGTGTTACTCTGTATGTGTGTTGCACAAATACTTTACACATTGCCTCTTAAGTTAAGCCTGACTGCTCTGTGCCGAGCTACCAGTGTGTGAGCACAGGTTTATTTAAGTGTGTGATTTACTTACCCTGACTATGATTGTGGGTCCTGCTTGGGCACTCTGCCAACCAGAAACCTCAATTTCTAACAATATTTATATGTATATTCTCTGTAGAAAGCAAAGCTTAAAATGGTGTCTAGTTAGGTGCTAAGACATTAACTTTTTTTTTAAAAAGCCTCTGATATTTAGTGTAAAAGCCAATGGTTAATGTGTCGATACAGTTAAGTGTTGGAATGAGACACAAACTAACCCTAAAAAAAACAACATAAACACTGAAATTCGCCAGTTAGAGTATAATGATCTAACTATGGCTTGCACCCCAAGATTCACTGCTTATGATCTCCCATATTACATCACTCATGACATATTAATTACATCATTGATGATCTCACTCATGACATCTCAGTCATAGCCCCAAGCCAGGCTCTGCATCCAATCTACATCATGACTTGGACTCAGTGCCTGGGCTCTGGCACCCTGAACCTCAGATCACAATGGAATTGTAGTAAGAACGAAGGACTATCCTGTGTTCTTGGTTTCAACAGGGTCCGAGCACAAGATTACCATTTTAGTTACACTTTTAAAGTTTACATATTTTTACACTGTGATTTTTAGCATGCTTTGCACGTACATGATAGCATACTTAGAAATGGTTCTGCAAGCAGCACATTTCTTCATAGGCACATTATCATGGTGTCTAGTACACTCCGCCCAAGGCTAAGAACATTGCGCATGATACTCTTGTTTTTAATTGTCAGGTTGGAGACAGCTCTGAGTCGCAATGGCACCAAACTCATCAGTATTGCCCCTCAGACACAGTGCGATTGCAATAATGGTTTCATTCTATAAACCACCTCTGAGCTTTATTTTCCAAAGGAGCTCTTCCATGGACTATCCTGGATGCTGTGAGTGAAATGGAGACATGCTGATTCCAGCTGCAATCCTGCTGACTGCGGCCTGTTCTGATTTTAGACCTATGCACAGCACTGAATCAGCTTTTATAGCGGTAACAGAGTACATCAGACACTCTCTTGACAACAACCAGGCTGTGCTACTGGTGCTGGTGGATCTGTCAGAACCCTTTGACACAATGTCACATCATAAACTACTCCAAAGATTGAAGGAGATAGGTATCTGTCGACTAGCTCTACAATGGTTTTCTAGTTTCTTAAATCAGTGTACGCAGACCATTAACTTGGGTCCTTTTCGCTTTCGCACCATTGAGCTTACTAAGGGTGTGCCACAGGGCTCGTGTCTCAGCCCTATTCTATTCAATGTATATGTGCCTCCCCTCGCCAAGATTGTTAGAGATTTTGGGTTTATCCCCTTTTCATATGCTGATGACACCCAACTTATTTTGTCTTTTGACAATAGCACTACTTCTACCAAATCCCTCTTCTCTGAAGGAATTTGAGCGGTCTCGGGTTGGATGACAGAAAATGTTCTCCAACTGAATGCTAGTAAGACAGAGATTATGCTTTTTGGCAATGCTCAAACACTGTGGTCTTCAGAATGGTGGCCACCAGAGTTAGGCATAGTCCCGGTCCCTAAGTTGGTGGCTAAAAACATGGGTGTCTGTTTGGATCAATCTCTCACTATGAAGGATCGGGTAGTGGCTACCACTTATACCTATTTTTATATCTTGAGTATTTTGCGTAGAGCATTCCATCTCCACCCTTTATCTCTACGAAAAACTCTGATTCAGGCTCTGGTGATCAGTTGTTTGGACTACTGTAATGCGCTCTTAGCAGTGGCATAGCAAGGGGGGGGTGGAGGGGCAGACCGCCCTGGGTGGCACGAGTTTTAGGGGCGGCAGCCTCCCCCAGCTCTTGCCTGCAGTCTTGGGGCGGCAATCGCCAGCACTAACACTTTCCGCCCCCCGCTCTTCCGTATATTCGCCAGCACCCCCCCCAGGATTCAATGAGGCCGCCACGGGTGGCAAAGGCAGGGACCGCCCCAGGCGGTCTAAGGTGTAGCTATGCCGCTGGCTCTTAGCTGCTGCAAATGAATCTTTACTGAATAAACTTAAGGTGGTCCAAAATACTGCGGCCCGACTGGTTCTTAATATGCCACCCAGAACAGCCTCTCTTCCACTTCTGTGATGCCTACACTGGCTCCCTATACACCAGAGAATCAAGTTTAATATCTGTTGTATTGTACAGAATGCACTAAATGGCAAGGGTCCTAGCTATCTAACTGAAAAACTAATTCTCTATCAGCCGAGCAGATCCTTATGCTCGGGGGAGAAATCCCTCCTTATTACTCCCCGTTTTAGGAAGTCTCACACTGGGGGCAAAGCTTTCTTTTATCTTGCTCGCCTCTATTGGAATTTCCTACCTTTGCACCTTTGAAAGTGTACAGACCTCCTCCTTTTTAGGAAACTGCTCAAAACAGAACTCTTCCGCAATTGATTCTACTGGTCCTGTGTCCCTTTTCCTATAGCACGAAGATACCCCTAAGGGGGTGATTCCGGCGCTTTATAAAATCCTTCATTCATTCATTCAAAAGTTACTCCTGAAACCCAGATGAAAGAAGTGACTAAAAGGGTCAGTCAGATGACCCCTTGGAAGTAGCACCAGGGCTATCAAAGCTGAAGTAGTCCACTCCTGCAAGTCGGTAGCTACATTCTTCTAATGGCCGCTGACTGCTGCCAGGCAACCCAAGAGACCAATTCTCGATGGCCAAAAGTTACACCTGAGTCTGTTGGACATGGAGTGTCATCTGAGTACAGATTGGTCATCAAAGATGGGCACCAGCCTTCACCAAAATATACAGCTGGACCTGCTCCGTGCTGAGATCGGTAACCCTCCCGCAGCTGGCCTTCCCTGGCTAAAAAGAGGACTTCGAGGGACACCAACCCTTGTGGTCAAAGTCTCCCCACCTTACCCATTGACTGAGGAATAACCACAAGGACACCCCCGTTGACCGCACAGCACCCACTGATCTTTCAAAATCCTGCATCCCCAGCATCAGGACCACTCCTTTGGAGTCTATGGCAGTCTTGATGTGAAGTGTGGAACTGGACTTGAAAATGCGCCCCTCCCTGTTGAGTTTCGAGTTGTGCCGCCCACTTTGTGGGCAACAGGTGATACGGACGTAGGATTACTGCAGTTTCCCCCAACTTCCATTAAGGTTAAAGATAACGACATCTTGCCCCGTATTCCTCAGTACAAAATACCACAAGCGGGAGAGTGAGCTTTGTTGCGCATTATGCAGGATCTGATGGAGTCAGGGGTGGTTGAGGAGACAGCATCGAATGTTTGTAACAGCCCTATTCTTCCTATTCTCAAGAAGACATCCCCAGACTCCCCCGATGACAATGCCGATGTTTATCGTTTTGTGATTGATTTGCGCGCAATTAACAAAATAGTGGTTCCTCAGTTCCCCGTGGTCCCTGACATTACTGCCCTTCTTACAATGATTCCTTCCTCTGCCAAATTCTTCTCTGTCATTGATTTGAAAAATGCGTTCTTCAGCATCCCAATTCATCCTGATAGCCGCCACCTGTTTGGTTTTACACTAGCTGGCAGAAGCTTTAGATTCTGCCACCCTCCTCAGGGCTATACTGAAAGCCCTGGGATATACAGCCAAGCCTTTAAAGCCCAATTGGACTCCCTCACACTTCCCTCAGGTAATGTATTGCTTCAGTATGTGGATGACATATTGATTGCGTCTGACACAGAACAGGGATGCAAAGACAGTACGGTTAAGTTGTTGCTACATTTGGCTCACCGCGGACATAAAGTGTCCCTTTCTAAATTTCAGTATTGTCGACAGCAGGTCACCTATTTAGGTCACCTACTGTCGAAGGAGGGTAGGAGATTGACACCTGAGCGCATTAGCGCCATTGTTAAAATGTTCATCCCTAGAACTCAGAGGGATGTACGCACCTTCATTGGCATCACTTCCTACTGTCGACATTGGATCCCTAATTACTCATTACTAATAAAGTGTCTGCTAGCGCTAACCACTAAAGACGTGCATGAGCCCCTGCCTTGGACGCATGAATGTCAGCAGTCTTTTGAGCAATTAAAAGTTGCGCTTTGCTCTGCTCCTGTGCTTGGCACGCCTGAATATGCGAAGCCGTTCGTGTTGTACGTACACGAGACGGCTGGTTGTGCGCTTTCTGTTTTAACACAGGCCTTTTGGAGGTAAGCAACGGCCGTGTGCTTATTTTTCCGCTTTGCTTGACCCAGCCGCCAGAGCCCTCCCAAGCTGTCTAAGAGCGGTCGCGGCTGGGGCCATCTCTATAAGTCAATCGGCTGGTCTCTTACTTGATACCGACCTAACAGTCATGGTACCGCATGCTGTGGACACTCTTTTGAACAAGGCCAAGATGCAGCACCTTAACAGTGCACGTCTGACCGTCTATGAGTTAACTCTTTTTGCCCCGCATATTACAATAAAAAGATGTGCCACTCTGAACCCTGCCACGTTACTACCCCTCCCCTCCGAGAGTGAAGAAAAAGACATACATGATTGTCTGTTTCGGACGGAGGAGGAGACGGAGGGACGGGTAGCCCTGACTGATGTTCCCTTATCTGACCCCCAAGGGGAACTATATGTCGATGGCTCTTGTTTCAAATTACCAGATGGCACTACCACTGCAGCATGTGCACTCACTACACTGCATACAGTAGTTGAGACATCACGAGTTCCTTATCAGTCCGCCCAGGCAGCTGAGTTAGTCGCTCTTATTAGAGCTTGCGAGTTGAGCGAGGGACTGGCTGTCAATATCTACACTGACAGTCAGTACGCCTTCGGGGTCGCCCATAATTTTGGGCGGCTCTGGGCAGAGAGAGGGTTTCTCACATCCCATGGGACACGCATTCAGAATGGGTCCCTAATACATAGGCTTTTGTCTGCCCTGACACTCCCTAAGAAGTTGGCTATAGTGAAGTGCAGTGCCCACAAAGCAATCACCGATGATGTGGGGAGGGAAAATGCATTTGCAGATCAGATAGCTAAGGCGACAGCTCGAACGAAGATGAAAAAGATGTTTGTAGCAGGTCCTGCCAGGTGGGTGCCGAGGCCACCATGTTTGAGGACACTCTGGACAATGTCAAGGAGATCCAGAGTGAGGCAACGATTGAGGAGTTAGCAGTATGGCAGGAAAGTACGGCACGTTTGGATGAGAATGGGTGCTGGACTGACAAGTCAGAAAAGCAGAGATGGATGTTACTGGATGCATATGTTCTTCCTGTGGTCACTATGGCGCATGGGCCAGACCACATTAGTGCGAAGGGACTATGTAAGCTGTTAGACCCTGTATGGCAGAATGACAACATTCCCAAAGTGGCTGCTCACTTAGTGAAGTACTATATGGTATGCATGATGTTTAATCCTGGAAAAGGCACCCCTACACCTCCCGGTAATTTTGCACTGCCTTCCTTCCCTTTCGAGGTTCTCCAGATGGATTTCATCGAAATGGAACGAGTCAACAATCTGAAATACATGTTAGTAGTTGTTTGTGCGTTCATTAAATGGATTGAGGCTTACCCCACTAAAGAGAACACAGCCATGGCGATGGCGAAGGCACTCTTGAAAGAGTTCTTCCCGCGTTTTGGTTTGCCCCGTTTGATTTGGAGTGACAATGGAAGTCACTTCAACTCAAAAGTTATTCAGCTGGTGTGCGACGGTCTGCACATCAAGCAGAAATTTCATGCCTCAAACCACCCCCAGGCAGCAGGCCTGGTTGAGAAGTACAATGGTACTCTCAAACTGAAATTGGCAAAGATCAAGGAGAGCACAGGATTGCAGTGGCCAGATGCTTTACCATTAGCTCTTTTGTCCACAAGAGCTACAGCTCACTCTAGGACAGAATTGTCACCGTACGAGGTCGTGTTTGGCTGCCCGGTGAATGTCTGGGGCGTCCTGCCACCTCGATGGTTATCTGAGATAGAATACCCTTTACTTGTGGATTATTTATATGAGTTGACTAAAAGCTTACGTTCTATTCACCAACAGATCCATGACGCCTTGCCACAAGCGCCCGAGGGGCCAGGCCGTGATATCCGGCCTGCGGAATACGTCCTGGTAAAAAAGTTTCAAAGGAAAGGCAGTTTGGAGCCCCGCTGGAAAGGGCCTATCCAGGTCCTCCTTGTTACTCGCACGGCAGTGAAGGTGGAAGGTCGGAAGAACTGGGTACACTCTAACCATCTAAAGAAGGTGCCTCTTCCGTTGCCCTACGACCGCTGGGTGCTCGATGGGATTGGCGACTCTGAAACGGAGCAGGTACCTTGTTTCATTCCCTTCTCAGATGCACGACTGATGTGGACACTCACCGAGGAGGAGAGCAACGCAGTGTTGAACAAGGCGGTGCCACCTGAGATTAAGGCCATCCAGGAGCCCCAGCCTGTTGGCCCATCTGTGCTTGAGCCCCAGTCCATTGGTCCCTCTGAGTCTGAGCCTTTGTTTGTAGACCCCTCTACCCCTGGAGTAGTTAGGTACAATCTGCGCCCCCGACAGAAGAACAGTGCACCAAAGAAAAAGTCAGACTAGTAGGGATGGACTGCAAGGAAAAAGAATAGGGTGTACCTTGCCTGTGGGACCAACGGTAGTTTAGGGAAAGGGAGATTGGTGCATTGTTCAGACATTGGACAGGGTGAATTCGACGTGCTCCCCCAGAAAAAGGGGGGTACACTACCCTGAACAACGTGGGATTTCTTCAGAAAGGGCTGCGATCACGCAGCTCCACCGAAAGTGCTCAACAGCACCACCGTAGATGAACAATAGGAGTCTGCCAGCGAGACTCTGACGGACGCTGGGAACTTTTCCCCTTTCTTGCTTTATCATTGTTGGCTTCATTGCATGTCCTTTCCTCTGATTCACAAATGTACCCATTTGGCCGTCCTATTATGGAGGAAGAAAAGCCCTTTGCTGCCCCACGTTTCGGGCAGAATGGTCCTGATTGGTCTAGTTGGTCTACTAAGAGTAAAATTGTTTTCGTAGTAATTATCCTGATCTTTCTGATAACAGTACTTGGAATAATGTGGTTCCTTGAGGAGAAATATCCTGTGCACTCTTTGATTGGTACAACGCCTGTTCCCCTTGAACACATGTTTGTTACTTTGGCCCCTCATAAAGGCGAGCACCGAAAACATATGTTGAAATGTTTTCTTACAGATGCTCAACCAGGCACACCATACCGCAAATGTTACTAATTGATGGATTTGCGGCCTGCTCCCTTCTGTGGCACATAACAATGATATATTACTGTCCATGCCGTTTTCCTATCTGGGGAGCTGCGAGGCCTGGTTCCAGCTGTTTATCGTGGTGTATACCCATTTCCATGCTGATGCCATGAATATGACATATGCTGATTATGATACCGTGTTAGAATACATACGTGTTCACCAAGGGTTTACTCCAGGAGAGCGGGGGGCCCCTGATACACTGTCTCCAACTGTATGAATATATATGAGAACGAAAAAAAATGTAACATGGCTTCAAAAGGAAATGTTGGATTTTCAGGGATTTAACATCACTGAATATTTTAGGTCTTTCCAGATGCGCAATATTACTCAGGATGAAGCAATGCCAGTGCTGGTAGTTAACACAACAGCTAGTTTTTGTGTTCAAGGTCTTGGGACTGTTCAAGTGGGACAAAGTAATTGCAACTATACCTATGTGTTGAGCACAACAAGTAGCCCACCTTTACTTCCACCACATAATGTTTATTTCGTCTGTGGGTCCCAGGTTTATGTGTGGCATCCTAGGGGGTGGTCTGGCATATGTTATGTCTCCTTCGTCCTTCCCCCGGTGTATATAGCTCTATCCAACTACCATAGGGATCACCGATTACAGCGTAGGGGTGTCCACCTATCCCGTATTAGAAGGGTCATCAATACCGAAGACATTGATCAGATAGATACTACCCAACAGCAGTTCATTGATGCTATGAAGGGTATCGTACCTTTCTGGGGCCCTATGTCCAATAGCCTTAATATCCGTCACCTCACCCGGGTGGTGGATGGGGTCATTAATACCACGGCTGGGATTCTAACCAATATCACAGCTGAGCTCCAGGCTACGAGGCTTGTTGCTCTTCAGAACAGGATGGTGTTAGACGTCATCCTTGCTGATCGGGGTGGGGCCTGTTGCGTTATCGGCAGTAGCTGCTGTGTATACATACCGGACCACGCTCCGAATGTATACTCTGCGATACAGAAGTTGCACAGGCTTGCATCCGACATTCACCAAGAGAATGGCACCTGGACCCTTTCTGGGTGGTTGTGGGGTTTGATAGCATCCTGGGGTTGGAAGATCCTTATCTTTTTAGTAGTAATTACTGGTGTCATTTTCACTTGTTGCCTATGTATTCATTGCTTTCCTGCTTGTTGTGCTTACTGTATTGGGAAGATAACACCTACACCAAAGGCCCCAGTACATGATGCTAAGTCTTCAACAATGGTGATGCAAGCCGTCCACGATTTAATGGCCATCGACGAAGGCATTTTTGAGTACTGATAATGTGTGAATAAAAGAGTACCAGTAGTTTCTTGATATGAACACTTATTACTCTCCTATGCATTAGATAAACATTGTTAGCAAATGCTAAAAGGAGGGTCTGTTGGACTGAAAAATATGTCTAGCTGACTCCTTCTAGCATTGTGCGAGTTAGGTTAGCTTTTGCGGCACCATTTTGTAGTCAGCCGCCATTTTGTACCATGATTGAAATGATGCTTCTATCTCATACTGTCTGCCTCAGCAGAAAGCAGCCTCCATTGTTTCTTTTTATTATTCAAGGTTGAGCTTCATTGCACTAATGAATAGCTTGTTCTGTGTTTGCATGCCTTTCCTCGTATGTAGCCCTGCTCCCACTCTCAAGGGGACGGGCACGGGCTGAGTACCCTTGAAGCTAAGATAGTGTGTACCCGGTCTCAGGATGGTAGCTCACCCTTCTGTACCTCCTTTGTTCATCAGTGCCCAGGCTGGAAAATTCCAGTCTGGGCGTGTCTTAGGGGTGTTGAAAATGTATATCTAACTTTACCTTGTGGACGGGGGTCAGTCCCTCGGCAGCTGGAGGCTGGCCAGACTGGACTTCGCTCGAGCGAATACTAATAAATAACTTTGGTTTGTATTCTCTACTGTCTGACCGACTCTTCATTTGTATGGAAGGCTGAGAGATGGTTGTGAGTGACCCGGGTGGCCCAAATCGGGTCACTTCCTTCATAATACACAACTATCCTCACATAATCAGAAATGAACACCTCATTCTTCATCAAGGTTCAGTCCCACTGGGGCTTTGCTTTGCAGTTCTATAATATATTTGGATTCCAACCTGCACAATTGTGTTAGCCTTCCTCCCAGGTGCATTTCACTGTGATCTGTACTGAAAATTACACTACACCTGCATTGCTGGTGTGAAGCTCCACAAGATGTCTTGTCTAGTACTTCATTTTCAATCATAAGTATCAGTATTTATTTTAACTAGATATTGTATCCATGTAATAGAAAGTCATGGAATATGTGTATCCCTTTGTGGCTAGGAAGACGAGACAGCTACATTTTATCTTAGTTCTACATTCTGCTAATTTCTAAAACACACAGGGCCAGATGCATGAAGAAACCGTTTTGCGATTTCCTAATTGCGGATCCTTGCGATTCACAATTAGGAAATCGCAAAACAGCATGCATGAAAGTGTGTTGAACACTTATTGTGATTCCGAGGTGATCGCAAATGACCTACCTCATGAATAATAATGAGGTAGGTCACAATTTGCGACCCACTAGGAATCGCAAAATCACACTGATGGTGGCCTGCTGTGGTCAGCAGACCACCATGTCTGTGATTGCTTTTAAATAAAGCAATTTATTTTTAAATGCAGCTTGCGTTTCAAAAACAAAAAGGTTTTCTTTTCATTTTTTAAGAGTAGGCAGTGGTCCGTGGGACCACTGCCTGCTCTTAAAAAATGCTGTAACAAACATTCACAAAGGGGAAGGGGTCCCTTGGGGACCCCTTCCCATTTGCGAATGGGTTACCACCTACTTAAAGTAGGTGGTAAAATGCGAATGCTTTGTGACCGCATTTCGGTCACAAAACATTCCTACATACCGATGCAATTCGGTATTTGGAAGGGACGCCCTGAACACGCCATGTCCTAATAGCGAATCTCAAACCCATGTTGCGATTCGGTAACAGGTTACCGAATCGCAAAATAGGGTTTGCTGCATCTGAAAAAAATAATTTGCGTTCGCAAACGCCCGATTCTGCGAATTGGCCCGTTTGCGAAGACAAAAATGCTTGATGCATGTGCCCCACAGACCTTATGGAAACTAGGTAGACCAATTTATTCAATATTGCATTTTCCATGTGTTTAAATATTTTCCAAAGTAATTCTTCTTCATCAATTACCACACAAAAATGTAAAGGTAGAAACAGATCAATTTAAATGAACAACAGCCAAAAAAGTAGAAAATGTGTGTGAGTTTTCCCCATTACACTAAAAAAAGACCCAAATGTGCATCCATGTACCACCTGCTTGAAGTGGTTGGGGAGCTGTTGGGATAGGAGAGCAGGAGGCAGAGCTTGATGGAGCATTTGGAGCCCCCCCCCCTATTTGTGCAGGAATGGGACAGTCAGGGATGTGGCAAATCTACTGCTCACAGGAACTGCAGCATCACACACAGGTCTGGGTCTTGTGTTTCCAGTCCTGCCAAATCCAAGCTAGGAAACACTGGGCAAGTTGGAGTGGCCGATTTCTGTATCCTTCCTTGGGGTGTGGCTATGGGCTTATGGTAATGAGGCCAAAGGTTACTATTTTGTGATTCTTTTCTTTTTTCAACAGGGCCGGACTGAGATCACAAACCAGCCCTGGCAATTATGTCCAATTGGCCCCGGTTTGCGGGGGTGGGGGATCTGCTGGCAGGAACACTGTTGCTGTGTTTTTGTTACAAGCGGACAATTTTGCGGCACTGCTGCAAAACTGGCCCCCAGTAACAAAAACGGCCCCCACTGGTCCAAAACCGGCCCCCACCCTTCCGACCTACCGGGGAAACGCCCGGTGCCTCCTATGGCCAGTCCGGCCCTGCTTTTCAGTCATAAACATTACCCTATTCACCTGCTTAGACAAGAGCCCCACATATCCAGAACAAGAAACACCAAATGCTTCTGTAGAACCAGATTAGTTCTTGCAGGATCTCATTGAACTGTTTCAAATTTGTAGGTGACTGTGCACGGACTGTGCCTATTTGCCAAGGAGAAAGTACATTAGTCTCTGTAACCACCAGTTAAAATGTAACCAGTGAGTTCTACTATGATTATTTGCTCACCACAATTCAGAGCATTATTTATAGTTTTAACATCGAAGTTCCTTAAGGGCATCAGAGGGAGTTTTTACCACTTTATATGCATGCACAGAGCAACAGCAGGGCGGTTCATGAAGCGTGAGTCATTGTGCATGGTAAAGTGTAACTTACAGTCTAACGAGAGAAAAATAGGTAGAAAGCAAGAGAGAGATAGTAAAAGCCAAAGAGATCGCTAGGCAGGCAGAAAGTAAATAATGTATGAGAGAATGGAAAAAAGAGAATGAGTCAAAGAGATAGTGATAAAGAAGCAGAGCAAAGGACCGAGTAAGAGTTAGAGGAAAAAATAGAAAAAGAGATGGAGTGAAAAAGAGAGAGAAGAAAAGGGAGAGATGGGATGAGGGAGAGGGCAGCGCAGTGGCATACATCATGTACGTGTCCAATGACAATCGTGTCGTATCGCTTTATTCTGAGAAAAATGCACAATAAATGTAAGAACTGACAACATAAATATCCACGTCACCTCCTCTGCCTTAAGAGCTAGAATCAATGTTGCATTTGTTGTTATGGCGAACTGCTCGCTGTTACTGTCCCGGCATAAACTGGTTTGGGTTTGTTTGCACAAACTGGAAGCTTGTTGTTTTTATTGTGAAGTGGGAAATGAAAAGGGTGCATATCGCCTCAATGAATTCTGGGTCAGGCCAGGGCTTCGAGGAGGAGTTTAGAGAAGAACTCACTGGTAACTGGGTCAGCCCCTTAGCAACAGTTGGAATAGGCCAACGAGAGGGCTGAAAGAGATGGCGGTATTCCAGTTAGCTTCAGCCAAGCGCTTCAGACCCCTTCCAAAAGCATATTTTAACCATGTGCTTTGAATCATATTTTGCATGTACAATTAGTACACACTTTTTATGAAATTTTATGCTTATCAGGAGCACACTTGCTGCATTTTAACCTCAATAATATTATATATTAAAATGTTTATGAACAAAATATTCAGATATTCGAATGGTTCTTCATAGTACTGTACGTGTTGTGCATAAAATTAGCACTTGAACCACATTGTTCGTTTCCTAAGCTATTTACCAATGTGCACTCCAATTGTCAAAAGTGATGCATCCTATCACCCCATTCTGAGGGTGGGGCTAAAATCAGATCCATCGGGAATCTGCCCCCTGCAGAGTTTTCCGCAATGAGAAATTTTTGAACATGATACGTATTGCACCACAGCAATTTTTCCCAGGTCAGTTTTAGCAGGTCAAACCTTTGAGGGAAAAATGCTGGTAATTATCTATGCATATAAAATTCAGTGGCAGGAGGCACAGAATTTTCCATGTTATGTCCCATTTCCAAGTTGAAGCTCGGAGTTGGAGTATATATAGGATCCAGTAAACATCTCACCCTGTGGTGTCGGTACTTACCTCCATGCCACTTGTAATACGCGGCCTGGAAAGTGGCTTGGTAAACACAGAGGCAGATTTACTAACTTTTAATGCAGGGAGGAACAGCAAAGGGTGCTGTGCTGTGTTGCATGAAAGGAGAGAGAGCAGAACAGAACCATATCTACTATGATAAAGTATTATTTATCTGCCTACCTGTGCTGGTGCACTTCATGCTGCTAGGCACCACAGTGCAAGGGTGTGTGCATGATGTTAAGCATAGGTTTTTTAGTGAAAGGGAACACTTCCAGCACAAAACACTAAAATACTATGCTTAGATATGGTTTAAACCTTTTAACACTTTGTATGTGTAATGTGGATTGAGTTCACATGTGAAGCTGCACAGGTTTGGAGTAATAGAAACATTTCTCCAAGTTAATGCCTGTCTGAAAGGGATGTTATTTTTGGGCACAAAAACCTGTCTCCAAATGTTAGTAAATAGGACTTGTTGTCAGACACCATGAGAATTTTGCAAGTGAATGCCAATGTACCACCCATGCTGAGCCCCCTTGACACAAAGTAATTTGTGCTACTTTTTAACAACTTTCCGGTGTAAAACAATTTTGCCCTGCAAAATAAATAGTTTAGCAAGACTTTGCACGTGTTTCCATCACTTTTTTTGATTCCCAAGTCGGATTTCATGCCACTTTTAAGAAAAGGCAACTTTTAGAAAGTTGCACTCTGTTGCCCAGTTTGTCCAGTTGCCTCGCACAATTGCTGGCCACCAGACAGGCTTCTGCCATCTTGGGGAGTAGTGTGAATGACTCTCAGGCTCAGGATCAATTGTAGCCTGCTACAGAGGGAAGTGTTACCTCCCCTTGCAGGAAGCCACACATGGTGTTGTCCCAAAAGGCAAGCTTCAAAGGTGAAGCCTCCTTTGGTGGGCAAATGGTGATCACACTCATGTATTGCTGCCCCTTTGTTAATGTCGACAGGCTGGCGATTGGTACAGAGAGGAGAAATCAGTGGCCAAACTATAACTCGCGCCCCCGCCATGCACAGTATTATCAGCAATGATTGCATTTCAGATGTAATAAGGGATATTATAAATGTAGTCAATGAATACGTCATGAGTGGTATAATATGCAAGTGTAAAAACAGTGTATGGCAAGGGCGCAAGTTATAGTTACTTTAGGGTACGTGTTATAGTTACTTGAGATAACTATAACTGGTGAATTTAAATGGTTTTGTTTGTTTCAAATGGTATGTTTTACATGACATTTTCACGAACTACAATTCCTAATGATAACATCACTTTACTTTTGTTTAAGTTATAATATAATTTAAAAATATTAGTCCAAATATATTTTTGATTAGATATATGTTTTAATATATATATATATATATATATTCACTGAAAAAACCATAGGTTTTAGGGACAGCTATAGTTACTTGGACATTGCACTCGTACAAAACCCGTGAAATTCCCCGTTATAGTTAGTTCAGCTAACTATAACTCGCGCCCCCGCAATGCACTGCTGATGACGTCACATATTACATCACTCATGACATGGTCAGTGACATCACTGATGACATCACTGATGACATCTCAAATGACATCACTGATGACATCATCCAGTGACTGTGTGTTTCTGTAAAGTTTAAATATTTTTAATATATATAGGGAAAGGCGTATTAAAGAATGAGTGGGTGTATAAGTGTGTGTATGGATGATTTAGTAGGTGCGTGACTAATTCTATAAGTGAGTGATTAAACGTATCTTACTGAATGCATGGGTTAGTGACTAAACTGGGTGAATGTCTGTATCTGTCTGTTGCTGTGTAAGTGGCTGCATGGGTTTGTGAACAGCAACATGAGTGTCTATAAGAGTTATTGATTTGTTGTCTGAGTATCTGTATGGGTGCCTGAGTGTTTGTGTGGATGGGGTGTGTGCGACTGTGCATAGATGTGTGAGTGGGTGATTCACTGGGTGGATGGTTTCAAGAGTGCATCTGTGATAGACTGTATGGGTGGGTAAGTGTGTGTAACAGTGTGTTAGTGAGTGAATGTATGTCCCAGTGGTACATGTGTGTGTAACTACATATGTGAAAGGCAGTATATATGTGTGTTAGAGTATTTAAATGGCTATAAGTGAGAGTGTGTTATTGTGAGAGTGGCTGTATGGATGAGTGTGTGCTTGTATCAGTGATTGTATAAGAGCGTAACAATGTGCTAGTATTTGTATGATTAAGTGAGCTGGTGTGTGTATAACTGTATAGGTGAGTAAATGGCAGTGTGTTTAATTATTTGCATGACTGACTAGGTGTGTGAGTACCTCTATGGATGAGTGGCGGTGTTTGAGTGTCTATATAGGAGTAAGAGTGCATATGATAGTCCTGTACTGAGTGACCATAAGTATGAGTGACTGTACGGGTGAGTGAGTGGATGTGTGTGTGTAGACCTAAGAATCAGTGAGTGGGTATGTAGTTATTGGTGTTGGAGTGTCTATGGTTTTGCGAATGGCAGTCTGTAATTTAGAGTGGGTGTATCAAAGGTTATATTAGGGTGTGAGGAGGTGCATCAGATTATCACGTGGATGATGTCATCAGTGATGTCATTTGAGATGTCATCAGTGATGTCATCAGTGATGTCACTGACCATGTCATGAGTGATGTAATATGTGACGTCATCAGCAGTGCATTGCGGGGCGCGAGTTATAGTTAGCTGAACTAACTATAACGGGAGAATTTCACGGGTTTTGTACGAGTGCAATGTCCAAGTAACTATAACTGTCCCTAAAACCTATGGTTTTTTCAGTGAATTTCAAAGGTTTTTTAAATGCTAATTTGTAACTATAACGTGTCTGAAACCTATGGTTTTTTCAGTGAATTTCAAAGGTTTTTTAAATGCTAATTTCTAACTATAACGTGCCTGAAACCTATGGTTTTTTCAGTGAATTTCAAAGGTTTTGTAAATGACAATTTTTAAATGTATTAATTGTTATATTAATTTTTTCATACTGATTTACTACATTTTTAGAAACAATTTTTTTTACATATTTTATTTTTTAAATTACATTGTAATTACATTATACATTACATTACAAAAAATACTTTCTCAGAATGAATTACTTTAGTTTAAATACTTTGCACATAGGCAATAGAATTTAAAGTACAGTAGTTACAGTTGTTGCAATGGGCAACACATTTTCAAACACAATGCAACATTCAGCTCAATGTGAATTTCTAGTTAAATGCAATTAGTTACTTTATGGATTACTTTTCTAACCACAGGACTGGATCCTAGATTCAGTCCTGGGACATCTCCTGTAAACAGTTGAGTAAAAGCGTTTTGGTTACAGTACTGATTTTTAAGGAATATTATTGTATTTTAAAAGTTGACACTTAGAAACTTTTTCTCATATAGTCACCAATGTTATCCTATGGAAGGAAATTCACTTAGCAGGTAAAAACTGTTATCGTTACTTTTTCTTACTCAGTGTTGGATCCTGGATCCAGCACTGGTGCATCTCCTGTAAACAGTTGAAAGAATGCGTTTAAGTCATACAGGTGATTTTTAAGGAATATTTGTAGTTTGTAAAAATCAACACTTTGAAACTTTTTGCTGAAAACCAGACAATGGATTCCTATGGAAGAAAATATAAGTTACTGGTAAGTACGGTTAAAATTACTTTTCAGGGTCAGTGCTGGGCTAAAAGATGCAGCACTGGGTTCTCTCCTGATAACAGGTGAGTAAATCGGAATTCGTATTTCGGCTGATTTTAGAGGAATATTTTAAAGTTCCAAAACTCCACACTTAGAAGAATTTCCAAGTGAAACCAGTCAATGTTAGCCTATGGAAGGAAATTCAAGTTACTGGTAAGTACGGTTAGAATTACTTTTCAGGGTCAGTGCTGGGCTAAAAGGTGCAGCACTGGGTTTTCTCCTGATAACAGGTGAGTAAGTCGGAAGTCGGAATTCGGATTTCGGCTGATTTTAGAGGAATATTTGTATGTTTCAAAAATCAACACTTAGAAAATTTTTCGGCAAAAAGCAGGCAATGATATCCTATGCAAGGAAATTCAAGTTACTGGTAAGTACGGTTAAAATTACTTTTCAGGATCAGTACTGGGCTGAAAGATGCAGCACTGAGGTCTCTCCTGATAACAGGTGAGTAAATCGGAATTCGTATTTCGGCTGATTTTAGAGGAATATTATAAAGTTCCAAAACTCCACACTTAGAAGAATTTCCAAGTGAAACCAGTCAATGTTAGCCTATGGAAGGAAATTCAAGTTACTTGTAAGTACGGTTAAAATTACTTTTCAGGATCAGTACTGGGCTGAAAGATGCAGCACTGAGGTCTCTCCTGATAACAGGTGAGTAAATAGGAATTCGTAGTTCGGCTGATTTTAGAGGAATATTTGCACAATGGTGAAGGGAGGGGGCGGGGCCTGAGGTGACATCTGTGCAAACGCGCCCCGTGGCGCGTTTTAAGTTGGGGGATTAAGTCCCCTTGAATCATGAGGGTCCCCGGAGTCCAACTAGCCCACCATATACCTCCAGTATGCACCAGGGAGCTGCGTTGCAGAGAGGTGTTCAGAGGCCACGCCCCTTTTTGCACCTCTCTGCAATGCAGCTCTGTGGCGCTTTCTGGACGTACCTGTTGGGCTAGTTGGCCCCCAGGGACCCTCAGGATTGAAGGGGATTTAATTCCCCATCTTAAAACGCGCCACGGGGCCTGTTTGCACACATGTCACCTGAAGCCCCGCCCCCTTCCTTCACCACTGTGCAAACGCGCCCTGTGGCGCGTTTTAAGTTGGGGGATTAAGTCCCCTTGAATCCTGAGGGTCCCTGGAGTCCAACTAGCCCACCATGTACTTCTAAAAGCGCCACAGAGCTGCGTTGCAGAGAGGTGTAAAGGGGCGTGGCCTCTGTACACCTCTCTGCAACGCAGCCCCTAGCGCTTACTGGAGGTTCCTGGTGGGCTAGTTGGCCCCAGGGACCCCAGTATTCAAGGGGAATTACTTCCCTTCTGAAAACGCGCCAGGGGCGCGTTTGCAGAGTACTGCAGGGAGGGGGCGGGGCCTCCCGGCACGATGCCGGTCGTTTTTTTTTTTTTAAAGGGAGGGGGCTGCGTGGCCCCCTTCCCTTGGCCACTTTTGGCCCCGTGGACCCCATCCCCCGGGGCCTGAGCAATTTATTTATTTTTTAAATTAAAAAAAAACGGGAAGGGGGCCGCGTGGCCCCCCTTCCCTGGGCCTGTATTGGCCCCGGGGACCCCATCCCCCGGGGCATTCCCTTGATTTTTTTTTTTAAATTTGGAGGGGGACTGCGTGGCCCCCCTCCTCAGGCCATTTAAGGCCCCGGGGACCCCATCCCCTGGGGCCGGCCTTGCCCTTTTTAAAAAAAAAAATATTTGGGGAGGGGGGCTGCGTGGCACCCCTCCCTGGCCACTTATGGCCCGAGGACCCCATCCCCCGGCGCCTGGCCTCTGGTTGGGGACTGTGGGGGGTCCCCAATCCCCCACAGTCCCAGCCGGCTCCCCGCGTCCTATGGGAGCAGGCATTGCTTTCCACATGGGGAGCAGCTAACATGCTGCTCCCCATGTGGAAAGCTAATTGGATTTGCATTTTGAAAGAGAGAGCAGGTTTCCTGCTCTCTCTTTCAAAATGCAAACCAAGTTTGCTATGACAGGACGGGAGCCGCGAGGCTCCCGTCCTGTCATAGCAAACTACAGTGTCCCGGGGTAGGCACCCGGGACACTGCAGGAGCCGGCCCTGGGGGTGGCGGTCCCCAGGGCCATCAAGGGCTCCAGGAGGGGGCCACGCGGCCCCCTCCCAAGCATTAGTAAAGCCCTGGGGAGGTGGTGGTCCCCGGGGCTTTGGGGGTCCGTAACGGACCCCCATATTCAAATCTTTAGTGCCCCAGGGAGGTGGCGGTCCCCGGGGCATGTGGGGGGGCTGGAGCCCCCCACACAGGTTAAAAAAAATTTAAAAAAAGAAGCCCCGGTGGGTGGCAGTCCCCGGGGCTGCGGGAGGGCAAAGAGCCCTCCCGCACCATTATTTTCTAAAGCCCCGGGGGGTGGCAGTTTTTTTTCTCGGCAGGATCCGCGCACCCTGAGCGCATCCTGCCGATTTAAAAAAATATATAAATGCTTTTTTCTGCCCAGGGGGTCCTTGTGGGACCCCTTGAGCAGGCCTAGGGGGTCAGGGTGTTTCTACCCTGCCCCCTTTGTGCGTTTTGCGCAATTGTTTCTTTTTTTTTTCCTCGGCGGAATCCGCGCAGCCTAAGCGCATCCTGACGATTTTTTAAAAATTAAAATGCTTTTTTCTGCCCAGGGGGTCCTTGTGGGATTCCCTGAGCAGACCTAGGGGGTCAGGGTGTTTCTACCCTGCCCCTTTTGCGCTTTGCACACTTGTTTCTGTCCCTCGGTTGTACCGAGGGACAAAATGGCTGCCAACACTTCCTGATTTGGAGTGTTGACAGCCACTTGACAGCCAATTAGCATACAGCTCGTGATCGGGAGGGTACGCGGACCCTACTCGTCCATAGATATATATGTGACTTTACTTTTGATTTTCTCAGGAACTACTGAACGGATTTACACCATTTAAGCAAAAGGCACGACACTGAACCAAGGGCTACCTCTTTGCCAAATTTGGTGTAATTCCGTTCAGCAGTTCGGGCTGTAGCTGCGACTAAAGGTTCCTATGGAAAAATGAATGGGGAAAACGCGTTTTGGGACCCCCTTTTCTCAGCCCCCGCTTGACGTATCACCCCGAGACTTTCAGGATAGGAGCGGACCGGAGCGCCCCAACAAGTTGGAAACTTTCACGAAGATTCGTCAACCGGCGCCAACGTTATTTCAAATAGAATGTCGCAGATTTCCTATGGATAATAGGTCCTAACTATAACTATCTACTGGCGACCGCCAGTAGATAATATATATATATATATATCTATGGGCCCGATTCCGATGTCGTTTGGAAGGCCTCCAAATCGGATTTGGCTTTCCCGGATCCGATTCGTAGCCCTTGTTTATGACCGAGTCGTACACAGGTCCGAATGACCAAGTACGATGTGAAGATCGCGTACGTGCCGACTGAATCGTTTCTGGAACCCGAACCTGTCCGTACAACTCGTTCATAGCCGAATCGTGCCGCACTATGGAGCCGTATTCCGACCGAGTACGATGCATGATTCGGACAGCCGCTTCGCCTCGGTCTCAGCAAGACAAAACTGCTGTCGGAAGCTTACTTCGGGGGCCCGTAGCAGGCCCCCCTTCACCTGGGGCCCACTTAATCTGTCACGGGTGTGTGCCCATGGGTCCCCCCAATCCAGGCACCCCATGGTGCCCGCCACAGAGTGTACGCTTTTCCCCACTCACCCCTTTTCTGCTATGGGAGTCTATGTACGTGCCTGTACAGGGGCTCCCATAGAGTTCAATGGGAGTCCGAGCGAACCGAGTCCGTAAGCATACGGCAGCATCGCACTCGCTCGTTCGGACTCCCGGAGCACGTCTCACTTGGAGAGCCCTCTGGATCCGAGTCGTACGAAGGGCTTTCCTAGCAAGATCGGAATCGTGCCCTAAGTGTGTGTATGCATGCATTTGTTTATTTTTGTTTCGATTGTAGTGGGAAATTTATATGTATTAATTTAAATTTTTAATAATGTATTTTATATTGTTTTCATTGATATATTTATGTTTTTGTTTATTTCAAAGAAAAATATTTAGAATTTGTAATGTTTTGTGTTAGTAAATTATTTTTTTTAAAATGAAAAAAATGTATGATGCTTACCTTTCTTTTCTTTTTAAATATTTGATGTTTTTGGTATATATATATATATATATATATATATATATATATATATATATATATATATATATATATATATATATATATATATATATATATATATGAAGTAGAGAACTCTGGGTAGTTCTCAAGTTTAGGTTGAAAGCAGCTCCAATATAGAGCACTCTCAACACCAGTGACACTCTAAATTTGCTCACCTCAAATGTCAAATGTCTGCTTTTCTATCAAAGTCTTTAAGTGTAGGATTAGCACAGTGCCATCCACGCCGAGATAGAAAGGGACAAAGTCTTTTACCATTTCCACAGCAAAGGGGTCGATTCCGATTCGGACCGGAAAAAGCACCGACCGACTCGGATCCGGAAATTATACCGACCGACACGTACCTGTGGCGCCCGACACGCCAAGTACGATGCAAGGCGTGCAAAATCCGACCGACACGTACCGAACCCAAGTCGACCGACCGAGCCGCACGGAAAACAGCAATCCGGTCGGAAAAACACGCGAATCCAACCGACCGACACGCACCCGGAACAAATCCGACCGAAACGTACACGCGAACTCCAAACCGCAAAGTACGATGCAAGGCGCGAAAACCACGAGCGAGTCGGACGGAGGCCAAGCCGTACGACCGACACGCATACAAAACCGAGCCGAAGCAAAACAAAACACCGCGACCGACGCGTACGCAGCATAGAAAACTGCACAAACACAGCGTGAACGAAACGGAGAACACCGTACGAGACAAATGCAGGGTCCGACTCGGTCACAAGAACTTTTCCAACATACACAGACAGTACAAAGGAAAAATCACACAAAAAAAGGCCAAACAAGCAATTACTAAGCCAATAAATACTGGGGGGTGGGGACAGAGAACAAAGACACACCCACAACTCCACCCATATAAAGGACACAAATCACAACCATGATCCTTTGCAAATGCCATTCCACTGCCAGCACCCAAGAGAAAGCAACCACACACCCACAGCTCATCCCTCACACAAGCCACACACCATCAGCACACCAACAAATACCTACCTCACATACACCCAGCAAAACACACACTCACACACCCTCACCTGCACACCAACACACACATCACTCACCATCACCATGCCCCCCAAGAAGAATCCCAAGTTCCTAGATTGTGAATTGGAAGTCATGGTAGACGAGATCCTCAGGGTAGAGCCACAGCTGTTTGGCACACTGGTCCAACAGACCCCCATCTCCCAGAAAACCAAGATGTGGGAGAGGATCATCAACAGGGTGAACGCACAATCACCATGTCGGCGCACAAAGAGCGACATCCAGAACAGGTGGTATGACGTGCGCAGGAGGGTACGGGACCTGCTCAAGAAAGACTACATCAACAGCCAATACACCGGCAGTGGCCCTCCTTCTAAGGCAATATACCTCAGGCCCTGGGAGGAGAAGGTGCGGGCCATCCTTCCGCCAGTGAGCGTATATGGACTAGAGGACATCCCAGAGCCTGGTGAGTACACAACAAATGTACACAATATACTGCCACAAAACACACACACATCACTGTCAAGGGGAGAGTCAAACCATGCACTCATAGCAATTACACAGCAACCAGAACAGAATCATCCCAAAATGTGTATGTCAGTCAGATAAACACAACACATGCCATCAAAAAAGTCACATCCAACTGTGCCATCACATGTACAAACACAACTACAACTACAGCTAGGCAGTGGCACAAATAGAACTAACAAACACATCCAGACATGTAGCCACCACAACAACACCAACACACAGTGAAGACCACTCAAAGGAAGGAATTCTGTGTATGCTGGCCAAGTCAGTGTAGCCAATAGCATCATGGGAGTCGCAGTCACACATATTGCCCCCCACAACTGTCCCATCAACACCACCATGAACCATGCGCACATCACAGGGAGTGGAGAAGGACTCACAAGATGGCTGACACTGGCTACTGCTGTGGGAAGCACAATGCCCTGCTGGCAACTGTGCACCAACAAACAGCAGGACACCACTGACTGACATCCTGAGAGACAACTTACACTCCCTGCAATGCAAGCACGTTCCATGGTGGGAAATCTGGCTAGCTGGGTGGGAAGGGGGACTTGCAGCACTGACCATAGTCACAAGCACTGCCCCTCACACACCCCCAACACAAACTCCACAGAACCCACCTGGTAGAATGCAATGCCCCCCATCCTAACACAAGATCCCACAAAGAACCACCACCCTGGGTTATGTTGTGTGAAGCACAGGGACACTCTTGGGACTCTTAGCCAAACAACTGCCAGGACAACACTCCCAGCCATCCTGTCAGCACAGCCAGCCCACCACACAGGGAAGCAGATTCAAAAGGAAGGAAGCATGGGCATGCTGGGAAGGGGGGTGGAGGCAATAGCATGATGGGAGTCGTAGTCACTGATATTGGTCACCCCCACAACTGTCCCATCAATACCACCATGAACCATGCTCACATCACAGGGAGTGGAGAAGGACTCACAAGATGGCTGACACTGGCTACTGCTGTGGGGAGCACAAGGCCCTGCTGGCAACTGTGCACCAACAAACAGCAGGACACCACTGACTGACATCCTGAGAGACAACTTCCACTCCCTGCAATGCAAGCACGTTCCATGGTGGGATAACTGGCTGGCTGGGTGGGTGGGAAGGAGGACTTGCAGCACTGACCATAGTCACAAGCACCTCCCCTCACACCCCCCCAACACAAACTCCACAGAACCCACCTGGTAGAATGCAATGCCCCCATCCTAACACAAGATCCCACAAAGAACCACCACCCTGGGTTATGTTGTGTGAAGCACAGGGACACTCTTGGGACTCTTAGCCAAACAACTGCCAGGACAACACTCCCAGCCATCCTGTCAGCACAGCCAGCCCACCCCACAGGGAAGCAGAATCAAAAGGAAGGAAGCATGGGCATGCTGGGAAGGGGGTGGAGGCAATAGCATGATGGGAGTCGTAGTCACTGATATTGGTCACCCCCACAACTGTCCCATCAACACCACCGTGAACCATGCTCACATCACAGGGAGTGGAGAAGGACTCACAAGATGGCTGACACTGGCTACTGCTGTGGGGAGCACAAGGCCCTGCTGGCAACTGTGCACCAACAAACAGCAGGACACCACTGACTGACATCCTGAGAGACAACTTCCACTCCCTGCAATGCAAGCACGTTCCATGGTGGGATAACTGGCTGGCTGGGTGGGTGGGAAGGAGGACTTGCAGCACTGACCATAGTCACAAGCACCTCCCCTCACACACCCCCAACACAAACTCCACAGAACCCACCTGGTAGAATGCAATGCCCCCATCCTAACACAAGATCCCACAAAGAACCACCACCCTGGGTTATGTTGTGTGAAGCACAGGGACACTCTTGGGACTCTTAGCCAAACAACTGCCAGGACAACACTCCCAGCCATCCTGTCAGCACAGCCAGCCCACCCCACAGGGAAGCAGAGTCAAAAGGAAGGAAGCATGGGCATGCTGGGAAGGGGGTGGAGGCAATAGCATGATGGGAGTCGTAGTCACAGCTCTACATCCCCCACCACATGGCCCAGCAAGCTCACACTCACGCATGCACATCCCACAGAGAGTGGAAAGGCCAATCAAAGATGTCTGACACTGTTGCTGTGTCGTGGGGAGCACAAGGGCATGCTGGGAACTGCACACCAACCAACAGCAGGACACCACTGTCAGCCATCTTGGAATTGCTCTCACACCCACACACACTGAACTCCCCACAAAAGCAAGTAAGTATGGGAATGCTGGGAAGTGGGGTGGAGGCAATAGCATGATGGGAGTCGTAGTCACAGACATAGCTCACCCCCACAACTGTCCCATCAACACCACCCTGAACCATGCTCACATCACAGGGAGTGGAGAAGGACTCACAAGATGGCTGACACTGGCTACTGCTGTGGGGAGCACAAGGCCCTGCTGGCAACTGTGCACCAACAAACAGCAGGACACCACTGACTGACATCCTGAGAGACAACTTCCACTCCCTGCAATGCAAGCACGTTCCATGGTGGGATAACTGGCTGGCTGGGTGGGTGGGAAGGAGGACTTGCAGCACTGACCATAGTCACAAGCACCTCCCCTCACACACCCCCCAACACAAACTCCACAGAACCCACCTGGTAGAATGCAATGCCCCCCATCCTAACACAAGATCCCACAAAGAACCACCACCCTGGGTTATGTTGTGTGAAGCACAGGGACACTCTTGGGACTTTTAGCCAAACAACTGCCAGGACAACACTCCCAGCCATCCTGTCAGCACAGCCAGCCCACCCCACAGGGAAGCAGAGTCAAAAGGAAGGAAGCATGGGCATGCTGGGAAGGGGGGTGGAGGCAATAGCATGATGGGAGTCGTAGTCACAGCTCTACATCCCCCACCACATGGCCCAGCAAGCTCACACTCACGCATGCACATCCCACAGAGAGTGGAAAGGCCAATCAAAGATGTCTGACACTGTTGCTGTGTCGTGGGGAGCACAAGGGCATGCTGGGAACTGCACACCAACCAACAGCAGGACACAACTGTCAGCCATCTTGCCATTGCTCTCACACCCACACACACTGAACTCCCCACAAAAGCAAGTAAGTATGGGAATGCTGGGAAGTGGGGTGGAGGCAATAGCATGATGGGAGTCGTAGTCACAGACATAGCTCACCCCCACAACTGTCCCATCAACACCACCCTGAACCATGCTCACATCACAGGGAGTGGAGAAGGACTCACAAGATGGCTGACACTGGCTACTGCTGTGGGGAGCACAAGGCCCTGCTGGCAACTGTGCACCAACAAACAGCAGGACACCACTGACTGACATCCTGAGAGACAACTTCCACTCCCTGCAATGCAAGCACGTTCCATGGTGGGATAACTGGCTGGCTGGGTGGGTGGGAAGGAGGACTTGCAGCACTGACCATAGTCACAAGCACCTCCCCTCACACACCCCCAACACAAACTCCACAGAACCCACCTGGTAGAATGCAATGCCCCCATCCTAACACAAGATCCCACAAAGAACCACCACCCTGGGTTATGTTGTGTCAAGCACAGGGACACTCTTGGGACTTTTAGCCAAACAACTGCCAGGACAACACTCCCAGCCATCCTGTCAGCACAGCCAGCCCACCCCACAGGGAAGCAGAGTCAAAAGGAAGGAAGCATGGGCATGCTGGGAAGGGGGTGGAGGCAATAGCATGAAGGGAGTAGTAGGCACAGATATTGCTCAGCCTCACAACTGGCCCATCAACACCACCCTGAACCATGCTCACATCACAGGGACTGGATAAGGACTCACAAGATGGCTGACACTGGCTACTGCTGTGGGGAGCACTAGGGCATGCTGGGAACTGCACACCAACCAACAGCAGGACACCACTGTCAGCCATCTTGCCATTGCTCTCACACCCACACACACTGAACTCCCCACAAAAGCAAGTAAGTATGGGAATGCTGGGAAGTGGGGTGGAGGCAATAGCATGATGGGAGTCGTAGTCACAGACATAGCTCACCCCCACAACTGTCCCATCAACACCACCCTGAACCATGCTCACATCACAGGGAGTGGAGAAGGACTCACAAGATGGCTGACACTGGCTACTGCTGTGGGGAGCACAAGGCCCTGCTGGCAACTGTGCACCAACAAACAGCAGGACACCACTGACTGACATCCTGAGAGACAACTTCCACTCCCTGCAATGCAAGCACGTTCCATGGTGGGATAACTGGCTGGCTGGGTGGGTGGGAAGGAGGACTTGCAGCACTGACCATAGTCACAAGCACCTCCCCTCACACACCCCCAACACAAACTCCACAGAACCCACCTGGTAGAATGCAATGCCCCCATCCTAACACAAGATCCCACAAAGAACCACCACCTTGGGTTATGTTGTGTGAAGCACAGGGACACTCTTGGGACTCTTAGCCAAACAACTGCCAGGACAACACTCCCAGCCATCCTGTCAGCACAGCCAGCCCACCCCACAGGGAAGCAGAATCAAAGGAAGGAAGCATGGGCATGCTGGGAAGGGGGTGGAGGCAATAGCATGATGGGAGACGTAGTCACTGATATTGGTCACCCCCACAACTGTCCCATCAACACCACCGTGAACCATGCTCACATCACAAGGAGTGGAGAAGGACTCACAAGATGGCTGACACTGGCTACTGCTGTGGGGAGCACAAGGCCCTGCTGGCAACTGTGCACCAACAAACAGCAGGACACCACTGACTGACATCCTGAGAGACAACTTCCACTCCCTGCAATGCAAGCACGTTCCATGGTGGGATAACTGGCTGGCTGGGTGGTTGGGAAGGAGGACTTGCAGCACTGACCATAGTCACAAGCACCTCCCCTCACACACACCCCAACACAAACTCCACAGAACCCACCTGGTAGAATGCAATGCCCCCCATCCTAACACAAGATCCCACAAAGAACCACCACCCTGGGTTATGTTGTGTGAAGCACAGGGACACTCTTGGGACTTTTAGCCAAACAACTGCCAGGACAACACTCCTAGCCATCCTGTCAGCACAGCCAGCCCACCCCACAGGGAAGCAGAGTCAAAAGGAAGGAAGCATGGGCATGCTGGGAAGGGGGGTGGAGGCAATAGCATGATGGGAGTCGTAGTCACAGACATAGCTCACCCCCACAACTGTCCCATCAACACCACCCTGAACCATGCTCACATCACAGGAAGTGGAGAAGGACTCACAAGATGGCTGACACTGGCTACTGCTGTGGGGAGCACAAGGCCCTGCTGGCAACTGTGCACCAACAAACAGCAGGACACCACTGACTGACATCCTGAGAGACAACTTCCACTCCCTGCAATGCAAGCACAGTCCATGGTGGGATAACTGACTGGCTGGGTGGGTGGGAAGGAGGGCCGGCTGTCAACCAAACACAACAAATGCAGACCATGTTCACACCCCAAAAAATACATAGAAATGCCCAAATAATGCAGGACAATGTGCCACACCAATATCAACCCCTGACTGTGACGACTTAGGACAATGCAATGTATAGGCCCGAACCCAGAGGCACAGTCACAACTGTCATGTGTGTTAACGATTGATGCCTGCAGAAACATAACATACATTGTGTGTGTCTCCCAAAAACAGGTGATGATGGGGACACAGCAGCAGACGCTGAGGAGTCCCAGTCCCAGGCTCAAGAGGATGCGGAGCTCACTGGCGTCGTACAGCCTCTGCCCTCCTCGGACGAAGAAGACCAACCTGGCACATCCGGTGCAAGTCTACATGCAGCACCAGCAGGACCACCAGCTGCAGCACCAGCAGGACCACCAGCTGCACCCCCTGCACCCACCCCTCCAACAACTGTCACCACAAATACCATCCCTGCCAACATGGACAGAACAAGGAGCAACACCAGCACAGGGACCCTGGACCAACCTGGGGCCATGGACACCACCACCACCACCAACCCCCAAGGTGGACCAGGGTCATCTGTGCGTGCCACTGCACGCACTGGACATGTCAGCAGGGGTGGTGGGAGGGGTGGGAGACAGAGGTACGCTGCTTGCAGAGGTTGCTGGTGTGCATGATGACCCACAACTGGTACGCATAGCTGATGCGTACCAGTCCAGCACCGGAGACCTCAGCCAGGTAGTGGGGCTCCTCAGAGACATGAAACAGCAGCAGGCTGCCCATCATGCCCGCTTGGACTCTCACATGTCCCACGTGGAGTCACACATATCCCGCGTGGACTCACACATGTCCCGCGTGGAGTCCAAGTGGGATGCACTGCATGAGATGACGGCGGTGCACAGGGACATTTTACAATGCCTCCGCCAGATGAACAGCAACCAGTCCACACCTCCCTGTGTGCCAACAACATCTGGTGCCGAACAAACTGCAACTGCCACAGGGAGGGAGGATGACTCTGGCGGAGAGTCCCCTGCACCGCAGCAGCCTGTACTTGAGGGGCCCCCCAAGAAGAGGGGTCGTCCGAGGAGGGGCAAGTGAGAGGCCGATGGCCAAGCACAACTCCCAGGAAGCCTGAACCTGTTCTGGATGTTCACCTTTGTGCACAGACTGTTCACCCTGTTGACGGCAACACTACTCCCACACATTGCATGGGGAGTACAAGTTGGACCAATGTGTCAGACAACTGTGGCCCCGATACTGGGGATTCTGTCTACCAGGACTTTCAATTCACCTAGGAACTTCGGATTGCAAGATTTATGTACAGCACTACCCATCCTATGCACTATTCACACAAATGTATCACAATAAACACACTAATACACCATACTTGCCTCTGTTGTGATTCCAACGTGGGTGCTGTTATGGGGATGATGAACTGCAAAATTACACTGTGTATGCGAACTGCAACAGCAAGGACAACACAGGCATGTGAGTAAAGGCAACGTGACACATATGAGGGAGACACACCACCAGGGCTACACAACACATACACACCTAGGCCATCTGACTCATTGCCTACACTGATGTTGCCACGGAAGACGGTGCAATGCACAGACACCACACCCATTCCCAGTTGTAGTCAAGTAGCCCACAGGTGCAGTAAGCAAATGGCAGTCAAATGTGTGACCACAGACAACGCACATCACAAAGTGAAGCACAGGTTTATTACACAGTTGCAACATGTCGTAACCACTACAGATGCAAGGTAATCCCACCTGGCAGCGGGCACACAGTCAACAACTGTAGACGGAAGGAAGTCCATGGGTGTGGCGCACATCACCTGTAGGGACACAACAGCTACCACCCTGGAAGTGCAATCACGTCGTTGGTGGACACAGTTGACCAAACGAATCTGAAAGTACCCTGTGAAGGACAGAAATGACACACAGTCAAAAGCAATGGAGTACAGGACAGAACAGCAAAACTCATGCACAATACATGTTACAAGATACACACCCAGAACCAAGTTAGCATGTCAACACTGTTGGGGAGTACAGACCACCTGTAAGCACACATCGCAACACACATCAAGTCAAGTAGCCCATGGACACACTCCAACAGCACCAGAGCACCACCTACACATCATGCCAACTCACATCATTGACATGACACCTCAGGATACTCACATTCAGCTAAAGAAGTTGGTGATGAGCTGTGTGCGGACATCACCCTCATCATCATCATCGTCACTGGCATCGTGGTCCAGGCCAGGATCCTCCACAGGTGGCGGATGTTGGTCATTGTCATCCTGGATGAGAGGCAACTCCTTCCGCTCTGCCAGGTTGTGGAGCATGCAGCAGACGATGATAATCTTGCACACTTTCGCAGGGGCATATGGGAGGGACCCTCCGGTCTTGTCCAGGCAGCGGAAGCGGCTCTTCAGGAGACCAAATGTCCGCTCAATCACTCTCCTGGTCCGACCATGTGCCTCATTGTAGCGCATCTGGGCTGGTGTCACAGGGTTCCTGAGGGGTGTCAGCAACCACGGCATGTTGGGGTATCCCGAGTCACCTACGGACAGACAAGTGCACATTAGCTGACTTGGAAAAGTGGGCGGAATACTACAGATCAGATCACACACAATGGCACAAAGTCAGTACACACCGACAAGCCAGGCACGCTGGTTCTGCATCTGTGCATCATCCTCGGGATGCGACTACTCCTCATCACAAAGGCATCGTGTGCTGAACCAGGGAAACGGGCACACACGTGTGTGATGGTCATGTCTGCAAGACACACCACCAGTGCATTGACCGAGTGGTAGTGCTTGCGGTTCCTGTAGGCCTGCTCCTGGGCCTGTGGTGGTACCAAAGCCACATGTGTCCCATCAATGGAGCCAATGACATGCGGCATCCTCCCCAGGGCATAAAAGTCACTCTTCACGTCAGTGAGTCGTCGCAGTCTAGGGAAATAGATGTACCGGTTCAGGAATAGCAACATTGCCGCCAAAACATCGCGGAGCACACGGCTCAACATGGTCTGTGACATCCCACCAGCAGTCGCCACAGTATGTTGGAAGGTACCGGTGGCAAAGAAGTGTAAGGCTGCCATCACCTTCACCTTGGGGGTCAGCGCTGTAGGATATGGCCGGCCAGGCTGCAAATGTGGGGACAACTGCAATGCCAAATCCTCAATCAGCTGCCTGGTGAAGCGGTACCGTCGGATGCTGTCCCGTTCCACCATCGTTGCCAGGTCTGGGAATGGTCGATGGACAGCAGGAGCCCTGCAGTGCAGAGGAGAAGTAAGCAAGATTGTCAGTCACCCCACATATGCGGCATTGAACACACTCAATATCCCAACATACATCATTATGAGGCACAACTACATGAAGTGTGCAGTTCCGTAAGGACATGTATGGTACATACATGGTCAACATCTGTCAACACGGTCCAACAGGTGGCATCAATTAGTCCCAGGTTGGCCCATTGGATAACATGAGGCCGTGTCACAGTTCCCATCTCCTGCTGCCGTGTCACAATCACCCCCCACAGTGACATGTGAGGACAGATGTGCCCCAGGCACCACAGCTCAACGACAGGTACATTCCCAGGGACCCTGTATTGCCACATGGACACTGGCATTACATGGAGTATCATGTATACACCACGGCAAAACAACCATGACCCCCACAGGTAGTGGTCCCACTTGCCACGGCAGGACAGACATGGACGTCTGTGACACACACACGCACAACATCAAAGTCCATGCACACACAACGTGGATGTGGAGACTGTCTCCCATTGTGCACATGAAATCAGAGACATTGTAAACACTACATGCACAAAGACTGTGGAGGACCATCACTATTGTGCCACTGGGACACCCTGGCTCAAACATACCATCCCACATGGGACTCACGGGGTATGTGACATGACATACACATACACCACCGTGAAATGTGACCATGGCACATGCACAGATATGAACAGTTGCACATCACAGTGGTCATGTACACGTAACACCCAGGATCCTGTCCCCATGAACACGTGCACAGCCTGGGGGTGGCTGCCCACAGGTGACACCCACAGGACAACATGTACACCAACATACACACAATAGGAAATGCAGCCTTACATGCCTTATGATAAAGTTTGGACAGGCTGTCATGATGTAGGTGTGCCCCTCACTCCCTGGGAGCTATCTGTGGCTGGCATATGTCCATCTGAGACAGGCATGCTGACATATGCCAGTCACATGTACAGTGATGCGTTGAACAGCAATGGACCGATCGGTGCCCCCGGCCGGCCCATTGCATTCAATGTGTGCGGGTACGCGTTGTACCCCTGTACGCGTTGTACCCCTGTACGCGTTGTACTGCAATGGACCGATCGGTGCCCCCGGCCGGCCTATTGCATTCAATGTGTGCGGGTACGCGTTGTACCCCTGTACGCGTTGTACCGCAATGGACCGATCGGTGCCCTTGGCCGGCCCATTGCATTCAATGTGTGCGGGTATGCGTTGTACCCCTGTACGCGTTGTACCGCAATGGACCGATCGGTGCCCCCGGCCGGCCCATTGCATTCAATGTGTGCGGGTACGCGTTGTACCCCTGTACGCGTTGAACTGCAATGGACCGATCGGTGCCCCGGCCGGCCCATTGCATTCAATGTGTGCGGGTACGCGTTGTACCCCTGTACGCGTTGTACCGCAATGGACCGATCGGTGCCCCCGGCCGGCCCATTGCATTCAATGTGTGCGGGTACGCGTTGTACCCCTGTACGCGTTGTACCGCAATGGACCGATCGGTGCCCCCGGCCGGCCCATTGCATTCAATGTGTCGGGTACGCGTTGTATCCCTGTACGCGTTGAACTGCAATGGACCGATCGGTGCCCCGGCCGGCCCATTGCATTCAATGTGTGCGGGTACGCGTTGTACACCTGTACGCGTTGTACCGCAATGGACCGATCGGTGCGCACCCATTGACAATGGCCTTGCCTGGCAACGGACGCGTTTTCGAATTTCGAACGAGTCGGTTGCTGGAAAATCAGTTGGTCACCCACAACAATGTTGCAAAATCATGTATGTCATGAATTGAAGATTTGAAGGATGCTGTGGGCGTGTTTTGGTGCTGCTATTCCATGGATTGGCCAGATTCAGAAGATGCTAACGACTTGGACCTATCACTTTGGACACAAGGGACAGTATCTGCCTCTCCAGCACATATATATTGCTGGCTGTTCCCCTGAGAGCTCACTTGCCTGCACTACATGCTCCAGGACGACATCTGCCACTGCACTGCTGCTGTCTCTGCCCCTCTGGACCCTGCAATGGCACGTACTGTGGAGAGAGCCCCAGCCTTCAGCCTTGAGGAGAACCAGGCCCTGCTGGACAGACCTACTTCCACAGTACAGCAAGCTGTATGGGACACCAGGGGAGCAGGTGAGTGTTCTGTGCACTGCCTTTCTGAATGTGCATATTGTCTGACTAGCAAGGCTGAAAGTCTGCACGCCACTGGATAGCAGGCTCACTGAGTAGTTGTCACCCCCATAGTGTGTAGTGACATGCACTGGACAGGTATGGTGCAGTGACAGTGCATTTGAACAAGGTTTTACTTCCCATGCAATGATACCATGTAGTGACGTCTGGCAAACTGTCCATGGGCAGCTTTGCACTGCCTGTGTACATCATGTGCCCCTGTGATTGAGACATGTATATACAACTGTGTCATGCACGGATATGTTGCATGTGTAGTAATGGCCTTTTCACTTTGTCATCCTGACAGGTTAATGCCCATCGGAAGCAGGAGATCTGGAAGGACATCGTCCGGGCTGTCCGGTCCGTGGGGGTCTACAAGCGCCGGATCCGCAACTGCCAGAAGAGGTGGCAGGACCTTCGGGGCTGGACCCGGAGGATTGCACGGGTCCAGCTGAAGCTGTCGCCTCCTCGCAGGAGGGGCGGAACACGGACCCTGACCCCCACATGCTCCAGATCCTGGCGGTGGTGTTTCCAGACCTGGATGGGCAGCTGAAGGCCAGACAGCAGCAAGGAGGGGGTGAGTCAAAGACTGCACTGTGAACTCTGTATAACATGCTTTGTGCCCTCCTCTGGCCTGGTTCAACTGCCACAGTGCAGCAGTCATGTTGTCCAGGAGCCATGTCCCTCTATTGTGCACTGCCCACTGCTCATCTGATACCCAGGTGTGGCCCTTACATTCAGGGAATTGTGTCACTTGGGACTGTGTCCTTGCAGTTTGCTTCACTAAAGGTGGGGGACAGCATCTGTTTCCCTAACTCTGTTGTGGGCATCATGGGTGGGTCCATTGTTCACACAACGCCTGTGTTCGGACATGTAATCTGCGTGTTGCTTTGATATGCGGTCCACTTGCTGAGCTGAGCCACCACATGTGCCTGGGGTATGTGGCACACGCCCATGCAGCGGGTGGGAACAATGTTTGGGCCCCAGGAGTGTGCAGATTACGTGTGTCACACATACATAGCCAGCTATCCACTGTCCAGGGCTCATCCCTCATTCATGTGGAGCAGGACAGTCATGCCTACTCCAGGCCATGCAATGCACTCTGTACTCCCACTCCCGTGTATCAGCTGACACATTGTGCGCAGTGATTTGACCCCTCAGGTGTCTGCCTCTGTGTCAGTGTGCTGTGGATTACTTGCCAGGACTGCTGGGGTGTTTCTTGGTAGGGGCTCAGCATGCCCCTGGAGATGTGACCATAGGAGACGATACTTGTGTGTCACATAGGTGTTTGATCAGCTGCCCGTGCAGACTGGGGTATGCGAATGTGAAGTTCAGGCAGCTGTTCCCCATTCACAGCAGATTGTGAGGGGCTCAGGTTCAGAGGGTAGTGTCACAGGTCTCCCATATGTCCAATAGGTATGACCTGGACAGATGAGGGTTAAGATGATGTGTTGTGTGGGGGATGTACATGTGCACTTGTGCAGCTCCAGGACTTGCATTCCCCATGACCTACTATTGTGACACAGTGCATAGTGTTGTTGTCTGGCTGCCAAGTCATACATCACTGAGACAGTGATGTATGACTTAGCAGTCATGCCTCTGCCATGGCATGTGTCAACTTATTGGTGGTCCTGCAGGGGAGTGACATGTGCTACATGCACACCATTGTGGCGATGGCTATCAGGACATGGGTGCATCATGGTGTCTGTCGCTGGTATGCATCATGTGCATTTCCTATTTGACTCTGGGCATCCCTTTCATCCGGAAACCTGTACTGACTCAGTGGCAAGAGCTGTGATGTGTGCATGTCCACATGCCACACCGTGTCCTCTGCACTGTCCAACTACTGTGTACTTGGTGCATGTGTCCACACTGGGGTGTTGCAATCCAACAGACACCAGACAGATGGGTGCAAGGCCTTGTGGGATGTGAGTGCCATGCTTGGCATCAGACTGACAATTGGCTTCTCCTGTTTAGTTAGGGCACTTTTAGCAATGTACAACTAATGATGCCAGGGCTTGCTCTGTAATGTGCTGTGCTCACAGTGGTGTGTGCGTTTGGTGCAGGTGACTGATGTCTGTCTGTTTCCCCATTGTTTGCAGATACATCCACGGCCACGGAAGGGGACAGCTCCACGGACCAGGAGGAGCCAGAGAGCCAGACTGGGTCAGCAGCCGAGGAGTGGTCGGAGGGACCCAGTGGCACGGAGGGCGAGGGGAGCCACACCGAGGAGTCCTCAGCACCATCCACCTCAGCTGAGGACCAGAGCAACTCGGAGGATGACTCCCTTATGGAGGCGGGTGTCAGCAGCCACCACACCCCAGCTAGTGTTGCTGTCCCCGCCACCACCAGCACCACCACCGCCCTCCCATCGGCTCCCATTCCCCAGGTCCGTGGAGGCTCCCATGTTCGGGAGCGTGTCTCCTTTGGGCCAGGCACCGCACCCCTGCCCCTGTGTCCCCTGCTGCCCTGAGTGAGGAGTCTGTGTACCTCCTTCGCCAGCTCCATGTAGGGCAGACAGCCATGCTGAGTGTCCTCCATGCGCACACCGCTCTGTTGACTCAGCTGGTGTCGTTCATGGAGGGCATCTCATCGGGCATGTCTGACCTACAGAGGGGCAATAGGTCCATGGACTTCTCCCTGACGGCAGCAGTGTCCCTCCTCAGACAGTCCCTCACCCCTCCTGCCTCTGCTCCATCCACACTCCCCAGCACCTTACCCGTCCCAAGCACACACACACCGGCACAGGCACACACCAGCACACACACGTCCAGCACACAGACACACACGCCACAAACAAAACGCACACGCACGCACAGTCAGGGGACTGAAACCAGACTCACAGGGGATGGGGCCCTGGTACACACACACGCATCCACGGGCACTGCGCAGTCCTCAGTTGCCTCTCCCTCCAAAACACCCTCCCTTGCCTCACCTGCAACCCCAAAGACCCAGCGCCTCTTCCTCAGTGACCTCGGCCTCTTCCCCTCCGATCCAGCTGCTCCAGCATCCAGGGGGAAGAGGAAGCCCCCCACACGGAGCAGAGTGCCCCTCGCCCCCGGACACCCTCCCCCAGGCGCAGACAGACTGAGGCCCCCACCCGCAAGTCCCCCGGAGTGGTAAGAGCAAGACCCCGCCGCCGCCCTGCAGCTCAAGCACCAGGTCTCCTTCCTCCATCCCTCAGGCCCCCACTCCACAGGTGCCCCCACCACACCCTGCCCCAGGTTCCCCCACCCACAGATATACCATCCCCAAGAGGATCCGGCCTTCTCCCCCTGCCACTTGCTCTCCCGGCACCACACCCCCGCTGCGCTTGTCTGTGCCACTGATGTGGTGAGGGTGTCCTCCCCCTCTGTCCAGCCCACCTTGCCTGTTCCCCATTCTCCTCCCCTGGTGGTAGGCACTGCAGTGGAGTCCACTACCACCCTGTCTGACTTGGGCACTGCAGTGGCGGACCTGTCCACTCCATCTGCAGGGTCCACTGCAGTCGTGCCGGCACCCACAACATCTGAGCCATGCCCCCAGTTGTGCCGGCACACACCATGTCAGACACCTCCACTGCAGTTGTCAGTGGCTCTCCAGCACCCACCACCCCTTCCCTGCTTCCTCCTGGTGAGCCCTGATCCTGTCCCTGCGGTGCCTGGCCTACCCCCCGGTTGCCCCTCCTAGTGGATTGTCCCTGGTTTTGTGCAGGCATGTGTAGGGTGGCATCTGCCACTGTCACCCACTTGTGACTTTGTTGATGGACTGGCCATTGGCCTTTGTTTATTTTCTACCGGACTTCTACTTTTAATGCCACATATGCTGAATAAAGCAACTTTCTGTTCTCTAGTGCTTTTGCTTCTGATGTACATGATGTTGATGATGCTAACCATGCCCTTGCTGCAGTGATGGTGATATTTGATCTCATGATAATGAAGTGTTACTGTGCAGGAACCCATGTGGTCCAGGGGGAATGTGACCTATCCTGTGGTGTATCCATGTCATCCATAGCAGCATCTGAGGGTGTCATGTGTTCAGTATTTGGCAATGGGATTTCCTACTTATATTGCCTATTTCACATCTGTGGCTTCCACCCCTGCACATCTGTTGTGCCTGCCATTGTTCAATTCGTCTACTTCCCTGACCGTGTGGCCATCTCCAGTGGACATGCAGGTTTGGGCATCAATGGGGAAGGACTCATCTGTGTTGTCAGTGCAACATTGCTATACAAGTGTGTTGGATCTGTGCTGATGATTCCGTTGGCACTTCCATGACCAGGCTGATGTTACGGGAGCCCTCATTTGGTGCTAATTGTTGATTGTGTGACCAAGTGCTCAGCTGACATGATGGGGCCCTACTGAGGCAACATATGGCACAGCTTTCCTCACACAGGAGTGGAGTCCCCTCATGGCAGTGTGTACTCCTGTGACATTGCCTGCGCCCAAGGTGTGTGTTGTATGTGCATGTCTGTGTGTTCACTTCCGTTTAGCTGTGCATGCTGTGATCCCTAGTGTTGTACCTGTTTGTGATGCTAGCTGAGTTGACCTATGTTCACCCAAAGTCTTCGCCCTGGGTTCTCTGTGATGTGGGTGCATGGCACATTACTGGTCATCATGGTGTCACCCATAGGTGTGTTTGCTGTCAGGACTGAGTTTGTGTGCAGACGCAGATGGGTCACAGTCAGGTTTCCCCTTGGCACTTGTTGTTTGCCCCTGTCATGTGATTTCCAGTTTGTGTTATCTTTCAGTGATTGTGACACGTTGTGTGTGTGACTGCTGGCACTCCTCAGGGTCCGGGCTGCAATGTTGGTTGTTGTCTATGTGTGTTCTTTGTGGGTGACCTTGGCTTCTTCATTGGTGTGTGACTGTGGCTGGGATCCCATTGGTTGGTGTGGTATTGCCGTCATGTCCATGTACAGCGTAGTGTGCAGTGTGTCAGACATTCAGGAGTCTTGTTGAGTGGCCATGTGTGATGTGTTTCTGCACCTTGGTTCCCACCCACCACCCTGGAATAGTCATGGGTGCATGTGCAATGTCACCAGTGCATGTGTGCTTCACTGCTGCACATTGTTGGAGGTCGAGGGGTGTGGTGTTGAGTGTGTGCAGATGAGAGTTGTTGCCCGGCTAGGCCCCTGCCTCCATGTTGGCCTTGGCTTACTGGCCATGCTGTTTGATTTGTGCTTGTGTAGGTGTGATGGTAGTTAGTTGCTCAGGACACATGACTGTGGTTCACAGTGTGAACCACATTTAGCTTTGTCATCACAGTGGGATTGTAATGCAGCCCAGGGTCACCACATTGTGGGGGCCCTGGGGGTGGTGCTGTGGTGTGTCTGTGTCTTGCTGTGTCAGTTGCTGTCCCTACGTGCCTGTGTGACATGTGTGATTTGTGCTCCCTCTCATCTGACAATGCCTGCTTGCCCACATAGGGGATTTGGATCCATGAGTTACCTTTGTGTGGCACTGTATGCACATCTGTATGATTGGTATTCAGGTCTCCTCATGTGTTGTGTGGTTGCCTGGGGACACTGGCACCCCCTCACCTGTTGTGTATGATGTGCAGTGTGGGTCTGCCTGTTTGTGTTTGTGCATCTGCACCACTGCATTGGCATATCTTGGGTGTGCCATTGGCTGTATGTAGTTTGGTGGGTTTCCCCTGCTGTCCCTGGGACTACTAGGTCATCGGTCAGCACAATGATCATGGTTTGTGTGTCCCATTGCTGCCATGGTATGGTATCTGTTCACCTCACATCTGCAGTCTCCACAGGGTATCTGCATTTGTGTGCCCATTGGTGCAAATATGTGGGTCTGCATTCTGATGGTCACTTCTGTCATTGTGTCATTGATGATTGTTGACGGTGTCAGCCCCCATGGGTGTTGTTTGTCTGCACATGGCCAAGGGTATGTCTTATTTGCACTGCAGTATTTGGCTCCCCCAATTTATGTTGCAATGGGACACATACACTACTTTGCCACTGATGTGTTTGTTGTTCTGTGACCAGGAATCATCCATGCAGTTTGGCAGTTGCACCTCTTTCTTGTCAACACTTACCTTTTGGTCACTGTGATGATGGGGGTTTGGACCCCATTGCCACAATGTTCAAAATGTGCTTCAGCTATGGACCCCACACTTACCTTTTGGTCACTGTGGTGATGGGGGTTTAGACCCCATTGCCACAATGTTCAAAATGTGCTTCAGCTATGGACCCCACACTTACATTTTGATCACTGTGATGATGGGGGTTTAGACCCCATTGCCACAATGTTCAAAATGTGCTTCAGCTATGGACCCCACACTTACATTTTGATCACTGTGATGATGGGGGTTTAGACCCCATTGCCACAATGTTCAAAATGTGCTTCAGCTATGGACCCCACACTTACATTTTGATCACTGTGATGATGGGGGTTTAGACCCCATTGCCACAATGTTCAAAATGTGCTTCAGCTATGGACCCCACACTTACATTTTGAACACTGTGATGATGGGGGTTTAGACCCCTTTGCCACAATGTTCAAAATGTGCTTCAGCTATGGACCCCACACTTACATTTTGATCACTATGATGATGGGGGTTTAGACCCCATTGCCACAATGTTCAAAATGTGCTTCAGCTATGGACCCCACACTTACATATTGGTCACTGTGATGATGGGGGTTTAGACCCCATTGCCACAATGTTCAAAATGTGCTTCAGCTATGGACCCCACACTTACATATTGGTCACTGTGATGATGGGGGTTTGGACCCCATTGCCACAATGTTCAAAATGTGCTTCAGCTATGGACCCCACACTTACATTTTGGTCACTGTGATGATGGGGGTTTGGACCCCATTGCCACAATGGTCATGGCCTGCTTGCATTGTGGGTGCCACACACATATATGTGTGGCACATGTGCTAGGGGGTCACATTGTATGTTCAAAGTCATGTTCGGTGTTGTAGGCATTTGACACAGTCTACACACGCTTGTCATGGTGTTGGGGGATGTCTTCTTCTTGCATTCCCTAGGTTGTGGTGTGCTGGTTGTGTCATGCATTGTCCATCCTATGAGTGGGGGTGGTAGTAGTGGTTGGCATCCAGCCCCCTGGGTGTGGGTGGTAGTAGTGGTAGGCATCCAGCCCCCCTGGCTGAGGGTGGTAGTAGTGGTAGGCATCCAGCCCCCTGGCTAAGGGTGGTGGTAGGCATCCAGCCCCCCTGGCTGAGGGTGGTAGTAGTGGTAGGCATCCAGCCCCCCTGGGTGAGGGTGGTAGTGGTGGTAGGCATCCAGCCCCCCTGGCTAAGGGTGGTGGTAGGGATCCAGCCCCCCCTGGGTGAGGGTGGTAGTAGTGGTAGGCATTCAGCCCCCCCTGGCTAAGGGTGGTGGTAGGCATCCAGCCCCCCCTGGCTGAGGGTGGTAGTAGTGGTAGGCATCCAGCCCCCCCTGGCTAAGGGTGGTGGTTGGCATCCAGCCCCCCCTGGGTGAGGGTGGTAGTAGTGGTAGGCATCCAGCCCCCCCTGGGTGAGGGTGGTAGTGGTGGTAGGCATCCAGCCCCCCCTGGGTGAGGGTGGTAGTAGTGGTAGGCATTCAACCCACCCTGGCTAAGGGTGGTGGTAGGCATCCAGCCCCCCCTGGGTGAGGGTGGTAGTAGTGGTAGGCATCCAGCCCCCCCCTGGCTAAGGGTGGTGGTTGGCAACCAGCCCCCCCTGGGTGAGGGTGGTTGTTGTGGTAGGCATCCAGCCCCCCCGGGTGAGGGTGGTAGTGGTGGTAGGCATCCAGCCCCCCCTGGGTGAGGGTGGTAGTAGTGGTAGGCATCCAGCCCCCTGGCTAAGGGTGGTGGTAGGCATCCAGCCCCCCTGGGTGAGGGTGGTAGTGGTGGTAGGCATCCAGCCCCCCTGGGTGAGGGTGGTAGTAGTGGTAGGCATCCAGCCCCCCTGGCTAAGGGTGGTGGTAGGCATCCAGCCCCCCTGGCTGAGGGTGGTAGTAGTGGTAGGCATCCAGCCCCCTGGCTAAGGGTGGTGGTAGGCATCCAGCCCCCCTGGGTGAGGGTGGTAGTAGTGGTAGGCATCCAGCCCCCCTGGGTGAGGGTGGTAGTGGTGGTAGGCATCCAGCCCCCCTGGGTGAGGGTGGTAGTAGTGGTAGGCATTCAACCCACCCTGGCTAAGGGTGGTGGTAGGCATCCAGCCCCCCTGGGTGAGGGTGGTAGTAGTGGTAGGCATCCAGCCCCCCTGGCTAAGGGTGGTGGTTGGCAACCAGCCCCCCTGGGTGAGGGTGGTTGTTGTGGTAGGCATCCAGCCCCCCCTGGGTGAGGGTGGTAGTGGTGGTAGGCATCCAGCCCCCCCTGGGTGAGGGTGGTAGTAGTGGTAGGCATCCAGCCCCCCCTGGCTAAGGGTGGTGGTAGGCATCCAGCCCCCCCTGGGTGAGGGTGGTAGTGGTGGTAGGCATCCAGCCCCCCCTGGGTGAGGGTGGTAGTAGTGGTAGGCATCCAGCCCCCCCTGGCTAAGGGTGGTGGTAGGCATCCAGCCCCCCCTGGGTGAGGGTGGTAGTGGTGGTAGACATCCAGCCCCCACTGGGTGAGGGTGGTAGTAGTGGTAGGCATCCAGCCCCCCTGGCTAAGGGTGGTGGTAGGCATCCAGCCCCCTGGCTGAGGGTGGTAGTAGTGGTAGGCATCCAGCCCCCTGGCTAAGGGTGGTGGTAGGCATCCAGCCCCCCTGGGTGAGGGTGGTAGTAGTGGTAGGCATCTGGCACCCCCATGGCTAAGGGTGGTAGTGGTGGTGGGCATCTGGCACCACCCTGGCTAAGGGTGGTAGTAGTGGTAGGCATCCAGCCCCCTGGGTGAGGGTGGTAGTAGTGGTAGGCATCCAGCCCCCCTGGGTGAGGGTGGTAGTGGTGGTAGGAATCCAGCCCCCCTGGGTGAGGGTGGTAGTAGTGGTAGGCATCCAGCCCCCTGGCTAAGGGTGGTAGTAGTGGTAGGCATCCAGCCCCCCTGGGTGAGGGTGGTAGTAGTGGTAGGCATCCAGCCCCCCCTGGGTGAGGGTGGTAGTAGTGGTGGGCATCCAGCCCCCCCTGGCTCAGGGTGGTGGTAGGCATCCAGCCCCCCCTGGGTGAGGGTGGTAGTAGTGGTAGGCATCTGGTACCCCCATGGCTAAGGGTGGTAGTGGTGGTGGGCATCTGGCACCACCCTGGCTAAGGGTGGTAGTAGTGGTAGGCATCCAGCCCCCCCTGGGTGAGGGTGGTAGTGGTGGTAGGCATCCAGCCCCCCCTGGGTGAGGGTGGTAGTAGTGGTAGGCATCTGGTACCCCCATGGCTAAGGGTGGTAGTGGTGGTGGGCATCTGGCACCACCCTGGCTAAGGGTGGTAGTAGTGGTAGGCATCCAGCCCCCCTGGGTGAGGGTGGTAGTGGTGGTAGGCATCCAGCCCCCTGGGTGAGGGTGGTAGTAGTGGTAGGCATCCAGCCCCCTGGCTAAGGGTGGTGGTTGGCATCCAGCCCCCCTGGGTGAGGGTGGTAGTAGTGGTAGGCATCCAGCCCCCCTGGGTGAGGGTGGTAGTGGTGGTAGGCATCCAGCCCCCTGGGTGAGGGTGGTAGTAATGGTAGGCATCCAGCCCCCCTGGCTAAGGGTGGTGGTAGGCATCCAGCCCCCCTGGGTGAGGGTGGTAGTGGTGGTAGGCATCCAGCCCCCCTGGGTGAGGGTGGTAGTAGTGGTAGGCATCCAGCCCCCCTGGCTAAGGGTGGTGGTAGGCATCCAGCCCCCCTGGCTGAGGGTGGTAGTAGTGGTAGGCATCCAGCCCCCCTGGCTAAGGGTGGTGGTAGGCATCCAGCCCCCCTGGGTGAGGGTGGTAGTAGTGGTAGGCATCCAGCCCCCCTGGGTGAGGGTGGTAGTGGTGGTAGGCATCCAGCCCACCCTGGGTGAGAGTGGTAGTAGTGGTAGGCATCCAGCCCCCTGGCTAAGGGTGGTGGTAGGCATCCAGCCCCCCTGGGTGAGGGTGGTAGTGGTGGTAGGCATCCAGCCCCCCTGGGTGAGGGTGGTAGTAGTGGTAGGCATCCAGCCCCCCTGGCTAAGGGTGGTGGTAGGCATCCAGCCCCCCTGGCTGAGGGTGGTAGTAGTGGTAGGCATCCAGCCCCCTGGCTAAGGGTGGTGGTTGGCATCCAGCCCCCTGGGTGAGGGTGGTAGTAGTGGTAGGCATCCAGCCCCCCTGGGTGAGGGTGGTAGTGGTGGTAGGCATCCAGCCCCCCTGACTAAGGGTGGTGGTAGGCATCCAGCCCCCCTGGGTGAGGGTGGTAGTAGTGGTAGGCATCCAGCCCCCCTGGCTAAGGGTGGTGGTAGGCATCCAGCCCCCCTGGCTGAGGGTGGTAGTAGTGGTAGGCATCCAGACCCCCTGGCTAAGGGTGGTAGTAGTGGTAGGCATCCAGCCCCCCTGGCTAAGGGTGGTGGTAGGCATCCAGCCCCCCTGGCTAAGGGTGGTGGTAGGCATCCAGCCCCCTGGGTGAGGGTGGTAGTAGTGGTAGGCATCTGGCACCCCCATGGCTAAGGGTGGTAGTGGTGGTGGGCATCTGGCACCACCCTGGCTAAGGGTGGTAGTAGTGGTAGGCATCCAGCCCCCCTGGGTGAGGGTGGTAGTGGTGGTAGGCATCCAGCCCCCTGGGTGAGGGTGGTAGTGGTGGTAGGCATCCAGCCCCCCTGGGTGAGGGTGGTAGTAGTGGTAGGCATCCAGCCCCCCTGGCTAAGGGTGGTAGTAGTGGTAGCCATCCAGCCCCCCTGGGTGAGGGTGGTAGTAGTGGTAGGCATCCAGCCCCCCTGGGTGAGGGTGGTAGTAGTGGTGGGCATCCAGCCCCCTGGCTCAGGGTGGTGGTAGGCATCCAGCCCCCCCTGGGTGAGGGTGGTAGTAGTGGTAGGCATCTGGCACCCCCATGGCTAAGGGTGGTAGTGGTGGTGGGCATCTGGCACCACCCTGGCTAAGGGTGGTAGTAGTGGTACGCATCCAGCCCCCCCTGGGTGAGGGTGGTAGTAGTGGTAGGCATCCAGCCCCCCCAGGGTGAGGGTGGTAGTGGTGGTAGGCATCCAGCCCCCCCTGGGTGAGGGTGGTAGTAGTGGTAGGCATCCAGCCCCCCCTGGCTAAGGGTGGTGGTAGGCATCCAGCCCCCCTGGCTGAGGGTGGTAGTAGTGGTAGGCATCCAGCCCCCCTGGCTAAGGGTGGTGGTATGCATCCAGCCCCCTGGGTGAGGGTGGTAGTAGTGGTAGGCATCCAGCCCCCCTGGGTGAGGGTGGTAGTGGTGGTAGGCATCCAGCCCCCTGGGTGAGGGTGGTAGTAGTGGTAGGCATCCAGCCCCCTGGCTAAGGGTGGTGGTAGGCATCCAGCCCCCCTGGGTGAGGGTGGTAGTGGTGGTAGGCATCCAGCCCCCCCTGGGTGAGGGTGGTAGTAGTGGTAGGCATCCAGCCCCCCCTGGCTAAGGGTGGTGGTAGGCATCCAGCCCCCCCTGGCTAAGGGTGGTGGTTGGCATCCAGCCCCCCCTGGGTGAGGGTGGTAGTAGTGGTAGGCATCCAGCCCCCCCTGGGTGAGGGTGGTAGTGGTGGTAGGCATCCAGCCCCCCCTGGCTAAGGGTGGTGGTAGGCATCCAGCCCCCCCTGGGTGAGGGTGGTAGTAGTGGTAGGCATCCAGCCCCCCCTGGCTAAGGGTGGTGGTAGGCATCCCACCCCCCTGGCAGAGGGTGGTAGTAGTGGTGGTAGGCATCCAGCCCCCCCTGGCTAAGGGTGGTAGTAGTGGTAGGCATCCAGCCCCCCCTGGCTAAGGGTGGTGGTAGGCATCCAGCCCCCCCTGGCTAAGGGTGGTGGTAGGCATCCAGCCCCCCCTGGGTGAGGGTGGTAGTAGTGGTAGGCATCCAGCCCTTCTGGCTAAGGGTGGTGGTAGGCATCCAGCCCCCCTGGCTGAGGGTGGTAGTAGTGGTAGGCATCCAGCCCCCTGGCTAAGGGTGGTGGTTGGCATCCAGCCCCCCTGGGTGAGGGTGGTAGTAGTAGTAGGCATCCAACCCCCCCTGGGTGAGGGTGGTAGTGGTGGTAGGCATCCAGCCCCTCCTGGCTAAGGGTGGTGGTAGGCATCCAGCCCCCCCTGGGTGAGGGTGGTAGTAGTGGTAGGCATCCAGCCCCTCCTGGCTGAGGGTGGTAGTAGTGGTAGGCATCCAGCCCCCCCTGGCTAAGGGTGGTAGTAGTGGTAGGCATCCAGCCCCCCCTGGCTAAGGGTGGTGGTAGGCATCCAGCCCCCCCTGGCTAAGGGTGGCGGTAGGCATCCAGCCCCCCTGGCTGAGGGTGGTAGTAGTGGTAGGCATCCAGCCCCCCTGGCTAAGGGTGGTGGTTGGCATCCAGCCCCCTAGGTGAGGGTGGTAGTAGTGGTAGGCATCCAGCCCCCTGGGTGAGGGTGGTAGTGGTGGTAGGCATCCAGCCCCCCTGGCTAAGGGTGGTGGTAGGCATCCAGCCCCCCTGGGTGAGGGTGGTAGTAGTGGTAGGCATCCAGCCCCCCTGGCTAAGGGTGGTGGTAGGCATCCAGCCCCCTGGCTGAGGGTGGTAGTAGTGGTAGGCATCCAGCCCCCTGGCTAAGGCTGGTAGTAGTGGTATGCATCCAGCCCCCCCTGGCTAAGGGTGGTGGTAGGCATCCAGCCCCCCTGGCTAAGGGTGGTGGTAGGCATCCAGCCCCCCCTGGGTGAGGGTGGTAGTATTGGAAGGCATCCAGCCCCCCCTGGCTAAGGGTGGTGGTAGGCATCCAGCCCCCCCTGGCTGAGGGTGGTAGTAGTGGTAGGCATCCAGCCCCCCCTGGCTAAGGGTAGTGGTTGGCATCCAGCCCCCCCTGGGTGAGGGTGGTGGTAGTGGTTGGCATCCAGCCCCCCTGTGTGAGGGTGGTAGTGGTGGTAGGCATCCAGCCCCCCCTGGCTAAGGGTGGTGGTAGGCATCCAGCCCCCCTGGGTGAGGGTGGTAGTAGTGGTAGGCATCCAGCCCCCCCTGGCTAAGGGTGGTGGTAGGCATCCAGCCCCCCCTGGCTGAGGGTGGTAGTAGTGGTAGGCATCCAGCCCCGCCTGGCTAAGTGTGGTGGTAGGCATCCAGCTCCCCCGGCTAAGGGTGGTGGTAGGCATCCAGCCCCCCCTGGGTGAGGGTGGTAGTAGTGGTAGGCATCTGGCACCCCATGGCTAAGGGTGGTAGTGGTGGTGGGCATCTGGCACCACCCTGGCTAAGGGTGGTAGTAGTGGTAGGCATCCAGCCCCCCTGGGTGAGGGTGGTAGTAGTGGTAGGCATCCAGCCCCCTGGGTGAGGGTGGTAGTGGTGGTAGGCATCCAGCCCCCCTGGGTGAGGGTGGTAGTAGTGGTAGGCATCCAGCCCCCCCTGGCTAAGGGTGGTAGTAGTGGTAAGCATCCAGCCCCCCCTGGGTGAGGGTGGTAGTAGTGGTAGGCATCCAGCCCCCCCTGGGTGAGGGTGGTAGTAGTGGTGGGCATCCAGCCCCTCTGGCTCAGGGTGGTGGTAGGCATCCTGCCCCCCCTGGGTAGGGTTGGTGGTGCGCATTCAGGCCCCTGTGTGCATATGTGGCATTGGTGATGGGCATCCCGCCCCTATGGTGCTGCTGTTGCTGGTGTAAGTATATTCTGCATCCCTCTGTGTGTGTGTGATGTGTCGTGTACGTGTTGTATGTGTTTTGTGGTTGGTGTCTGACTTACCTTCTGTGCCGTACGCGTCCGTGCCTGTTCCGGTAGTAAATGTAGAATATTGGTATGATCGGGAAGAAGGGATTCATGGTTGGTTCGTGTCGTTCGTCCTTCTCGTTGCTTCGCGTCGTCCTCGTTGCTTCGCGTCGTCCTCGTCGCTTCGCCTCGTCCTCGTCGCTGGCGTGTTCGTCTCGTAGCCGTGGATCGTGTTGTGGCGCGAATCGGAGCTTATGTGCGCCTCTCCCGGATGCTTTGACGTGCCGTGCGTAGCGACGGGTTCGGCGCGTACGGAAAGCGCATCGTACTCGTTCGGCCGGACGGAGCTGCATTTTCCCTTCCGTGCGACTCGATTCGGCGTTTCCGGATTCGCCTCGGTCGGGGAACAGGACCTGGTTTGGGTGAGTACGGCTCGGCCGGATTCTGTGCTGTTGTGCGCATCGTACTTACTCGTTCGGTGTGCTGTACGGATCGGTCGGGAAACAGGCTTTCGTGTGGCTTTTTTCCCGACCGAATGGTATTGGGTGCGCCTCCGACCGAGATCGGAATCGGCCCCAAAGTCTTTAAGCATAGGATTAGCACAGTGCTATCCATGCCGAGCTGTAAAATGGCCAAAGCCTTTTACCACTGCAGGCACAGTATTACAGCTTTGAATTGGTAAAATACCATCCAGCCAACCTGAAATTAATAAAAGCAACCCCTGACAAGTGTTAGAGTGTCGCTGGTGTTGAGAGTGCTCTATATTGGAGCTGCTTTCCACCTAAACTTGAGAACTACCCAGAGTTCTCTACTTCTTTTTGCATAATTTATGCGTCACTCTATGCCTGAAAAGGTTTTGATTTGATATATATATATATATATATATATATATATATATATATATATATATATATATATATATATGTGTGTGTATATATGTATATATGTATATATATATACAAAAAATATCACATATTTAAACAGCAAAAAAGTAAACATCATACATTGTATATATATATATATATATATATATATATATATATATATATTATCTACTGGCGGTCGCCAGTAGATAGTTATAGTTACAACCTATTATCCATAGGAAATCCGCGACATTCTATTTGAAATAACTCTCTTGCCGGTTGACGTATCTTCGCGAAATTTTCAAACTTTGTGGCCCGCTCCGGTCCGCTCCTACCCTGAAAGTCTCGGGGGATTCGTCAAGCGGGGGCCGAGAAAAAGGGGGTCCCAAAACGTGTTTTCCCCATGCATTTTCCCATAGGAAACTTTAGACACGGCTACAGCCCGAACTGCTGAACGGAATTACACCAAATTTGGCAAAGAGGTAGTTCTTGGTTCAGAAAGAACCCTTTTGTTAAATGGTGTAAATCCGTTCAGTAGTTGCTGAGAAAATGAAAAGTAAAAAGTTAGTGATATCTATGGCCGAGTAGGGTCCGCGTACCCTCCCGATCACGAGCTGCATGTTAATTGGCTGTCAGCTGGCTGTCAACATTCCGATTCAGGAAATGTTGGCAGCCATTTTGTCCCTCGGTAGAACCGAGGGACAGAAACAAGTGCGCAAAGCGCACAAAGGGGGCAGGGTAGAAACACCCTGACCCCCTAGGTTTGCTCAGGGGTCCCACAAGGACCCCTGGGCAAAAAAAAAAAAAAATTTTTTAAATCGGCAGGATGCGCTCAGGGTGCGCGAATCCTGCCGGAAAAATCGAGCGCGGTCTCCCGCGCTCGATGTTAATTGGCCCCGGGTGGCCCAAGTCCCGGGGGCATGGTGGGGGATAATTTAATGTGTGGGGGCCTCAAAGGGCCTCCCAAGCCCGGGGACCGCCACCCCCGGGCTTTTTAAAAATGGTGCGGGAGGGCTCTGAGCCCTCCCGCAGCCCCGGGGACCACCACCTCCCCGGGCTTTTTAAATACATTATTAAACCTGTGTGGGGGGCTCCAGCCCCCACACGCCCGGGACCACCACCTCCCGGGGCACTAAACATTTTAATATGGGGGTCCGTTACGGACCCCAGAGCCCGGGGACCACCACCTCCCCGGGGCTGTGTACTGAATGGGAGGGGGCCGCGCGGCCCCCTCCTGGAGCCCTTGATGGCCCTGGGGACCACCACCCCCAGGGCCGGCTCCTGCAGTGTCCCGGGTGCCTACCCCCGGGACACTGTAGTTTGCTATGGCAGGACGGGAGCCTCGCGGCTCCCGTCCTGCCATAGCAAACTGCTTTGGATATTGGAAGAGAGAGCAGGAAACCTGCTCTCTCTTCCAATATCCAAAGCGATTGCTTTTCCACATGGGGAGCAGCATGTCAGCTGCTCCCCATGTGGAACAGCAATGCCGGCTCCCAAGGGACGTGGGGAGCCGGCGGGACTGTGGGGGATTGGGGACCCCCACAGTCCCCAACGGAGAGGGCCAGCCCTGGGGGATGGGGTCCCCGGGGCAAGTAGTGGCCCGGGAGGGGGCCACGCGGCCCCCTCCCCAAAAAAGAGCAAAAATTTTTTTTTTTTTAAATGGAAAGGCCGGCCCCGGGGTTGGGGTCCCCGGGGCCTTAAAATGGCCAGAGGAGGGGGCCACGCTGCCCCCTCAAAAAATAAATATAGAGGCCATGCCCCAGGGGTTGGGGTCCCGGGGCCAATACAGGCCCAGGGAAGGGGGCCACGCGGCCCCCTTCCCGTTTTTTTTTTTTAAGGTAATTTAAAAAAGGGGTAAGGCCCTGGGGGATGGGGTCCCCAGGGCCCAAAAAAGAAAAAGGAAGGGGGGCTACACAGCCCCCTTCAGGGAGAAAAAAACAAACAAAACAAAAAACGATCGGGCCCGCAGGCCCCGCCCCTTCCTTCACCACTCTGCAAACGCGCCCCTGGCGCGTTTGCAGAGGGGAACAATTCCCCTTGAATACTGGGGGTCCCTGGGGCCAACTAGCCCACCAGGTACCTCCAGTATGCGCCAGGGGCTGCCTTGCAGAGAGGTGTACAGAGGCCACGCCCTTTTTACACCTCTCTGCAACGCAGCTCTGTGGCGCTTTTGGAGGTATATGGTGGGCTAGTTGGACTCCGGGGACCCTCAGGATTCAAGGGGACTTAATCCCCCAACTTAAAACGTGCCACGGGCGCGTTTGCACAGTGGTGAAGGGAGGGGCGGGGCTTCAGGTGACATGTGTGCAAACAGGCCCCGTGGCGCGTTTTAAGATGGGGAATTAAATCCCTTCAATCCTGAGGGTCCCTGGGGGCCAACTAGCCCAACAGGTACATCCAGAATGCGCCACAGAGCTGCGTTGCAGAGAGGTGTAAAGGGGTGTGGCCTCTCTACACGTCTCTGCAACGCAGCCCCTGGCGCATATTGGAGGTTCCTGGTGGTCTAGTTGGCCCCTAGGGACCCTCAGGATTCAAGGGGATTTAATCCCCCAACTTAAAACGCGCCACGGGGCGCGTTTGCAAAGATGTCACCTCAGGCCCCGCCCCTCCCTTCACCATTGTGCAAATATTCCTCTAAAATCAGCCGAAATAGGAATTCCAATTTACTCACCTGTTATAAGGAGAGACCTCAGTGCTGTATCTTTCAGCCCAGTACTGGTCCTGAAAAGTAATTTTAACCGTACTTACCAGTAACTTGAATTTCCTTCCATAGGCTAACATTGACTGGTTTCACTTGGAAATTCTTCTAAGTGTGGAGTTTTGGAACTTTAAAATATTCCTCTAAAATCAGCCGAAATACGAATTCCGATTTACTCACCTGTTATCAGGAGAGACCTCAGTGCTGCATCTTTCAGCCCAGTACTGGTCCTGAAAAGTAATTTTAACCGTACTTACCGGTAACTTGAATTTCCTTCATAGGCTAACATTGACTGGTTTCACTTGGAAATTCTTCTAAGTGTGGAGTTTTGGAACTTTAAAATATTCCTCTAAAATCAGCCGAAATACGAATTCCGATTTACTCACCTGTTATCAGGAGAGACCTCAGTGCTGCATCTTTAAGCCCAGTACTGATCCTGAAAAGTAATTTTAACCGTACTTACCGGTAACTTGAATTTCCTTCATAGGCTAACATTGACTGGTTTCACTTGGAAATTCTTCTAAGTGTGGAGTTTTGGAACTTTAAAATATTCCTCTAAAATCAGCCGAAATACGAATTCCGATTTACTCACCTGTTATCAGGAGAGACCTCAGTGCTGCATCTTTCAGCCCAGTACTGATCCTGAAAAGTAATTTTAACCGTACTTACCGGTAACTTGAATTTCCTTCATAGGCTAACATTGACTGGTTTCACTTGGAAATTCTTCTAAGTGTTGATTTTTGAAACATACAAATATTCCTCTAAAATCAGCCGAAATCCGAATTCTGATTTACTCACCTGTTATCAGGAGAGACCTCAGTGCTGCATCTTTCAGCCCAGTACTGGTCCTGAAAAGTAATTTTAACCGTACTTACCAGTAACTTGAATTTCCTTCCATAGGCTAACATTGACTGGTTTCACTTGGAAATTCTTCTAAGTGTGGAGTTTTGGAACTTTAAAATATTCCTCTAAAATCAGCCGAAATACGAATTCCGATTTACTCACCTGTTATCAGGAGAGACCTCAGTGCTGCATGTTTCAGCCCAGTACTGATCCTCAAAAGTAATTTTAACCGTACTTACCGGTAACTTGAATTTCCTTCATAGGCTAACATTGACTGGTTTTCAGCAAAAAGTTTCAAAGTGTTGATTTTCACAAACTACAAATATTCCTTAAAAATCGACAGTATGACTTAAACGCATTCTTTCAACTGTTTACAGGAGATGCACCAGTGCTGGATCCAGGATCCAACACTGAGTAAGAAAAAGTAACGATAACAGTTTTTACCTGCTAAGTGAATTTCCTTCCATAGGATAACATTGGTGATTCTATGAGAAAAAGTTTGTGTCAACTTTTAAAATACAATAATATTCCTTAAAAATCACGATTGTAACCAAAACGCTTTTACTCAACTGTTTACAGGAGATGTCCCAGGACTGAATCTAGGATCCAGTCCTGTGGTTAGAAAAGTAATCCATAAAGTAACTAATTGCATTTAACTAGAAATTCACATTGAGCTGAATGTTGCATTGTGTTTGAAAATGTGTTGCCCATTGCAACAACTGTAACTACTGTACTTAAAAGTCTATTGCCTATCTGCAAAGTATTTAAACTAAAGTAATTCATTAAGAGAAAGTATTTTTGTAATGTAATGTATAATGTAATTACAATGTAATTTAAATAATAAAATATGTAAAAAAATTGTTTCTAAAAATGTAGTAAATCAGTATTTTAAAAATGTATATAACAATTAATACATTTAAAAATTGTCATTTACAAAACCTTTGAAATTCACTGAAAAAACCGTAGGTTTCAGACATGTTATAGTTACAAATTAGCATTTAAAAAACCTTTGAAATTCACTGAAAAAACCATAGGTTTCAGGGACGTTATAGTTACAAATTAGCATTTAAAAAACCTTTGAAATTCACTGAAAAAACCATAGGTTTTAGGGACAGTTATAGTTAGTTGGACATTGCACTCGTACAAAACCCGTGAAATTCCCCCGTTATAGTTAGTCCAGCTAACTATAACTCGCGCCCGCAATGCACTGCTGATGACGTCACATATTACATCACTCATGACATGGTCAGTGACATCACTGATGACATCACTGATGACATCTCAAATGACATCACTGATGACATCACTGATGACATCATCCATGTGATAATTTCATGCATCTTCTCACACCCTAATATAACCTTTGATACACCCACTCTAAAGTACAGACTGCCATTCGCAAAACCATAGACACTCCAACACCAATAACTACATACCCACTCACTGATTCTTAGGTCTACGCACACATCCACTCACTCACCCGAACAGTCACTCATATTTACGGTCACTCAGTACAGGACTATCATATGCACTCATACTCCTATATAGACACTCAAACACCGCCACTCATCCATAGAGGTACTCACACACCTAGTCAGTCATGCAAATAATTAAACACACTACCATTTACTCACCTATACAGTTATACACACACCAGCTCACTTACTCATACAAATACTAGCACATTCTTATGCTCTTATACAATCACTGATACAAGCACACACTCATCCATACAGCCACTATCACAATCAGTCACTCTTGCTTATAGCTATTTATATACTCCAACACACATATATACTGCCTTTCACATATGTAGTTACTCACACATGTACCACTGGGACATACATTCACTCACTAACACACTCTTACACACACTTACCCACCCATACAGTCTATCACAGATGCACTCTTGAAACCATCCACCCAGTGAATCACCCACTCACACATCTATGCACAGAGTCGCACACACCCCTCCCACACAAACACTCAGGCACCCATACAGATACTCACACAAGCATTCAATAACTCATATAGACACTCATGTAGCTATTCTCAAACACATGCAGCCACTTACACAGCAACAGACAGACGGATACAGACATTCACCCAGTTTAGTCACTAACCCATGCATTCAGTAAGATACATTAAATCACTCACTTATACAGTCAGTCACGCACCTACTAAATCATCCATACAGACACTTACACACCCACTCATTCTTCAATACGTCTTTTCCTATATATATTAAAAATATTTAAACTTTACAGAAACACACAGTCACTGGATGATGTCATCAGTGATGTCATCAGTGATGTCATTTGAGATGTCATCAGTGATGTCACTGACCATGTCATGAGTGATGTAATATGTGACGTCATCAGCAGTGCATTGTGGGGCGCGAGTTATAGTTAGCTGGACTAACTATAACGGGGAATTTCACGGGTTTTGTATGAGTGCAATGTCCAACTAACTATAACTGTCCCTAAAACCTATGGTTTTTTCAGTGAATATATATATATATATATATTAATCACCTCGCATTTTCACCTTCCAGAATAACGAGCGTGAACCCAAATTCATGCTGCAGTGTATTTTATTTTCAGCAAACACAGATGTCAGCCATGACGCATTTCTGCCGTCCAAACGGCCTTGATCACATATATATATATATATATATATATATATATATAAAATCCCACTACAATTTAAATATTACATTTACTACTCCCACCTCACACAACACAACAGTAATAAAATTGTTACATCTCACAAAAGTAGAATTTACTACTCTCACTACCATAAATGCAAAATTAGATAAAATATTATATTGCAGAGTACTAAAATTTACTATTGCAACTACAATTAATACAACACTAGTAAAAAGTTTAGATTGCAGAGAAATAAAATGTAATATTCCCACTCCAATAACTGCAACAGTAGGGAAAGTGTTGGAGTGTGGAGGGGTAACATTTACTATTCCCACACAACTGAATGTAACAGTAGGGAAACTGTTGGATTGTGGAGGGATAAAATTTACTATTCCCACTCCAGTCAGTGCAACAGTAGGGACACTGTATTGGATTGCGGAGGGGTAAAATGTACTATTCCCACTCCAATGAGTGCAACAGTAGGGAAAGTGTTGAATTGCGGAGGGATAAAATGTAATATTCCCACTCCAGTCTGTGAAACAGTAGGGAAAGTGTTGGATTGCGGAAGGAAGAAAATTAATATTCCCATTAAAGTTACTACTACATTAGAAACAAACAAATTCTCTACAAAGCACTAGCAAAAACAAAATAACGAATTAAAATATAAATAATAAAAAAAATATATTTCATATAAACATTTTTAAAAGAAATACATATTACATTTTTAAATACATATCATAAATAATTACAAACATCATTAAAAATAAATCCCAAAATTGATTATCATATAAACAAAATATTTTATTTAAAAAGTTTTTTAACCTAAAAGAATTTATAACATACATTTATTTTAGTTACCTCCCACCACTTACCCCTACAAAAGTTATAACCAACACCTAAAACTTAACTTTAAAAAGCTAATTAAAATACTATCATACATATTTATCTAAAAACTAATTATCAATAATTATAAATTAATTATTATTTAAATGGATTTATTTTACTTTCCACAATATATCCCCACAAAGTATACAACAAACTCCTAAAATATAAAAGAAAAATGTATTACACAATTAACATAATTAATTATAAATTAAATAATCATTATTAAAAATGTATAATTATTAGTTATTTAAATTTACTTCCCCTTCTACCCTTATAAACCCTACAACCCACACCTAAAATTTTAAAAATTTACTTACACAATTATCATAATTAATTATCAATTAAATAATTAATATTAATTACCAATAAATTAAATTACTTCCCAACCTGTACCCCTATAAACTACACAACTCACATATAAGATTTAAATAAAAATAAAAATTACACGATTAACATAATGAATTATCAATTAAATAATTAATATTAATTAAAAATTCATTATTAATTAATTAAAATTAAATTACTTCCCACCCTAAACCCCTATAAACCCTACAACCCACACCTGAAATTTAAATTTAAAAAAATTAATTACACTATTAACATAACTAATTATTAATTAAATAATTAATATTCATTAAAAAAAAAAGAAAATTAATTTATTATAATTAATTTACTTACTACCCTGTACCCCTATAAACCCACAACCTGCTACGGTAGTAAAAATAACAAAAATTACTTCTATTTTATTTAATAACTAATAAAAATTTTGCAAATACATTAAAAAACATTAACAATAATTATACAAAACAATTACATCCTATACATTTAATATATATACCAAAATGCATAACAATAATTAAAAATCGATTTTATAAACAACTATATTAGGGTAATTGATTTTAATAGCCTCAATATTTTAAAAATCAATATTACTTTCCTTAAAATCTATATTCTTGACAACGATATTCTTGCTGACGATATTTCCATGTCACGATATTTTTGACTCGATTTTTGTGCAAGTTGATACTCACATCTCAATATTTTGTCTCATCACCGTTTAAAAGCCTACTTAAGTGGGTGCCTCTGACCCTGCTCGCAGGCAGGTCGCTCCCCACGCTGCTGCATGGCTCTGCCTGCATTGTTTTTGCCTAATCTTGTATTTTTCCCCTGTGCCTAACTTGCTTTCTTGCCCAGACTTGTTTTTATTCCTCTGTGCCTGTACTTGCTTTCTTGCCCAGACTTGTTTTTATTCCCCTGTGCCTAACTTGCTTTCTTGCCCAGACTTGTTTTTATTCCTCTGTGCCTGTACTTGCTTTCTTGCCCAGACTTGTTTTTATTCCCCTGTGCCTAACTTGCTTTCTTGCCCAGACTTGTTTTTATTCCTCTGTGCCTGTACTTGCTTTCTTGCCCAGACTTGTTTTTATTCCCCTGTGCCTAACTTGCTTTCTTGCCCAGACTTGATTTTATTCCTCTGTGCCTGAACTTGCTTTCTTGCCCAGACTTGTTTTTATTCCCCTGTGCCTAACTTGCTTTTTTGCCCAGACTTGTTTTTTCTTCCTGTGCCCAGTTCTCCCGCGGCCCCTGCCCGTTTTTCCCGCCGCTGCGTCCCTGCGGCCCCGCCCCCTGCAATCCCATTCGCCGCCCCGCTCCCGCCTCTCAGCTGCTCCTCCCTCCCACATCCCCTCATATGGAGGCCACGCAGCCGCCGCGCCGAAGGCGCGCCTAAGGCAAGCCCGTCTGCGCCCGTCCGCGGCTGGACCGTGCCCAGCGCCAGGACCCCTGGACCCCGCGAACGCCACGACGCCCGACACCGCTACGATGCCAGAACCCTCCACGCACTCAACACCGGACGATCACACACCTGCTTCCTGGCCGCCCCGAAGCGCACCCACGGAGCTTTCACCTGCCGGAACTGCAGCTTCACAAGCATCCGCCCCACCATGCTGCCGACCAGGAAAGAACCCAACCACCTCAGATGCATCCTTCTCAACACCCGCTCCGCCCGCAAACATGCCGTTGAACTCTGGGACCTACTCGACTCAACCTCCCCAGACGTCGCCTTCCTGACGGAGACCTGGCTGAACCCCGCCTTGGCACCCGACATAGCCATAGCCATCCCGGAAGGCTACAAGATCACCCGCAGGGACCGCACCAACGGAGCAGGAGGAGGAATCGCCATCGTCCACAGGAACACTCTCAGAGTCTCGACCAACACCGGCGACACCCTCAGCACCGCCGAACACCTGCACTTCCAGATCCACACCGACCCCAACACCACACTCAGAGGAACCCTCATCTACAGACCCACCGGACCCCGACCACAGTTCAGCGACTCCATCGCCGACTTCATCAGCACACACGCCCTCGCCTCCACGGACTACATCCTCCTCGGGGACCTGAACTTCCACCTCGAGGACAACAACGACACCAACTCCACCACCCTGATCGACAACCTAGCCAACCTCGGACTCAGACAACTCGTCACAACACCCACCCACTCCACCGGTCACACGCTTGACCCCATCTTCTCCGCAAGCCCCCACGTCTCCTTCAACCACACCACCGAACTCCACTGGACCGACCATCGCTGCATCCACTTCACCTTCAAGAAACCCACCACGCACCACCGCACCCAACAGATGCCTCGCCGCTGCTGGAGCAAAGTCACCGAAGACCAGCTAACCACCACCCTCGCCCAGAGCCCACCCGCCGACACCGCCGCCCGCAACCTCAGACAGTGGATCAACGACTGCGCCAACACCCTCGCCCCGATCAAGAAACCCTCCAACAGTCACACCAACAAGAAAGCCAGCTGGTTCACTGAAGACCTCCGGGCCTCCAAGCAAACCTGCCGAAAGCTGGAGAAGATCTGGCTCCGTGAACGAACACCGGACAGCCACGCAGCCCACAAGAACGCCACCCGCAGACACCATCACCTCATCAGATCCGCCAAAAGGGCCTCCTTCAAAGACCACCTAGACAACAACGCGCACAACAGCAAAGAGCTCTTCAACATCGTGAAGGAACTCTCCAACCCCAGCTCCAACACCAACGACGTCCCACCTCGCAATACCTGTGCGACTCGCTGGCCACCTTCTTCCACCGCAAGATCGCAGACATCCACGACAGCTTCAACGCCACGACCGCCCCAACAACCACTGAGACCTCCGCCCCCACGACCACCATCCGCACCAACCGCCTGCTCTCCTGGACCAACATCAACGACGACGACACCATCAAGATCATGAACACCATCCACTCCGGATCTCCGTCAGACCCATGCCCACACCACATCTTCAACAAAGCCAGCACAGCCATCGCACCCCATCTCCGGAAAGTCATCAACACCTCCTTCGAGACAGCAACCTTCCTGGAGAGCTGGAAGCACGCTGAGATCAACGCCTTACTCGAGAAACCCAAGGCGGACCCCAAGGACCTCAAGAACTTCCGGCCCATCTCCCTGCTCCCGTTCCCGGCAAAGGTCATCGAAAAGACCGTCAACGAACAACTGACCCGCTACCTCGAGGAGAACAACATCCTGGACCCTTCCCAGTCCGGGTTCCGCAGCAACCACAGCACCGAGACTGCCCTCATCGCCGCCACCGATGACATCAAGTCCCTGCTGGACAACGGAGAAACGGCGGCCCTCATCCTCCTGGACCTGTCAGCCGCCTTCGACACGGTCTGCCACCACACACTACGAACACGCCTCCACAATGCCGGGATCCAAGAGAAGGCCCTGGACTGGACCACCTCCTTCCTCTCCGGCAGAACCCAGAGCGTCCGCCTTCCCCCCTTCCGCTCCGAAGCCACCGAGATCATCTGCGGCGTACCCCAGGGCTCTTCCCTCAGCCCAACTCTGTTTAACATCTACATGGCACCACTCGCCCACGTCGCCCGTCGGCACAACGTCAACATCATCTCCTACGCCGATGACACCCAGCTGATCATCTCCCTCTCCAAGGACCCCCACACCGCCAAAACCAACCTTCACGAAGGAATGAAGGCCGTCGCTGAATGGATGAGGAACAGCCGACTGAAGCTGAACTCGGACAAGACGGAGGTCCTCATCCTCGGATCCACCCCTTCGGCCTGGGATGACTCCTGGTGGCCGACCGCACTGGGAACTGCCCCAACACCCACGACCACGCACGCAACCTAGGGGTCATCCTCGACTCCACCCTCTCCATGACTAAACAGGTCAACGCCGTCTCCTCCGCCTGCTTCAACACCCTCCGCATGCTCCGCAGGATCTACAAGTGGATCCCCACTGAAACGAGAAGAACGGTCACCCAGGCCCTCGTCAGCAGCAGGTTGGACTACGGAAACGCCCTCTACGCAGGAGCCTCGGCCAAACTCCTGAGACGGCTCCAACACATCCAGAACGCCTCTGCACACCTGATCCTCGACATCCCTCGCCGCAGCCACATCACACCCCACCTAAGAGACCTGCACTGGCTCCCGGTCAACAGGAGGATAACCTTCAAGCTCCTCACCCACGCACACAAGGCACTCCACAACACCGGACCAATGTACCTCAACAGACGACTCAGCTTCTACACCCCCACCCGCCAGCTCCGCTCCGCCGACCTCACCCTCGCCACAGTCCCCCGCTTCCGAAGAGCGACCTCCGGTGGCAGATCGTTCTCCCACCTCGCCGCCAAGACCTGGAACACCCTCCCCATCCACCTACGGCAGACCCAAGACCTGCTGACCTTCAGAAAACTCCTCAAGACCTGGCTTTTCATTCAGTAGCAGCATTCCCCACCCCAGCGCCTTGAGACCCTCACGGGTGAGTAGTGCGCTTTACAAATGATATGATTGATTGATTGATTGATTGATAAGTAGTGTTGCTGGTGCACCAGTAGCATTTAATTTACAAGCCCTGGGCACACGTTGTAGCACTTTACTATGGACTTACAAGTAAATTAAGTGTGCCAAATGGGTGTAAGCCAATTTCATCATCTTTAAAGGAGAGAGCACAAGCACTTTAGCACCAGTTAGCAGTAGTATAATGTGCAGAGTCCCAAAGCCAACAAAAATGAATTTAGCAAAAATAGGATGGATGAAGGCAAAAAGGTTTGGGGAAGACCCTGCAGAGAGGGCCAAGTCCAACATGTGGAATGTGTGCAAGTAGGAGTCCTGTGGATCAGAGGTGTCGAGGTGGTTGATGGAAGGGAGATGAGTTGTGTAGTGTCTTGAGTGTGTGTGAGGAGTCTGAATTGAGCATGTTTGTGTATCAGGAGCCAGTGTAGTTCCCTGAGGAGTGGTGCGATGTGTGTTCTGTTTGGAAAGTTGAGGATGAGTCTTGTTGCCGAGTTCTGGATAGTTTTAAGTCTTCTAGTCAGTTACTTGGTGATCCCGGTGTAGAGGTTGTTCCCATAGGCCAATTTGCTGGTGACTAGATCATAAGTGAAAGTTTTTCTGGTGTTGCTTGTGATCCATTTGAAGATCTTCCTCAGCATTCTTTATGTCTGCGTAAGCGGATTTTCCTCGAAGGTTGCTTGTTTTGAGCCAGGTGCATGGAAGCACAGTAATTTGTTGTTTTATCTTTTTTAATTCTGCATTTATCTAAAGGATGTGTTGTCTTATGTCATGTTTTATGTTTTTATTGGTATTGAGATATGAAAAACTTCATGGAGCCATGCATAGACCTTTTGAACTAAATGTGTTCTGTCTAGATCTGTGTTGGAGGTATACTGAGGTTCTAGGTCCTCAAAATTCAGTCAGTTCCAAGGCCAATATGTAGTTGTAGGTAGGTGAGTTTAGCTAGGATTAGTTGTTGTGTCATGTTTTGGAAGGCAATGTGAAAGGACCAAGTGAAATTAGTAATCTTTTGAAATGTGGCTAGGTCTGGGTAAGCAAAAATGGCATCTAAGATATGTCCAGCAATATATATGGGTTTGGGGATGAGCAGTTGTAGGCTGAGAGTCTTTAGGCCAATGAGGATCATTCTGGGGTGGGGTATATTAGGCACCATAGGCCACTAGTCGGAGTCCCACGACGAGGCATCCTTTCCAAAGATTAGCACTTTGGTCTTGGCCATGTTAAGTTTGAGGCAATTGGATTTCATCCAGGTGACCACTTCGGTCATGCATGACTTATTGTTGTTCCTGGTGTTGCGTGATTGGTCCGAAAGGCCAAAATCAGTTGTGTGTCATCAGAGTTGGTGAGTATGTTTAGGTTATGTGCGTGGATGACATCTGACAGAATCATCATCTAGATGTTGAAGAGGTTTGGGCTAAGCAAGGAATGCTGTGGGACTCCGCAAATGAGTCAATGGGCTTCTGCAGAGTAGGGAGGTATTTAACATACACTAGCTCAAAGGGTTGCTATCGTACTGCTCTGAAGGAGATTGCTGGCTTCTTGAGGGAAAGGTATTAACCACTCCATTCATTGACGATAGATTCTAAGATTGTGGATGCTCCCCACACAATGGCCTGATTGTTTTACTATTCCTTGTTTAGTCGTATTATTTATCTGAATACAACTGTAGCATATAACAGTGGAGACCAAATTTGACTGTTTTTTAATGAGAGTCCACAAAGATTAATATCGCATCATTTAACTGACTTCGTTATAGGTCATATTTGTGGAAACAGACCAGAGATAATGAAAACAAAAAATTGTTTGAAAAAATAACTTTTAAGGTCATTCAATCCTCATCCCCGCTGCAGGCGTTACCATTCTTCTTAACTGTTTTTGCCCAAAAGGGCCATGAACAAATTTGATACTAAAAAAAGTCCTTAGTTTTTATCTTTACAAGTGTAGTACGAATCATGAAAAACAGCTATAAAGTATTGAACAAATTAAAAAAAAATATTACTGTGAGCACAAAGTTTCCAAACTGGATGATTTCGTTATATTGATTACGAAAGCAACACAGATATCCACTTTAAAAGCACTTGAATGAAAGATGTCATGACTAAAATCTGAAAGCATGTGCCACAAAGTTGATTAAAGGAAGCCACGTTTTCAATGAATCCGGCTTTGTCCTCGACATTAGTCTGGCTGTACATCTGCTTCTGTGCTTCTCCTCGCCATCGCCAATGATACCAGAGATGTGGATCCCCCTCCTCCCATTGCACACAAGATGCAAATAGGGTCACTAGGTGTTCCATGGCAGGATACTAACTATCTGAGATATAATGTTCGCCCATTGCTTTGTTTACCAAAACACCACTAAAAACCATTACAGTTTGCAACAATTCATCATTCACCGTAGGTATCAGTAGATTGTAAGTGTTCATATTGCCACCAAAAACTGCATTAAATGTAACAAAAAGGCGCAACCTTCGTATGCAACTGCTCTGAGGATGTTTTTTCTGCAGTAGACAGGAGGCTACCTGCACCAATGAATGGTTGCAAAATCACATGTGCTGTTGTATGCCTCCTAACAGTGGCAAAACAAATATTCCTTAACCAGTGGCAGCCACAAGGCTATCATGGTGCAAAAGATAAGCGCTGCAGAACCGCCTGCAGAGATTGCCAGGATGCAAGCAGTATGCCGTTACTTTGGAACAAAAGTCAAACCTTGGCATACTTGCTAAATCAAAGTAATCCATAAGAATATGTTTTTATTTCATGCAAGAATCTGATGTAGGCTTCATTGTCTGAGATACCTGATATGCAGATAATAAGCTAAATATGCAAGATTATGCAGTGTTTGTATAGTGCACCTTCACTAATTACTTGACCTCTTAACTCTCTGTCACAGTTTGTCTGTGTTAGTGTGTTTGCCCTCAAGGACATGGTGGGTCCTGTAGGGGAAGATCAGCCTATTGCCGTGCCATGCAAATACAAATACATGTCATATAATTTCATGTGAACATGTTTCTGTTAGAGTTGCTAACATATTATTAAATGTTTAGTCTCCAGATTTAAAAAGCTTGATCACTGTTTGTTCCCTCTTAATTTATGTTCAGCCCGAAATCCTACCTCAAAGAAAAACTGGTTTGATTTGCCAATGCTTGTTTGTGTAGCAATTCAAACCACACTACTGCCTGCAAATCAAACCACACTAAGGGGCCGATTCCGATGCCGTAGAAAAAGGCTCCGACCCTCAGTTGGAGCCGTTCCTACGACATCGTAATCTCCTGTTTGGATTCGTTCCTGACCGACCTATTTTGATGGAGTCGGTCGGAAATGAATTCAAACAGGATTTCTGAATGGCTTACGACGGGCTCGAGAGCCCGTCTGCTATTCAGAAATCCTCCTGTAATCCCAAGGGCAGCTCTTTCCACCCAAGGGATTACAATGCCGGATTCCGACAGCCTTTCCGTGCCAGCCTTTCCGACACAGAAAGGCTGTGGGAAGTCAACTTTGGGGGCCCCCAGCAGGGCCCCCATGGGTGCAACGCCTCTGGATGGCGGACAAGTGCCCCCACTTGATCACTGCACCCGGTGGCAGACACCTTGAAGTGCTTGCCATGGGGTGCAGGGATGAACCTTACCTCAGCTCTTTACAATGAGATCATGCATTCCGGTTGGCATGCATGCTCCCATTGTAAAGAATAGGAGTGCGACCGAACAGGGTTGGGACGCATCCTACTTACTGGTTTGGGACCACCGACAGGAATTTGGTCAGTTCCAGTTCCAGGTCGATGTCGGACGGACTCAGGTCCGTCCGACATCGAAATCGGCCCCTAAGTGCTCCAAATAAATAACAGGCGTCACTGTTAGCTAGTTAATGACACTTATTTTACCGACCTAAAAGGATAGAAGTTTAAGTAGGTGGGATTACCAGGATTGGAACCTCTGAGTTACATATTTCAGGTGTAAGCATTCAACTCACTGAGCCATAGTGCCGGTGCCAGAGCCTGAAGTTTTGGAATGTTTTATAAGTGTCACTTCAAGCTGCCTGTAAAACATTCAACTCCTCTGCTTTACTTTCTGGTAAATATTGCTCAAGTAATTCATGCAGTATTAGTAATTAGAAAGTAGACATTTGTGCAATACTTAAAACTGCTAAAAAAAAGATAAATTGTGGTTATGTATGGCTTCCTTTTAGTTCCAACATTTCTCCACTTGAAGTTAATCCATCAACATGTTCCACCTTGTTTTGTGAGAGTGGTAAATTGGGTGAGCTGACAGAAACAAGTAAATGTGTTGCATATGAAACAGGTAAGAATTTGAGCGTTCTCTGCTATGACGTTGATGTTTAAATGGAAGCCAAGCAAACCGTTTCATAGTGCTGGAGACAGATTCCAAGTAGCCCAGGGAAATCAGTGGAGAGACAATAAAATGTTAAATGACGGTATGAGATGCAATTGAAAAAGGAGTCAACTGACGAGTTAAAATAGTTTGAAAGAGAAAGAGAGAGAATGTAGGAAGTGAAAGTAGTGTGGGAGCTTGGGGCATCAGTAATAAGGAGCAAAGATAAAAATTTTACTTGAGTTAAAAGTAAAAAAGGTAGGATTTAGCAGTCTAAATCTGTAAATGACTGCTATGCCCAATAAGCTAGGTTGAGTTACACAGAGATGGACGAAGGATCAAAATGCACAAACACAGTAATGGTAGTGGGAATTAGAGGAAGAACTATAAAGGGGAAATAAATGTGAAAATGTCCATGAAAAAAGAGTTTAGTTTTGGCTGGACTGAAGTGAAGGGATGGAAATGCCATCTAAGAAGTGACCGCAAAAAATTCTAAAGTGTCTGCTTTTTCCCATCATGTTCAACATCTATGGTCACATGTCCAGATAAATTAGTTGTTGACATGGAAGTGCCCTGTATGCTTATTAAAGTATATTCCTTTGAGAGGTATTTGTAAACCTCTCCATATATCTGTAATCTGCATAAAGAAGTTAATTGCATTAATTTAGTAAATTGGATAAGAACCAATATTTAAACAAGGATTTTCAGACCTTTTCTAAGATCTTACTTGATCGGTCATTAGTTGGTGTTGATGCTTTTTCCAAGTTTGCCATTTGGCTTTTTATGAGGGGGTTGGAATTTGTTGACAAACTACAAAGCATCTATATGAAAATGGAAGAAATTAGCATTTTGGAAAAGCGTGAAAGTGAACATAGGTACCACAGACAAGCATATGCGACACAACGGGTGGATGATGGCCCATATAATTTAACTTTCGGTGAGAAATTTTCAAATGCTTAACTTTCTATTTGTCCTTAACATCTTTTGGAAATTTCATTTCACAGGGAATGCACATGTATTATATTCACTATACTGAATGAGACCTGACCTTTAAGCCAGCGCCTTGAGGACTATTTCTAACCTCCTTCTTAATTATATTTGCTCATTTGTTCGTGATGACAGCTGCTAGAATCTGGCTTTGAAATTTTGTGTGGGTATTCACTCCTTCCTTCACAATTTACATGGTGTCATTATGACAACAGTTGAGTCCAGCAGTGCAGAAACAGTGAAGCTATGCACCGGTACCAGCTACACATTTTCTGTCTATGCTCACAGAATACATTGCACAACTTAGATACAATAGAGAAGAATTTGAATGCTCAAACCATGGGGAGACGTTCAATTGATTACATTGATTGCCACCTAGTTAGATTCAGCCCATGCATCTAACTGCTGCTCATTCCACTAAGATTGTGCAAATCATATGTTCCAAACCGCTGATATTCTGTTTAAAATTTCATAAAGTAGAAATATATGGGCAATTGGAATATGCACTGTCACTTTAAATGATGGTGAGATAATGCCTCCAAAATGGTTGCACTTTGTTATCAGCTATTGCCTGTTTCCAGTATTATTATAAGATGTCTGCTCTAAACATTATATTGATATATTGACATATTCACTATGTAGCTCCAGGGGGATGCTTTACAACAATAGCTGAAAAGGAGTTAAAATTTAAAAGCAGATAACATAAACAAAAGCACCTAATCTACAGTAAATAGATGCATAGTTATACTTATGTTCTTGCACAGTCTGCTGCAGTGACCTGAGCCATTGTTAAAACACTGAATCTCAATCAGCCCATTGAACAAAGAAGCACATTCATATGGTACTCGCCCCCTAACGCCAATGGCCCAATGTATTTCCTTGTGCAATAACAAACTATTTCTTAATAAAATTAACATGTTTTACTGTACAAGTAAAACTCACAGTCGTTAAAAATATAAGCTGTGATAAAGAGGTCCATGTCGGCAATGGGTAATGCCAAAGTGGCAGGATTAGAGCGAGAGTCATATCACTAACAGAGATGTACATGAATTATGATTAGAGTTTTCATTCAAGCCGAATGAAAGCCAGACTTTGTTTAAAATTTCGCATTTATGGGAGATTTACACCTATATTAGCACATTGGAATGTTGAGAGCTCCATTGAAGACAATGAAGTGGATGAGGGCTGATAATGACTGGTATAAGCCTTCTGCTCCAACCTTGCAATGTTTGTGTTTCTTTTCCTTTTTAACTCATAATATTCTACTCTTAGTGGGTGGAATTCCAACTCATCCATGTCCCCATGCGCACTGTAGTCAACACGCTAGACCCCATCTTCACCTCTAGCGACCACATCAGGTACAGTCACACCAAGGAAGTCTCAAAGGACACATGGATCAACGTCCTCCACACCACCCACCCCATCTCCTTGCACAGCTAGATGAGAACATCAGAAACTTTAACAATTGGATCACCAAATGCACCGAAGGCATCCCTCCTATCAGCAACAGCACCCGCCTGCAGGTCCACCAAGCAGGCTAGCTGGTACACTGAAGACCTCAGAACCACTAAATGACAATGTAAACAGCTGTAAAGGAGATGGCACACCAGCAAGGACACAACCAACAAGACTGCCTTCAATACAGCCCTCAACCTCTACCACAGACAGTTTGAGTGAATCAAAGTAAAAAGGCCTTAGTCTCACGCATTGAAACAATCTCCAAAAACATCAAAGAACTCTTCAACATCGTCAAAGAATTCTCCAGCCCCTCAGCTGGAACAAACAACATCACCCCCTCACAGGAATGCTGCGACAATCTTGCAGACTTCTTCCACAACAAGATTGCCAACATCAACAGAAACTTCAAACCCCAACCCAAGGCCACCAACTTCTTCAAGCAACATGATGACCCCGCTACCACCACTGACATCTGACTAACTGAATGGAGCCAGCTCTTCCCACAGGACACTGCCTCCATCATGAGCTTGGTCCCTTAGGGCCTCTAACTGACCCATGCCCTTACCACATCTTCAACCTAGGCAAAGCCAGAATCAGCCACGTACTCAACACCTCAATTGCCACGGCCACCTTCCCAGAGTACTGGAAACACAGAGAAGTCAATGCCTTACTAAAGATACCATCAGCAGACACCAGCAAACTCAATAACTACTGACCAATCTCCCTGCTCCCGTTTCCAGCCAAAGTATTAGAAAAAGCCATCAATCAACAACTCTCCTCACATCTGGAATGGAACCTCCTACTTGACTCCTCCCAATCCGTATTCTGCAGCAACCACAGCACTGAGACAGCCCTCGTCGTGGCTACTGATGGCATCTGAGCCCTACTCAGCTGAGGAGGGACTGGGGCTCTGATCCTCCTAGACCTCTTGCCAGCCTTTGGCTGCGATACGGTCTCCCATCACACAATCATCACAAGGCTGCACAACATAAGCATTGAAGGAGCTGCTCTCAGATGGATCGCCTCTTTCCTCACCAAAAAAATGCAAAAAGTTCACCTTCACCTCCGAACCCATGGAAATCATCTGTGGAGTACCTAAGAATCCTCACTCAGCCCCACCCTCTTCAGCACTTATATGACACCTCTGGCCAGCATCTCCAAAACCCATGGACTCCACAACATATCCTACGCCGACGACACACAACTCATTCTCTCCCTCTTATATGACACCTCTGGCCAGCCTCCCCAAAACCCATGGACTCAACAAAATATCCTACGCCAGCAACACACAACTCATTCTCTCCCTCTCCAAAGACACCACCAAGACCAACTTCCACAACTGCATGACAGACATTCCCAACTAGATGAAGGTCAACTGGCTGAAGCTCAACACTGTACTGATTTTCAGAAACAAAAGCTCCTCATGGGATGCATCCTGGTGGCCCTCAGAACTCAGGCTCTCACTTACCATGTTAGGAACCTAGGCATCATTCTGGGCAACAAGCTAACTATGATGACACAGGTCAACTCCGTCTCCTCCTCCTGCTTTTTCATCTACCAGATGTTTCACAAGATATTCATATGGCTACCCCAAAGATCAAGACGCACAATCACCCATGCCCTCCTCTCCAGCAGACTGCACTATGGTAATGCTCTCTATGTAAGGACTGTAGCATACCACCCTACCTATGATGACTTCAGACCAAACAGAACACCACAGTAGACTCATTCTGGATCTCCCTAGATGAGCCCACATCACCCCCTACCTCAGGAAAGTCAACTGGCTCCCTCTGCAGAAAAGATGCCAGTTCAAGCTCCTGACCCATGCATGCAAAGCCCTACACAACTGCGGACCAGCCTACTTGAACCACTGCTTTAACTTCCATCAGCCCACCAGACACCTCTGCTTTGCGTCCTTTTCTCTAACCCTCACCCCCCGCAACCGACGTAGCAGATGCTTAGGTTGCTCCTTCTCCTACTTAGTAGCGAACACATGGAATGAGCGACCCTTCCATCTACGGACCTCCCCATCTATTCCAGAGTTCCGAAAGCCCCTGAAGACCTGGCTATTTGGCAAATCAACTGGACCCTGTCAGCACTTTGATACCCTCACGGGTAACATGTAGCGCTCTACAAATCCACTGATTGATTGATTGAATGATTCATTGATTGAATGATTTTATAGCCTTACAGCCCTTCTGGCTTGGGCTATACAAGGTGGTAAAAACTCTATTCCTTGTTATAAGCCCTCGCCTGTGGCTTGTGTCTATAACTCGTATACAGGACCTTTAGGAAGCTGCTATATGTTAGTTGCGCTCTTACCTACTCTGAGAAGACCTTGTGTGAATCACAGAGATTTTCTAGCATTTCAATATTAGGAGACACAGGCCAGTTGGCTATGTTCAACTGTCCCATCCATGGAGGTAAACTGTTTTTCCTTAGGTTCCACTTGGCTCTTATTTGGTAGCTAAAACCAATAGGCAAGGCAATGCTTAGTAAAAATATATAAGGTGTTATGTGTAACAACACACCAAAATAAGAATAAAGCTTATAAATGAAAAACCTGAACTTCTAAACTAAAATTATTTGAAGGCAAGTGTTTACTAACCACAGCATCAAAACAAATGAGGAGAATAGGATCAAAGGATCAACAAATAAGACAACAACGGTATTGCTAAAAAAAAGACAACTGACAACAAAATGCAAAAGAAGAAATTAAAAAATAGAGAAAAACAAAGCACCAAGAAAAATGTGAGTTCATCCTAAATATCCAGCAATGGGACAATGTGCACTGAGATTGTCCATTATAAAACACGAAGCAACCAGTCACATGAATTCTTCATGCAGGTTAGAAAGTCTGGAAACATTCACATACTTAATATAATGCACACCACGCCTTTGATGTAGATCTCCTAAAAAATTAATTAACTTTCAAAGTTATCCACCACTCTTGCAAAAATGGTCCGATGGCAATCCACACCCTCACGTTTGCTCTGCCCTTTCCAGCACCTTGCAGACTAGCAGGGAATTACTTCAGAATAGCAGGACACATTATACCTACATGGAACTCTACGGATTCAGACTCATACTGCAGGCTTTCATGATTGGATTTCCATCACTAAGACCGCTTTATTAACAGTTTCCTGAGGTCTGTATCCCGCCTACCCCACCGGGTCCAGGACATCAGCTGCTTCAGAGCAAAGAACACCTTGAAGTAGGCTCTTTTCAGCAGACAGCTTTGCTAATGCAATATCAAAACCATGTGACCCATGCCAGGGACTCCCCTCAAATCTTCCTATCTGAGCCTGACACTCAATATAAAGTTAATTTGACAGGTGAGGGGAGTGCTACTTTTTAATTTGCTTTATTTATTATTTATTCAGCAACTACAACACATGAAACTTATTGCAGAAACCACGTTGATAGCAACATAGATCAGTGTGGTTGAAGCAATCAACATAAAATTAAAAAAGAAACAATTAAGGTATCCATGAATTGTGCAATTTGTGTTATTCTACTGGTGAAAATAGACATACATCAACAGTACTTAGCCATACTATTTTGTGTTGTTCAAATCGCAGAAGTAAAATCTTCACTGCCATTCAGAAATATCTAGAGAGAGGAGGTTGCCAGAATGGCAATCAGTAAGGAGCTCCAAGTGAGACGTCCTATAGGGAGAAGACCTGGAAAATGGAGGAGGGTAGTGAGAGAGAATGTCAGCGACTGAGGTAGGGGCTATGCCAAACAATGACTTAAATACAAATGCCAATAACTTATATATGACCCTTTTTTGGAGGAGAGCTAGGTGATGATTTGACCGGAGTGTCTTTTTCTACTTAGATTATACAGAGTTCTTGCTGTGAGGTTTAGGGATTTGTCGAGTGGTACAACTGAGGAATCCTTGCTTTAATTCCATGTCCAAGAAAGTTCTAAAGTGCCAGTTGTCCAAGCAAAGTCTTTTTAAATGAGGAATGACGTTTCTTTGGTGTATGGCCTGAACCAATTTGTAGAAACGCCTCACACAGGTTAATAACAGACTGGTCAGAAACGTCCCAGCTACCCATTGTATTGGTTTCAGTAGATGCAAAGAATCATTTGATTGGGTGAAGTGGTAGTTTCTCTGTCTGGAACTTCAGAGGTTCATACTTTCCAAGATTCTTCAGGGGTGGCTAGAACATTGTACTAGTCTCAGCAATTATGTATGTCGCCACTCATCATTTAAGTTTTGAATCCAGCATGTAACATGTTATGATAGGCCATTTTCACATCTATTATAGGCTGTCCACATGGAACTCTTTCTTTCTTTTTCACTTCAGTTATCGGTTAACACCATAGTTGGGTTGTCAGGCACTGTCCTAGTTTGCACTTCTAAATCTTAGAGTTACAATTAACGAGATTGGGACATTTAATCAAGTGTTTGACCAGCAATCTGGCTATAAAAACAATTCTGTAAAACAGCAGATATTTTACATTGGCTTCGGCTGTGCCTGAGAGTTTCCCTGAATCACCAGTGTAAAAAGTGCAAACATGTGTCGCTCTTGATGCTTGATCACATATAACAAATCAAGATTGTGATCCCCCAAAAGGTGTTATATTTATTTCAATATCTTTCAGTTTATGTGTCATTACCTTTGTTTGTAGCTGAACTCAGCTTTACTTGCATTTGCATAAAGACAGTTTTGCTGAGCTATGCAGTTTTTAAAACTATCAGTCCTATCTGGGTAGTGGGTTTTTCTCCATAATAATGCTAATTTTAAATCATAATGGGTTGCAGGCTAAAGCTTAAGTTATCAATCGACTAGCTTTTCCACATTCCAAGATTTGTTGATATCTTCGTGACCAATCTGGGGCAACCTACTATTTCCATACCTTTGTGCCATTGTGTCCAATAAGCATTACATTCACACTGGTTTACAGTTTGTGCAACAACTAATCCATAATTGTATATTTGACTCTTTTTCTGATCTACAGGATGAATGCTCTATGTCACAACAAATTTTCCTTCCCTGTGTTCGTCTCAGTGACATTTTCACCAAAGAAAATAAGGTATCCTGCTATGCATATGCTATATTAGCTTTTCTGCTTGTGCATCCCGATTAGGCTGCGCTTTTTCATTCAAGATATGGAGGACGGTTTACAGAATGGTGCCGAAAATGGTATGGCTGATTTAACAAGTCTCCCTGAAGTGATCTTCTTACAGACTCTCTTCAGAGGTTGTTTAGTATTAATCTAATATTTAAGTATAAGTACTGTGAGCCCTATGCCAAAAAAAAACATTTACATGTGTAAACTTACTCATGGGTAAATCAACTATTACACTTGTAGTTTACAATTTTTTCCTGTTCATCATTTTCAAGTGTAAAGTTACCCCAAAGTGTAGACTTACATGTCTCCAAGTCCTAAATTCCGGCAGTGGAGCCTCCTACAACTGGATTCACACGTGCAAAGTTACCAGGGGGGGGATGTCTCTGTAAGGTAAGTATAGGAAAAATTTAAATAGCTAATTCAACTTTAATAAAAAATATTTAAAATATCCCAATAGAAATTAATGTGAAATAATTTTTTATATTCAAATCTTGAAATAATAAAATAAAATGTAACAACACATCACCTTAAAATTGTATTAATGCTTTATTTTTTAGATATATATTTAATCAATATACATTATTTTTTAATTAATATTTTTTTAAAACCCGCATGCACTAGAAATGTTGTTTTTAATTATATTGAATTAAATTGATTAAACGTTTAGTACAGAATTTAGCAGTGCTGTTTCTAACTAGCAATGAACTTACTCTTTTGTGGTTTGGTGTTTTTCCCTCCCAAAATCTATCTTTTGCCCTCCCTAAGCTCATGACTTCTCCCTGAACACCCTCTTTTTTAGTAATAAGTATTCTCCATTTTCCACCAACTCCTCTAAGTTCCACCAACATTTATCAATAAAACATATAACTACGTCTGTGGAGATCTCCACATGTGTGGCAGAAATCCCCCAATAGATGAAGACCAACTGTCTGAGGATGAACACTGACAAGGCCGAAATCACGATCTTTGGGAAGAGCCCTTCACTGTGGGACTCCACCTGATGGCCAACAGAGTGAGGACTGACACCCACAACCCACGCAAAGAACCTTCTGGATCGTCATCAAAAGCAAACTTGACATGACCACCCAAGTCAACGCCGTCACCCCCTCATGCTTCCATATTCTGAATGTGCTGAGGAGGATTTTCAAATGGCTCCTAATCAGTATCTAGAAAACCATCATGCACAACTTCATCACAAGCAAGCTGGACAAGGAGAACTTCTATATGCCGGAATCAACAAAAAATGCACCAGAAGGTTGCAGACCATTCAGAACTAGGCGTTGAGAATCACTCTAAACCTTCCATGCCACCCTCAAATCACACCACACCTGAAGGAGCTCCACTGGCTCCCCTTACACAAACAAGCACAATTCAAACTCCTCACCCACATTTTCAAGGCAATGCAAAACATTAGCCCGGCATACCTCAACAATTGCATCTCCTTTCACAAAACCTCCAGATACCTACACTCGTCCGAACTCACATTTGTACACATCCTATGCATATGGAAAAGCAGATTTGGCAATTGAGCCTTCCCCTAACACGCACCCAAAGCATGGAATGATCTGCTGCTACATATAAGAGCTTCCTCCTCATTTCTTGAATTCTGCAATAAGCTTAAGACCTGGCTTTTCAAGAAGTCCACTAGGCCCTGGGTTTGTCTAGACTCAGCTCCAGGATACCTTCCTGGGTGATAGTGCGTTCTACAAATCTGCATAACATTAACATAACACATACAAAAGATAGGTGAGATAGAGGCAGAAATCTCTCACTCAGGATACAAAAACATTTTGTTGTATGTGAGTGGTACTATTATAGTACTACTAAATATACTACATAATGCAGTTTGTATATAGTACAGGATCCTGTAGGTCATGTTTTGAATTTTATATAACCCCTTGTAAATACAGATGTGGTATTTGAATTCTGGCCTATTTTGTCACTGCCTGCATTTCCATTTCTGATACTAGTCAGCAGATTGCCTTCATATGTTTGATGCTTGTCCTGGAATTTTTTTATTTTGCACACACTTGTAGGCCCTTTTGGCTTCAAGCTCCTTTATTGGATTCCAACTCCTCCCCTTATGCCTTTACCTGCAGAATATCAAAAGTATTCTTTGGAGATTCTTTTTGATAGATGTATTTTTCATGCCATTGGAAAGACCATACATTTTTTGACTTTAATGGTTAGAGGTTACAGTTATTTTGAGTAGTCCCTGTCTCAGGATCACTTGAACAGGCTATGGTCTCATCTTAACTGGATTGGATTTTTTGATTTTTCTTCTTGAGTGCTGGAGATTTTTGGGTGTGGCCTTCTTGTGCTGCTTAATTTTTGAATGGGTTATGGTATGGTTAACAGCCTGGCTTCAAGGCTCATCAATATACTGTAAATTTTGTTTGTCAAGCTTACACTGATTATGTGACTGTCATGATTTGGTGTGTACCTTGGTTTTTCTACGATAAAATTGCAACTTTTTAATCTCTACTGCAGCTAACAAACATAATCACAGAAAAAATAATAGAAAAAGAAACACCTCATGGAGCCTACACCCACTTTTCCATGTGAGTAATGTCGTCTCTATGTCTAGTGATATCACCATTCTACAATTGTGTCTAATGTAAAAAAATTAAAGGCGACAAGTGAAAACTCTAGTACTTAGAAACTAGTCCTTAATTCCAATGCATACATCGTAACAGCCTGATCATTTAAAAGAGATTGTTTCACCATTTATCAAAACTATCTCCAGGAGTTTTAGTGGGAAGTGGAATCTCTAGGTCTGTCAAGGACCTCACTTTGAAAAGAGATTAGTATACTTCAAGTAAACCATTTCCAAAATGTCTCCCCATACTACCAAGACAATCTCTCCACTATTCCTATTTTTGTTTAAGCTTGTGGTGACTAGCAACAGCTGTGAGATAAAAATGAGTAATGTGACCTAGGTGTGAAAGGGCCTCAGCTAAAGTACGAATCTCATTGGGTCACTTTAATGGCATTAAGCACACATTATATTGTGTCTCAAAACTAGGGAAACTAAAATAGGTAGTTCAAATCCAATTTCAGATTTCAATGTAGCAGATCATCTTAGATTTAGCATATCATTTTGGCATTAATTGCTTTTACCATTACTGAAAATCAATTTAGCAATGGAGTTAATTTTTCTTTAACAAAAACATAGGGGCAGATGACGATGTCGGTCGTAAAGCCTGTGACCTTCGGTCAGGGGGCTTTACGACCGACATCATCGGTTTCAATTCCAACCGGCTGATTATGATACAGTGGGTCTGAATTGAAACCGGCCGTCCATTCCGGCTGGCTTCCGATGGGCTCCTTGAGCCCGTCAGACAGTCGGAACTGGCCTGTGATCCATATGGACGGCGGTTTACACAGTCCAGATTACGATGCACGATTTCCGGCAAGGTTTCCATGCCGGCCTTTCCTACAAGGAAATCCTTTTGGAAAGCATGTTTAGGGGCCCCTAGCAGGGCCCCCTTTCCCTTGTGGCCTCCAGGTGGGGGCCGAGGGGGCACCTATGGTGCCCCCCTGTTAATCCCTGCACCCCGTGTCAGGCACCTTGAGGTGCCTACCACGGGGTGCAGGGATTAACATAATCTCCCATTTCTCTTTGGGAGCTTGTGTTATGGCCGGTTTACGGCCGTAACACAATATCCCATAGAGAAATGGGAGAATGCGACCGCACCATCAATTGTATGTCTTTTGCATCATAATGAAGCAGTCGGGACTGCCAACCAGAGGTCGGTCAGTCCCGTTTCCGCCACAGTGTCGGTCGGAGGAAACTCCGACCGACATCGTGATAGTCCACAAAGTCTTCAGCAAAAGTTGTTATAGTTTCATTACAGGATGCAAATGAGTGAAAAGGAAAACTGTGGGGAAAAAATATTTTCGCATTTTCATAATTGCCTACTCTGCAGCAGTGTAGACTTTCCTAGAGTAATAATGTTGACTTGCCAGGGAGGAATTCATATTTTCGAACGACTCCACGACACCCTTAAACTCCACCAACATTAGAGAAGAACCCTAGAAGTGGGGAGGATACTGCTGTACAGAGCACTTCGCCCAGCATATTTTGGTGGACCTAAAGCCAGGGCAAAGGTCAAAATCCTAATCCCCTAATGAAAAAGAAACCAGAGGACTCACACATAAAGTAAACAACTGGGAAATAGATGTAGGTGGATATGTGAAAGCATCTTGAGAACATCACTGACCATTAGCACATTCATTTCAGGGGTGAGTGAAAGACTACCAATCAGAACCCTCGGAATGAAGTTTATTATGGCTGGTATAGGACTTTCTGGAACCTCTCCCAAAAAGCACCTCATTTCAATCTTGAGCAATAGGAGAAGGAAGATAGTGAGGGATGGGAATATTGATACTGCCAAATATACATTTTACATCACTGCTCTCCTTTTAGCCAGTCAATAACGCTCAAACCCAAACGTCATCTGAGGACCAATAACTAGCATCATTGACTTGCTCAATAGTCAGAAATAGCACAGAGACTCTGTGCCACATATCACCACTTAACCTACCCAGGGGCAGAAGCAAGAACATATACATCATTCTCATAGTAGGAAACTATAAACTTATATCAAGGTTTTTATATACTGAATGCCAAATATAGTAAAAGTCTAGAGAGACTGGCACTTCAGCTTTTTTGAGACAGCCAGCATTGTCTCACAAAATCGACCGCTACTTGAGCCATACTCTTTTATAGTCTCTCTTTTGAAAAATCTTCTTCTAAACTTATCACAAAGCTCATTCCACTCCCCTGCTGTCAGGATTTAGTAAGGTGTAGTGTTTGGTAATTACAGGAAATGCATGAAAATTACGCTTTTATTAACCTATAACACTAATGCACAACAGCCAAAGAGTCGCATTTGTTGTGATTAATGTTGTGTAAAAAATGTAATTAAACAAGACCTAATTTGCTTTTGTTTTCCAACCTTCTCCTTCCTACTGTGCCTCTTATTTAATCTCTGTGTACAGCTATTAGGTTATATTTTCTGCATTTTATCACCTCTCCTGCATTACACCAGACATGCCCTCAAACTGTTTCCAACTATCTTCAGTAAAATTAAACTGCACACTCATTAATATTTCTTACTCAGACACCGCCATTAGAGGATGGTTCCCAGGGGTGCCTGTGTCTGTCCTCTCATTGTTCGTTTGTGGTGGAAGTGCGTGTTCTTACTAGGTTCTGCCATAATGTAGAGTTTAATCGCTTTTTCTCTCCTGTGTAACTCAATCAGCCTTTAATTAGCCTTACCTAATTTGTTGCATATGCAAAAGTCTGCAAGTATCAATAAAAGCGTGGGCTTTGCTTTCAAAATACAGAAAAGGTGCTCGTCAAACAATACGAAGAGCTCAGTTCAAAACGGTTAGGAACATTTCCGCCTGAATCTTTGCATTAAGCCCATAGACATCAAGGGTTCGCTGCTAATTAAACATTGTGTATGCTGGTTGTGTTTAAATTGGTGTATGCTACAATATCACTGCTCAAATACAGACCTGCAAAATTTTGCATCCACAATATCGGCTACTGTTGTGGATGTGGTATTGTTGCCGGTTGGTATTTTAACCGTGAAATTGTGCACCCCTGCCTGCTTCAGTTTGAGCACTTTCTCATCATTAAACATAATACAACTTAATTGAAAACAATAGCCTTGATTTGTTCTTAGCCGCCAAAGCTGTTTATTATCTGGCACATTTGGTTATAATTGGCTGAGTTGCTGATTTAGATGTGTGGCTATGGTGTGTGGGGTGCAGCCACTGTGCGGCATCGGCCCTATGGGGACTTCATTTGATGTCGCTTTCCCTTTCTCTGCAGGGGATGCAGAGCAGAGGTGGGAAGGGTGAATAATGAGGTAGTTGGCCAGTATTCCGAAAACACTGTCTCTATTCTCTTGCAGCCCTCCTCAGAGGAAACAGGAAGTGCAGCTTTGTGGTGTGGGATACTTTATAAATGTGTACCTTCTATAAAAAGGCATTTTATCCTTTATGGACATGTGGGCACTGATAGGCTGCTCATGATAGTTGTTAGTTATCAGAAGCAGGGTCCACCTGACAATGGATGACAAGCCCTTATGGCCAGCAGGCAAACATATTTGATATTTTACCACCTCTACAATTGATTTACTAAAATATAGGGGCATATTAGCAAGACCGGCGATAAAATTATCGCCGTTTTAGCGGCAGGAAACTGCCGCTAAAACGGCGATAATGGGCTTGCTAATATGCGTTATAGAATTCCAATAGAAGCCCAGGTTAGATATCCTGCACATCTAACCTGGGCTTCTATTGGAATTCTATAACGCATATTAGCAAGCCCATTATCGCCGTTTTAGCGGCAGTTTCCTGCCGCTAAAACGGCGATAATTTTATCGCCGGTCTTGCTAATATGCCCCATAGTGAGAAAGTCCAGAACACATTGCTTCTGGACTTAAACATTTGTCTCCAATCGCCTCTAATTATTGCAGCTAGGCAGCAAAAAATCACACACAGGCCCTTATTACAAGTGCCCGGCTGGGAAGGCGGTTATTAAAGCACCTTTTAAAATCCAATACCACAGTTGTCGAAAATTAAAAGGTGTGATATTTATCATCTATTACAAGTTGTGCCCTTTAAAATCGAGCATAACACACAAAATCGGCATGTACAGATATTTACCAGGCATTTAAGCCCGGTAAAACTCGGTAGGTTTCACCTGCCAGCATTTTACCTGGGGAAAAATCCAAGGCATGTGGTAAGTACGCTAGAACTCCATTTATTTATTTATTATTTCAGCTAACAGCCTTACAATATTTTAAGACCATGCAATATAAAAAAAATGAATAAAAGCATCTGCACAGCAATCTATCAACAAATTCATCAGAAACATTAAAATGCAAGTACAGTGAGATGCTAAAAATATGCCTTTAGACCAAAGGCATACAACCTAAAAAACATATATAAATTCTTCGGATACAATAAAATGCGAGTGCAGTGAAAATAAAAGTGTGCATTACCATCGAAGGCAACATTCTAAGTAAGAGAAAAATGTATGCGTCACTGTCAGTTAAAAAAACGTAAGAACATATGGGAGTTATTTTCTTTCCAGGTGTAAACAATCTGCCAACCCACTAGAGAGAAGAAGTGCAGTGCATAAAAATGGTACAGAATTATGCAATTTATGCAAAAGGTAGCAATTTATGCAAAAGGTAGCAGCCTGTTCCATGTGCCACAGAACTCATAATTCCAATTCCTGCGCAAACAGTAGTTTGCGCAGGGATCAGAAAAGAACGGCCTACTCTTAACGAGAGCCACACTGCTATTTCCCCTTGGATCTGCCCCCCTCTGGGAGCTTGGCACCGAAGTCCACAGTTACGAAGCAGAAATCCTTTGCAGAGTAATGCCTTTTCACATTTCTTCTAAAGAGTACAATAAAAGGCATGTTAGAGCCCTGAGCCATTGCCCTATTTTCTAGCACACCAGTCACATCTATGTCAGCAGCTATGGCTCTTTCCAGATCCAAACAAACAATAGGAACATTTCCATTCTACCTAATCCATGTGTGGCATCAGTGGGAGGGATTTAGCTACAAAGTTTGCTGCTGTTTGGCATTAGCTCCCAAATAGAACTGCTTGCTAGCTCCTAATAGCCCCTTCTAGGAGAAAATGTTGGAAGGGGATCATTTTAAAGCTGAATGATTGCACTGAGGTGCTCATTATGAGCAGTGGTATTGCACCTAGAGATTGACTCACTCCAGGTGAGAGACCACGCTGGGCCATTACAAGTAACTTATCTTTAGGCCCGACCATTCTGTGTCTGGAGACCCCATCCCTGGGGTCACTGGGTGCTCTTGCACGCCAGGTGAAGCTGCTCCAGGGGCACGAACTGCGGGTTGGAGTATAGCTCAGCCCCTGCCCAACTAATACGTACCACAGGGAGATAAACCAATCAATCAATCAATCATGTCACTTATAAAGCGCACTACATACCCGCGAGGGTCTCAAGGCGCTGGGGGAAGAGGGGGGTGGTGCTGCTACTGATCGAAGAGCCAGGTCTTGAGGAGTCTTCTGAAGGCCAGTAGGTCTTGGGTCTGTCGGAGGTTGGTGGGGAGGGTGTTCCAGGTCTTGGCGGCGAGGTGGGAGAAGGATCTGCCGCCGGCGGTCGTTTTCCGGATGCGGGGGACTGTGGCGAGGGCGAGGCTGGTCGAGCGGAGCTGGCGGGTGGGGGTGTAGAAGCTGAGTCGTCTGTTGAGGTAGGCTGGTCCGGAGTTGTGGAGTGCTTTGTGTGCGTGGGTGAGGAGCTTGAAGGTTATCCTCTTGTTGACAGGGAGCCAGTGCAGGTCTCTCAGGTGGGGTGTGATGTGGCTGCGTCGGGGGATGTCGAGGATAAGACGTGCAGAGGCGTTCTGGATGCGTTGCAGCCGTCTAAGGAGCTTAGCCGTCGTTCCTGCGTAGAGGGCGTTTCCGTAGTCCAGCCTGCTGGTGACGAGGGCCTGGGTGACTGTTTTTCTTGTTTCGGTGGGGATCCACTTGAAGATCCTGCGGAGCATTCGGAGGATGTTGAAGCAGGATGAGGAGACGGCGTTGACCTGCTTAGTCATGGAGAGGGTGGGGTCGAGGATGACCCCTAGGTTGCGTACGTAGTCGGTGGGTGGCGGGGCTGTTCCCAGTGATGTTGGCCACCAGGAGTCGTCCCAGGCTGAAGGGTTGGAACCAAGGATGAGGACCTCCGTCTTGTCCGAGTTCAGCTTCAGGCGGCTGGTCCTCATCCATTCGGCGACGGCCTTCATTCCTTCGTGGAGGTGGGCTTTGGCGGTGTGAGGGTCTTTGGTGAGGGAGAGGATCAGCTGGGTGTCGTCGGCGTAGGAGATGATGTTGAGGTTGTGCTGTCGGGCGACGTGGGCGAGGGGTGCCATGTAGATGTTGAACAGCGTTGGGCTAAACCAACCTAAACCAACCCTTCTCGGACCCCCTGACTTCCCACCCCACACACTCATCCTCCACCACAATCCCACTTACATCATCTGCCTGAGCTAACTTTTCATAAAATGTCAGGGTATTTGTCTAAGAATCAGTTAAAACACATGAAATTGAACCTGGTATTACCACGTCCATGCAGTTATTCCCCATTTTGTGAACAATGCTCAAAATTGCTGGATTTTTGGAGTGGGCATATTGGCCAGTCTCAGGGCCAGCTCTAGGGCGATGCGACCAGTCCCACCGCACTGGATGCTGACTTTTTTTGGGGGGGCACCATGTTTGCAAGTTTATTGTGGTTTTAAAGCACCTGCTGCCGCATTTCTTGCCTCCAGCAATTTCCAGGCAACATTAAAAATGTCAAGATAACTCCTGTGATTGATGTTCTTTCTGGAGAGAGATCGGAGTTTTGTCTAGTTGAGGTTTAGACTCACTGTAAGGTAATATGCCTGCTGCAAAGAACGTGTACCAAACAGAACAGAAAGTGCATATAATGTAAATAGATCAGTGGATTACTGCTTTTAAAAAAGACATCCTTTTGTTACTTGCAATTTATAAGGTAAAAAACTAATACAGTACAGTGAGCTATTAACTTTCATCAAAGAACTGCATGCACACTGCAAAGTATTGATTAGACGGGGGCGGCTCCTCCGTAATTGCGGAGGAGAGTCGCCCCACTTGTCATAGTAAGTCAGCGAAAATATTAAAACAATGTTATCATTTCATTTTCCACTGACTTACTGACCCGATATCACTTTAGGGCGGGGCCAGACCAAGCCAGTGATGGGCATTGTAAAGTGCGCTTGTCTGTTTGGCTGGCTGTCTTAGTCTGGCCAAACAAACACGTGCACTTAGGTTTCTTCAACCCAGCTGTGTTGCACAGCCGGGTTGGAGAAAAAGCACAGACTCCCAGGCACTGTCTGAGTGGCAAACCAGGCAGCTCAGACCAATCCTGGTGCTGCTCTCATGCATGAGAGCAGCGTCAGGATTGGGTAGGGAGCCTGTGCCCCAGTGACTGCGGAGAGCAGAGCTGGAGAAGAGCACCTAGGCAGCCGGCATCGACAGATAAGTTTTTTAAAATATTTATTATTCCCGTAATGCCCGCCTCCCCACTTTAGCCATACAGCAGCCACCACTGAGATCAGAGCATAGATTAATGTTGCAAAAAGGGTTAATTTGAGTAGAAATCGATTCTTATTATTACAGAGAACCCACAACTATGGTGTTCCTTTTTAAATTCTGAGTTTGTGCTTCTCTAGACCAAGCACTCTTAAACTATACTGCTTACCAGTATGGATGGCATGTCACTCCTAAACCTTGTAGTCCTCTGGCTTATGTAACATTTCCTATACACTGATTTACAAATGTATGAATGATTGTCTCTATGTAATGTATGTGTGATGCAAGGTGCTCTGACACCCTACACTGGTATGAGTGACACTATATAACTAATTAAATGCATCTGGAGAGAGTGGGTATGGAGACTTGAGGGGCACTGTTAAAAGGTGGTGGTGAGAGAATCCGTTGTGGAGGTGGTCATTAGGGGGCACCTACAAACATTTTCGCACCGGGCGCCACCTGTGCTAAAGCATCCCCTCATCAGCCAGGCTAGTTTGACTCCAGTGGCATGTAGAAACCCCGAAACCGGTCCCAGGGTGCTTGTTTCCATTCCAGGAAGGACCTGGCCTGGCAGCTCAAGCTGGGCTGCTCCCATGGGGAGCAGGGTCAAGACTGATTTGCATATGGTTGAGTTTAAACTGGGATGGCATGAGGAGCAAAAACAATGATGGATTTAGGCCCAGATCTCTGTACAGGGGAGTATGTTTGGTATTGTTCAACATTCTGTCCGTCAATTGTTCTTTTTGCATTAGTTTGTTAATGGGCCTTGCATGACCAAAGGATATTTTTCTTGATTGTTCGGGAGATTTTCCTTTGAGTCTGCTATGGTTCTGGGGCTGGTAGGGAGCCTGTGGAGGGTAGCGCTATTTTCATTGATTATGACTGCATTTTTCTAATGTTTTAGGGGCATATTCACAAGGACTTATCTCCGAGTTATCGCCAACTTAACGCAACAAAAGTGGTGATAGATTTAACACCCCATTTACAAGCTGTTGCAAACTGCAGACAACGCAAGTATTCCCGCGATAACTGCCTCAACATTTACCTCCACGGGTGACACCACCAACTAACCCTAATGAGATGCAGAGTAGGCGTTCCCGTGCAAAAACACACCAAAACACCACTACACCACTTTCACAACGAACTGCCATCTGCGATGCGAACCAAAAACAGGCGATAAGCCGGGGTAGCAGCCGGGATTTAACACCTGCCTTCTGCTGGTGTTAAGCAGGACGACTACCTGCAGTATGAAAGGGAGCCCAGGCCAGAGCCACATCTGAAGACCCACAGATGCCATGGAGACAATGATCAAGCAGCACGGAGACCCAAGAGGGCCTCAACACCCACCGCCACCACTCCCAGGCCCCCCCCCCGGACAAACACATACCGTGCACGACACAAGAGCCACAAAAAGCGCATGACGTCGCACAATGACAAACAGAAACACACGTGTGGTCAGAAGAACGAGAAACAGTCACTCATCATTGAAGTAACAACCAAAAACTTTATTGAATACAACACAAAACACCAATGCGGAAGACTCCTGTCGGGCCCATGCGGGACAATCATGATATCACAGCCTGGAAAATAAAGCACAAAATCAGAACGTGTGTCATGCGCACATCAAAGTAGCGAGACACAGAGAAACAGAGAATAAAAGAAAGGCAGAGAGAGAAAGAAATAAAGGGAGAGAGAGAGAGAAGGAAAGGAAGGGAGAGAGAGAGAGAAGGAAAGGAAGGGAGAGAGAGAGAGAGAAGGAAAGGAAAGGAGAAAGAGAGAGAGAAGGAAAGGAAGGGAGAGAGAGAGGGAAGGAAAGGAAGGGAGAGGGAGAGAGAGAGAAGGAAAGGAAGGGAGAGAGAAATGAAGAGAGAGAAAGAGAGAGAGAGAGAGAAGGAAGGACACTGCCACCCCCGCGCACCCAGGCACCACTGCTCACCTGCTGCCACCGGTGTGTCTCCAACCAAGTCCCGGGATACACTGCAAGCCACCAGGTCTGCCATCTGTAATCGAGGCAAGAGTCAATCATGGCAGAGTCCATCCCACATCACACGGCAACAACGCCTGTCCGCCCCTGCGCACACATGCAGCCGCACCCTACCCCCTCCCGCCAGCCAGCGCTGGCTGTCCGCCCTTGCGCACCTGGGCCCCACTGCTCACCTGCCGCCAATGGTGTGTCCACCAGTGGGCACACCACATGCCCGTGCAAGCTACAGGCACCATGGCATGCTCCGCATGATGCGGACCCGTACTGCGGCCCAGCAGGTCCCACACATGGTGCTGAGTCCTGAGGCATCAATGGCAGAGACCACATCACTGCACACGTCATCATCGCAGGGTGCACACCCGCTCAGCAATTTCGGTGCCACTAACCCTGTGCAACCCCAGTCAGCACCACGTGGTGGTAGGCCTGTGACGCCGCAAGGCGTCGGGTGCCACTAACCCTGTGCAACCCCAGTCAGCGCCACGTGGTGGTAGGCCCGTGACGGTCGCAAGGCTTCGGGTGCCACTAACCCTGTGCGCAACAACTCAGGGGCCTTTATGATTGAGCCCCGTGGTACGTCCGTCATCCAGTCACCTCCGGCAGTGGGGAATGTGACGTTGCCGGCCCCTCATATACTCGGGGTCACATGGCCTGTGACGCCTGCGCCAGATGGGTGTGGAGTGTGTGCAAACTGCCCTCAGGGAGTGGCCGCGACATGCTGACAACTAGACCAGCGACCTGCAGACCACTAGCGTGTCAACCTGTGACATGTGGTTATGTGGCCCCGCCCTCGGAGCGTAAGCGGAGTGGTCTGTCCTGGCGTATGCCGGGCCAGCGCAGGGCTTGCAACAATGACTGGGGGACTCTGGGCGTGGTGCAGTCCCTGTCCGGACAAGGAAGTGACTAATGCGTGTGTCCCGGTTGTGGTGTCTACGGCACCCGCAACGCAATCGGCAACGTAGCACACTGTGACTGGAATCCCACTAGATGAGCATCATTGACGTTAGGGGGATTCACTGACCCTACATTCATCCACACATTCATACTTGAATGATGAAAGACATGACACAGCAGTGCATTCCTGAATGTTTATTGCACATCCAGTGGAGTTTAGCAGCTGGAGCAGTACAGGGCCATGCCAACCCCACTTCACTATATGGGCCCGTGGAGGGCCAGCCAGAGTCCATCGGGGAATGACAAGTACAGAGGATGAGGAAAAGTACAGTCCGCAGTCTGGTCGCCGTGTCATTGGTCACCAAACAGGATATGGAAGTCCATGTCGCGGTCCAAGGTGAGTGCCGCAGAGTGTATCGGGGGTCAGTGGAAGGTCATGGGGCCATGTGCGGCACCAAGGAGCAACAGGCCAGGTGGCGGAAATGAATGCTAGTGCCTCCTTCAGATCCCAAATCCAGCCACGTCCTCGTCCTCGGATGTGTGCCCTGCCCCACCTGTGGGTGGTGCTGTTCCGCCTGCAGCACTGTGTGCCACTGACACATCAGGGGCCGGAGGTGGATTGTCGGCCGCACTGTGTGGCAGTGACACATCAGGTGCCAGAGTGGAAAAGTCTGCCGCACTGTGAGGCACTGACACACCAGGGGGCGGAGATGTGGATGGTGTAGGGGCAGCAGCATTCATCCGCGCCACGCCTTGTGGCAGCAATGCCATGATGAGGACATGCAGGGCATGGTAGATCCCAGCTACATTTCGCTGATGTGCAGTGGTGGCTGTCATCCTTTCCGCCTCCATCCGCACCATGTCCTCCATGAGCCTCCGCATGTGTGCCATCTCACGGCTGAGATCGCTGGAGCCACTCTGAGCAGACAGGTGTTCTTGTCTCCGAGTCATGACTCCAGCGATGTCAGCCAGGGCTCGTTGGAGACCATGGAGACCATCCATGACAGCTTCAACAGCCAGACAGCCCCAACTGAGACCGGTGCACCAGACCCGCCACACACCATCGACTGCGACCCCTTGCCAGCCTGGGCCAGCGTGAACATCGATGACACCATCAAGACCATGGAAACGATACACTCCGTCTCCCCGTCAGACCCTTTCCTGCACCACATCTTCAACAAAGCCAGCCGCTCCATCGCACCCCACCTGCGCAACGTAATCAATCTCTCCTTCGAGACCGCGACCTTCCCAGAGAGCTGGAAACACGCCGAGATCAACGCCCTACTCAAAAAACCCAAGGCGGACCCGAGAGACCTCAAGAACTTCCGGCCCATCTCCCTGCTTCCGTTCCCAGCCAAGGCCATCGAGAAGATCGTCAACAGACAGCTAACCTGATACCTCGAAGAAAACAGCATCCTGGACCCATCCCAGTCAGGGTTCCGCAGCAACCACAGCACTGAGACTGCCCTCATCGCCGCCACCGACGACATCAGGACCCTGCTGGACAACAGTGAGACCGCAGCCCTCATCCTGCTGGACCTCTCCGCCGCCTTCGACACCGTCTGCCCCCGCACTCTACGCGCACGCCTCCACGACGCAGGGATCCGAGACAAGGCCCTGGAATGGACCACCTCCTTCCTCGCCGGCAGAACCCAGAGAGTCCGCCTCCCACCATTCCGATCCGAAGCCTCCGAGATCATCTGCGGCGTACCCCAGGGATCATCCCTCAGCCTGACACTGTTCAACATCTACATATCCCCGCTCGTACGTATCGCCAGACAGCATGACCTCAACATAATCTCCTACGCCGACGACACTCAACTGATCCTCTCCCTCACCAAGGACCCCCACACCGCCAAATCCAACCTCCATGAAGGAATGAAGGCCGTCGCCGATTGGATGAAGAACAGCTGACTAAAGCTGAACACGGACAAGACGGAGGTCCTCATCCTCGGCTCCAACCCCTCAGCCTGGGACGACTCCTGGTGGCCAACGACACTGGGGGCAGCCCCGACACCCACCGACCACGCACGCAACCTGGGAGTCATCCTCGACTCAACGCTCTCCATGGCCAAACAAGTCAACGCGGTCTCCTCCTCCTGCTTCAGCACCCTCCGCATGCTTCGCAAGATCTACAGGTGGATCCCGACAGATACAAGAAGAACAGTCACCCAGGCCCTCGTCAGAAGCAGACTCGACTATGGGAACGCCCTCTACGCGGGAGCCCCGGCCAAGCTCATCAAGCGATTGCAACGCATACAAAACGCCTCTGCACGCCTGATCCTCGATGTACCACGCCACAGCCACATCACTCCCCACCTGAGGAACCTGCACTGGCTCCCCGTCTACAGGAGAATCTCCTTCAAACTCCTCATCCACGCACACAAGGCACTCCACAAGACCGGCCCAGCCTACCTCAACAGACGACTCTTCTTCTATGTCCCCAGCCGCCAGCTCCGCTCCGCCGACCTCTCCCTCGCAACCATCCCTCGCATCCGAAGAACAACCACCGGCGGCAGATCCTTCTCCCACCTCGCCGCCAAGACCTGGAACACCCTTCCACTCAGCCTACGACAGACCCAAGACCTGCTGACCTTCAGGAGGCTACTCAAGATCTGGCAGTTCGACCAGTAGCGGCACACCCCCCCCCCTCTTTTTTCCCCAGCGCCTTGAGACCCTCGCGGGTAAGTAGCGCGCTCTACAAATTCTGTGATTGATTGATTGATTGATGGAGCGGCATATGTGGGTGTCGGTTAGGGACCGGAGGTGGTCCCTGATGGGACTCAGACACCCATGGATGGTGTCCAGTTTGGTAGCCATGAGGTCGAACCCCACCCGCACCTGCTCAGCCATCTCCCTCTGGCCCTCCAACACACGGCGTTGGAAGGCCATGTGTTGTTCGGGGGGGTCTTGGGAGACAGCCGGGGTTGTGGGTGCCTCCTGCTGGGTGGTTTGTGGAGTGGATGGGGTCTCCTCGATGCAGCTGGGCTGCCCTGGTCCTGGAGGTGAGTGGCGGATGAGTTCCATGATGTCTTGGAGGGCTTGGGTGTCGATGCTGGTGGTGTCCTCCTCATCATCAGTGAAGAGTGGCTGGGACTGCTCTGCAGGTGGCGTTGATGGTGCCCCTGCAATGTGAAGGGGAGATGCTGTGTTACAGTGTGTCCACATGTATGTATCCGCATGGTACATGTTCACATTCAGACAGCATGGCAATGTACATTGTGACAGTCTGTAGATCAGGGCCATGATCCAGAGTCATGGTGGGTGTGCACTGTGCTCTGCTTGATTGTGCATGTGTGCCATTGTGGCCTTCTCCCCCTGTCCCCCCAGTACCTGGTGGTTACTCACCCTGTTGCTGTGGTGTTGTGTCATGTCGAGCAGTGTTCAGTCCCCCAACTCCTGCCACGGTCTCCACACTGATGACTGTCGACAACAGCTCCTCCATGTCATCCAGCTCCAGCTGTGGCGCTGGGCTCCCACCTCCAGTCTGCATTGCTGCCTTCTGGTTGCCTGCGAGTTTCTCCTTGGTCTTGCGCTTGATGTCAATCATCGCCTCTTGACCTCGGCCATTGACCTCTTGTGCTCTCCGAAAGCATTCACCTTGTCCACGATGGACCGCCATAATCCATTTTTGGTGCCCAATGACACATTGGAGGCGACGAACAGTTGTTGATGGTGTTCTATCACCTCCGTGACCAGGATCCTATTCTCCTGCGGACTAAACTTCGTCTTCCTCTTCATCTTCTTCTTGTCCTTGCCCTTCCCTGTCACCGAGGTCCCGGACTGGTCGTCCGGGGTGCTTGTGGGGTTGCGCTCGTCCTCTGCGCCTGCTCCGGCTGCCTCCATAGTGCTTTGGTGTTGGTCATTTTGTGTTTGTGTGTTTTTTCTCCTTTTGTAGTGATTTTTCCGCCTGCCGTGTGTGTATGGCAGGCCTGGCGCTGCTTATCGCTGATTTCCTCATCGCGAATGGGCTCATCGCACGTTTTTTGGTGTTGGGGTTTGTGTTTTTGACTCCGTCGCAGTGGTTGTATCGCGGACATTGGCCGCGTTTTCGGGAGACTATTGCATGGTACCGCCGTGTTGTGAATTCCAGGTTAACACAGGGTTATTTTCCCGCGATAGACTGCGATGTGTAAAGTTGCGTTAACATTTTTTGGAGATGTTTAGCGTATGTTCTTGTGAATATCCCCCCCAAGTGTTTAATTCCAGGGGTTGCCTGTTCTATTTGCCCGTAGGGCTATCTCTGACATAGGCTTATGGATAGGCGGGGCAGCTATGTGATTGTCAGATTTATTAAAGGCCAGGGCAGCAGGATTTTATAATGGAAATACATTTTTGAATAAGATTGTAATATATGTGCATGTTATTATTTATTGAGTCAGCAATGCCAAGTCTGAGAGATTGGCATCTTTCTTATTTTTTGTTGACAAAAGGAGTAGCTTCTTCCCAGACCATGAATATCCTGTGTTCTGACCTCCAGTTTGTTCGACTAAACAAGAACTCTACAAAATATTAATCTTCCAGGAGAGTGCCCAGAGTCTCCACCACTTCTAAAAAGCCCATCATCAATGTGTCATGTGCTATTGTTCTACCATTTACCAAGCATAGCATATCTGTTACATCCAACACTTCTTGCCATCAAGACATATGAAGGGCTGGAATCAATATACTCTAATTGTCAATCTTTGCAAGTGAAATTTATTTTTTAACTCTCAATACTCTGATGGGAGAAATTGTGGGTGATGCCGGGGAGTTGGAGGAAAGGGTTCCAGGAAAAGAACAAGAAAAGCTAATACATGTTGTGAGACAAGAGGAGCTTCGGACAAAATACATTATTGACTTGATGAACTCTTCCCACTCAATTTCTCTAAACCCCGCATTCAGATGATGGTGACCAGGAAATGAGCCCAGAGTGCCACCAAAATTAAGAGTCAAATCAAATCAAATCAAAATAAGCTTTATTCGAAGTCACCATGTGAATCATAAAAGCTACACAAAAACAGCTGTGACAAAATTTAAAATCGTTTAAAACAGTGTACAAAAATTATTCTATATAAAAACATGAATATTAAAAAGGACTGTCATCACTACATAATCACTTAATTACTATTTACAACTGCTTCCTATAATTAATGATGGCCAGCAGAAATCGAGACATTACTGCACATATATATAAGTTCGGTAGCGTTTGCAGAAAAATAAAAGCCGGGCGGCATTGTGTAAAACCCAACTGTAATAACAAGGGTTTAACGAGTTTTTTTCTCAGCCCTGAAAAAGGTGTACAGAAAAGCACAATATGCATGGTATTCTGTGGTGAGGTAGCATCACACGTGCAGTTCTCCAGGTGAGGTGACCAGTTGTTAATAGTAGGAAAACTAATTAGACGGTGGAAAATATCCAACCGAAAGCGGGTCAACACAAACCTGTGGCGCGGATTATACACCTTGGCTAGATATGGTTGCATCTCAAAACTAGTCAGGATCATCTGATTCCTCAACACAGTGGGTTTACAGATTTCAGAAGCTAATCTGGTTTCCTCCAATAGTGAAATGCATTTCAATTTCAAAGCTTTTCTTTGGACATTGGCCAAACTCTCAGGGCGGTTAAAGTACTCGGTATGGCCGAGATCTGTTAGAAAATTGTACACATATTTAAGCCAAGGGATATTAAGGGCATTTGAAGATTTTTGGCAGTCAGCAATTATGGCACGATTTAAGGTTGTATGTTCCGATGACGATATTTTGTGCCATAGTAGCACTGGCTGGATCCTGATAAAATCTGCTATGTAAGGGGCTCCTAGTTCAGAGTGACACACATAGGTTGGGCTACTTTTCGGGAGGGCAAGGAGAGACCTTAAAAAGCATTTTCTTCAAGCTGAAGTATATCGATCTTTCCGTGCCCCCAGAGCTCCGCCCCGTACATAGCAGAGGATCTACATGTGGCCTTATAAATTGTCATCAATTCCTTTGGATGTTTAATGCCAAGCTGTCTAGCAAAACTTAGTAGTGCCATTATCGTTTTCATAAAATGGAGTCGCCTAGATTTAATCGCCCCTTGCCAATTTGCCGATTGATTAAAGACAATGCCCAAATATGAGAATGACTCTGTGAACTGGATTGTGAAGCCATCAATAAAGATATCACAGCAGCGAGTGGCCTTCTTCCCGATCTTCATGGCAAAGGTTTTACTGATATTAATTTTTAGCCCAAGGTTTTGCATGTACTGCACGAACTCATCAACTAGACGCTGCATGGCAATGGGAGTACGGGCCATTAACACCGCGTCGTCGGCGTAAAAAAGAGCTGGTATTGGCCGATGTCCCGCCTGGGGTAAATCTGTACATTTATTTGCCAATATGTTGCCTACACTATTAATATAGAGATTAAACAGGAAGGGGGCCATTACGCATCCCTGGCGTACCCCTCTTCCTATTTTAAATGGCTCAGTGCCGGACCCGTCAAGTCCATAACGGACTCTACCTCTGCCTTGGGCGTACAAGTCTCTTAAAAAGTTCACAATAGTGTAGTCCACGCCCATATTGGCCATGATTGCCCATAGCTTATCATGCGCTACCAAATCAAAAGCAGAAGATAAGTCTACAAAAACCAAAAACAAATTGCCACCTTTCAGATGCACATACTTGCCAATTAGTAAATCCAGATTAATGGCCTGCTCTACCGTTCCAAGCCCAGCCCTAAAACCATACTGAAGGTCAGAGAGGATGTTGTTTGTTTCGGCCCAGTCCTGGAGTCGACCTAAAAGCATGCGACCAGCAACCTTAACCAGGCAATCCAGGAGCGAGATAGGCCTGTATTGCGCTGGGTTGTTGCGGTCACCCTTCTTAAATATAGGGACAATGAGTGATTCAGGCCAGGTGGGTAAAAAAACCTTGGTCCTGGCAGGCTCTGAATAGCAAAGTAAGGATGGGGCCCCAAAGATCAGTGTTAAATTTAAACAGGTCTATAGGTATCCCGTCAGGCCCCGGTGCTTTACCCCCCTTGCTTGCTTTCAGTGTCAGCACAACTTCGTCCAAGGAAAATTCTGGGTATCTCGAGACCCTTACAGATCCAGTGGAATTAGAAGCGTTGGTAGGAGGGGCAGGCCCAGTATAATCCAAAACAATAGGCGCGGGGACTACAATATCTTCCTCAGGGGCATACAGATTAGTAAAATGTGCTATCCATGCGGCCTCTGTGATGGCTATCTCTGCTCGAGGGCAGTCTAAGGAGTTATGGGAAGGAGAATTGAAAACACGCCAAAATGCTGTATTATCATTGGACAGACTAGCCTCAAGTAATCTGTTCCACGTTTCCTCCTTCAGCTTTCTTTTCTGATGTTTAATGGCCAGATTATAATCTCGTCTGCATTCCTGGACCTTGCTAACCGATCGTGGTTGTTCAGCTAATGCTAGTTTTAGGTTTCTGTGAGTTTTTGTACACGCTGAGTTGAACCAGCCGCAAGCACCTGCCTTTGCTATTTTCTGCTTTGCATGGAGCCCCACCCCAATGCCCTTTTTTAGACAATTAAATGCTAAAATAAACTCTTGCGCCTCTGTATTTTCATCTAGGCATACTTCAAAAGCCTCCCTCTCTTTTTGAATCAATTTTGCTAAAAAGTTAGATGGATTTACCAGGGACCATCTTAACGCATACCCATTGCAGCGGGAAATCGCAATTTCCTCTAGTGCAGTGACTTTTAGTGCTCCTCGTGGCTGGCCAGAAAGATCAAGATTCAAGGCGACACTTTGGGGGAAATGATCGCTAATTGCTATTTCATAAATGCGAAACTCTAATACCAGTGTTGAATAACGCTGGGGGAACAGTAGGAAGTCTATCACACTGTTGTCACCCCTTCCATTTTAAGTACTTGTGGTGTTTGGGTTTAGTAATCCAAAAGTGTGATTTTGTCAGTGCTCTTGTTTTACAGGTTATATATGGAACTCCATTTTTCAGTTGTGCATGTAATCTGTGTATTATTACCATTGGAATTCTTGGGCGATGGTCTGGAACACTGCTGTGTCAGTTGGAGCAGCCATCCTGAGCCCTCACTTCACTTGTACTTGGCTTTTCATGTTTTCTCCAATAAAACCTTAAAAAAGCTATAAAAGAAGTCTGGCGAGTCACTTGACATGACAGAAGATATTTGAGGACAACCAAGAAACCCACTTCAAAATTGGCGACTAGTTTGGGACACATTTATTTTGAATTTTCCAGTGCTTCATTTTGCTGCTAGACTGTCATTCCTTAAGGGACTGTACGTTTCATTTATTCATTTTGAGGGCTCAAGGATTTTTTTTTATCACTGCTGATAAAGCTTGCCGAGTGAGTCATTTAAAAGGACTCCGCTCCTCTCCATCAGCCCCGTACGTTACAGCCTCTGCGCTCTCCAGTTACCATGCCTGAGTGTTACTATTATTTCACTTGTTACAGCTGGTAACACATATTTTAAAAAATCCTTGGGCATACTTCCATTTAAAGTTCACATTTTGGATTTTCACTCATTTAACGTCTTTTTCACGTTTGAGCGCGACGAGCGTTGTCAAGGCAACCTGTCACAAACTATGCTCGCGCATACCATTTCATCGAGCGCATTCATTGTTTTCAGAAGCTCGCGCTGAAGCCCGTGCCTGTATTTAACTCTGCACGCGCTCCTTCTCGCGCTGAAGCTTGTGCGCACATCGAGCGTTTCAAAGGTATCGCCACACGCTCGCTCATCGGATTCTTCAAGCACTTACCTTGAAATTGACATTTCATACGCGCTCTTCCGCGCTTGGAGTGCTTCATGACGAGTGGATCCTTTTGAGTCCCCATGTTCGTGACGTCTGGCACAAAGTCAGTTCACTCAGCTGCCTGCCTTCACGCTCCTGCACATCGCCATGCTCTATGGTATTGAGCTCTATGGTTCCTGCTGCATCTCTCATGCTCTACCACAGCGCTCCTCAAGGTGGTTCCTGGTACTGCAGTCATCGCTATCAACTAGTGTTAACAGTGATTAACACACTTACTCTCCGTTTTGACAGCAATTAACACTCCATTTTCTTCGTGATTACACACCCAGTTTGTGTTAACAGTGATTAACACACTTCCTCCTTGTGTTAACAGCAATTAACACGCTATCTTTCATTGTTGCTGCAGTTAATTTATTCTTCACTTTATTTACTTTTCACACTATTTTTTTTTCTTCTCTTTTCTTCTTCTTCTCTCTTTCTTTCTCTTTCCTCCTATTGTTTCATTTCAACATGCAGTCTCTTACTCCTCCTGCACATTTTTTACAGGAACCTGGTGAACCTCCCCTCAAATGGCGTCTTTGGTATAGATCTTTTGAGGCATACCTGGGTGCTATTGATGGTTTAAAATTCAAACCTGATAGGAAACGCAGCCTTTTGTACTATTATTTGGGTGTGGAGGGGAGAATGTTTTCGACTACTTACCTGTTTATTTAGGTCAAGATTTGGGTGATCTCGATGAATTTCAATTGGCTGTTAAGAAATTATCCATTTATTTTGAAGGGAAAGTCAACCTTGTAGTACATAGACATAAGTTCTTTACTCGCGTTCAAGGTCTGAACGAATCCATTGATACTTACATAACCGCTCTAAAAGTTCTGGCTCGCTATTGTGATTTTGAGCATTTTACCTCACAACTTATCAGGGATCAATTAGTTTCTAGATGTTTCTCGAAGAAGATTCAACAAAGATTATTATCTTGCAAGAATCCTTCATTGGATGAAGCTATTGACATAGCAAAAAGTATCAAATCTTCTCAACTTGACGCCAAACAATTAGAAATTCAACCTTCAACTACTAGTGTCGTCAATTCTTCTGCTAAACCATCACATTTGCCTGACTTCTCTTCAAATAGGTCTAGGGGTACTTATTTTTCCAACACCAGAGGCAATAGAGGTTTATCCTATGGTCATATTAAAATACAGTGTTTCAGGTGTGGTTCGAATTCTCATGTGTCTAATTTTAAGAATTGTCCAGCTGCAGCTCAAGAATGTTGGAAATGCAAAAAGATTGGCCACTTTGGCAATGTTTGTAGAGGTGGTAAACGTACTCCTATTAGGTTTGTTCAAGACAATGACATTGTTAATGAACAGGAAACAGTAGAAAAAAAGTTGAAGAATTAATGCTGGCTGTTGATTGTGTGGATATTAACAATGTTCAGGCTGTTAACATTATCAGTGATCCTTTAGTTCAAATAAAAATCGATGAGGTTGACATTCCCCTACTCATTGATTCTGATGCAAGAATAACTATCATTTCTATTGATAAATATAAACAAAATTGGGCACATAAAGTCCTTTTACCTCCTGACGTAATTTCCACAGCGTTTGAAGGCAGTACAATTGATTTGGCGGGTTACTTTTGTGGCAACATTACTTTTGAAACAAAAACCATTCATGGCAAAAGTTATGTGGCCTATAAAGGTATTAATGTCCTAGGTTGGTGGCATCAGGCAGAATTTGGGATGATTATCAAACCAGGCCATAAACATCCTGTGTCTCTTACCAATGCTGTTACTGATCATGCTTCATGGAAGGTAAGGTTTTGTGAAGTGTTTTCTGATAACATTGGCCTGATTAAAAATTTCACTCACACTATTAATGTAAAAGAAGGTGTCTCTCCTGTGAAACACAGATTGCACAACGTTCCTCATAGTATAAGAATTGAATTATCCCAAATGTTAAAAAAGATGCAAGAAAATGGTATTATAGAGAAAGTGGATGCCACACTTTGGCTTTCTCCCATTGTTCTTGCCAAGAAAAAGAATGGTGAGTTGCGCTTATGTGTGGACTTACGTTCACTTAACAAAGCTATTTGGGTGGAAAATCTTCCCCTACCACGTATTGATGACTTAATCACGGCTGTCGGTCAGTCCAAATGGTTTTATAAACTAGACTTACGAGCAGCTTGCCATCAGGTAGAATTGGATGTTTCATCCAGGCATTTAACAGCTTTTGTCACGCCTGATGGGACATTTCAATTTTGCAGAATGCCATATGGACTGGTGTCTGCTGCGTCTGTTTTTCAAAAGGTTATGACCAACATGTTTCAAGGAATTTCGAATGTGGTTGTATTTCAAGATGATATTTTGATTCATACCTTATCTAAGGAAGAACATAATAATGTAATTGAGCAAGTTTTGACCATTTTACAGAATAATTGTGTCACCATTAGGGAGCATAAATGCATCTTTTCTGTAAATGAAATTGAATATTTAGGACATGTTCTCTCTAAAGATGGTGTCAAACCTAAACCGAGTATTGTGGATGGTATTGTTAACGCACCACATCCCACTGACAAAATCACACTTTTGGATTACTAAACCCAAACACCACAGTACTCCTCACTATAACTGGTGTACGGGTTAATTCATTACAAAAGCACAGGTTATACTTAAAAATTAAATCATTAAGAGTGTCCCCGTACTCTGAATGAAGAAAGTGGCAAATCTCGCAGTTATCAGGGGATGTCATACCACATACCTTATTAGATGACACAGGGCATATACGTATGTTAAAATCTCCACCCCATAAGATAATTGGATCCCTGCAATTCGTAGGAAAAGCTTTCTCCAAGTCATGCTCTAGTTGGTGGAGAGCTGTAATAATTTCCGCTGTAAACGCGTTATTATAAAGATTGACAATGGCCAGAGTTGCGTGTGCAGAGATTTGGAAAGACACAATTTAGTAGAATACTCTTGTTGCAATCACTGTAGTATTTAGAGGATCTAACATGTTTGACACGTAAATACACAGGCCCCCTTTCGGTCGGCCATGCTTAGACTCGATCGCTGGACTGTGAAATGTTTTAAAACCATTTAAGTGGATTGGCTCCACTGCCCAAGTTTCCTGTACACAGAGAATGTTAAACTTGGACGTGAACTCAAACCATTCGTTCGTAATACATTTATGGCGTAGACCAGCTACATTCCAATAAAGGACGTTAAGAGCTGTTGCAGGAGACTTAACCCCCGCCGATGGTAGCAGTGACACTAGTGGGTCATCCACACGGGAAGGCCCAGGGATATCTAAAGAGACAGACGCCTCATCTATCTCCATATGTGGCCCCCTCTCATGGGCCGAAACAGACCCGGCCTCGTCTATCTCCATATGTGGCCCCCTCTCATGGGCCGAAACAGACCCGGCACCACTTCGCTTCTCCCTGCTTAGCTTATCAGTAGTCTTTCGTCAATCCAGAAAGACAATCAAACCTGTTATAGGTTTCAATTGGGTGTTGGTACTCTAGCCGATTCCCCAAATGATGGATGCGAACTACTTCAGGCAGCCGTTGAAGGGGGGCGGGGGGTTGGTAGAAAAAGCCAAGTGGTAAGACCATAATCTGCTTTGTGGTCAGCGATGGTAGACTGGCTCTCTCAAAAATAAGTTTTACAAGATTGGGGGAAGTAAATGAGAGCACGACACAGTCACCCTCTAGAGTTTTACTACCTGTTCCCACCCATTTGACCCTCCTAATTATTTTCAAGTCTGCAAAAAGTGCCCCCCCAAGCCCTACCCTTGCGTTCATCCAATTTAAGGATTTGTTCCTAAGAGATTCCCATGTTTCATGTGCAGAGTTAGAAGCGCCCGGAACATTTGCTAGAATTACTACATAAGGTGTAGCTGCAGGTGGGAGCTCCAAACAGTCCATTTTTTAAACCGGGAAAATACGCATAGACTCAGTAGTTGCATGATCAGTACGATTTAAATTATATGTAGTTTTATGTGGGATGGTGGGGTAGTTACTAGGACCAAGACCAGGTCGGGGTGGTAAAAGTTGAAGCGGGAAATGGGAACCACCCTGTGACTGGTTGGTGCTTGAATCCATGCTGATCATACCCCCTGCCCTATCAGTCACTGTGTGGTGAGGTTGGTATATACCTTGAGCGTTAGGAATAGAATCGACGCGTAAACAGGGTTGGTCTAGAACATTATCATCTCTGTTTGGCTGGGGATTTGCTGATAATGACTGAATATTACGCCACAACTCTAGTTGGGAAAGAATATTCTTCTCTATCACTTTTAGTTGTTCTGTTAGTGAACTAAATGCGACCCTAACTGATTCAGACAAGGATTGTACTAAGGCGGTCAGGGCTACGTAATCCGCTTGCCGCTGTTCTACCCCTGTTTTCTTAGGGTTTTTGGTCGCTAATTGCTTTTGAGTATTCTTGGCACGTTGGCCACCCTCACCAACTCCACCCACTCCACTAGATGCCGATAAAAACGCTATAGGGGCCTGAGACACTACAGTAGACGGGGTTTTAAAACGTTTACTTGGGGGTTGACTAGTAAGATGAATATCAGGAGGGGCTATACTAGGCGATTTTACGGGACACTTATCTATTTCCTTGTCTTCCCCCTGTCCAACTACCTGCAAACTAACAGCACTATCAACACTATCAGGACTAGGATTAGAGGCGGGGTTAGGAGTAACAGTTGTACCTATTTCTGTAGGAATTTGACCCAAGATGTTATTGGTGCAATTTGTTAGTGACTCCTCCACACTCATAATTTGTTTCTCCAAAACCCCCATTGCCCCTGTGATATAATTCAAAATCGAAGAGGGAGGGTGGGCGCTACTCTGCAGTTTAGCAGCCCCACTTGGATGTTTCCTTTTTCCCATGCCCAGAAAAGATAGGAGAACCAATTAGTCACGCTAGCAGCTATTACACTGCAAAAATAGACCACAACAGACCCACAACAAGCCCCCCAATGTCCAAATATCAAGATCCAAAGTCAATTGTCCCAAATATAATGTGTAGATATCAAGAAGTTCAGGTGAGACAAATCAACAGAACGAACCTTAACTGCCGGGCGATTTAGTCACTTCCTTATTCCGTGGTCCAAGCCAAGGGGGTGGCCCGGCCCTGCCTCTTCCTGTCGCTGATGGGCGCGGGACAGGTCCGCCCTTGGCCCGCGCTGCGGTGTCGTTGGCGCTGTTTAATGCGCTGGCCGGATGCAGGCTCCTCCCTCCTGGGAGCGCGGGTAATTCTAGTGCTTGGAGTCCCTTGCTGTCAGTGGCAGTGGCAAAACAAACAGGCAGTGTCCCGTGCTGCGGTGTCATTGGCGCTGTTTAAAGCGCTGGCCAGATGCAGGCTCCTCCCTCCTGGGAGCATGGGTAATTCTAGTGCTTGGAGTCCCCTTGCTGTCAGTGGCAGTGGCAAAACAAACAGGCAGCGTCTTATTTAGACTTTGGAGAATGGGATATGCTGGCAAAATGTGACTGACATCTTACCCCATATTACCAGTGTCATATAATGCGCTTGTATCCCATTCACCAAACTCTAACTAAGGATCTAAGTTTCAAGAAATCATAGTTACCATTGACAATCATGATGATGGTTATGTTTTCCTGTATTTTTAATGAGATTGATACTAAGAGACAGCGTAATACAAAATGAAGCATACAGGTTATGCCACCTCTATTTGTACCAAAGCAGACACCTTTCAAAATGTGCACCTGCAAGAGCAACAATAACCTCAACTTTTTTGCCCTTACTTTCTACCAACCCAAAGTGTAATACTGACAAACCACTCAATGCTTCCAGAAAGAACACATCACCAGTTTAGAGTTTTTTTGTCAGTCTCTGGAACATGGACCACATCTGCCAAGCTGAAGTGTGTTGTAGGAAGTTGGGCAAACAGTTTGAAACAGGGGTCAATTAAACCAACTGGAGCACAATAATGTTTGCACAATGAATGTACACCTTAAGAAAATGAGTTTGAGGGGAAGACATTTTCAGTTCAACTTCTAAATCCAGAATGCCTGTGTTCAACAAAGGTGATGATGATGGTGCAGAAATTGACACATTTCCATATCCAGATGTCAGGGTACCAAGTTCTCCCTCTAGGGTGCTTGCAACAGGAACTTTAGTTGAAGCCACTCTTGAGGCTCAATCATGGCACTTTTAGAACTGTCAGTTATGTCACTGCCAAGAAAATAAATCATTATTAAGGGTTTCTTCACAAAGAAAACAGAAGACAGCCAAAACCATCCAATGACTTGTTTACACAATGGGTACTTGACAGCATTAATATTCCATGGTGGTAAGGTAGGGGTTCGTAAAAGTTATGCATTTCATTGGTCCAAAATGTTCTCAGCTTGACCTCTTCTTCAGTGTTGCTGTGCTAAAGCTAAACAATATAATTCTGATTTTGATTGCAAGTGCCCTCATGGATCTAGGCTATGTTAGCTTTAAATGTAAGTGACACCAGGAGCTATAATCAGGTTACACTGTAAAGTTGCATGCAGCACTGCCAACTAGGCTGGGGCAACCACCACCTGCACGGCAATGCAAAACCTGACCTGTCCTTTGAAATTTTGAACATGGAAAGCACACAATGCTGTGGATAGCCTGAGATTCTGCACATAAACAATGGTTCTCTTCTTTGCCTCATTTGCAGACCACTTAAGGCGTTATCTCTTTGAGGCACTTAACCTTCGTCCTTGGCTAAAAGGTTCATTATGACAGATACCAATCCATTGCATCTGACATGCCCTTGTGACATGCAAACTAAGCAGGCATGTGCATGGCTTATGAAAACATGGCCATGTTTCTCCTGGTGAATGAATTGCCACTACAGCAAGGGCGCAAAGAAGACTTTAAGGAATGAGGTACTCAAATCTATTCACCTTCTTGCTAGACCACTAGCCTGTCCAGTTCTAAAGTGGATCATTATCTGTCCTCCTTGAGCCTACTCTATGTCAGGGTGAATCATTTTGAAGTGACTCGAATGTGGAAAGAACCACTCTAAGAAATCCAGATTTTGCAGAGATGTTATTGTAGGAGGCAAAACAACTGAATAGCAAAACAGACAAGGGAGAAAAATTATTAAAGCTTCAAACATTTTTAAAAGAAATGTAGAGTAAATATTCATCAACTTGATACTTCAAGGATTTTGAAAACTCAAAGGTGCACCTCAAGGGTAACACAATTGGTTTAACTATTGCAATGCAAGTAAATGACATTAACATCAGTCCATGGGGAAAATAAGACAGGTTTCCATTAGCCCTAGTGGGCTGGATGCCAAGCTGAAAACGGATATCATCCTCATGATAGTGGTGGTTCTGCTGCAGCTGGCCCCCTAAAAAGAGGTTTTCAGTGGCATAAATTGTCAGAAACAAGTGGTTCCCCTACCTCAATTTTGACCAATGCCCAGAAACCGTCTGACTATAAATGAAGCCTAAATCTCCAGGTGTACTTCAGTCAGACTAAGAGCTTAAGGAAAGTCAAATGTCAATTGAACCTGGGCCCTTCAAGTGGGATGTTGAGGAGGTCAGTAGTTTCATCATCAACATATGTTCTGTTATGGAACAAAAATAATTCCAGAGGAACATAGCTGCAGAAACCTTTGCATGCGTCCTCTTTGTCCATCACAATCAGGCTTCAGGGCTCACCATAGCATGGACACAGCTCTCATAAAAAGAACTGACTCCGTTAAGATAATTTGGATTCTGGCCATAATGCTGCCCAGGTTTTATTAGACCCCTCCACAGCATTTGACAAGGTCTCACATGAGATTCAAGCAGTGCCTAGCCTCAATTGCGGTGGAGGGGATGGCATTTACATGGCTGGGTTCTTTTTTAGACCATAGAGAAGAGGACCTGTGGATTAAGCCATTCTTTTAGGAGGTGAAGACTCTTAAGTGCGGGGTACCTCAGGGCTCGGCCCTGAGCCCCACACTTTTTAACATTTACATGTCCCTGCTTGCATTTCTGATTGAATCTTTCGGTATCCAAGTAGTTTCTTATGCAGATGATACCCAGCTTCTGCTGACCTATGAAGACAACTCAGCTGAAGCAAAGGAAACATTTTCTGCTTGCATTTGGCAGTGATGGGGTTGCTAAAAGCCAACTGCCTATAATGTGATCCTGATAAAACAGAGATTTTGTTGTTTGGCCCTAACCTCCTTCCTGGTTGGTCAGGTGCGTGGCCGAGCAGCTGCACACTACCTCCCCCCTCCTCGGAGGTGGCAGAAACTAATGGTGCACCTCAACACTCACCTATCTTTAAAATCTCAGATTTCAGCGGTGGTTAAAAACTCTTGTTGGATAGTCAGGATGCTAAGGAAATTTCTCAAGTTCCTGCCATGGGAAGCCCGGAATACGGTAGTCCAGGCTTTGATCCTCTCCACATTGGATTATGCTAATGTTCTCTATCTAGTGATCCAGGCCTACCTAATACAGCGGCTGCAAATTGTGCAGAATATGGCAATTCACCTTTTGTTTATACTCCCCAAGCATGCCTCAGTATCACACTACCATTGCCAAATGAGTTGGCTAATGGTGAAAAAAAAGATAACTTTTAAAGCCTTGACTTTCACGCACCAAGCCTTTTACAAGGCTGGTCCCAAATACCTGTCCAACAAGCTATATGAATCCTGCCCACGAAGAACCTTACAGTTGTATTCTGCCCGGCTGTTAGTTATTCCTCACTCCAAGCATAAAAAGTTGGGGGGTTCGGCCTACTCTGTTTTGGCAGCTAAGCTCTGGAATGAGCTTCCCTTCCAAATAAGATGTACTCCAGATAAAACCATGTTTCAAAAGCAACTAAAAACTCATTTGTTTAAATCGTAGGGCAGGTGACGTTTTCTTTAGGCCTTTGCCTTAGCAACGGGACACTCGCATAGTAGCTGGGTACCTTAGAAATATTTTAATTCATTCATTCTTTCATTCATTCATTCACTCATTCATGTGTCTTTCACTTCTGCTGGCATTGTTGGCCATGAAAAAGAAAAACTTTTAGGCAAAAGTAGTGCTGGTCAGGTAATGCAAAGAAGTCTAAATACAGTTTTCAAGTTGCAGGTTTTAAGTCGGTGAGTCTCATGAAACATTGCGAAAGGAGTAAAGCTAAACGAGTCATCACAGGGTAAGACACAATTATAAGAGTTATCACTGAAAGGTATTTGCAAGTTTACCTTGTTTTCTGATCAGGACAGGACACTTCTTTAGCACTAAGGGATCCTGCCATTCCCAGGTGGATGTGGGTGGGTTGTATTGGATCTAGTGTTTCTATGTAGAAATTAAACCATTCATCAGTGCTTAGACAGGAGTTGCACTATTACTTTAAAAATGTTTCAGAAATCTTCAGGGCTTGCTTCCATGAAATCAGTTCATGTGGTCACAGCCACTGAGAAATTACCACCCTTTGTACATTCAGATGAACTTCTCTTCTTAACCCAACTCCAGGATCTTGACTGAGGTCATAGACACATCTGCTTTTTACAGTATTTAGGAACTCTAACTGGCTCTTCTGTTTTCAGAAACATGGGTTCAAATCAATCAGTAAACAGCAGCAGAGATTGGAGCAAATCATCTTTATAGACGAGACCAGGGAATCCACTCTGTCTTATATTCAGTTGTGATAGGTGTAGATTTTTACCAGAAGTTTTATTGTTTCTTTTTGTTACTAACATTCACAGACATAAAAATCTACGTTTAAACGACAACCATAGCTTATAGATAGTGGTTGTAGCCCATAGAGGTTCTTGTTCCCCCTTTTGATCTTGCCCCCCTTCTGACGAAAGGCCAATGCACACCCTGACATTGATACTACAACATAATACGGAGAAGTAATACCTTGTCTTGCTCCCTTCCTCTTTGGGCCTTTCCACAAATTTGAAATGCATCAAGAAAGACATATAATCACTAAAGAGACCTTCACTCATGGGGGAAGACATGAGGTGTACAATCTAATGTTGCAGCGCTTAGGATTATTTACCCAATTTGGAGTGTTCCTATTCAGGTTAGGTTGTAAATCCAAACTCTTTTATTCATTGTTTTGTTCAAGCTGGTCAGTTAGAACTTTTGTTGATCTAATCAACCTGCCCGTTGATCAGTGGTTTCACTCTTCCCTTCTGGCAGTGTCATCCATACAAACATAAAAGATTTGAGGACTTACCCCACAAGTCCTTCTCTGGCAACCCAGTGGTGTCTTTAGCTCTACCTTCTAGGCTCATGCCCTCCTCAGCGCTCCATTTTCTTATTTTAACTCTTAGTACACACTCCATGCTTAGCTATGCATTTAATGCTCCAGGTGGCACAAAGAGTAGGTCTTTTTCCCTATTGCTTCTGGTGGGTGTTGTGCTTCATAGAGGTCCATCTTTCCTGAACAAAACTTTCTTGTACTCTTTTTTGTATGTAATATGTTCCATTTCACCTATATCTCCTTTCCTCACCCTCCATTATTTACTTGTGCATGAGGGGTCAGTTTTCCCATCACATTTGATGCATTTAGTCCCTGCCACCATGATTAAGAGATATGACTCTTTAAATGTAAGATCCCCCTAAATATTGTTGGTAAGGATTCATTTGTGGCTCCTGCATCTAGAATGGATAGAATTCCCCTATGAAGTTTAGATTTGAAAGTGATAATCTCTGCACATGCACAGCCAATCTTTGGGCATGTCTTAAACCACTTGTAAAATATGTCTAACATTCAGCAGGAATTTGGGCCCAGATTTAAGAATTGTTTATACAACTTAGCACATCGCACAACCAAATTTGCTGTGCTACATTGCACGAGGGGAAAAACAGTGCTGTGTCATATCTAATGAAGCTGGCCTGCTGATGCTGGCATCCCCTGCATTGGCACTTTAAAAGGCTGCCCTGCATGATGTACAGCCTCGGAGAGGTCAGTGTGCACTGTCTAGCATAGAATTTGTACTGGTAGCATACCCTTTCAGTGCCCTTTCCTATATCTAAACAATCATAGGAGGAACCAATGCCCTGGATGTGTGCTGTGCACTCCAGCACACATGCAATATGTGTATTTTTGAGATATTAAAACAAATCTCATTAGCACCTGCTTCAAAGAGGTGTTTTTGATGCAAAGCCCAGTCTGACTATCTCGGTAGATTGGACTCTGCCTCAAACCTGACGGGTATTGGAGCTGGCCTGCCCATATAACACTCAGTAACTTCTCCTTGATGCAAAGCAATTCAAATCAGCAGAAATGCTGTTTGCTCTGAGAAAAGGCCTTTTGGTTTGGAAGGTAAATACTTTAGTAAATCTAACTAGCAGGGCTTTAGTAAATTGGAGTCTCGTTGTAGATTAGAATAGCTAATAGGCCCTCATTATGAATTTGACTGATTTTGGTGGGGGATACTGTGGGGATGTAGTCTCCGGTTAAAGCTAGTAACCCCTCCCCAAAATCCCTCAAATACAGGATTTATCCCCAGAATGGGAACTAACCCCATGACCCAGGAATACCAGGTTTTCCACTAGTGTCTCCCAACTCAAGCGACAAATCCACTGACATTCTGTGTCTGCTCATATCAGACAGAAAACATCTGCTGGATGGCCGGTGGGGTCAAAGGTCGGGGTTTGTGGAGTCAATGGCTCAGTGAAGGTCAGAGAAGGGTAGGATTTGGCTGGGGAGTGAGTCAAATGTTGCTCCCGCAGTGCTGCAAGGTTAAGGAAGAGTCCAAACTTAACTCCTTCCCACAGTCTTTGCCTCTGTCCTGAATTAATTTCACCTGGTGCAAATCCATACCTGGTGAAACCGAACCTGGAATTTCCGGGCATAGAAATACGAGGACTAGAGACAAAGGTGCTACTTGGACTAGCCCAGCATGGTATCCTAAATTAAAAAGAGGGAGTGAGAAGTATTCAACTTCCCAATTTTATACATACAACTAATCAGTCGAGAGTGCTCCCACTATCAAAGTCTGTCTCTTTCCCTGACCTGTATGGGAAACCCTAAGGATCGATCTTTGATGAAAATGTAACAATATGGTCCACCTGCCTATACCTCATGAGGCATGACAAGCATGTTAAGCTAATACGATATTATGGATCATCACCAGTGGGTTTGTAAATGTGGCATGCCTGAATGAGTGATTGGCAGGATTGGTAAAAGAGCACCCAGTGGAGTGTCATTGTTAGAAATGGGGGTCTCTAGTTGGCAGAGGTAGGTACCTTTGACCAAGTAGGGGCCCTTGCTTCTAGTCAGGGTAAGGGGGCTACACTCCTAAAATAACCCCTGCTCACCCCCTTCGTAGCTTGGCACAAGCAGGCAGGCTTATCTCAGAGGCAGTGTGTAAAGCATTTGTGAACACATACAGTAATACAGTAAAAACACTACAAATGGACACCACACCAGTTTAGAAAAATAAGTAATCTTTATCTAGACTTAACACAAGACCAAACGACAAAAATCCACAATACAGTACTCAAAAATATGACTTTCAGATGGTAGAAATAGCTTAGTTGAATGTAGATGGTAAATGCAACACTTTACTCTCAAAGTACCTTGGATGCGTAACGCAATACAAACAAAAGGGGTCACAGGGAAGGCGATGCGTCAGTTCCTTGCTTCGGGGGAGGCGGCGCATCTGTTCCTTACTGCAGCGCAGGGGAGGTGATGCGTTTGTTCCTTACCGGAGAAGAGGCGAAGCGTCTGTTTCTTACTGTGATCCGGTGCTATGCGACAAGATGGCGCCTCAATGCGATGTGACGATCCGGTGCGATGCGACAAAATGGCGTCTTTGATGCGATGCGATAACTTGGATGCGATGCGTGCACGCCCGGCGGCCGTGCGGTGAACTTGGCGGTTTCTTGAGTCGCGACAGGCCCTGCGACGCGCTTCTCCTGTGATGCGGTGGCGACCTCTGCGGCACGCTTCTCCAGTGATGCAATGCGCTTCTTCGGTGATGCGACGGCAAACTGCTGCGGCGGCGACATGCTTCTTCGGCGATGCGACGGCAACAGCTGCGGTGGCGACAAGCTTCTCCCTCGTTGCGTCGCGCTTCCAGCTCCCAGCCACACGCAGTCTCCAGAGGGCCCAAAACAACAGCAGGCACCTCTCTGCAGGTAGAATTCCCAGCAAGGAAATTCAGGGGAGCTGGTGGTGAAGTCTTTGTATCCCTGAGACTTCAGAACAGGAGGCAAGCTCAGCTTCAAGCCCTTGGAGATCTTCCTCAAGATGATTAAAGTACACACAAAGTCCCTTTTCTCCTTTCCTTGGCAAATAGTAACCACTGCAGGCCAACCCCAAACAGCAAACAGCACAGGGGCAGTCTCCTCCTTCAGCTTCCTTGGTTTCTCTCCTTGGCAAAGGTTCGTCTTGATTCCCAGAAGTGATCTAAAGTTCTGGGGTCTGGGCCCCAATATTTATACTACTAAATCCTTTGTTCTCTGAAGGCAGAGAGTGTCTGTACCTAGTCAAAACCAGTTCTGTCCTCCCTGGTGCAGCTTGCTGGCAGGAGGTGGAGACAGCATTGTTGAAAGCAGACCTGGCCCAGGTAGCTGAAAGGAAAACTCCTCCCCCTACTCTCTATTCTATGAAGGCTCAGGCAAGTGAAAGGAAATCTCCTCCCCCTACTCTCTATTCTATGTGGGCTTTATTCAGCCCAGCCCTGACTCATCAGACTGCTGGAGCCAAGGCCCTCTCCAGCCCCCTGTCACTCACAAACCAGACATGGAATACACAAACCTAGCAGAGGCATACTGGATGGTTAGGCAAGAAAATACCTACTTTCTAAAAGTGGTATTTTCAAACACAGAATGTAAAAATCACCCACACTAAAAGATGTATTTTAACATTCTGAGTTCAGGCATACTAAACTTTATTTTCCTATCTTGTTCCCTGGGTCAGTTATGTTTATAAGATGTTATAATCAAACTGCCCATTCTGGCCTATGGGAACAGATAGCCTTGCAATAGTGAAAAACGAAACTGGCAGTAATTCACTATCAGGACATGCCACACACATCAGGGCATGTCCTACCTTTCACATACGATGCACCCTGCCCACAGGAGTACCTTGGGCCTACCTTAGGGGTGACTAACATGTAGAAATGGGAAGGTTTAGGGACTGGCAAGTGTGTGCACTTGCCAAGTCGACATGGCAGTCCCAGACTGCACACAAGCTCTGCAATGGCAGGCCTGAGCCACATTTTACAAGCTGCTTCTGTGGGTGGCACAACCAGTGCTTCAAGCCCACCAGCAGCATTTCATTTACAGGCCTTGGGCACACATGCTGCACTGTACTAGGGTCTGACAAGTAAATCAAATGGCCAATCATGGAGTCACTAATCCATTACATCAATTTACAATAGGAAGCACTTGCACTTTGGCACTGAATAGCAGTGGCAAAGTGCCCAAAGCATCTAGACCAACAAAAACACAGCAAAAACATAGGAGGCAGCAGCAAAAAATGGAAGGGAGACTCACGCCAATGGTGCCAGGTCTAAAAGTCATATTGAATAATATCAATAATAATAAGAAAACCGAATCAGGTAAAGAAAGTCAATTGACCCGTAGAGTCAAGGTACATTGATTGAAACATGTTGATCTGCAGATGCTTGAGATGCGAACGCTCTTCAACAGCATTGCCACCTGTTTTTAACATTTGTCAAGGGGCCCTTCTAATAAACCAGTTTTAAGGGCACCATACAAAATTTTACACTGTGATCCCTGAAGAAGAACAAAGAGCTCCTTTCAGGTTCAGGGAGGTAGGTATGTAGGCGGTATCTGGACAAGGACTCTATGATGAAGCATGCCATTAGTTATCCTAGTGGGTGAGAGTCCTTTTAAAAAATACTTACGTTTTCCCTAATAGTAACAGAGGAACCTTTGTTAGTCGGTTCCTTCTAGATTGACTAGTTGCCAGTATGGTATCCCCAATGAAGAGAACATTCTGGCTATATAATCACTCATATTAGGTGTTTTTTTAAAGATCATGTTTGTCCATGGTTTGTAGTTGAACAGTTTGACAATGACACGACAAAACCTTTACTCTACAGTAAGTTTGCAAATCATCTTCCAATGTAAAGCTGCTGGTGAGTCAGAATAGGGAGAGAGTGTCCAGTGCTGGGATTGAAGAAGGCAAAGCTTCTCTGATCCCCGTGAGTTGCAAAACATGACTGTTTGTCTACTAAACAGATTAATGGTCAATATTTTGGAGGAACACTTGCAAAATTCTACTGTGGCCCAGGAAGGTCCATTAATAAATGAATACTCCTTTTCTAACCAACTCTTTGGGTATACAAGAGGACAATCTTAGGGGCTTATTTACGAGCCCCTTGTGCTGCAGGTGCATCACGTTGTTTGACGCACCGGCGGCGCAACCAGCTGCGTAATATTTACAAGCACACGAAAAGCCATGGCTTTACGTGTGCTTGTAAATATTGCCCCTTCTCATGCAACACTTTGCGTGTTAGGGGTGTGACATAGGTGTTGCTGTGGGTGTTCCCACGCAACGCCCATGTCCACTGATGCATTTACAGATTTGCGAGCAATTGCAAACCTTGAAATGCGTCAGAATGCTACGCCACCCCTAGGGAAGGCGTAGCAAGGTGCAACGAGGAGAAATGTTTTCATTTCTCCTTATTTTTTTCCTCATTCAATGTGTGCTGCATTCTACAGCACGCATTGGAAGAGGAAATCACCTCAATTGAAGGTGCTTCTTCCTGCACAAAAACAATCTCCCCATGACGCAGGCATCCTTGCACCATGGTGCAAGGGTGCCCTCGCCGGCGCATGGCAGCAGTTTTTGCGCCAATGCAGGGAAAAGCACAGAGATGCGACATGTTATTGTAAATATGTTGCATCCCTGTGCCTCGAAACGAATGCAGCGTGGCACAGCAAAATGACTTGCGGCACCGCGCTGCGTTAGTTTCTCGTAAATAGGGCCCTAAATGTATAGTCCGGAAAAATTTAAATGTAAGCCTATTAAAATGTTCTTAAAAATGTACATATACTCAGCATTTTCAGGTAATTCAGATTGGCTACTTGGGGAGTCTTAAAATATGTATATTAATTTATCTAATGATAAAAAAATTATATATGGGTAGATAAAGCATAAGAGGGAGAAATTGCAGTTTCCATTAACATGCTTTTAAAAGTGCCAACAACATTGCAAACACCGTGAGCCTAAAGAGTACAACAACAATGATAATGCACACTTTTTTATTATTATTTTATCGATTTGTACAGCGCATGGCTACCCAGCCAAGGGTTTCCCAGTGCTACGCTACAGTAGGGTACCAGGAGCCAAGACAAGGCTACTAAAGGTGGCTAGGTTTAGAAGAGCCAGGTTTTAGGTTTCCTGCACAAGGCGAAGAGCAGACGACATGATCTCAGCTCGGTCAGGAGAGAATTCCATAATTTTGTGCCTAAGAAAAGGAAGGCACGACCTAACTGTCTAACTCTCTTAACTCCAGGAACAACTGCAAGATCCGAATTGCAGGAGCGTATGGAGCACCTAGGGACATATGGTAGCACCAAAGATCTTAAGTAGGAGGGACCAGAATATGAGAGACATTAGTGTACATAACACAATGCCTTGAATTGGATGCGACATGGAGCCAGGCCAGTTCGCGAAGCAGGCTAACAGTGGGATAAAACTTTGGGGGCTGCAGCAGAAGTCTAGCTGCTGCATTCTGCACTATTTGGAGGCGTCTAAGCAGATTCTTTGAGACTCCAAGATACAGGATATTTCCATAATCTAGCCTTGAGATCACCAAGACCTGGACGACAGTTAATTGGGCTGAACACAGAAGACACCCCGAGATTTTTTTGAGCCCTCTCAAAATGCTTACGCTGGTAGCGGACACCTTAGCGATCTGATGACTCATAGAGAGACTCACGTCCAGCCAAACACTGAGATTTTTGACTACTGGGACAGGGACAGGTAGGTGGCCTACGCCTCAGGCCTTAGGTGTGGGCCTCACAAATGAGGACAGTTTCCCAGCACCAGCACCTCAATCTTGTCTCCATTTAACTTCAGAAAATTTGGAGTTCATCCAGGAGCAGATTTGAGTGAGAAAGCTGTTCAATGTCACTGAGCTCGTGTTATCACGGGTAGACAGGGAGACAACGATTTGGGTGTCATCAACACAGGAAAACAGGCAGCGGGGGCTCCTCCACAATGGTAGAGGAGCAACGCAGCACTGCCTGGCACAGAGCCAGCAAAGCAAAAATAAAATGATGTTCTAACATCGTTTTATTTTTAATTTGCTGGCTCTGAGCCAGTGCTGTAGGGAGGGGCGGGACCGAGGCATGGGAGGAGGAGTGTTATGTGCACTCCCTAAGTGCACATATGTGTTTGGCCAGCCGTCTCAGACCTGCACAAACACACATGCGCACTTAGGTTTTTCCAGCCCGGTGGCATTGAACAGCCGGGCTGGAGAAACCCCACAGACTCCCTGGTCTGAGCGGAGCGTCTTTGCAGCCTACTCAGGCCAATCCTCGCACTGCTCTGCAGCACAGGGCTTGGATGGGAGTCTATCCCAGGGGCTGCTGGAACCAGGAAGTGGAGAGGAGGTGCGACGCGACACGGGAGGCGCCAGGAGGCTTCAGGTAAGTTCTTTTTTTTAAATATATTATTACTAACCCCCACGTGACCCCCTTCAGCATTTCCTCCACCCACCCCACCACCCGTTGTTTGTGGGGGCCACCACTGATAACAGGATAACACATTTTTTGTAAGCTCTACATCTCCATAAGCAGGCCAATGCCCTGAATGGTCTCAGGTCACAATCATTTCTACTCTTGCAAAGGTGAAAGGCTTTGACCATTTACTAATTAAAACATGAGTCAAGGTAACAATTGGGGTCTTAGTCCACAATACAGACAAGCATTAATAAAGCCACTAGATCTCACTAGCAGACCTATTGGCTTCACCAATGCTTTTTACTGATGTTGTTCAGCATTGCCAAAAATATAATGAATGGGCAAATCTATTGCTGACCACCATCAGTAGAAAGAATAAATAAAAATGAAGAGCGAGATTATGCATGCGTCATCATTCATGAGCATGTATGCAACATTCCCTACAATGGCCCAAATGTCACTACACATCTGAGCACATGCACGTGACTGGTGGACATTTAGTTTTTGTTTTAATTTACCAGTCCAAGATGGTGGATGCCGCATTTGGAGTGGTAAATTAAAAAAAAAAACAATTAAAAGGTGTACAAATTGTTGCATCACGAAAGGAGCAACCCAGCAGCAAATTGCAGCTGATGCACCATGAAAAAGAGAAGAAAATGAAATAGAAAACTGAAAGTCAAGAGTGGTGGAGAAATGGAGGAGCAAAAAGGGAAGGAACTCAATGTCATTGAGTGGCATAGGCATCGGGGAGCTAAGGAGTAACAGACAAGCAGGGACATAGACCAGTGGGGCAGGAGGGTTAAAAATTCAAAATTCAGTTACTAGGGGTGCAACACAGTGTGTGTGGGTCAGGGAGGCATATTTGAGAGTGGAAGGATCACATGAGGACAGTGCAAGAAAACACGTGCATTCCTCTGGATGCAAGAAGAAAAAGAAAAAAAAAGTTGTTCGCTGAATGAAACCAGTGGAAGGACGCAAGCCATGCAATCAGAAACAGTGAAGAAAAATGCTCCAAAGGCAGAGCAAACAAGAATAGGAAAAAACGAGCTATTGAATAAGAAGTGGGGAAATGAGATAGAAAAGAAAACTACTCAATCAAGAGCTAGGGGCTGACCCGATGCCCACTATATTTATATATTTCAATGTATTAGTTGCATCAAGTCTTGAGCAGCAGACAGATATATCTGTCTCTATGAGATACCTAAAAGGTAGTTCACTGAATGTAAACAGTAGATGGATACAAGTCATCCGATCAAAAGGATGAAAAAGGAGCAATCGTCCAGGGCAGGGACAAACTCAAGAAGAGAAAGTAAAGCCATTGAATAAGAAGCAAGCAAATGAGTTGGCAAGAAAGCCAACCAATGGTAAGCAATGTGCTGACCCTAGGCCCACTGTAATTATTGGTATTGTCCACATTATGTGTATGACATCAAACAGCTAGAAGCAGTCTGTAGTAATAAAAAAGATACAATACAGTGATAGACAGTTTCTATGTTTGCATAAGGTGAAATTAGATACAATAATCTTAAATGGGCATTTATGTTGTGCAAAGTGAACACATATTGTAACAGCTGCAAACCCTCAAATATGCATCCTTTTTCTAAACCTTAAAATTGATTTGAAACTGCCTTCTTCTGCATTTTTTATAAGCATTCAAACATTGCTTAAGCTTTTCAAGACATTTGTAACCCAAAACCTATTTACACATTTTAGAGATTATTTAAACTATGGCGTTTATGATCGTCAATAAATGTGTGGTCACAGAAGGTTATCAGAACAGAAGAGTGTCTTTGGCGATAATAAGAAGAAATGCAGCTGTTACTGTTTTCCATGGGAAAACACCACAACTATTTCAGTAGGAGCTGCAAATTAATTTGGATTTGTTTCACGAGTATATATGCTAAACCATGTATTTCAGGATGTTATGTTTCTGTCTTTCTTGTGTTGATTTTAAATTGTATTTTCCAATACACTCCTGGTACACAACTACTATACATCAGCTCGAAGCAGCTGCCATTGACAGATTGAATTCTATTTCAAGATCGTGCCTACTGTTGTCTGTTACCCGCTGTTTCTGCACTGTCATGATTTAGAGAGTGAGTAAAGCTGTTTTACGTTCAGCCAATCAGAAGGTACCCAAAGGCATAAAGATACTATAAATTCCATGCTCGAGACTTACAGCAAACTCATCTCCCAATCATTGACACAGCAGCAATCCTGAAATAAAAATTCCTAAAACCTTCTCAATCAAAACTTTCCTATTAATTAAACATGAAATGAAGAGAGATTCGCAAGTTGGAAAATTAGTTGAGACTTTCCAAACCACTATTTTTTTCACAAAACACAAGTCACTAAGAGAAAATGGCAAACTTTCCTTATCACTGGCTAAGGCTAAATATTTAAAATCAAAAATGATAGAGTGCTAAAATGAAGCAAGAATGTTTTTCCAGTGTATCCATGCCAGTATCGCCCTGGCATTCCAAGCTGTCCCAAATCATTCAACAAGTGATTGCAAACATTTTCTGGAAGATTTTAATGATATAATCCTCTCCATCCAAAACGATCACACCTCCTCATCTCCAGGTACAAAACCCAAATCGATAATCCTGGAAATGACAAAAATGTGAGCCTTTTTAAGCCCATCGGCCCAAAGAACTCTGCAGGATCATCAAAAATCTCAAAGCTATTACATCCTGCAAAGATACCATCCCCACAAAGGTCATCAAAGCATACTTCTCCTACTATGCAATTCCCGGAGCAAAATTATCAACGCATCTTAATCGAGATCTTGTCCAGTTACCATCCAATTTCTAACCAACTACATCAGTCCTGGAAAACTCCTTTTTGCTAATGAATCTGGTTTCAGAGTGGGGTATGGTATTGACACTGCCTCACTACAAATGCTAGATGATGTTCATCACATGCTGTTTCCTTTTTCTTCTACACCTTATAGCAGCATGGTACACAGTTTCTCACTTGTGCCTTCTATCCCTATGTGAACAGGCTAACGTGACTACATGCTTAGTGCTAAATTGATTCTTCCCTTTCATATTCAACGATCCTAAATTATGAAGACTGAAGGATGTACCTCAGAGCTTTCCATCATTTCATTCATTGTACCTTAAGATTCCATTTTAGCCCCCACACTCTTCAATTTATAAACGTGAGCTCTATATGAAGTATGTGAAGTAAAAGGAATCACAATCCATCAATGTGCAGATGGCAACTAATTCTACCTTAAAAGCTCATTACTACTTGACATCTTCATCCTCCAAAATTTCCTTGAAAACATTTAATCCTGATATCTGCGAATTTCCTCTGGTACAATCTCAAAAACACTAAATTCATACTGTTCTCCCCAAAACACAAAAAGGGGCTCCAGCCCAGATTTGGTAAAGCATTTGAATGTTGATGACTTCCCACTGTCTCTCTCACTTGCATTATCATTGCTCAGGATCATTCCAGACATCCCTATCACTAATCCCTCACATAAAGAACAAAAGCAGCAAACTTTCATCGAAGGGCTTTGAATACAATTAAGCTGTTTCTTTTACCTGATCTCTGAACAACAGCGCCTCATGCTTTAATCTTTCCACAACTTGACTTTGGAAATGCCGTCCTTGCAGGCTTTCCATAATCTTCAGGTTTTCCACTCAAAACTGTTCTGCACTCCACAGCCAGACTTCTCTTGTTCTTGTAGAAGTTTGAACACATCATAATTGGTATACCCCAGCACACGTATGTAATTAGAAATTGTTATTTTTCAATCATTGATCACATATGAGCAATAGAAGCGTTTTGTTGGTTTTCTCCTTCTTTAATCAGTCTTCCAAGTTTATTTTTCCAATACGTAAAACGTTCCCAAGCTAACAAGTGTTTCATCGCCTCAGTAAGTTTGTACATGCGACTTGTTCACGGCTGAACGGTTTCACTGTATCTTAGTTTTCAATGTGGCGATAATTCCAGGCCACATAAGCCTATGGCGTGGGGTGAACTTCAAAGTATCAATAAAAACTGCTGAGTGGTAATTTGTGGCTTCGGTTACCCCGTAACAGCGTTCCCGAGTTTGAAAGAAAAGTCGCCGTTCCGCGTACTCGTGCCCCACGCCGGTCTCCTCGAGTGCTCCCACAGCATTTTGGGGAATAGAGGGTAAATGCCGCAACATGATTAATTTCACATCCCACTCTACCGGCAAATGTGAGATACTATTAATTTTCCAGAAAACAAAAGCCCAATAGTTATGTAGGACTCAACAGGTAGGAAAAACATGAACCGCATTGGCCCCCTCAGACCCAAATCGAAAACAGCAATCATCCCCTCTAAGCTTCATGACCCATAGACAGTGGGGAGTATAGTAAAAATCATTAATACATTTGATTTGGTGGACTTTGATACGCAAAATGTTTAGGATGGTCTGTGCAAGAAAGTTGCTGAACCTCATGTCCTCTGTTGTTACTACCATGTCCAGAAGCCTGCTCCATGTATCTGCCCTTAGCTAGAAAGGATCAGCTCAATGAGCCAGCTCAGCAGACATGATTAGCTTATAGGCCATACTGATGTTCCCCTTCTCGGGAGCTCTCATTAAGAAATCTAAGAGTACTTTGGGAGTAGCTGATCTCATCTTTATTGAGACTAGTAACAAAATGTTGATTCTGCAAGTACCTAAAAAAACAATACAGGGAAGGGAAAACTGCTGCTGCATAGTCTCAAAAGAAAGAAAGACATCCCCTTCAAACAATTGTTTTGTCGTCTCTGAACTCTTTCAAAAGCTATGGTGGACACAGAGAGGTAGGTTAGGGTTGAATCCAAAATACGTATATCGATTAAAGAGGGTGGTATCTGGAAATACTTTTTTGGGGGAACTCCAGGTGAGATGGAACACCTTTAGAGTCTTGAACCTGGGCCTTTTAAAGTAGACTGTGCCAATCATGCCGATCCCTGGGGCAAACAAATCCCCCAGTGGAAGGTAATCTACAAACATGCAACCCTGCAACCATGTACCGCTGCCCATAACCAAACGGAGTTGAGACAAGAGCGAAGTGAGATAGTAAAACCGCAGGACAGGAAGGGAGACCCCACCTTTATCCTTGGCCAGCTGGAGGAGCTGTATCCTACAGCGATGCTTCCTATTACTCCAGATTAACTTCTGCCAACATGCCTTGATCTTATTTAAAAAAGCCATAAAAAAAGAGAGGAAAACATCAAAAAAGAGTCAGATACCTGAGAAGGAAAATCATTTTAATAAGATTACACCTGCCAATCAGACCAAGATGCAGGCAATTATTAAAGACATTAACTTCTGTTGGTAGAGTTTCCCATAATTATATTTGATAATGGCCTCCATTCGTACCGTCAATTCTACCCCCAGATAAGTGGCCGAATGTACCCATTGTTTATCATGGGCGGGAGGGATAACATTAGACAGAACCTGTGCTTTGTTGAGATTGAGATCATATTTCAAAACATCACCAAATGCTAGTGTGGCTGCTTCTACTGCCCTAATGGCCCTAACCAGGGTGGGGGTCAGGACTGCTACATCATCTGCGTAAGATAGAAACTTCACCTCAAATCGGTGTATACACAGAGGATGGATATCCTCAGTCATTTTGAGAACTTGGTTATATGGCTCGATGTAAAATGCAAACAGCTGAGAGGATAGAGGACAGCCCTGCCTTGTGCTTCGAGAAATGTCAATGGGGTCACAGAGAGATCCTGAGCAGTGGATACTGGCTTTCAGGCCAACTTAGAGTTGACAACCTCTAGATGTAAAATGAGGGCCAAGCCCTGCTGACTCCATGACCATCCATAGGAATGACCAGGAGATCCAGTCAAATGCCTTCTCCGCATCTAACATGATCATACCGACTGAGCCCCTAGCCTCCAGGGCTGTAATGGCCGTATTGACATATGAAGTTGTATCGCTTCCAGGAGTGAACCTATGCTGATTCGAATTTACCAGCCAGAGATCAGTGGCGATAGTCGATTAGATAGGATGCGGGGATACATTTTAGAGTTCCCATTATTTAAAGAGATTGGGTGGTACGAGCCACAGAGGGTTGGGTCCTTCCCTTTTTTAGGAAAGATAGCAATGTTGGTCTCTTCCCAAGACCCCGGGACCTGACCAAGCCCTTTAGAGGAATTAAAAAGATCCAGAATGATTGGGGCCAGAATGTGCGCGAAAGCCACATAAAATTATACAGGAATTTGGTCGGGACCAGAGGCCTTCCCTTAGCAATGGAGCTGATAGCGTCTTCTACCTCAGCCAATGTATGGGCTCTTGTAATCTAGACTAATGAGCATGGTTCAACATAAGGTAGAAATGCCACCCTATAAATTGGGGCAAAGCCTCAGTAGAAGCAAAGCAATCCTCTCGGTAGAGATCCTGATAGAACTGCCAGAATACCTCTCTGATGCCTGCAGGATCTAGCGCAAGCTCCCCTTTTTCATTCCTAATCTGCTGAATGGCATGCATATTAGCACTATCCTTAACTCAGAAGGAAAGAAACTGGCCCTCTCTTCACTGTTTTCAAAGTTCAGCAACTAACTGGCTGGGCGCATATGTTCTCCTAAGAGAAGCCTGCAGAATAGCCAGGTACCCTGTGAGAGATTCAATCCGCGGCCCATCCATGGTGATTATGCTATGCCTCAGGCTAGCCTCCAAAAAGCTACGGCTTGAGCAATTTTTGGTTTCCTCCACGGTAGCCACCCTCCGCTGATAGGCATCAATCATTCAGCTCTGTCTCACCCAAAGAGCCAGGTCTTGAGGCTCTTCCTGAAGGCTTGCAGAGTGGGTGAACATCTGATGCTGAGCGGGAGTTCGTTTCAGGTCTTTGCCACAATGTAGGAGTAGGCTCTTTAACCCATTCTGGCTCTGTGGATGCGGGGGATTCGGCAAGGGCGATGTCGGTGGAGCGGAGGCTTCTGTTGGGTGCGTAGAAGGAGACTCTTTTGTTGAGGTTTTGGGGTCCAGTGTTGTCGAGGGATTTGTAGGCGTGAGTGAGTAGCTTGAAGGTCACTATCTTCTCAATGGGGAGCCAGTAGAGGTCTTGTAGGTGCTGGGTGATGTGGTCTTGTCGTGGGATGCCGAGGATGAGCCTGGCAGCGGTGTTCTGGATGGTCTGGAGCTTTTGGAGCAGGGATTTGTTGATTCCGGCATAGAGGGCGTTTCCGTAGTCCAATCTGCTGGTTATGAGTGCGTGGATGACGGCCTTTCTGGATTCAGGGGGGATCCATTTGAAGGTCTTGTGGAGGATGCGAAGGTTGTTGAAGCACGTGGAGGAGATGGCATTGATCTGTCGGGTCATGGTAAGGGAGGAGTCGAGTATGATGCCGAGGTTGCGGGCATGGTCCGTGGGTGTGGGGGGGTGCCGAGGGCGGTGGGCCACCAGGTGTTGTCCTATGCGGAGGGGGTGGGTACGAGGACGAGGACTTCTGTCTTCTCCGAGTTGAGCTTCAGGCAGCTGTTCCTCATCCAGGATGCAACATCTTTCATTCCTTCCTGGAAGCTGAGTCTGGTGGTGTTGGGTTCCTTTGTGAGGGAGAGGATGATCTGGCTGTCGTCGGCAGAAGATACTATGCTGAGTCCATGCTGTCTGATGATGGCGGCGAGGGGGGCCATGTAGATGTTGAAGAGCGTGGGGCTGAGTGATGATCCTTGGGGAACTCTGCAGCTGACCTCTGTGGGTTCGGAGAGCAAGGGCGGGAGTCTGATTCTTTGGGTTCGGCCAGTGAGGAAAGAGCGGATCCAGTCGAGCGCGGTTCCCTGAATGCCGGCGTCATGGAGTCTGGCGATGAGTGTGCGGTGGGAGACGGTGTCGAAGGCTGCAGAGAGGTCAAGTAGGATGAGAGCGGCCATGTGGCCCTGGTTGAGGAGAGTGCGGATGTCATCTGTGGCGGCTAGGAGGGTGGTCTCGGTGCTGTGGTTCCTGCGGAATCCTGATTGGGAGGAGTCAAGGATGGAGTTCGCTTCCATGAAGTTTGTGAGCTGGATGTTGATGATTTTCTCAGTGACGTTGGCTGTGAAGGGGAGGAGAGAGATGGGTCTATAGTTTTTGAAGTCTGTCGGGTCTGCGGAGGGCTTCTTGAGTAGGGGCTTGACTTCTGCGTGTTTCCAGTCATCGGGGAATGTGCCGGTTTCAAAGGTGGAGTTGATGGTGCGTCGTAGTTTGGGTGCTATGGCAGCGGCGGCTCTGTGGAAGATGTGTGGTGGGCAGGGGTCTGTGGGGGCTCCAGAGTGAACATTAGAAGCACATTCATTAAGCGGATATAGTCTTCTTCCAAAAGCAATCTTCACTCAAATGTCCATCTTTGCATCCCTGAAGACTGAGAGAGCCCTCTTGATTGGATGAACAAAGATAAAGAATTGTGGTCAGATATAATTCTTCGATTAGGCAGAATCTTTGAAAGCAAGATCAGAGAATGGCTCACTAGAAACAAATCGATACATGAGAGAGTTTTATGGGGGGGCAGAATAGAACATAAAGCCAGGGTCGTTAGCTCTCTCATAATGCCATGGATCTATAAGTGCGTATGAGGACAGAAGCAGTTTCAGTGCTTCCCCCAATAATCCAGACTCGAGTAACCATGGTGTAGAATCCATTTTCAGACATAGTGCGCTGTTAAAATCCCCACAAATAATGAAAGACGATGGCCAGTGGTGGAGCTCAGCCAAGAGAAATTCAACAATTGTCGGGTCACCAACATTCGAGCCATAGACTACACAAATGGTAAAGCACATGCTATCTTTCTGAATAGTTGCAAGAAGCCACCGACCACCAGAATCAACCTTTTGCCTCACAATCCCCAATTTACTATCCCGAGCCAATATGCTACACCCCTCTGAGCTGAGGCAAAACAAGAAGTATATAAGATTCTGTAGCCAAACTCCTTTAGCAGTGATGTTTGTTCGGAGGTAGAATTCGTCTTACAAAGACAAAGAATTTGTGGCTTGAGAGTATATAGTTCTTCCCTGGCTATCTTGCTCTTATGAGGCACTGTAACCGCATTGATGTTCCAGGAGAGAATATGCAAAGGCTGACCAAGACCCCTATCATCACCATCCATTATCACTACATATCAAAATCCACGAGCTTTCCATAAGCAAACCTTGCATCTACTGCCTCTTCCCCTGAAGCAGGTCCCAAAAATCAGTTGTTACGATTATACCCAACCAAATTCTTTCTATCCAATTTTCACCAGCAGCCCATTCTAGTCCCTCAGCCGAGAAACAAAATCACAAGCACAAACTTTCACCAAATAGTTCCCCCAGTCACCCTCCCCAAACCCCAGCCCCCCCAACTAAGAGCTCGTCCCACACCCCACACTATGCCCTAAAATAAGGCCCAGTAACCACCAAACCCAAAACTTCCCACTAGATGGCTCAAGATCACGGACAGTCCCGGAGCTGAGCCCCCTCTGAGTTCATCTTAACCTAAAAACAAAATCGCACAACCCTCACCAATAGTGTTGTATTACGCTTTAGGTGTCCGTATATAGGTTTTCCTGAATCATGTCCTTATATATGCACAATTCGCAATGCCCTTATATAGGCATAGAATCCCTGTCCTTATTTAGGCATTAACCGTGCACTCCAAATACAGGCATGGTCACCGACATCCGTCCACCCTAACGTCACAACAAGTTCTTAGAAACCAGACCCTTAAGCTTCGGGAGTTCCCCTAGCACAGGACTATTGATTTCTCCAAGAACTCATCTATTATGTATGAACCATTATACCTTAAGGGTTCATTCCTGACGTCTTCCTCTGTCCGACTTCACGTCAATGCTAACATTCCAAGACACCTACCAGGTATAAATATACTTTCCCTTGCCCAAGCAAGTTAGAGGAGACCTCGACTTCAGAGGAGCCCGTATCCCGGCCTGACGCACTGAGAAGACGCTGTCATTCCTGCACGCAGATGAATCCAGCTTCCAGTGTTCTGACTCCCTTCGCAGGGTGTTAGAGTTCCAGGCCCGGCAAGAGATTCCCACCTCTCTCATTCTCAAGGTAAGGAGCTGACTAGAACCTAGAGGGACTCTTGGCATACTAGACTTAACATACTCTAGGTCTACCATACTTGAGAATACTCCACCTACTTCTACCTTTCCCTACACCTAGACTAGGTTAGGTACATTGGGGTAGAACTAGCTTAGAGACGCATTGTATGAGTACTCGCATTTTTAGCTCATATTATTTATGTACGTGAATATATGCTAAAAGATAATGCTAGCGCAGTATTATTTATTTCTACTGCTTACACTGTACATTATTTATCTTGCATACTGTCTTGTGATCATAACAGCACATATCTCTTACACGAGAAACAAGACTGTTCAATAAAACCCTTTTATTGAAACGCCCGTCTTTCCTTTCTGTGTAACTCTGTAGAAACTAAGCATGCACGATTGACTGAGTGAAACTGTTATCTATTGTTTCCACGATTCTGAGACGTGTTCCGATTCTAAAGGAAACAAAGTTGTCATGTTTTTCGGTTGCCAGAAACTACTCCCTTCTTGTTATTCAAGGAGTTTCTAGTGGCCTCTGAGCAAGCTGGCACAAGTAATTAAGTTTAATATACTCGATAGGGACATACCGACCTTAGTCCTATGTCAAGCCTATAGGTTATATTATTCCAATGCGCATAGCCTATTAGGGAAATAGGAACTACACTACATGGCGCCCAAACGATTGGTAAGGCAGTAATTTAACGCTAGATACTGAGTAACTCAGTCGTGCTTTTCTCAGAGACCCCTACTCACATACTCCATAAGAAGTCTGGAGTGGGTAGGGTTAAAATATCCGCCAAAGCTAAATAGGGAAGCAACCTATATATTAGTTGTTTGGTTTGCTCAACGTTGAAGGATACAGTATTCCAAAATATTGTGCACCTTATCTTTTGTTTCCTTGAAACTTGTTCTACATTTTTCAAAAAACAAATGTCCAACCGGGACAATGCCACCGAAACCGGTGGAGCTACGGCTGACCCAGTCATAGCAGTTTTTAACTTTACAGGTTTAAATGAACCTGAGGAGGGTGTTATAGACATCAATCCAAACTTAAGAAGAGCCATCACTCTAAAACTTATAAAACATGGCCTACCACCAAGAGGCGGAAGAGCAGTTTTCGTGATAGAGGCACACGAATCCTTTCAGACGGAGGTATTCTATTCATGGGTAATATTTCCTGAATCAAATTCAGTAACAAGACTGTTTCACTTCTACAAAGAAGATGAACCACCAGAGGAATATATTCCTTTCGAGGATATTGAAATTCCACTAACATACCAGGAGCATCAGCTCTGGTTTAAAGGCGCCCTAAAACATCACAGAAACATTACCAGGCTCGGTCCACTAGGTAGACCAGGAGCAACATGGCCGATTCTGGCCGGCTACACTCCTCACCCTGACCTCGAAATAATGTCAGACGAGGAACTACTTACTCAACTTACAGAGTTGATAAAAATGTACAGACAATTAGTCCAATATGTCATGCGGACTTTCACAGTCCAACCACCATTAACACTTCCAAATCAAACCCCTCAACAGGGGAATGCACTAAAAATTACACCACAGACTTTATACGCAGTCATGGGAAAAATGCCCACAAAACGTGAGCAAATTCCATTCTGGATAGCTCAAAAAATTACTCAAATAGAAGCAGTATTTCCAAATACTAGCCCTTATGAGAAACACAGAATCCTAACAATCTGTTTACCAATGGGGATCACACCACAACTGGAAGACTGCACCACTTGGGGCTCAGTCTTTGCTGCCATCTATACTAAAACACATGGTGTTCCGTCAATTGCAGTAATACCTGATGTCCTGAAACAAATTCAAAACGAATACGGGGCAGAGCCTGCTCTGAATTTAGGTATGAAATTACTGAAAAATTTCGACCAGGTCTCAACAATAATATTATCTAATATTAAGGGGAGGCAGCAGCAGTGGCGATCTGCCAACGATTAAGGAATTCGATGTTACAGAACATCAAACTGAACTACCCAGAATAATAGAACAATCTTATGCAGAATTAGGCAGAGATAGTTTGGGTGGAAGACCATTGAAGCCAAAACTATCTGAAAGTCCTGAGAAGGACTCTATTAAACAAACTCCTACATCTTCTAAAAAGAAGTGGGAAACTAATAAACATAATTCAAACGAGAAACGTTCTCAATCCCAAGGTAGGTCTCCTCAAAAGGAGCCCTCTGAAAGGAGGTATACCCTCAGGAATAGGGATAATTTAAGAAAGCCTGACAGGTATCAAGATACTGATACACGTTCCTCTCGTACCTTTCAGATATCGTCACAGACATCGGAAAGAAGAGGACGGTCAGAACATAGAGAAGAACGCGCGAAATCGAAAGACGACAAACACGTTCCGAAAAATAAATCAAAACCTCAATTCTCAAAAAAGAAGGTAGCAGGTCTGAAGATCAGACATGCCGAGGATACTGAGAACACAACTCAAGAACGGAGAATGGGCTCAGACAATGCTGGACAGTGCGGCAGAAGTCACAATAGCTCGCCAGAACCTGAAGGAACTTCTGGAGATAGTGGACTTGAATGAGTCCATTACAGTTGAGACTGTAGACAGGGTTAGTACTCCACAAACGTTATATGAAATAACACTCCGGATGGAGGGAGACATACCTAGACAGGTGAAAGCACTCTTTTGGAAAAACTTTCAAGGGGTTATGACATACTTCTAGCAGAAAAAGACTGGCCACCTCAATTTGTCAGGGAGTGCCCACATGGCGAAGACATTATTATGCCTGCCTTCTCTAACCATATTCCAATTCACCTAAAAAAAACTGATGCCAGGAAATGGGCAGTTGCCCAGGCCCCAGCGTTATACAAAAATCATGTAGGATGGGATGAGGACTCACCTCACCATAAAATACATCTAAAAAATGAACCTACTGCACAAAGGCAGTACCCAATAAAGCAAGAAGCTAAAAAACAGGTCAGGGAGATCTTAGATCAACTTGAATACCAAGGGGTGATTGATACATGCACCTCTTCAATGAACAATCCTTTGTTTCCTGTCTCCAAACTAGACAATACATATCGTCTAGTTTTGGATTAGAGACACTTAAACACTTGTTCTAAAACATTTGCAGTGCAAAATGCACATAGTACAGCATTAATGAATAACATTGTGCGTAAAAAATATAAAACGACATTGGATATCTCAAATGGTTTCTTTTGTCAAAACATAGCACCTGGAAGCAGGTACTTAACAGCTTTCTCAATAATGGGGACCCAGCGTCAATTTTGTCGACTCCCACAAGGGTTCAAGAACAGCCCGGGGTTATTCTCAGCGAGGGTAACGGAGTTACTACAAATTTATGATAATGAGGCATTGTCATATGTCGATGACATCTATCTGACAGACGATGACCTGGACAAACACTTGAACAGGGTGAGTACCATTATACTGGGCTTCGCCTCTGAGGCTATAAGTTCAACTTTAAAAAATCCAGAATTGCCCATCTCAATGTCCTTTTTCTAGGATATGAGCTTTCAAGTGAAGGCAAGAGATTGGCAGCTAACTTTTTAGAAAGGTGTGCGCTGCTCCAACCTCCAAAGACGCTGAAAAATTTACAATCCATCCTGGGTTTCCTAAATTTTGGAAGAACTTACATTCTAAACTACGCAGAAAGGGTTAAACCTCTCTACGCATTAATCAAACCTGATTTTTCAATCAAGAATTGGACACATGAACACACAGAAATCTTGCGTTCACTCCAAGCTAACATGTTAGCAACAAATCACTTACAAACACGCGTAAGTCAACGCAACTTAGTGATCCGAATAATTTCAGGTCAATGCGGATTCACCTACTTAACATTTAATGAGGGTGAAAAAGTACCAATTGCATACAAATCTCATTTGTATACACAAGCAGAAATGCGCTTCACTTCAACTGAAAAAATACTGACAGCAGTTCAAACCGCTGTAGCAAAAGAAAGAGCTCAAGCCCAAGGGAAACGCATTATTGTCGTAACCCCAGTTCTGGCCTTAGAGGCGGTAACTAAAGCGAGCATTCCAAATGCTAAAGCATTACATCCTAGATGGATACAATGGGTTAATTCTCTTTCTGCAACAGATGTTGACTATGTTTTTGATCCTGATTTAAAAACACAAGTGTTCCTGCAATATGAACATGAATGTCCTCTGCCCACTGAGATTCTGCCTCTCGATCAGTACGAATTCATAATTTACACTGACGGATCCGCACAACCCGCAACAGGGAGTAAGCAAGCTTACAGTGCAGCGTGTGCAATCGTTAAAGGTTGCATGCGCGATGGCAACTTCAGACCTATGGTCACAAAAACCCAATCTCTAGGAGATTGCACAGCTCAGCGAGCTGAACTACAAGCATTCAAACTGGCACTTGAAAGTACAGATCGAGAATTCCCCACACTCATAGTGTGCGATTCTTTCTTCTGTGTGCAGTCGTATAATGATTATATACAAACTTGGCTTGAAAATGGGTTCAAAGATGCAAAAGGTGGCACAATAAAGCATAAAACGCTTTGGGAACAAGTAGTTCAGTTAAAAAGCGAACTACCAAAGGCTCACGTGATTCATACACTGAGTCATCAACGTGATGGCGTTCACGTTGCAGGGAATTCATTGGCTGACGAAGCCGCAAAGGGGCTGTTCAGACGACTTCCGTAGCTGCGATCACTCGTTCAAAAACGAGAATAGACAGTGAGATAATGTTGGCTGTCAATGCTACGAGCAAAGGCAGTGGTGCAGCGTTACCAAAAAAGTTTCCACTCAAGTACTCTTATGTAATTGATGCGAACAACGTTCCTTTTGCTCGAATCCCGGGAGTGGGGGATAGGGTAATTCCAAACAAGGAACGTAGATTAGGACTAATCCTAGCAGCACACGAAGGGATAGCCTCTGCCCATGCAGGCAATTCTGCAACAGTATCTTTACTGAAACAAAGATATTGGTGGCCTGGCATTAGGAAACAGACCAAGAACTATGTTCTGGAATGTGAAATATGCCAACAGATGAAAGTCTCCACAGTGAAACGTCCTGCGCAGACACCCCTGTTAATTTCAGACAAACCATTAGCTTGTGTTTACCTGGACCACTGTGGTCCCTTGCAAAGGGACGGTAACTATAAATATTTAATGGTCGCAGTGGATTCTTGCTCTAGGTTCCTATGGATATGGCCTCAGTGCTCGGCTGATTCTTGAACTGTTATAAAAGATTTGCGAGTCTTTATCGGCACATACGCAATAGGCACGCTACATTCTGACCAGGGCCCTGCGTTTAGCTCTCGAGCTTACAAAGACGCCATGGCCAGTCTGGGCGTTGCATTGCGGTACTCCTCTCCATTTCATCCTGAGGGAAATTCTGTTGTGGAAAGGAAAAACCGGGACATAAAGCAGTCTATAACAGCTAGGGTATTAGGTTCGGGTGATGGGTGGGTCAAACATCTTTATGGGGTCCAACGCTCATTAAATAATTTGCCAAGAAGTTCTCTAGGGGGGGTCACTCCATATGAGGTCCTATTTGGGACAAGAATGTGGGTGCCAGATCTAGAATGTAGAGGCACAGTGGTGGAAAATAAACCCTTTGATATCAAAGATCGTTTGGCTGTTTTACAGGATCTAAATGAACTAAGATCGAAACAAAGCAACGTATTCCTGCAGGCAACCACCACTGGGGAAAAACCGGCGGTCCCAGCAAGGCCTGTCTGGATTCCAAAAGTTGGGGATCTAGTCAGAGAAAAATTTGCGGACAAGAAGGAATTTGGACCTTCTTACAGACAACTAGTACCTGTCCTAGCCATACACGGAACAAGAACAGTACTTCTGCCGCCCCTTGCTGGAAAAAAGGAGAAAAGATTTGTGTCCATCGACCTCATCAAACCACAGTAAGTGGCCAATACTAAATAGTAGGCCTCGTGGACTCCGACCTAGTAGCAGACACACTCCTCTCGCTACTATCCAAGAGGTTCAGACTGAAAGACTGATAACCATCGAGAATTCAGCAGTAACAGATGAAGGACTGAGCAACAATGCTATGGAACTCATCCCTCTTGAAACTCAATTAACAGTTCGTCCAAATACACCTGTCTACACCAATGTAACAAGTGTTCAACTTGTTCCAGTGATTTCTACAAATCCTGATGCAATTCCAACAATTGACAGAACTGCTTCTGGCTATTTCATTAACTTTGATACGTTTTCTAAGGATCTGAGTGAGCCTGAGACGTTGCCAGCATCAAAAACTTTTAAACAACAAGTACAAGACCTTTTTCATTTTTTGAGAAAGACTTATCTGGTTTCACCGTGGATTGAACTCTGGGTTATTTCTGGAATATTTTTCTTCCTGCTTTGGCTAGCTTTGGTTATGACTATGAGTGTGCTTATAAATGGCAGATACATCCATTTGGACACTGAAAGAAAAGAAGTGAACTTACTTTTAAAACCACACAAATCATCCCATCGTGAAACAAGAGACTTGTCTGCAGTGAACATCACAGCCGTTCCTATACAGGATGGTATAGTGTGGGACAAAACAGATTTCGATATATTCGGCCCTACGGAACATTTGAACATTCCACATTTATTTAAGATCTCACTAAGTGATTTTGTTTCATCCAGTACCTATTCTGATGATTGGGACTTTGAAACTGTAAATAACATGATATTTGACCTAGAAAAGTCTGCTGCATTTTCTAATAATGAATATTTAGAGGGTTCATCAGACTATGAACAGGTGTATTGTTATAACCACTATGGTCATCATTTTTTGCATAAATCTGCAACACCTAGAAATGTGTTTATGTTTAACCAATGGGAGCATTGTCCTACACCACCAAAAGGTAGTTCAAAAACATTTGCTAAAAAGTTTCCATATTTTTCAGGATACAATACATCTGATCCAGAAACATTTTACTACAAAAATGTAAACAAAACAGGACTGAAAATGATGTTAACAAATACAAAACAGATTTACTCTGCAGCATTTATTGCCCAACTGTCTAGACATGGTTTCGACTTGTGGAAAGAGACAATAGACACAAAATCTGTCTGGGGTACTAAAGATTGGCAAGTGCAGGGGATAGAAGCTTTGTTTAGAGCCTGTATCGTCCCTCAGCAAATTATATTTTTGAATGACACGGTCCAACAAACGTCTTGCCTTGGGTTAGCCAAGATCAAAGACATGAAAACACCTTCTGTACCAACACCTGCAAGTGATAACAATACACAGGCAGCGGTTACAGTTGACACAATACTACAACTCAACAGAACAAATCCGGATTGGAGAAAATGGTTGATCTGGCCCACAGACACAAACAACTGTCAAGAGAGATTCCTGAATAAAACACAGGGGTTTACTATTCATAGGCCAGACCCACGATACGTCCAAAGACAGCATCCGGGGGTAGTAACAACATACAGTGTAGGAAAATTATGCCTCGATTGGCTGCAAAAATCTACACTTAAGGATGTGAAACAACACTTATCTTTACTTAAAGGAGACGCAGACCTTAGGGAATTCTTGCTTGGACCGAGAAAACCGCGTCAAAAACGTTTCATATATGCCGGCATCTATGCTGCTTATAATGAAGCATGGAAGGTGTCACAGATGGAGGCCGCAGAACGAATACGTGAACTTGATCGTATTAACTTAGAGAAAACTCTCTCTGTGGTCGACAATGGGTTAACAACTTTGTCCTCCAGAATTTATTCATTGGACAGTATTGTATCCTCTGCTATCGACATACTGGAACAAGATTTAGCCATGTTACAACAAGGCCAATCTCAGTTGCGTTCTATTATGTTATTAAGCTGGACGCTGCAATCTTTGCATGCGGGCTCTGTGCCTTGGCGTTTTATCAACACGACGGCTCTGTTTGCAGAATACAATCTAACAGATCGAACTGGCACAAAGGGGAGCAAAGTATACAGTACTGAGCATTGAAAAACTTGAAAAATTACCATTCACAGTGGCAGAAAAACCAGCTACAGAATGGCTTATTCATGGCAAAATTAGTCTACCTGTGACTACTTTTCAGTTTCAGTATTGCCTTAAACAGATGCAAGCAGGCAAATATGAAAGATTGGGTAAAGAATACATTAAGACATCCTGGAATTTACCTTACACACATAGATGTTGGAGTGGGGATCGTGAAGTGTTTCTGAGCGGTACACACTGTGAAAGTGCACTAAGCGGTTCACTAATTTGTCAGGACATATCTTTACACGTGGCTTGTAATGGTTCTGTGGCAAATTTGTCCTGCCACCAGCAGGGTACACCAGCTGCTGTGATTAATCCAACGTTTGGCCAACTTTCTAATGGGAGTTACCTCATGTTGAATGATCAGAGTTGCTGTGGCATGTTGCCAGGCATCCCATATCTAGTAACGGTCAACTCCAGGGTCACTTGCTGTATGCAAGTATTGTTTGCCCCAATAGACACAGTCAGGGAGTCGCCTTTATGGCCTTCGTTGAATGTCTCTTTTATACGATTTGATACTTTAAGCAGAATGAAAGCATGCTTATACAACAATCAGTGCCTTTGACCTCGGCCAAAGAAACCTATGATCTACAAGTTGCAAGGACTTCTGCTGAGATACAGGCTTCAATTCGTACAAACTGCCCTATACATTTCGTAGAAATGATAGGACGTATCTTTAACATGTCTGATACAAGCGGAATTGTACATGTATTTAAGACCATCTGTTCCGGACTATTAGCACCTTTCTAGGCTGTTCTCGGAATCATCCCAAACTTCGCACATTCGGTGTTTGGTGGTGTGCCGTTAATTCTAGCACTTGTTGCAGGAATTCTGTTTCTATTCCTCCTACTACGCTATGGCAAGCCTATTCGCCAACATCACTCCGAGCGATGTGGAGAAAGCTCTCCTTGAACGGAAATGCAGTGAGCGAATAGTACAGCTTTTGGGCATGCCTCGTCTACGGGAACTTAATACAACGTGGTTCCTGTCATTCAGACCAATCTGGCAAGATTGCATCTTACCTGTTCTACGCTGCCTGTTTAGCGGTGAAGAATGCGTGTTAGACACCTGTCTAACACTCCCATCAGTCATGCCAACGGATATCGATACTCTGCTGGACCCAATAACGGCCCATGCTGTGTGTTGTCCCCAGAGGCTACCAATCCTGATGACGGCATTCATTGAGATCTCACAGACGCTCCCGGCTGCTGCTGAGGTACGAGATGGATCAACAGGCACACAGGTAACAATGGACGCGATCATTGCTTCTTCTGCTGAAGGCGATGTTTCTCATATCTGTGCAATTAACCTTCTGAACGAGGTGGTCCAAATGTCACCTACTTCGGTGGATGATATTTTGGCTACGGAAATAGATAATCTAATGTTTACGCCAGACCCATACACTGACTTTGATTCGGCTCACAGTGTACCAGGGCAACAATTAAATTTGGCCTTCATATTTTCATAACTTGGAACTATTCCCAGAAATTGAACTTTTTTCTTTAAATTCTTTTTTTTTTTCCCTCGATAGAAATGACATGGCAAATGAACAATCTGCTTACAGTAGAACTAGTCTTATAAAACGGACTTCTTTGAATACTTCCAGGGACACATTGTCACCTTACTTGTCTAACATTTCATTTAATTCCATGATATGCAATGGCTTTGATATTGAGAACTTATCGACCATTTCGTCATATGTATATATTTCTGTTTCATTCACGTTGCATTCTACTTCCATTATATGCTTAGAATGAAAACGATGCTTTAAATGTACAGTACCTATTGCATTTCAACAGTTTTGAGCTTCTTTTAAAATGCTTTTAGAAATGTTTTTAGCAACATGTGGTACTCAATTTTATGTTTAGCATTTAAATGTTTAGCATTTAGTATTATCGTTCATTCGAAAGTGGAGTGGGTGTTGTATTCTGCTTTAGGTGTCCGTATATAGGTTTTCCTGAATCATGTCCTTATATAGGCACAATTCGCATTGCCCTTATATAGGCATAGAATCCCTGTCCTTATTTAGGCATTAACCGTGCACTCCAAATACAGGCATGGTCACCGACATCCGTCCACCCTAACGTCACAACGAGTTCTTAGAAACCAGACCCTTAAGCTTCGGGAGTTCCCCTAGCACAGGACTATTGATTTCTCCAAGAACTCTTCTATTATGTATGAACCATTATACCTTAAGGGTTCATTCCTGACGTCTTCCTCTGTCCGACTTCACGTCAATGCTAACATTCCAAGACACCTACCAGGTATAAATATACCTTCCCTTGCCCAAGCAAGTTAGAGGAGACCTCGACTTCAGAGGAGCCCGTATCCCGGCCTGACGCACTGAGAAGACGCTGTCATTCCTGCACGCAGACGAATCCAGCTTCCAGTGTTCTGACTCCCTTCGCGGGGTGTTAGAGTTCCAGATATGGCAAGAGATTCCCACCTCTCTCATTCTCAAGGTATGGAGCTGACTAGAACCTAGAGGGACTCTTGGCATACCATAGTTGGGGTACTATACTTAACATACTCTTAGTATACCAGACTAGAGAATACTCCACCTACTTCTACCTTTCCCTACACCTAGACTAGGTTAGGTACTTTGGGGTAGAACTAGCTTAGAGACGCATTGTATGAGTACTCACATTTTTAGCTCATGTTATTTATGTACGTGAATATATGCTAAAAGATAATGCTAGCGCAGTATTATTTATTTCTACTTCTTACGCTGTACATTATTTATCTTGTATACTGTCTTGTGATCATAACAGCACATATCTCTTACACGAGAAACAAGACTGTTCAATAAAGCCCTTTTTATTGAAACGCCTGTCTTTCCTTTCTGTGTAACTCTGTAGAAACTAAGCATGCACGATTGACTGAGTGAAACTGTTATCTATTGTTTCCACGATTCTGAGACGTGTTCCGATTCTAAAGGGAAACAAAGTTGTCATGTTTTTCGGTTGCCAGAAACTACTCCCTTTTTGTTATTCAAGGAGTTTCTAGTGGCCTCTGAGCTAGCTGGCACAAGTAATTAAGTTTAATATACTCGATAGGGACATACCGACCTTAGTCCTATGTCAAGCCTATAGGTTATATTATTCCAATGCGCAGAGCCTATTAGGGAAATAGGAACTACACTACAATAGTACAAGTGAAATTTTTAGCCTATGAATAGTGGCCGAACCACTTGCGGGGTGCACACCTGACCAGTACAAGATAGCAGGCAACACCAACACCTTCTAAAAAAACGCCTCTGCTAGGAGCCATCCTGCCTAGAAAAAGAAAAGAGAGGCTAAGAATAAGAAAACAACAAAAAGAGAACAAAAACTCAGTTTCCAACTCGCCATTTGGCTAGCAGTTCCAAAATCTTTGGGCCATCATAGCAGAAATAAGCTTGACCATCAAGTCTAATACACAGTGTTGCTGGCTCCATAAGAGAAACTGTTGCCCCGATCTTCTGAAAAGCCGGAATATGTTCCCAGAGCTGCCAATGCCTCAACACTGTTTGATGGCAGAAATCTGATTGAACAAAAAATTCAACTCCACAAGCCTTGATAGGTGACTTAGGCAAGGTCACTTGGTAAATATCCTGTCATAGTATAACATTTCCTACATAGATGAGAATGACACGGGGATAACGGGAGGACCCACCCTTAATGGGACGCCTAATTGGAAAATGATGTGCCGTCTGTATCATACTTTCCATGTACCAGTCACTCAATATAGGGAAAGATTCTAGGAGCAGACTGACAACATCACCTGCTGCCCCTCTGGGATACCCAAAACTCTCAGATTATTCCTCTGTGATATGTTCCCCGGATCTTCAATCCTATATGAAAGACTAGAAAACTGAGAACTGTGCTGGAGAATAGATGATCGATTCTCTTCAACTGCTGTGCGAAGGGAAGCCTGGGAAGTCTCCACCTCCCCAAGGCGGGATTGAATAATGTTCATGTTCTTTGACAACTTTCTAAGAACTACCTGAGTCTTTAAATGGGCAGACTCCAATGCTTGAGAAACTTTCTGATATTGTTCCCTGTGCTGTAGGAGAAGGTTGTAAATGGCAATCTCGGTGGGGGCATCCTGGTCAAATGATATTCTCGGTGGGGGTTTTCCCCCAGAGGCCAAATCCTTAAAAGTAGGCGGATTAAAGCAGTTTGGAATGGCAGAAGGAATAGGAACTATTGGCAAAGAATTAGTAGGCGTTAGCTCAGACCCATCAGGATCCCAGAACAGCTCCTCCTTGCCTAGTGGAGAAACAGGGTCCAGAACCCCCTGTTCAAAGCAGTCGTAACTATGCCCTCCAGCTGGGTAGCAGACTTACCCCAGGTGCCACTCGAACTCACCAGGGTGGCCGAGACAGCAGCAGGGGCTAAAGCACCTTCAGGCAAAGAGGATTTCCTCACGGACTATGGGTGAACGGTATGGTTTTGACCATGTTGATCATCATTATCGGACATGCTACCAGACTGTGAGAGAGAGAAAAGGCCTCCTGAGCATCTGTCCCCGAGGGAACAAGAGCCAGAGATGATGCTCCTGAAGTGGGTGCTTCACTAAGCTGACTATGCAATGTGGACCTGCACATTTCTGGTTCGGGCTGATGGGCCTTCCTTGCATCCACAACCTCCACATCGACCACATCCCACTGAACCACGATACCGTCTGTTGAGACACGATAGGGAACCTCTGTTCCCAGAATGTGAGACTCCACTGGCGCAGTGTTGAAGATCAGGAGGGGAGAGCTAGTGCTCCCAGATAGCTTTGACGAGCTGGGCCCAGTATGAGAATCTGAAGGAAGAGCCATAGTCCACAGTGTTGCCTCCAGGGGCACCACTTTATCCCCATTATTCTTTGCGGCAGCCGGGAGAGGGGCAACATAGTAATCCAGAGTTTTCTGAGAGCGTAAGGACACCCCTCCATGCCCTGCCCCTGTAAGATCAACAATGGGCAGAGCTGTACCGGAATTACTGGGGAAAACAGCTTCAGGTTCAGCGCCTTGAATCTTACAGGCCAATTCAGGCAGACTCAGGCCTTCCCCAACAGAGTCCAATGAGTGAGGGGCAGCAGTGGAGAATTGTGCAGAACTTCTAGGCCCCCCAAGACCATCAGGATTATTAGAATTATTGTCACTCAGCTTTCTCGGGAGAAGCTGCTTCCTTCCGAGCCTTTGTGGAGTGTGAGAACCAGCCCCCACACCCCCTTTTTTGTCCCCTTAACCGGCATTCCACCCAATGTGTAATACAGCATTTCAAGTGAAAATGCCCAAAAGTCGAAGAACTCGCAGGTGTTCCTTGCGTTCAGCTCTTGCTGAAATCGGAGCCCTTCAGGAGATTTAAACAGAGAATCAATCTGGCTAGCAGCCCATCTGATGGTTGCAAGGGAAACAATGTAGCTTATATATCCTAAAAGCCTCCCCAGGCTGCCGTGTGTAAACCAGCCACATAGAGACTAGCTCTGCACTTCCCAGGTGTGCTGCTGGGAATGCTCCCGCTATAAGGAAGAGAGCCTATTATTTACAAACTAGGGACAATAAAACCAACCTAGGAGTCAGAGTCATGCTCAGTCACTATGGTTACACCTATGTGACCTACAATGAAGGACAAACCATTTCAATTGCTTAAAAGTCTCACTTCTATTCCCTGGCTAAGGCATGTTTTGGTACCCTTGAAAACATCCTGATGGTTGTACAAACAGCTATCTTAAAGGGACCCCTTTGGCACAGGGAAAACATATCATCATTGCTTCTCCCGTACCGGCAATACAGGTGGCCAATATGGCAAGCATTCTTAATGGTCGTACCCTACACTCAAGATGGGTAGAGTGGGCCTCTTCTTTAATCACAGTGGATGTAAAGTTTAGTATGCTCCCTCTCTTTGCACAGAAGCTTTTGTTCAATATGAACGAGATGTTGCTCCGACTCCAGCCACTTTACTCATTGAGTCTTAACAGAGCATCTCCTACACAGATGGCTCTGCCCAACCTGCGGTAGGAACAAAATAGAAATACTCCACAGCCTGCGCTGCAGCACAAGGTATAGTGAAGGTTACTGAATTCCTCCCACAGCGTAACCACATTGCAATTTTAGGTGAAAGTACTGCACAGCATGCAGAATTACATTCCCTGCTACTTGCATTACAAAAAGACTGACTCATGAGTTCCAACACTTATTGTGTCCGACTCATCCTTTTGTGTGCAAGGCTACATTGTCAATTTTCAGCATTGGTGGTTGAATGGATTCAAGGATTCAAAGGGAAAACCTATAAATAATAAACAACTTTGGGGAAAGGTAGCTGTCTTATAAGATAAGCTTCCATTGGTCCATGTGAGACACACTTTGGGCCATCAGCGTGATGGCATTCATGCCAAAGGGAACTGTGCAGCAGATGTAGCAGCAAATACTGTCAAAATACCAGCCTTAACCAGATATCAAACAAAGACCGTCACAGATATTTTAACAGCCATAAATGCAATCAAACAAGCTGGGAACCCTCCTGCAGATTTCCCTCCTAAATACTCCCACATCCTTATTTCAGATAACATTCCTGAAGTCACAATACTTGTAGTGGGAGACAGAATAATACCTAATTGTCTGTCTAGATTAGATTTAATCAAAGAAGCACATGAGAGATTGGCATCTGCACATGCAGGAATCAACACAACCATAGCAATATTACAGCAACGCTTCAGGTGCCTAGTTTATAAAAACAGACTTGGGATAATGTTAAGCATGGTGCCATTTGGTAACAAATTAAACCATCCACTTTATTAAGACCCTCGCCAATTCCCCTCATGATTTAGAATATCCCCTTCTAGGTGATTTATTTGGATCATATCGGTCCCCTCCATTCAGCTAACTGATATAAGTACATATTGGTGGCTATTGATTCATCTTCTCAATTCCTATGGTTTTGGCCACAGAGAAATGGAAGCGCTTCTGCAGTAGTAAAAGATTTGCAGGGCCTAGTGTCAATGGGAACAGTTATTTCATTCAGATAACGGTCCAGCGTTTGCCTCTAAGGCTTGCAGGGATTCAATGTCTGCTCTAGGAGTTTGTCTGCAATTCGGCAATCTGTTCAAAGCTGAATTAAACAGCATTGTAGAGAGAGCCAATTACATGATTAGCTTTGACTACTAGGGTGCTAAGTTCAGGTCTCAGTTAGTACCATAATCTGTATGGATGGAGTTCAGAGAGCATTAAATAACTTCCCTAGACGAATATTGGGAGGAGGCACATCATACAAGATTCTTGTTGGAGTTCCTATGTATGAGCATGGCTTAGATAATTCTGAGGGGAGGAGGATTAAGATAAATTTGACTTGGAGAAATGTTTAAATGTTTTGCAGAGAATCCAAGAAGTCAAAGAAAAGCTGTCTAACACAAACAACTCTGACGCCTCCACCTTTGAAAAGAGGGTTATCACTGCTGCTGATGGATGGGTTCCCAAGGTTGGGGACCTAGTTCGGGAGAAAATCCATGACAAGCAAGCTTTTGAACCATCTTATAAATCACCCGTCACTGCGCTTGGGGTAAAAGGAAACAGAACTATGATTCTGCCTCCTCTGCCTGCCTCTATCGACCAGTTTAAAAAACACAATGTAGCCAGTATCTACAGCTGACCGCCGTAGACACCAAGAAGGATTCAGAGTAGCACCTCCCAGCCTCTCCCTAATCTGAATACTCAAACCCCTGAACCAAGCAGTGACATTTCTAGCTCGACTTTCCAGCTGGGGATATTTGAGCTTAACACTCTATGCAGAACATTGAGTGCAACAAACACAGCTGATGCTGCCACTATGACAGTGGCTACTGTCTAACATAATTCCATGATTTACTATGAAATTCCACCTGACGCTAAGTCATTTGAACTGGTACACTTTTGAGAGCCTTAAGAGACCAACACTATTGAAAATGACTCTGAATATTTCACAGGAGACTTTTCAACCCCTTCTACAGTCACTCATTGCCAGAGACGCTTCCATGCTTGTCAGTGGTTTTGTGATAAGTGTTTGATTCCTCCGTGGTCCTATGCTTTGATAATTTTTGGAACTTTTCTTTTCATCATGTTGTTATCAACAATACTCGTTGTTCTACTGCTACTGAATGGACACTACGTCCCTGCAAGTACAATTGCCTCGCCTGTGGTTTGTGACCTACAGCCATACTCCTCATCCCACAGAGCCCAAAAAGGTCTCTATGCTGCGAACATTACAGCTTATCTGTACCTGAGAGCATAGCCAGGGAGAAGGTTCCATATCAAATTATGGGACCTACTGAGACATTGAAATTGTCTTATGTGATAAAGGTTTCAATGAATGATGTATAATACCCGGTTCTATTTCAGATGATTGGGACATTGAAACTGTTAAAAGAATGATGTCTGATTTACAGGCATATGTTACTTTGAATAATGATGATCCTTAGTTGAATTCAAAAAATTACAAAGAAATGTATTGTTATCACCATTATGCACAATATTTCATACATAGGACTAGCTAGCCTAGAGAAATCCACAATTGAACACAGTGGGAACATTGTGAGGCACTGCCTCCAGATAGTCATTATAATTTCTTAAAGAATTCCCTTACTCCCAGACTGCTGACAGATCCCACCCTTCACCCTTCAGCCTTCTATTTTACACAGAAGTCACTCCAGCTTCCAAAAAATCTGATCACTACCAACAATCTGATTTACTCCACTGAGTGTAATCAAAATCTGGCTATTCAAGGATATGAGTATTGGAAAGCAAATGTTGATGAAAAAAGTATTTGGGAAACCAAAGTTTGGCAGATCCAATGCAAAGAAGCCTTATTTCAAGCCTGTATTATAGAAAGAAGTATTCTTTCTAAACAAAACTATCCAGCAGACTACTTGTCTGTGGTTTGGAACAATGAAGGACTTCAAAAAACCTTCTATTCCAAAAGTCAGTCTGACTATGTTCAGTAATTGGCAATTTCAAATAAATATGTTTGAATCAGAAAATAATGATATGATACAAAATGGAACCTATACTTACCATATGGCCTTATGATTCTAATACCTGGATGCAGCGTTTCCTTTCCAATACTCCTGGACCTAAAATTCATAGCCCTGACCCTAGGTACAATACACAAATGCCCATAGTAGTTACCAGACATAGTGTAGGTAAGCTATGCCAACAATGGTTAGAGTACTCTAGTCTTTCAGCCGTGAAATTAATGAAAACATGGATATTTTGGACTTTCTTCTGGGAACATGTCCTAAAAGAAATTAAAGATTCCTTGCCACAGGAATATATGCAATTTACTATAATTAAATAAATATTCAGTGAAAAAAGCTGCAGAGCAAATTAAGCAAATAGATCAAGAAAACATGAAAGTAGTTTGTAAAGCTATAGACCATGGAATGCACACACTCTCTAAAAAAGTGTACTCATTAAACCACATTTTGTCCTCAACCTTAAAGGAGACCTGAATTTATTACAACACAGGCAGGCTCAGTTCAGAGTAATTATGCAACTAAATTCGGCATTACAAACACTGAGAAAAGTTTTCGTGTCTTAGCAACTTCTCAATGAAACAGCCCTGTTTGAACCATAAAATGTGACGCTCATGCAAAAACAATGCTATGAAGGAATCCACATACACCCTATTAAGTATAGGGATAGTTGAAGATACACTATTTACAGTCAGTGCCATTCATTCTCTTGCCTGGTTAATACGCAGTATTATTTTATTGCCCAATATAACCATTCATTTTCACAACTGTAAAAAATATAAATCCATTGGCTGGTTTGAAGCTATGCACAATTCACAATTGTTCCATTGACAGATATTTCCCTTTTCCTATGTCTGTTTAAATAAAACTGAAGATGAGCCTGTGTATATCGGTGCAGCAAATTGTGGAATTCCCCTTGGACACTCCCCTCTGTTTGACACCATATCATAGCACGGAATGTGTAGCACTTTGATGCCAGGGTTGTTTTTTATCTGTTTCCCCCATTGCATCCATTCCCTCACACCACGAACTTCTGAATAATGGTTCTCATTTATTTTTAAAAAATGTTACTTGCTGTGGGTTGGAACCCATCCAACCATACCTGATAACAGTTTCATAACAATACAGTGTTGTGGAAGGAACTTGTATCCTCCACCTGGAAATATCATTAGGAACATTCCTTGGCCCAGTATAGGTATGAATTCTATGCATTTTGATGAGCTAAACAAGCTATTGTCTGTTCTGTTGCAAAAAAGAAGTCACTTTGACTTTAGTAGTTGATGTTTAGAATCTGCAGACAGACAGAACTACTTCAGAAAAATTCTGAGGCTGTTACATACAAAATACCCAATGCTTTTTGCAGATATCGCACAAACGGTATTCAATTTTTCCGTGACAACTGGTGTTGTTCATCTTTTCAAGAATATTGGATCTAGTCTGGTGACTGGATTTAAAATAGTATTTGGACTGATTCCGGCATTTTTTCATTCTTTGTTCTTCTGCCTTTTTGCAGGAGTTCCAATCATCATACTGCTAATCGACTGTGGTATCATCATCTTTCTCCTGTTGTGACAAGGAAATCAAAAGCATGTAGAACACGTATCCAGCTGAACAAAGCTTCAGAGGGACTCTAGGACGCTACATGGGACATGCTTGGCTATCTGAACTCATTGAGCACTGGATGCTCACATTTCGTGTAAAACATATGTTCTGGTGCATTAACTGTCCAACTGAAATCATCTTTGACTTACATCTGGAACAGACCCTAGTGGCTTATCTTGATATGGAAGCAATTATTCAACCTCTGCTTGAGCACTGGAAGCAATGCCAAGCAATGTATCAGTCCCTTCTCCTGGATACTACCTATGATGGAGCAATATCACCAGTGGCACTTTTCGATGCAACTCTTGAAGAATGGCTTGCCTTGCTGTTATCTTTCAAGTCCCTTGGAAGGGAGCTGTAACTACCATTGAGTGCCCAAGATGAGCAACCAATTGCTGGTCCATCAAACACACAGATGATCAACTATGAACGTGCTCTGTATGCACACCTTGATGCACATAATCTCTGTCTGCCATTCATACACTTATGTCCGAAATTTCAATTTCTGATAAGATTTAGTATATAAGGACTACCACTTTACCACTTGTCAGGAGAGGTCGTTCGCCCAGATTATTGCCTGAAATTCTGCAAAAGATCGTCTCACCTTCTGCCAGCACACTTCGCACTTCGTATGCTACATCTCGCATGAAGCTGATAAAGTCATCCCTATGTCCAGGACGAAGACGGACCTACTGCAACTGTAGCATCTGTTTGACCTTCACAGGTACACTGTCTTCACACCTATGCTGATAAAGACTGCCTTTGCAGTCAAAAAGGTATGCAATGCGTCTCTTCTCCCTAAGAAACTCTAGACAGCAAGCTATTCTGCCTTCCATGCTCTCTTAAGTATAGTGTATAGAAGCAGGCATTAGGGAGTTAGGTTTTAGATGACATTTTTAAACATGCTAGAAATGTTCACTTTATTCTCCTTATTTATAAATTACCTTTTTGCTATTTTATAATATTCTGTGTAGTTTTTTTTATGTACTAACAAACAGATTGTTCCTGTAGTAATACATTTTTTTAACTTAACAGTATTCTTTCTTCTTAGTACACTGTGTGTGATACTGTAAATAAAGAAAAATGGTTAGTTGCTTTTTCCACAGTGCACCGATCCCTTCATGGGATTGTTAGTAACCCAAAAGCAATGCTTCTATCTCAATTACACATTGAATAGCATTTTGTGAGGCTACAATTACTTGCCTTTCACAATCATCCCTGGTGCTTTGAACCAAGTTCTCCCGTGTCAACTGTGGGTGGAAAAGTACACCTTGTAGAGTTATGCCAAAGTCATAACTTAAGCCACAATTTCTTGATATCACAAAATGTATACAGCCTTCATCTTCCCATTGACATTAAGGCAGAATATTATCCCATATCACCTGTTACACTAGCCATGTCATCACAGAAGTTTTTAATCTCTTGTTTCAGCAATTGTTAGCTGACATACTATTAGGCATGGAGGCTGGTGCATGATGTAATACAAAGCCGACTCTTTCTGTGCCCAGATTCCATTGGACTTGGGATGGCTAAGCTGGACAGGGGCTTCAGAAATAGGGACAAGGAGTAGAACATGGGCTAAAGCCACCCTCAGTATGCAGAGAGGCACTGGGCATATTAAAGGCTGTGTCCTTCAGGCTCTGTTGCTAGATGCAGTGTGCAAGGGTGATGATCAAAGACTGAACTTTATGGGCAAGAGGCCTGGCTGCTGAGCATGTTGGATGACCACTGCCTGCATGTAGAAACCAATGTGCATGGCAGAAGGGAGTATGTGCCTTGTGCTCTAGCTCTAGGAACACTGGATGCAGGATATTACATCATGTAACCAGAACCCACTAAGCAAAGGCGATGGCCATGTCCATGGGGGTCTGAGCCAGATTATGGTAAGCATGGCCAAATGAACAAGGAGAGGTGGGGTCTAGGGTGCGACCCATGGCTGTGGCAATTGTGAGAAGTCTGTATTGATGGCCACGGACTGCATCAACAACCTGCTTGGCACAGTCAAAGAAGCGCCTACATGATCTTGCTGAAAGGTAGCTGGGTGCAAGGTGTTACCAATGGTCACAAACCGGGAGTTAGAATCCACTGAAGATGGCCGAAGCATTTCCTTGAAGGCCATGCCCCTGTCAGTAAAGGCCTTCCGAAACGTGTGCCCTCCACAGCAGAAACAGAGATAATAAGTACTACTTATGTTTGCAGACATTGGAAAAACAGCCTTCTTCTTATAAGTGAAAAAGAGACCATCGTCGCGGTGTGGAAAGTGGAGCAGGTGGCCCTCCAAATCCTTTAAAAGCTTATGAGAATTTGCGCGTGCATCTAATGCCCCAACCTTTGTTTTGTATTTACACTGAAATTGCCTGCATACACAGATAATAAAGGCCACTGAAGCTAGCTTGCATTCCCAATGCGAGTCCTCATGGGATTTCACATTAGCTGTACGGTTGCACTACCACTTCCCACAAACAAATGGCGCTCCAGTGTGCAAATATGGAAACATGGCTGTATTTCCAGTTTCAGTCTTTCATTTTTTTAATTGCATTTCTCATTGAATGGAAGAGTGTGCCTTGCAGACTATTTGAGCAAAACTATGAAAACTCCCCTATGGGAATTCAAGTGGCGCAAAAGCATTTTGATACTATTCCCCATAACTGTGCCAGCCTCTATTCCAATCTGCATGCATCTTTGAAGGATGAAATCAAAGTCATGTGGGTTCTAAGGGGCATATTCTCAAGGACCTATCGCCGAGTTAGCGGCACTTTATCGCAGTCAAAGTGGCGATAGATTTATCGCAAAAAATCAAAAAGGGGGGGAGAATGGACCACATGTCCTGTGTACCAGGGTCAAATTAGTTATTGGTCCGTCTAAAAAAAACTCATCCACGTACACAAGATTCCGGCGGTATATCTTGATTCTCCGCCTTTCCGTAGCGTGACAGCATCATCATAGGGTTTATTTTGAGAATATGCTGACCTCCACCTGGAGGAAGACCAACTGGTATTGCAGTAGTGTCCAGAGATAAAAAAGGGGAGGTAGGTGAGGTGCCCTTGTGAAGTGTGTTAAAATTCCCTACATCACCATATAAGCAAGTACTTTAATGGATTTGGTGGTGTGGGAAAGTAAACAAAAGTGGTGCGTGCGTAGATCAAGTTACGAATCTACCGCACTGTTGGTGGTCGACATGTTTCAGCCTTGTTGTCCATCAGGATCTAGAGGCTTTCTTCAGGACCGGTAGGTGTGTAGTAGCACGTTGTGGCAACTACTAGAAGCGGTTAACTTACCACTCGTGTTGTGTGGAGTCAGGTTAATCGTACCTGTAACTGAAATAAAAGAAATGTGTAGTTGTATACTTTCTTTTATAATAAGCCCAAAATGGTGATGCTTAATAAGGCTCTTTGCCTCTTGTTGCAACATCTGTTCTAAACATATTGACACTGTGAGGAATCAATGGGGAAATAAGCGCATTAAGTTCTACAACAAATATAACCCTCGTGGTATGGGCGCAGCACTCTTGGCAACATGCTGATATTTACTATTAGGTAACATGCCTAATGCCAATAGGCGCTCGTAACCGGATGTAAGGTAGTGCATCTTAGTACTACTGTGTGCGCGCAAGTTAATGAGACATCAGTGCTCTGTGCTCGTGTTAAGTATTATGGCTGCATAACTCCAAGTTGTTAAGATTAGAGCGATGTGGCCAGCGCGGAGCTCTATTTTAGAAAGTAGTTGCCAGTTGTGTGCGTAGTGCCACCATGAAAAGTTGTTGCTAACACGGGGCTCTTTTTTTTTTTTTAGAGAAAGCGTTGCTTATGGACGGTATAGTGATAGTGCTGTGTTAAACTAAAAAGTAAACACAGGACAGGGAGCGCGTGGTCGCTGTCGCGGCGTTCTTTTATTAAAAAGCGCGAGGTCTATATGCGTATGCTGTGATGTATAAGGCCGCTTTTAATTGCGCTGCAGCCCAACGGCGTTTATCTTAAATACCTCAATGTTCCCAAATCAGGACTTCCTCAGGGTGCCGGCCGGCCAGCTCTGTGGACCTGCTCTGGAGGGATAAAGAAAGGTTAGGTTGCCTTACTTTAAGAGGTGAGATGAGCATGATCTCGATCGCGTCTCTCACCGGTAGGAGCTACGTCCGGACTTGTGCTGGCTCTGTGTACGGCGCCTCTGGTAACGCGAGCCCGTGATGAGCTAGCATTATCTACTCTTAGACATGGTTGAAAGAGTAGATAGACTATCTGAAATGGTCGCGCCTCGTATGTTGTAGATATATTCAACAAAGCCTCAATATGCGTGGTTAGCACATTCATAAGTAGTTTCTAGTCAAATTGCTCGAAAAGAAAGAGATTATGTACGTTGAAAGATATTAGTTTAGACTTGGCGAAGGTAGTAGATATGGTAAATTTACTCATGGTTTTTTTTTACTTTCATAAAGCTCCAATCTTGTTTGATCAAATAAACTTATTGGTATTACTACCAAATGAAAAATTTGGACTATGTGGGGTTTGTTGAAATGATACAGGCGTGTACATTTGTCCTTTGAATACAGGCCCTAGTGGGGGCTATCTTGTCTATAGCGTATTTTGTAAGTGTGTTGACGGGAGAACTTAGGGATGACCATTATTTCCGTCAGCATGTGTCACTTGATTAATACCTTATTTGTGTGTGTTGTTGGAATCGCACAGGTTGGTCGTACAGTTCATAATATCTACATTTAGGAGATAGGGGCTACAGAGTTGGAGGCATATGCTCATTTTTTTCAGTGTTCCTCCGTGCATATGTTAATGCTTGGGATAACCAGCGTGGTACATGATTTGTATGCTTTGGTTCTATAGGTGGTATATGTTATTGCTATAACTAGAGGTAACCAGCGTGGTACATGATTAACATGCTTAGGTTCCATAGGGTGTGTAGGTGCTGTGAGTCTCATGTTAGAGCATGCCAGGGGATGTTGTCGTTCAATTCCTTTGTGTTCATCTGGAGGCGGTGTACCCAACGTTGTTCTTTTTCAAATAAAATTCTTTCAGCATTGTGACTTTTCACAGGTAGTGTCTCAAGGACTACCCAATTTAGTTCATCGATACAGTGGTTTAAATCGATGTAGTGTTTACTCATTTTGGTTGTGGCTCTTTTGCAGTTAACATTGCTCCTGTGCTCGCAAATACGTTGTTTTATTTTGCGGCAAGTCATCCCTATATACTTCAGGTCACAGGGGCAAGTGATCATGTAAATTACATGTGTGGTGTTACAGTTGGTATGGTAATGTATTGTCCAGGTAAGGTTGATTGATAGTTGTAGAGTCTTTGTTACTTTGGTCAGTTTACACACCGAGCATGATCCGCATGGGTAATGTCCTGTGATGGGACTCAGGTTCCATACTGTAGTGATTGTTTCACTTCTCACTTTTGGTGCCGGTCTTGTGTGGACAAGGATGTCTTTGATGTTCCGCGTTCTCTTGTTTGCAAATCTTGGCTTGGGCCATTGTAAGGAACCTGAAGTAAGTGTTCTCCAATGTTTATTGATGATCTATTTTACTGCATTTGTGGTGATGCTTAATAAGGCTCTTTGCCTCTTGTTGCAACATCTGTTCTAAACATATTGACACTGTGAGGAATCAATGGGGAAATAAGCGCATTAAGTTGTACAACAAATATAACCCTCGTTGCTTAAGATAAACGCCGTCGGGCTGCAGCGCAATTAAAAGCGGCCTTATACATCACAGCATACGCATATAGAACTTGCGCTTTTTAATAAAAGAACGCCGCAACAGCGACCACGCGCTTCCTGTCCTGTGTTTACTTTTTAGTTTAACACAGCACTATCACTATACCGTCCATAAGCAAAGCATTCTCTAAAAAAAAGAGCCCCGCGTTAGCAACAAATATTCATGGTGGCACTACGCACACAACTGGCAACTACTTTCTAAAATAGAGCTCCACGCTGGCCACATCGCTCTAATCTTAACAACTTGGAGTTATGCAGCCATAATACTGAACACGAGCACAGAGCACTGATGTCTCATTAACTTGCGCGCACACAGTAGTACTAAGATGCACTACCTGACATCCGGTTACGAGCGCCTATTGGCATTAGGCATGTTACCTAATAGTAAATATCAGCATGTTGCCAAGAGTGCTGCGCCCCTACCATGAGGGTTATATTTGTTGTACAACTTAATGCGCTTATTTCCCCATTGATTCCTCACAGTGTCAATATGTTTAGAACAGATGTTGCAACAAGAGGCAAAGATCCTTATTAAGCATCACCATTTTGGGCTTATTATAAAAGAAAGTATACAACTACACATTTCTTTTATTTCAGTTACAGGTACGATTGACCTGACTCCACACAACACGAGTAGTAAGTTAACCGCTTCTAGTAGTCGCCACAACGTGCTACTACACACCTACCGGTCCTGAAGAAAGCCTCTAGATCCTGATGGACAACAAGGCTGAAATATGTCGACCACCAACAGTGCAGTAGATTGGTAACTTGATCTACGCACGCACCACTTTGTTTTTACTTTCCCACACCACCAAATCCATTAAAGTACTTGCTTATATGGTGATGTAGGGAATTTTAACACACTTCAGAAGGGCACCTCACCTACCTCCCCTTTTTTTTATCTCTGGACACTACTGCAATACCAGTTGGTCTTCCTCCAGGTGGAGGTCAGCAAATTCTCAAAATAAACCCTATGATGATGCTGTCACGCTACGGAAAGGCGGAGAATCAAGATATACCGCCCGAATCTTGTGTACGTGAATGAGGGTTTTTTTAGATGGGCCAATAACTAATTTGACCCTGGTACACAGGACAAGTGGTCCATTCTCCCCCCCTTTTTGATTTTTTTACTGACGTATGGAAGCCGAATGGACCATAGCTTCTCCTTCCCTCCACCCTGATTAAACCGTATTAAAGCAGCGCACAGCTGTGGGAATTCTGTCTCTCTGGTAACGTTGGTTACCCCAACTGACCGACCTACTGTCAGTCTTCCCTGAATTTTGGCCACCAAAACGTGAGCGAGCTACAGGAACTTCCCATTAATCAGCCAACACAGAGAAAATGGCAGAACATCCAGGTCTAAGCTACACTGAAGAGGAAATAAGCGAAATTTTGTCAGGATCCTCTCTATTGAAAGTGAATGAACTAACACAGACACTAACACAGACAAATGAATGGGACGACTTAACTGAGACAAAGAACGAACAGGTGAGAACGGCCATACATGGCCTCATTATGACCGAATATCTTCGCGCAAATGCAGCTCCGAGAGGCTTATGGGTACACAATGCCCCACGCATTTTTCTTCACGACGTCGTTTTCCGTAAAGACTGGTCATCGATATCATGGAAATGCACTAGGGATTACCTGGTGCTAATCATCAAAACAGCCACGAGACTAGCTGAAGCCTTAACCATCAAGATACAAGTATGCGAGGCCAAACTAAAATCAATGTTCCAAATCTCCGTATATAAGAAGAGGTTAGATGAAATAAACTGCGAAATGAATGAGACTAGAGATTACATTACTCAAAACAAAATTCAGAAACTAGGTAAAGACCTCAAAAGATTTTCAATGGAGAAAATGCACCCTTATATAAAGGATGACTACACTGCACCAGACCAACTAGCAGACGATGAGTCATCAGGCGATGCCTCCAGCAACAACTCTTATTGGAGCGGCGATGAAACACCCAACCCCCGAAGAGGCAGGGGCCAATACAGAAGAAACCAACGCCGTAGACCAAATACTTGGCACACACCACAATATGCCGGTCAGCCCCCACCAATGTACCAACCATACATACCAAACTTTCATGGATGGATGAACCCCTATTTTCAAGGGCCACAAACAACGGGACACATGTTGGGACCGAACAACATGAAACAACCGCTTTTTTTAGGGAGAGGCCAGAATACACAGAGAGGAAAACGAAAAGGAGTCACTTGGAGCGACCAGGAGAGACAGGTGCTAACATGCAGCATGTCCCAGACACGACTGGGACCCAGCTCAGCGAATCGTTAATAGTCAATTTGACTAACATTACTCTTACTGAAGATCAGGAGCGAGTACTCAATAAAGGACTGGGCTTCGTACCAACACCTACATTGGACACCTTTAAATTGCAATGCGAGATGGCTGAATTCTGCAGAAAAATAAAATTGAAGGCCTTTTTCAAGGAGGACCAGCCTCATACCAACCTGAGACCAAAGTCTTCTCTCTACCCTCCAAACCACTTGGTACCTGTCGAAATTCAGGCATTCGAACAGGCCATTATGAAGGAAGTGGAGAATATCAAAGACACAAACAGAAAACCCTTCGTTAACCTTATGAAGCAAGAACAAAAAGCACTTGATGATCTCTGACAGAAAGCTGACCTCATCATAAAACCGGCAGACAAAGGGGGAGGAATCGTCCTCCTTAGCAAGGAAGGTTATAACAAACAATGTCTTGACCTCCTCTCAGATGAAAAGTTCTACAAGAGAATACCCACTGACCCAACCCAGAGACTACAACGCACCATTGAACTAATGGTCGATGAAGCTGAGATCAATTTGTGGATCTCAAAGCATGAAGCGGACTTCCTGAAGACAAGAACACCGCGAATACCATATTTTTATTCACTCCCGAAGACCCATAAGAACAGGACACCACCCCCAGGATGCCCTATAGTTTCGGGGATTGGGTCTGTACTTGAGCCCCTCTCACAATTCGTGGACCAGTTCCTAAGACCTCTAGTACAGAGAACACCGACTTACCTAAAAGACACACGCAATCTATTGAACCAACTGGAAGGACAACACTATAACGAGAACAACATGTACCTTGTATGTCTTGATGTGGAGAGTCTCTACACGAGCCTCCCACAACAAGAGACCTTGAACACATTGGAGGACATTCTCTTCTCTGAACAATGGGAAGACAGGACACCCAGACACTTTGTTCTGGAATGCTGCAGGCTGGCCCTAACTGAAAATTCTTTTGAATATGATGGTACACTGTTTGTACAATGCCACGGAACATCTATGGGCAGTACCTTCGCCCCAAGTGTGGCAGGGCTCTAAGTGAGCAACTTTGAAAAACAATATATTCAAAATCCATACATTGGGAAGATACGTTTCTGGAGACGATACATAGATGACGTCATCATGATTTGGGAAGACAAAAGTGAAACTCTGCAAAGATTTCTAGAATGGATCAACACAAGAGACGAATGTCTGAAATTCACCTGTTCAGCGGACAGGAAACAACTAGACTTTCTAGATATCACTATATACGTGGAAAACAATACTCTCCAAACAAAACGTTCCATAAACCAACAGCCAAAAACAGCCTGCTCTCATATAACAGCTTTCACCCTCGCCCACTAAGAGACAATTTACCTTGCAGTCAGTTCTTGCGCCTCAAACGCAATTGCAGTAAACTAGAGGACTATAAGGTGCAAGCAGAGGAACTGAGTAAGAAACTTAAAAGAAGAAACTACCCAACAAAAACAATAAAAAGGTGCCAAAAGAGAGCACGTAATCAACCGAGAGAATGCTTACCAGATACCACACCGAGAGAACCACCAGAAGATCGATTGACATGTGTCACAACTTACAGTACGGCCACAAATGCAGTAAAAAAGATCATCAATAAACATTGGAGAACACTTACTTCAGGTTCCTTACAATGGCCCAAGCCAAGATTTGCAAACAAGAGAACGCGGAACATCAAAGACATCCTTGTCCACACAAGACTGGCACCAAAAGTGAGAAGTGAAACAATCACTACAGCATGGAACCTGAGTCCCATCACAGGACATTACCCATGCGGATCATGCTCGGTGTGTAAACTGACCAAAGTAACAAAGACTCTACAACTATCAATCAACCTTACCTGGACAATACGTTACCATACCAACTGTAACACCACACATGTAATTTACATGATCACTTGCCCCTGTGACCTGAAGTATATAGGGATGACTTGCCGCAAAATAAAACAACGTATTTGCGAGCACAGGAGCAATGTTAACTGCAAAAGAGCCACAACCAAAATGAGTAAACACTACATCGATTTCAACCACTCTATTGATGAACTAAATTGGGTAGTCCTTGAGACACTACCTGTGAAAAGTCACAATGCTGAAAGAATTTTATTTGAAAAAGAACAACGTTGGGTACACTGCCTCCAGACGAACACAAAGGGATTGAACGACAACATCCCCTGGCATGCTCTAACATGAGACTCACAGCACCTACACACCCTATGAAACCTAAGCATGTTAATCATGTACCACGCTGGTTACCTCTAGTTATAGCAATAACATATACCACCTATAGAACCAAAGCATACAAATCATGTACCACGCTGGTTATCCCGAGCATTAACATATGCACGGAGGAACACAGAAAAAAATGAGCATATGCCTCCAACACGGTAGTCCCTATCTGCTAAATGTAGATATTATGAACTGTACGACCAACCTGTGCGATTCCAACAACACACAAAAATAAGGTATTAATCAAGTGACACGTACTGATGGAAATAATGGTCATCCCTAAGTTCTCCCGTCAACACACTTACAAAATACGCTATAGACAAGATAGCAACCACTAGGGCCTGTATTCAAAGAACAAATGTACATGCCTGTATCATTTCAACAAACCCCACATAGTCCAAATTTTTCATTTGGTAGTAATACCAATAAGTTTATTTGATCAAACAAGATTGGAGGTTTATGAAAGTAAAAAAAAACATGAGTAACTTTACCATATCTACTACCTTCGCCAAGTCTAAACTAATATCTTTCAACGTACATAATCTCTTTCTTTTTGAGCAATTTGACTAGAAACTACTTATGAATGTGCTAACCACGCATATTGAGGCTTTGTTGAATATATCTACAACATACGAGGCGCGACCATTTCAGATAGTCTATCTACTCTTTCAACCATGTCTAAGAGTAGATAATGGTGGCTCATCACGGGCTCGCGTTACCCGAGGCGCCGTGCACAGAGCCAGCACAAGTCAGGACGTAGCTCCTACCGGTGAGAGACGCGATCGAGATCATGCTCGTCTCACCTCTTAAAGTAAGGCAACCTAACCTTTCTTTATCCCTCCATAGCAGGTCCACAGAGCCGGCCTGCACCCTGAGGAAGCCCTGATTTGGGAACATTGAGGTATTTAAGATAAACGCCGTCGGGCTGCAGCGCAATTAAAAGCGGCCTTATACATCACAGCATACGCATATAGACCTTGCGCTTTTTAATAAAAGAATGCCGCGACAGCGACCACGCGCTCCCTGTCCTGTGTTTACTTTTTAGTTTAACACAGCACTATCACTATACCGTCCATAAGCAACGCTTTCTCTAAAAAAAAGAGCCCTGTGTTAGCAACAACTATTCATGGTGGCACTACGCACACAACTGGCAACTGCTTTCTAAAATAGAGCTCCAAGCTGGCCACATCGCTCTAATCTTAACAACTTGGAGTTATGCAGCCATAATACTTAACACGAGCACAGAGCACTGATGTCTCATTAACTTGCGCGCACACAGTAGTACTAAGATGCACTACCTTACATCCGGTTACGAGCGCCTATTGGCATTAGGCATGTTACCTAATAGTAAATATCAGCATGTTGCCAAGAGTGCTGCGCCCATACCACGAGGGTTATATTTGTTGTACAACTTAATGCGCTTATTTCCCCATTGATTCCTCACAGTGTCAATATGTTTAGAACAGATGTTGCAACAAGAGGCAAAGAGCCTTATTAAGCATCACCATTTTGGGCTTATTATAAAAGAAAGTATACAACTACACATTTCTTTTATTTCAGTTACAGGTACGATTGACCTGACTCCACACAACACGAGTGGTAAGTTAACCGCTTCTAGTAGTCGCCACAACGTGCTACTACACACCTACCGGTCCTGAAGAAAGCCTCTAGATCCTGATGGACATCAAGGCTGAAACATTTCGACCACCAGCAGTGCGGTAGATTGGTAACTTGATCTACGCACGCACCACTTTGATTTTACTTTCCCACACCACCAAATCCATTAAAGTACTTGCTTATATGGTGATGTAGGGAATTTTAACACACTTCACAAGGGCACCTCACCACCTCCCCTTTTTTATCTCTGAACACTACTGCAATACCAGTTGGTCTTCCTCCAGGTGGAGGTGAGCATGTTCACAAAATAAACCCTCTGATGATGCTGTCACGCTACGTAAAGGTGGAGAATCAAGGTATACCGCCCGAATCTTGTGTACGTGAATGAGTGTTTTTTTAGACGGACCAATAACTAATTTGACCCTGGTACACAGGACAAGTGGTCCATTCTCCCCCCCTTTTTGATTTTTTGTACTGACGTATGGAAGCCGAATGGACCATAGCTTCTCCTTCTCTCCACCCTGATTAAACCGATAGATTTATCGCACCATTAACAAGCTGGTGCTAACAGCTGATATCGCCAGTTTTCCTGCGATAGCAGCCGCAAAAAACATCGCCACGGATGACACCGCAACTAACGCTAATGAGATGCAGAGTAGGCGTTCCTGTGCAAAAAGCTGCGAAAACACCACTTCCCAATATTCTCTACGACCAGCCAGATCGGCGATAAGATCACAAAACAGGCGATAAGGCGCATTAGGAGCAGGGATTTAACACCTGCTCCTACCTGGTGTTAAGTCGGACGACAACCTGCACTACAAAAGGGAGCCAAGACCAGAGCCACACCTGAAGAACAACAGATGCCATGGAGCTACTGATCATGCAGCTCGGAGCCCCAAGAGGGCCACAACACCCACCGCCACCAAACCCAGGCCCGCCCCCCCCCCCGGAACCCCACCCCGGACTACCACAGAGGCAGCCTAGACAAGGACAGCGGGCCTTCAGAAAGCGCACCAGCCTCACAGACTGAACACCAGAGGATGTCATTGCCCACTACAGGCTCAAAAGGACAACCATCCTCCGCATCCTGACCATCATTGCCCACAGGCTGACGGTACCAACACAGCGGACTAACAACATCCCTCCGCAGACAAAGCTGCTGGCTGTGCTGCACCTGTTGGCCTCTGGGTCCTTCCAACCAACAACTGCCAGAGTCGGAGGAGTCTCACAGCCAGCCCTATCCAAGTTCTTCACACCTGTCTTGGATGCCATCATCAGCTTGGTACCCCAGCACCTTCACTTCCCCCACACTGCGCAGGAACAGCTGGAGACCAAGCAAGGCTTCTATGCCATAGCTGGCTTCCCACATGTGTTGGGGGCAATCGACTGCACACATGTACTCCTCTTGCCCCCTGCCGCCACTGCACACAATTACCGCAACAGAAAGCAGACGCATTCCATCAATGTGCAGGCAATAGTGGACCACCGGGGACTCTTCACCAACGTCGTCGCCAACTACCCAGGCAGTGTGCATGATTCGTTCATCTTCCGACAGTCCATCATCAACCAGCGCTTTCAGGATGGCACCTATGGGAATGCATTGCTCGTTGGTAAGTACCAAATGAACACACCACACACCTCAACTACACAGTCATGCAACTCACGACTCTGGGAATGCACACGTGACAAACTCACATACAACATGCCAAACAACATGCCCAACTACCACATACGACAGCACAACTTACTGTGGTAACCTTGGCTAGCCATGTACACAAGCCATCAACGGCATGGCACCTCAGCCACACAATAGCAGAATGTGGGGAGAGGTGGGAACCAGGCATGTGCGAAGGAGGCAAGTGACCCATGAATGAGAATGTACGACTCACACTTTTGAGGATCTTTACCTGGTTTTAGAATCAAACTAATGGTCGCATCATTCCATGTTTTTGGAAGTGGTAGGCCTTCTAAATAAATGGAGTTAAAAAGGTCTATTAGTCTAGGAGCAAGAATATCTTTTAAGACAGAGTAAAGCTCATTAGGAATGGCGTCTGGGCCCGCTGCTTTCCCTTTTTTCAGTCTTTTTATCGCCCTGAGGACCTCATCGACTGTAATTCCTGTGTTTAACGGTTCACATAAGTCAGCCTCTAGCTTGGAAATCTGTGATTCCCTTAAATATGAGTCTACCACCGAATCTGAAAGTATTAGGTCCTCGTCATATAGAGACTGAAAAAAGTCTACCAAAGCTCCCTATATTCCTGACCTATCCTCTACTTTCCCACCTCTCAAGCTACTGTGTACAGCCATGATTTTATTCCTATTAACATCTGTTTTGAGTTTCCATGCCAAAAGTTTCCCGCTATTTTCACCATACTCATAGTTCGACAACCTACTTGCTTCCCATCTTCTCCTTATCCTTCCTTCTAAAAAAATTGCTAAGTCACACTTCTTTTTCATAATTTCTTCTTTTGCTTAGTCTTGTTCTTCCTTAGAGGTTGCGGCATCGTGTATTTTGTACTGCTCTAATATGTCTAGCTCTAATTGACTTATTTTATTTCTATTCTCCTTGTTCCTTTTTGCTGCTAAGCCAATCAAAGTTCCTCTGATTACCGCCTTATAGGCGTCCCAAACTATATGGGTGGATACCTCTCCATTATTATTAACTTGAAAGTAGTTCTCAGTTGTAACTTTTAAATTTTCAATAATTTGTTCTTCAAGCAAAAGAGTACGATCTAGTGTCCACCTTATTTCACCCTGAGTAATGTTTTGGCTTATCTCCATCTGAACTGGAGAGTGATCTGAAAGGTGGGCAGGTAAATGTTCTATTTTTATCACACTTTTGCTTAGCAGTTCGTCTATTACAAAGAAGTCAATTCTTGAAGCGAGTCCATATTTTTGATTTTTATAAGTGAACCTATTGCTTTGGTCACCTTTGATCTTCCAAATATCAACCAGACCCAGATCTTCTTTAAATCTACTCATCCATTCCCTCATTTTAGGGAGATTCAAAGCTCTTCCTGGTGGATGTCTATCGCTTTTAGGGTCTAATAAGATGTTAAAATCTCCCCCTAGTATAATTGGAGTAGATGTATTAATTAGCTGAGCGAATAGGGATAGGAGCGGTGCTGGGTCGTCTATGTTTGGCTCATAATACCCAACCACTAGAAAGGACTTGTCTTCTAATTTCATCTTTGCAATCTCCCATCTACCTTTCAGATCCACAACTTCCTCTGTTATTGATCTATTTGAAGATTTTTTAACAATTATTGCAACCCCTTTGATGCAACAAGACTGATTTGTGCAAATGCTACTTTCTACCCATTTTTCACGTTTTATGATGTCAGACCATTCGGACTTTAAAAGATGAGTCTCCTTTTTTTTTAAAATATCTTTATTAGGTTTTTTCAACCAACACAATTTTTCGCCCCCCCAGCTCCCACCCTCCCTGGTCAGACAGGTATAACATTTAATACATTACTCACTTGCATTATATCTTTCAAAAAGCCGTAGATTCGATGAAACAGTCAGTTATATTGGTAAAACAAAAAAAAAGGAGGTCAGAAAAAAACAAAGAAGAAAAAAAAAAGAAGGAATGCACAGACCTGATGCAAATAAATCTTTACAAACAATTACACACGGCCTTGAGCTTGGCACCATTCTAATAAAGTAGTCCAGATCTTCATCCCTCTTTTACGGAGTTGCCTACCCTTCCGTTTATAGATGGCCACCTCCATATTGGAAATTGCTAACATCCTAGCTAGCCACTGTTGGAAAGACGGAGCGATAGGATCCAGCCAAGCTGAAGCGATACACAATCTTAAAACTGCCATTGCAATAAAGACTAGTTCATGGCCTGGTCTTGCATGACAAGGGTCCGTTGCCCCTAATAATATTACATCACTAGACAGTACAATATCACATTGAAGTACGGCAGTCAGAAATTTCACTATCTCATGCTTCAATGATGTTAGACCAATACAAGTAGAGAAAATGTGTACACTGTCAGCTTCATATAGCTTACATCTAGGGCAACATGTCCCCTTGCCACTCCCCCACTTGGCAATTTTGTCTGGCGTATAGTATAAGAAAAAACAAGTTTTAAAGAACTGAGCTTGGAGTTTTGTAGACATAAGAATTGTTCGTGACAATAGATACGCATAGTTGAATTCATCGATGGATAGGCCAACTTTTTCCTGCCATTTCTGTGAGGTTTTTTCCAGATTATCTGGAAACCGTTCATTGATAATGGAGTATATTTCCCCAATGGTGCTGGCTTTATTGCCATTTAATTTTTCAACTAAAGCAATTTTACCAAGGGAAACCCTTCCCCCCACTTTCCGTGACAAAAAATCTCTAACTTGGAGGTAAAGAAATCTCTCCAATCCAGATGAAAATCCTTTTTAAGTGCCTCAAAAGATTGAATGCCGGAAGGGGCAAGGAGACAACCCACTTGGACAATTCCGGCTTGGTTCCATTTCTGTATATATCCATCGCTAAAAATTTCGGGAAGGCTAGGATTATCCCTCAAAGGGGTGTAAAACGAGATTCGCCCAATTCCTAGTAATCGCCTTACAGCTTTCCATACCTTGAACCCACTATAAAGCGTTTTAAATTTAACTTTTTTATGATAACTATCATGCAGGTGTCGCCACAAGTATCCTTTACTCTTATTTCCAAGAAGTAGTTGAAAGGTAGATGGTGTATTGTTACCAGGGACCGCCACCTTCCCAAGGTTCCATAATAATTCTCTACTGTATAATAGCACAGAGGCCCAGTAGTATGCTTTTAGGTTGGGGAGCGCTAACCCCCCACGATCCTTGGAGAGGGTAAGGAGTTTATAGGCCCGCCGAGGTTGGGCATAAGCCCAGATAAAACTAGAAAATACACGTTCAATTGATTTAAGCCAATAAGTTGAAAATTCGAGACAGATTGCTCTAAATAAATACAGGAGTTTGGGAAAAAACATCATTTTCACCACATTAATTCTGCCAATGATGGAAAGATGTAAATTATCTAATCTACGTAAATTTTTCTGTATTAAAGCCATCATGGGTTTGAGATTTAGATCAACCACATCGTCTAGTTGAGATGATATACAAACTCCTAGGTAAGTAGCGCTGCCTGTAACCCGGGGATCATCCATCTTGCAGTTTTTATTCAGTACTAGCTGGGTTTTCCCACGATTCAGTGCATATCCGGATACAAATCCGAAGTGATTAGCTTCTTTTTCAATTACTCTCATAGCTGTGTTGGGATCCCCAGTTAAAATGGCAATGTCATCCGCATATGCCAGGGATTTGGTAAAAAACTCCTGTGACCAGATAGGTTTAATTTCATGGTTACAGTCTAAGTTACGGATAAAGGGATCAATATATATTGCAAAAAGCAAAGGTGAGCAGGGGCAACCCTGCCGCGTTCCCCGAGATATTATTAACTCCTTGGTTAGGCTGCCATTCACCATCACTACAGCCCTAGGGTTAACATATAATTTTTGGACCGCTTGAATGTACCCCTCCGGTACTCCAACCCTGGACATCGAGGCCCACAGAAATTGCCAGGAGACCCTATCAAAGGCCTTCTCGGCATCGAGAAGCACCAATGCCATAGGGTCTCCTGCCAGCTCCATACTGTCGAATAACGTGAGCACACGCTGGATGTGGTTAATTGTGGATCTCCCTGGGACAAAGCTGTGTTGGCATTTAGCGACAACTTTGTGAATAATAGGAGCAATTCTATTAGCTAGAACTTTCGAGTAAACCTTTGAGTCTACATTAATTAGAGTGATAGGTCGGTAAGAACCTAATAGTGCAGGAGATTTGTTTTTTGGGGAAAGATGACTATCTTGGCTCTAGACCAAGAGATAGGGGTTTGGCCACCTTTAAAAATATGAATGATAAGGTCACTTAGAATAATTTTAATTTGATCAAGGTAAGTAATGTAAAATTCCGAGGGAATACAGTCCAATCCAGTTGCCTTCCCTTTTGGCAGACTTTTAATTATAGTTAAAATTTCTTCTGGATTGGGAATCTCTTCAAGTATGGCCTGATCAACCTCATCAAAATGATCATAGTTTACCTTATCTAAGTAGCTTGTGGTTTTCTCTGAATCCCTCCCCCACCCCCTCCGTGTATAGTTCCTGATAGAACCGCCAAAAGGCATCTCTTATATGTTCAGGGTCAGTAAGTTAGCCTACCACCGGATCAGAAATCTCACGAATCAGATTTAATGACGACTGCTGCCTTGTGCGAACGGCAAGCTGATGCCCTATTTGTTCGTTCATCTCATAAATCATCTCTTTTTGTGATAGCGCCTTTTTAACAGCTTTAATGGTGAAGATATTCGTGATTGCAGCTTTAGCAATTGCCACCTGACTTTGCGCGTTTGTTACTGCTTCTGTACCGGGGTTCCCTATTGTTACCTTTATTAGTTCTTCTTCTGCTTGCCTTAAGGTTTCATAAAGTGCCTTCATGGATTCCCTGGCTAGTTTATTGGCGTGTAGCGAATATTGCAGTGTTTCCCCACGGATCCCTGCTTTGAGCGCATCCCAAACAACTTCAATAGAGGTACTTTCAAGATTGTCTAATAAGAAGTTTGGGATCCACTGCCTCATATGAGCACAATATTCGTCATCTAGAGGCAGGGCTTTCTCAAAGGTCCAGGACTTAGGTGTTATTTTTCCTCCTCCCGTTTCTAGGGTGCAAATTAAGGGATTATGGTCCGACAGGGCCCGTGGTAACTTTTCCATTTGAGAATTGGATTTAAGTGAATTGGACAAAAATATATAATCTATTCTTGCGTGAGTAAGATGTGGGTAGGAAAAAAAGGTATACCCAGGATCATTAGGCTTCAAAGTCTGCCAACCATCCACCAGCCCGTGCATACGACACATATGCTTCAGAGCCTTAAATACCTTAGGTTTACGGAGAAACATATTGCCACCCGTCTTCCATAGACCAATCAATGGGAAGATTAATATTGAAATCCCCGCATATCATTAGAGGTAATGGCCAATGCGTGAGTTCCGCAGAGATCTCTTCAATGACGAGTGGATCATCGCAATTACTACCATAGAACGCACAAAGTGTTATTGTTAGCCCATTCCCATATTGACATTCTGTAACCGCCCAATGCCCAAATTTGTCCGCTTTAGAATGAGTAAAAACAAGATCGCAGCCTTTGGCTAAAATAGCAACCCCCCACACCCTTGCACCCTGCGTCGTGGCACAAATCAACCTGTATCCCAGTGTTTTTAATAAATGTGTTTGGGAACCCTCAATGTGAGTTTCTTGTAAGCATATAATATTGGTGCCCAGTGCCTGTAGACCAACGGTAACTAGTTGCCTTTTTTTAATGTCGTTAAGACCGCAGATGTTCATGGATAAGACCCTTAGCACTCCCATCTAATTATCCTTTGAGTATGATCTATATGCACGCGATTTTGAAAGAACCATTTGTAACTCCGTATCCTGATATTACCATCATGCCAGCTTATCCAAATGACATCGATCATAACGTTTTTAGACATCCTGTCTGACCCACCATGCACCCACCCCTCACCCACCCCCCACCCCTCCACCCACCCCCCACCCCTCCACCCACCACCAACTTTGGAGGTAACCTGGCGTAGCCAGGGGTTTGACATCCGACAAACAGAGCCCTGCGAGCCCGCTGAGACTCCCCCCCTATAGTATCACTTTCTAAAAAAATTTAAAGAGAAAAAAACATGGAATGCAAAAAGCGCTAAACAAACAAACAAACAAACAAAAAAAAACAGCAAAAAGAAACTCTAGGGTTTTAGCTTCATTAACTCAATTATCCTTAAGGAAATAGCCACCGGGGCTCCTTAAATGGGGGTGAATAGGACTATCTATACATTAGACAAAACAATATTACAGTATTAGAGTATTAGACCCCCTACTTATGTCCCGAGATTTCCTCTAAGTACTTTTTAGCCTGCACCTCAGAAACAAAGCTGCGAGAGAATCCATTATACACTATTTTTAGTCTGGCCGGATTCTGAAGATATACCACAGCGCCCAGTTTCTGAAACGGATCAAAGAGCTGCCGGAATCTCAATCGGCGTTCAACCGTGGCGTGAGCAAAATCCGGTCTAGTAAAAAATGTTATACCATCAAAAGATCGCCGATTTGTGGGTCTGGCCAAGTCGTAGAGAGTTTGACGCAATAAAAAATTGCCAAAAAATAACAGCATGGCACGAGGATGTTGTTGAGTAGTTGAGGTTCGTTTGGCGGAAGACAGAGGGAATCTATGGGCCCGCTGTATCTCTTTATCCCAGTCTCACGAATGAAGTTCTGGGAAAGCCTCTTTGAGCAATGAAATCATAAAGCCTCTGGGATCATCTTTTTCAACACCTTCCGGAATCCCTAGAAAGCGGAGGTTGTTGCGCCTCTGGCGATTTTCCTGCTCCTCCATCTTCCACATAAGTTCTTTAACGATTCCCTCATGCTCGCCGTGCTGTGTTTTGAGAGTGACAACCTCCTTTTCTAATTGCTCCGTCCTTACTTCTACTGAAGCCATGCGATCTACTATTTCGGCACAGGTTTTACCAACTTTCCTGACTGCCCCTTGTAGCTTCTTGGCGGCCAAGCGTGACCTACGACTATCCACTTTAACTTCATCCTGAAAGCTCTTGATAGACTGTAAGATGACCGCCAGAGCTGGATCACTTCTAGGATCATTAAGGTCGATCGTTTTATTACTGCCAATAACTGTTTGATTTCCGCCCGAGGCGACAAGGGAGTCAGAGCAAATCGTAAGCGGTGTATCCTTATAGTCCCACTTCAAGTGTTTGATACTTTTTTTGTAGTTTTTTTAAGCCAGACTTAGTTCTCTTGGGGTCCGTGTTGGAGCTACTATACCACTTATTGCCTTCCTCCCCACTGGATAGCGAGATGCTGATGTCAGATAGTTCTGACTCCTCAGTTAGAGAGTAAAAATTTTCTAGGTTATCAGGTGTTCTTAGTAGGTGACTAGCCATATGCAACAATGAAGAATCCGCAGTAGCTCCAGCAGTAATGTTAATGCAGGCATTTGAATTATCAATAAGAACTCTGGGACTGGCTGTGTTGGCAAAATCACCCTTCGTCGCCTGGGCCAAAGATATATTGCTTTCGGCTTGATCCCCAGAGGAAGCGGGGGTGTCTGATGGCCGTAATTCAGACTGGGCCGCTGGTGGCCCCAGGGCAGTCTGCTCTTCCTCTACTTGCCCCTCCGGCTTGGCAGGAGCATTCGAGTTCTCGGGCGGTAAGATATGGGCACTTTCACCCCCTTTTGCGGCACCAAAACTAGCAGTGATTAGAGGCTGAGAAGTATTGCCTTCTTTGAATGACTTTTCAGAGTTCTTTTATTATCCCCAGTGATCTTATCGAAGCTCTCGCCTCTCTCCCCTTTCTCTCCCCCCACAGCGCTTTTTTGCCCAAAGTGTCCAGTCTTTTCTGCCGGGTAGTAGTAAGGGTTATCCCAGTCTGTGGGGGAGCAAGCGCAAGGGATACATTCACGGCTGCATTTTTCGCTTTGACAGCTCTCGCCCCCTTGCCTGTCATTCTTACTTGTTTGGCGTCGCTGGTGATACAAAGTAGCACTGCAATAATACCGTTCTTCGGGAAGCGTCTGGATTGCCACCGGCCGTAGGAAACCTGCTGAGTTTTGCTTTTGGCGGTGAGTGCACTGAAGCTCCTAGCACTCCTGCGTTTCTGTCGATTCCGCCGGTTCTGCCGCTCCGATGAAAACTTGCGCAGGCCAGGATGAATCCGGTAGGCCAGAGTCAGATTGACGTCCTCGAGGCAGGGGAGAGGTGAGAGCTCGGGTCTTTGCAAGCACATAAAAACACCTTGAAATCCACGGGAAAAGGGTTTCTGCAGCATTCCGTAGGGTTACGATCTACTTAACAATTCATGGAATTTCCAGATCAGTTTTCAAAAGGCTTATTTAAAGCAAACATCCGAGAACAGAGGAAGCTCAGCGGAGCCTCACAGCAGAGATGTTAGTCGAACGCCATCTTGCCTCCTCTCATGCATAAAAGATGAGTCTCCTGCAGAATTATTACATTAGCTTTTATTAATTTAAGATATTCAAAGATTTTTTGTCGTCTTTTCCTTACTCTAAGCCCGTTTACGTTCCAAGTTAAGATCTTAATTTTATTTTTAGGTTCAATCATCTCTGTTCTATTTTATATTTTGGCCTCTTATTCCTCACCTGCATTATTAGTTTTAGTTTGTTGTACATTCTACCGTGACCAAGGCTACCATAAAACTTACAATTTGCACAATTATTTTTTTGATGTTTTCCCACATGCTCCCCACCAACAAAAACCATTAAAAAGTACACAAAAAAACTTTTATCCATCCCTGGAGAACCCTCCCTACTGTCATTGGACAACCTAGTTGTCCTATTTGAGTTCCGTTGTCGTGAGATTTGTATATTACTACCTCTCTGGCCCATACTTTTTAGTTTTCATTTCTTTTAACAGTGACTCCACTTCCTTTGGTTCCCTGATATTATATGTTTGATTATTCCACATTATCCTCAATATGGCAGGGAACTTCATTTAGACCGTGGCCCCTAAGGATCTCAAATCTTGCATATAACTCCCTAGAGTCCATTGTCTATCTAGTGTTGTCCTAGATATGTCGGATCGAATTTTAAAGTTATGATCGCCTTTGGAAAGAGTACCTGCCTTTAGAGCCTTACTTAGAATATTTTCTTTTAAGGTATAAGTTTTGAAGTTAACAAGAATTCGCCGTGCATTTTTCCTTAAATTATTCATCCTAAATGGATCTCTGTGTACTCTTTGGATGTCTTCATTTAAAGTATTTTCTTCCACCTCTGGAAAGGTTTCTTTTAACAATTTGACTACAAAAGCCCTTATATTCTGACCTTCCAAACCTTCCGGGATATTCAATATTCGTATGTTGTTCCTCCTCGAATTATTTTCCAAAGTCTCGATCTTATCTCTAAGCTCCTTTTCGCTTGATCTTAATTCAGTAATATCATTCCGACAAGATTTCACCTCTTCCTTGGTCTGCTCCACTGTATCTTCCATAGCTGATACTTGATCCATTAATGCGTTGACTTTGGACTCCAAAGCTTCACAAGTTGCTTGTATCCTCTCCTGGTTTTTCTCCGATTTAGCAAAACTCAGGGGCTTATTAGCAATAACCGGCGATAATTATCGCTAAGCGCACTTAGCGCTAGGATAATTATCGCCGGCTATCGCAGGTTTCTATCGCGGAGATAGCGTGCTATCGGCAACGCTTATCTCCAATGCGATAGAAACCCTGGAGAACAGTGTGAATATCGCTTGAAAACAAGCGATATTCACACTGTGACCAGTGTTAGCTTGGTGATAGGGCAAGGGGGATTTAGCCATGTAATCCACCTCCCATTGGATTACATGGCTAAGTCAGGTTTGGACCAGGCGTTAACAAACCAGCGCTAAACGTGTTTAGCGCTGGTTCGTTAATCACCTCCCCTGCCTCGCTAATAGGCGATAGCGACCTTAGCGACTGTTTCCAGTCGCTTTTAGGTTGGGAACGCCTAATTTGCATGCCATTAGCGATAAATATCGCTGGCATGCAAAGCGGCACCCAACCCGGTCGCTATCGCCTAGAAGCTGTCGCTAACAGCAGTTAGCGACAGCTTGCTAATAGGGCGATTGAATTATCGCCGCTTTAGCGGGAAAAAGTCCCGCTAAAGCGGCGATAATCATGTTGATAATATGCCCCTCAGTTTCATCTCTTTCATTAACGATCCCATCAGGTCCCCAAATTCCCCTTGCACAGATGATTCTAAGCCTGAACCTGAACCTGAACTCGGATCATTAGATGGCGTGTTATGATGTAAATTATCAAAAGTGTGAGTCGTATAGACCCATATCCCTCCTAAACAATGATTATAAAATATTTACTCAAATATTGGCCATAAGACTTGGAATCATAACAGACAACTTCATTCATTACGACCAAAAAGGTTTTATTAAGGGGAGGCAGCTACACGATCTCACACATCAACTTATTGGAGCCATCGATATTGCCACTCAGGAAAAACTAGCACTCGCAGTTCTTACATTTGACACCGCTAAAGTGTTTGACCGAGTGAATTGGCAATTCCTACAGGAAGTCATTTCTTACTACGGTTTAGGGGAGAACTTTTTGAGAGCCATAATGAATATATACAAGGCTCCGGTAGCAAAACTTTTAATAAATGGTAGCCTATCAAAAGAAATTCAGATTAAAAGAGGTACAAGGCAAGGATGCCCACTCTCTCCTCACCTTTTTAATCTATACATAGAACCTCTGGCTAATATGATTAGGAGATCACAGGAAATCATCTCTTTTAAATTTAAGGGTTGGGTCAAGAAAGTGGCGTTATACGCCGATGATCTAATGGTCTATACGAGCGACTTAATAACATCTCTTCCCGTCTTAACAACTCTGTTAACAGATTTTGGGAAAATCTCTGGATATCTAGTAAATCATCAAAAGACAGAGATCATGCATTGGAACATGGACTTAATAGCAGCAGGAACTAAAAATAGAATCAAATACCTGGGGATAGAAGTTTTAAACAACATTGATGAAATTGCTCAAGTAAATTTGAATCTAAAAGTAAAAGAAATGCGGAAGCTGCTAAGATCCTGGAGCTGTTTGTGTCTTTCCTTCTTGGGGAGATCTAACGTAATTAAAATGGCCATCTTGCCGAAGTTTACCTTCCTTTTTAACGCAATTCCATTAGAATTTAAGGCTAAATGGATAAAAAAGATACAAAGTGAAATTAATTGTTTTATATGGGCCTCCAAAGCAGTAAGGATAGCGTGGGGAAAGTTATGCCAGAGGAAACATCGAGGTGGAATATCAAGGCCAGACCTTTTGAATTACTACAGAGCTTTCCAATTAAAAAATATAAGGATTTTATTTAGACCACATGACCACTATTCTTCCTATTGGGAAGCTGCTACTGATGAGGACAATTGTCTCTAAAAATTTGGGCATCCTAAATATTTAAAAAAAAATTAAACTAAAGGTATTGGGATCAGCGTACAAGCTATGGTACGAAATAAGAAGAGCATGGAAGATTCCATACTATAGCCGACTCGCACCTATATGGAGATCACCTGGAACCCCTGAATTCCTAAAAGATTCTTTAGCAGAACTACTAAAAGAAGCAGGAATTACACAATGGGGAGAACTGCTTGATTCCGGTAATTTACAAAGTTGGGACTTACTGCTTGAAAGAACAAAGGGGGAATTATCCAGGTTCAAATATTATCAGCTGACGAGCTGGTCAAAGGAGCAAGAGAAAAACTTAGAAGCCACTGGAAAATTAGAGAAAGAACTACAAAATGACCCGACAAGAAAGGAGATATCGAAGTGGTATTGGTATTTGACTCAAAAAGATGTTGACGAATTCACAACTTCAACCACAACAACCTGGAAGCGATCCAGGGTAGGGAACTAGAGGCACGGGGTATTAGGAGTAGGCAGCCTCCACCTCAAACTGATTAACACACAAAGCCTCTCCTAATTGTTGACCTAATTGCTAATATGTCTTCTATATGAGTGTAGACATCTCACAAAAGGTAAAAGACTGGTCTCACACACCACCTGGTGTCATGCTTCATCATTGGCCAGTCCTCGCCCTCTAAAAACTTGGTTTGATAGAGGGCGGGCATACACCTGAAGACAGGGATGCACTTCTAAGACTAAGTGGGGGCCCTTAACAAAAAAGTGAAATTTAAAAAGCCATTACGAATGTCAAACCTCTTTTTAATGTGACTGACATCTGTATGGTATTAAAAGAAATGACCGGTGTATCGGGGATATTATAGTCCCCCCACCGTATCCCTATTGGTCAACATGTTTCTGCCTAATGGCCCAACCGGGTCCGCGGCATTCATCAGGACCTATCATACATCAACGGGCTCCTACCTTACCATTCAATATTGGTGAGGTGTCCACTAAAATGGGGTGATCAAGATCACGCACCACAGTATCGCGGCTAAAATGTTCCAGCCTATGTGAAAATAAGAAAACAATAAACATTCAAAGGAAAGCAACATAATCACACATTATTTTTGTGAGGGTCATTCAAAAACGCCACGTACACATGCAAAATGAGTGAGTGGCTATAAGTGCAACAAACTGTGTCAGTCATCTGTGCACTAACGAATAATGAGGGATACTTAATCCCCAACGCTACTCCTATTCCCTGGGACCTACTTGCCCCATAGGTAGAGTGAGTGTAGAAGACCCATTAGGTCGAGCGCCCTAAAAATGAGGAGAAAACGAAGAGAAAAGAACATCCATAATGATCAGAATAGATGAATAAGTGACCCGTTTCAGAACGAGCTCGGGCACAGTGATCCATAGTTGTTTAAAATGGAAGAAACCCCGCTATAGAGCGAGCTCGGACACAGTAATCCATAGTTGTCAAAAAATGGAAGAAAACGCACATTGTGCCTAGCAAACGAACATACATGCATAAACCCACACAAGCCGTTCATACTCTTACTGTAATGGAAGGGTCTCCCGCTGCTGAACCTATGACTGCATGCCTCACCTCCTCGCTGGTAAATGAGGAGAGACAGCGAGCTCTTTATATAGTAATGGCGCGAGGGTGTTCACAACCCCAGACGATGTATGGAAAAGGTCCTTTCCAGCTCAAGATCTGCAACTACAATGGCAAGTATCCTGCACTTACCTATGGCACACTATCATTTCTGCACCCCTTAGGAAAAATCATTTGTCTTCTTTACACAGGTCATATTGGTCACCGGAAAAGTTATCCAAAATAAATAATCAGGTGACGAAAAAGTGTCCAAAATGCGCGGAATCAAAAGCGAACGATATTCACATGTTCCACCTGTGTCCTCACCTCGATATTTTTGGGGAAGAAGTGGGTAAGGTCATTGATAAAGTTTTAGAAACGGAAGTTAAGGCAAGCACTTTTACCGTTATTTTTGGCATTTTGGACAGTAATATCTCTATTACGATATTAACTAAAAAACAAAAATATTTATCGTTTGTATTAATTTTGTTAGCCAGATGTGAGGTATGTGTAAACTGGATTCTTGCAACCCCTCCTAGGGTGGCAGATTGGTTATACTCTGTAGAAAAGTTTAGAAAATTAGACAAATCCAGAGGGAAGAGTAAAAAGACTAAGTATTGGGAACTATGGGAAAGGAACATGAGGTAGGAAAGGTAGGGATGTCCAATGATTCTACCTTACGCGATCTAATCAAATTCGAGGGATCCATCAGGGTGGCTCAGTGATGGTTGGATCTAAAGAATTTGAAGGTTCTCAGATTTGGTCTCACCTGGTTATATAAGGGCAGGATTCCACATTATCTGGGGTGAAGTGACCTTGTCTACCATAACCGTTAAAATTGCATAAATGAGGACAATAAAAAAAAAAAAAATAATGAATGAGAATGTACACAATGCCAAGTGTGGCGTGGATGTGCTGGACAGACTTGAGTATGCAGACCACAGACATGTCCATGTCGACATATACTGCTGGTGTTTGGAGTGTAGTGGACAGTGGACGCAACCATGTCACCCCAGGCAGTGGGGAAGATCGTGGAAATGTAGCTTGTTACGTCCTCCCCTGTGAGCGTGAGCGGAGTGGGCTGGCCCGGCGTACGCCAGGCCAGCTTAGGGGTGTGAATAAAAAGCCCGTTGCTCTGGGCGTGGTTCTCTTCCGGAATGGCCAACGTGTCTGCCAGGGCGGCGCCTCTCAGACAGCCACGAGGCCGACGCCGTGAGCGGCAGTGCCTGCGATCCTGTGCGCCCGCTGCACCCCAGGCCGCTGGTCCCCTGACCCGTCTTGGCCTCCCCTGCACAACCAGGCCTCACTGCTCACCTCCCGACACCAGCGTGTGTCAAAGAGGGCCCACCACGTGCCGGTGCAAGCTCCAAGCCCGAGGCCCGCGACCTTGGCAGCCTCCTCAGACCATCACGGCCTCCGCGACACAGGCCCCCAGCACTCCTTTCCCATTGACGTACTCCACCGCTGCCTCCGGCCTACACTGCGGTCCAGTAGGTCACACATTTGGAACTGAGTCTTGATTTTACAATGGCCGAGTTCATATCATTGCACGCAAGGAGAGGAGTAAGAGAAAGACGCGGTTCAATCCGGAGGAAAAGAGGATCATCTTTATGGAGGTGATCGAACACTTCCAACAACTGCTCTGGTGCCACTAACTCTGTGCATCGCAGGCCAACGACACGTGTCTGTGGGCCCTTGATGACTACTGCCTTCGGCCTACACTGCGGTCAAGTAGGTCACACATTTTGAACTGAGTCTTGCTTTTTCCATGGCAGAGTTCATACCATTGTACAGGCCTCATCGCAGACTGCATCCCCTTTCATTTCTGTTGCCACTAACTCTGGGCCCCGAAATTCAGGGACACTCTCAGTTTGAACTTTGGTGGCGTCTGAGTCTATGGCCTGGGGGTTGTCTTCATCATCATGTAGCTGATACTGACTTGGCGTTAAAAATTAGTCTGTAGCATTCATCTCCTCCATATTGCTTGTTCATGCTTGGTTCTGCCCTCTGCATCATGCCCTGGAAGAACACCTTCCACTGTCCCCCGAAACACCCCGCGACATTCACCTTGGACATCGACAAGGACCCGCTCAGCTCCCGTGGCCCTACCTCAGTGCACTGCAAGTCACCGTCCCGTGGCGGTGTGCCTGTGCCGGCCGCAGTGCATCCGTGTCCACTAACTCTGTGCAGCTCAAATCATGGACACTTGCTGTTTGAACTTTGTACTACTGATTGTCTGATCACTGTTGTAGTTGTTGCCAGCACCAACCACTCCCTGAGGGCTGGCTTACACTCACCCCACACCCATCCAACTGTCACGACTTGCTCCCTGCTTTCCCGTGTCCACCACCAGGGGGCTGAACTGGGGGACTTTCCAGTCCTCTAATAAACTTCCAGACCCTCCCCTGCATGCAAAGCCTGACTTCCAGCCATTTGGACATTTATTGGGAACTAACATCCATTCCCAGTCCGTGCCGGGTTTTGTGAAGCCAGCCTACTCATGCCTGAAAACTCCATCACCCAGGATTCCCTGCTCACTGCTTAGTCTCCACCCCTGCAGGCCAAGGATGGGTGGAGGAATTCAGATCACCTGTGGCTGGCTGCTGCTAGCCTGCTCACACCAGCTGCATATGATTACTGTGAGCTCTTTTAAGCCCCAGCTCCCTTCAGCCCAGGGTTGGTCATTGTAAGCTGTTTACCGGTGAGACCAATCCTTGTTTCCAGTGCTTCCTGAGCCTTTGCTATTGTTTCCAGTATTTCCTGAGCTTTAGTCCTGCCTTTTTCCTGACCTGCTGCTATTTTCCTTGTACCTGATTTAGCACTGCCTGCAGTGCTACCTGGTTTCCTAAGTTTCCAGACCTGCTGCTATTTTCCTTGTACCTGATTTAGCACTGCCTGCAGTGCTACCTGGTTTCCTAAGTTTCCAGACCTGCTGCTATTTTCCTTGTACCTGATTTAGCACTGTCTGCAGTGTTACCTGGTTTCCTAAGTTTCCTGAGCTATAGCTATTTTTCTTGTGCCTGACTTGCACTGCTTGCAGTTCGCTCTTGACTCCTTGTTTCCTGAGCTGTAGCCATTTTCCTGTTTCCTGAACCAGCACTGCTTGCAGTGCTTCCTTGATTCCTGAGCCTTTACGTTTCCTTGTTCCTGACCTGTAGTGCTACTTTGACCCCTGAGCCTTTGCTCAATTCTTGCCCCAGCTCTGCTTCCTATGCTACTTTGTTTTCTGGTTTCCTAACCCTGCACTATTCTAGTACACCCTTGTAGCCTCCCTTTCTGTATATCCTTTTCCAGTCCCTGCCTTTCATCCCATCTCCTTGGTTCCAGTTCTAGTTTGCTATCTTTCTATTCTGCTGTCTTACTTCTGTTACCTTGTATGTTTGTTACCTGATTTCTGCCAAGTGTGCCCTGTGATTTCCTTCCTTTTCTGTTAAGCACTCCTCCTTGCTAGCTCCTTGTCTATTGTGCTTGTATTTAGTTCTACCCCTTTGCTGTTACTGCCTTGCGTGTTCCTGTTTGATCACCAGGATCCGTGGGCACAGCTGACTACCTAGGTGGTGTTTCTTGTTCACTGTGAGTATTGTCTTTGAGTTACTGTTATAACATCACCATAGGTATAAGCTCCACAGACCCTGCCTTTGTATACATATCCTATATGTGGGTGTTTCCAGTTGGTGTCTGTAACAGCAATTGTGGGTAAGGAACTTACTGAGCTTCAGTCTTACCGTGTGGAGCTCCTGAGTGCTTTACCCCACACATCCCCTTTATTATTAATGTTGTTTTATGTTTAATTGTATTGCACATCCGTCCTGGGTTTAGTGATTCTGAATGCTGAGCCGCCTCATGAGTGCCCTTCTTTTCTGAGTCTCACCCTTCTTGTTCACCTCTACAGGCTTCCCCTTTGGATCCCTTTTCTCCTCTGTCTTCCTGTGTGATCCGGGGCAGCGCTGTACTCCTCTCTGTGTTGGTTATCTACCCTGTTCCCAGTCCTTACCCAAGTCCCTGACTGTGTTCCCCACATAGTCCCGGATAGGCCCTGACAGAATGACCAACCTACATTTCCAGGGTCACTTGTGAGGTTTATTTTGCAGTCAGTTAGCTATTTTTTTTATTTAACCCACACTGTCAGTTCTTGCCACGATGTTTAGCAACAGATCCAGAAAGCCCTTAAACCCTAGAGATCAAGCCCTGGAACAAAACAGACTCTTACGTGCTAAATATCATTCCCTGTGGTTGGCTGATCCTTCTATGTTGGATTTTTATTCAATCTGTGACCCTGATCTTCATCTGATGTCAGCCAGTGACTTGCTGGATGAAAATGAATTTTTGCAAATCTTGGTAACAGCAGAAGTCCCTACTGACAGCAGCGAATCTACCTTTTACAGCCTACCACCATTCACGGAGCTGAAAGGCTATGAACCATGTGTAACTTTGCCCTTACCTTGTTTTTATGTAAGGTCTCCAGAGCTCCCAGGCTCCCTGCCTCCAGGACCAGAGCTTCCGGGCTCCCTGCCTCCAGGACCAGAGCTTCCGGGCTCCCTGCCTCCAGGACCAGAGCTTCCGGGCTCCCTGCCTCCAGGACCAGAGCTTCCGGGCTCCCTGCCTCCAGGACCAGAGCTTCCGGGCTCCCTGCCTCCAGGACCAGAGCTTCCGGGCTCCCTGCCTCCAGGACCAGAGCTTCCGGGCTCCCTGCCTTCAGCAATTGAACCTCTATTTTTCCAACTTTTAGACCCTGGGTTTCCAGTTTGCCAGCTTCCAGAGTTCTCAGTACCTATACATCCAGAGACTGAATCACCAGCATCAGAGACTAAACCTTCCAGAACGTCACCATTTTTCTGCAGTCCGCTGGCATCTTGCACTGCATCTATGAGGGAAATGGACTTACTTCTTAGGAGCCATGGCCTTGTATCCGGTTCCAGATTCAGGGAGAGGGTCTTTGGAGGGGGTGTACTGTCACGACTTGCTCCCTGCTTTCCCGTGTCCACCACCAGGGGGCTGAACTGGGGGACTTTCCAGTCCTCTAAACTTCCAGACCCTCCCCTGCATGCAAAGCCTGACTTCCAGCCATTTGGACATTTATTGGGAACTAACATCCATTCCCAGTCCGTGCCGGGTTTTGTGAAGCCAGCCTACTCATGCCTGAAAACTCCATCACCCAGGATTCCCTGCTCACTGCTTAGTCTCCACCCCTGCAGGCCAAGGATGGGTGGAGGAATTCAGATCACCTGTGGCTGGCTGCTGCTAGCCTGCTCACACCAGCTGCATATGATTACTGTGAGCTCTTTTAAGCCCCAGCTCCATTCAGCCCAGGGTTGGTCATTGTAAGCTGTTTACCGGTGAGACCAATCCTTGTTTCCAGTGCTTCCTGAGCCTTTGCTATTGTTTCCAGTATTTCCTGAGCTTTAGTCCTGCCTTTTTATTGACCTGCTGCTATTTTCCTTGTACCTGATTTAGCACTGCCTGCAGTGCTACCTGGTTTCCTAAGTTTCCTGAGCTATAGCTATTTTTCTTGTGCCTGACTTGCACTGCTTGCAGTTCGCTCTTGACTCCTTGTTTCCTGAGCTGTAGCCATTTTCCTGTTTCCTGAACCAGCACTGCTTGCAGTGCTTCCTTGATTCCTGAGCCTTTACGTTTCCTTGTTCCTGACCTGTAGTGCTACTTTGACCCCTGAGCCTTTGCTCAATTCTTGCCCCAGCTCTGCTTCCTATGCTACTTTGTTTTCTGGTTTCCTAACCCTGCACTATTCTAGTACACCCTTGTAGCCTCCCTTTCTGTATATCCTTTTCCAGTCCCTGCCTTTCATCCCATCTCCTTGGTTCCAGTTCTAGTTTGCTATCTTTCTATTCTGCTGTCTTACTTCTGTTACCTTGTATGTTTGTTACCTGATTTCTGCCAAGTGTGCCCTGTGATTTCCTTCCTTTTCTGTTAAGCACTCCTCCTTGCTAGCTCCTTGTCTATTGTGCTTGTATTTAGTTCTACCCCTTTGCTGTTACTGCCTTGCGTGTTCCTGTTTGATCGCCAGGATCCGTGGGCACAGCTGACTACCTAGGTGGTGTTTCTTGTTCACTGTGAGTATTGTCTTTGAGTTACTGTTATAACATCACCATAGGTATAAGCTCCACAAACCCTGCCTTTGTATACATATCCTATATGTGGGTGTTTCCAGTTGGTGTCTGTAACAGCAATTGTGGGTAAGGAACTTACTGAGCTTCAGTCTTACCGTGTGGAGCTCCTGAGTGCTTTACCCCACACATCCCCTTTATTGTTAATGTTGTTTTATGTTTAATTGTATTGCACATCCGTCCTGGGTTTAGTGATTCTGAATGCTGAGCCGCCTCATGAGTGCCCTTCTTTTCTGAGTCTCACCCTTCTTGTTCACCTCTACAGGCTTCCCCTTTGGATCCCTTTTCTCCTCTGTCTTCCTGTGTGATCCGGGGCAGCGCTGTACTCCTCTCTGTGTTGGTTATCTACCCTGTTCCCAGTCCTTACCCAAGTCCCTGACTGTGTTCCCCACATAGTCCCGGATAGGCCCTGACACCAACACAGGCGTTACTGGACATGTGACCCTGGCAATAAGAGTGGCCGGGCGCACGTGCCCGTGGCCAGTTCCACAAACTATCTAAGTGTGTCCGTGTGGTCATTGTGTATGCATGAGGGCCCCGGGCCCTACCACATTACATTGTGCTGTGTACAGCGGACGCAACCATGTCACCTCAGGCAGTGGGAAAGACCTGGGACATGTAGCTGTGTCGTACCCCCCTGTAAGCGTAAGCGGAGTGGGCTGGCATACAACAGTCCAGCGTAGGGGTGTGGATGATCAGCCCGGGGCTCTGGGTGTTGCTATGTGTTGGCCTTGCCAAGGAGGTAACTAATGCAGGTGTCTCTGTTGTAGTGTCGGCGCCACCCGTCCCACAATGGACAATGTTGCGATGTAGCATGCCCCCGGAGTGCGGGATCGTCCGAAGGGATAAATGAAGGAGCGCAAGCCCGCTCGGGGTCCGGGATCATACATGCCAACTGTTGTGTGTGACGCTATTACCGCAGCATAGGCCATAGGACTACCCTCAACCGCATCGCGAGTTCAGCCAGCCATGAACTCTACATCTGTGTCCGCCCTATCCTTACCGTAGGCCTACACACACGTGGCCAGCCACCGTCAGTGGACAACATCACAGTGTCGTTGTCAGGCTTGTGGACATGCGCAGACAGGCATGACAATGGTGCGCCGTAGGAGTGCACGTGATGCAACTGCGCTGCGCACACTAGTGAATAGGCTCAGGGGGAGGGTGGAGCAGCAGTGAGGCTACATAATACACATTGATGCCGCTCATTTGCTACAAGCAGTACCTGTCAAACAGGAATCACTAAGTCACACATATCACACACCAATGAACTAGTGAGCCTGCCAACACATCATGCAGAACCAACTTTTGACTCATGTCTCTGCACTGTCACAGGTGATCAAGGATATGCACTCTGCCCTTGGATGATGACACCCCTCCGAGCCCCGAACACACAGGCCCAGAGGAAGTACAATGCGGCCCACAAACGCACCAGGGGCATCGTGGAATGCACATTTGGCGTGTTGAAGTCACGTTTCAGGTGCCTGGACATCACAGGTGGAAGGCTCCTGTACAGCCCAGGCATCGTGTGCAAGATGATCGTTGCATGTTGTGTGTTGCACAACATATGTGTACGCACCAATGCCCCATGGCTACAAGTGCCAGATGGACCGGACGATGATGAGGAAGATGAGGCAGGTGGACCACACCCCACTGCAGCAGCAGCAGGAATAGCCCGTAGGAACACCATCATTGACAATTTCTTCACATGAGCACGTCACATTGTCACAGTCCTTAGCAATCATGGGACAGTACAAAATGACCACAGGTACAGCATGTGCAAATAAATTCATTACAACACACATTCCCTGTGTGCACGTTACTCCTCTGTACAAGCACATCACTCTGACAAGTGTAAGTGCAACATGTGGTGCTAACAATCTCATAAATTGTAAATAGATGGTGGGTGTGTCACCTCTGTACAGAGAGGTTGTTTAGGGTGTCACGTAATCGAAATGCCATTTCTGTGTGTCAAAGATAGTACGGAATCACACTCATCAGCGTTTCACATGTGTCACAAATCATTACATGTAGGCTGTCATTTGTGACCTACAATTGACAGCAGGGCTTCGTCTGGGGTCAAATATGTACCACCATGATGCAGGGATGCACCCTGTGACTCAGGTCCCACAACATGAGCTACAGGGACGTAAGGGGGAATCACTGCCCCTACAGTCGTCCATTCTTTCATACTTGATTATCCATGGACATGACACATCTGTGTGTTTTAGAATGTATTTTTCACATTCAGTGGAGTGTTGAAGCTGTCTTAGTACTGGGCCATGCAGACAACACTTTACAATGTTGCCCCGTGGAGGGCCAGCCGGAGTCCTTTAGGGATTGACAAGTTACTCGGAAGGGGAAGAGTCCAGTCCGCAGCCTGATTGCTGTGTCATTGTTAGGCATGCAGAAAATGGCAGTCCATGTCGAGGTCAAAGGTTGGTGTCGCAGAGTGTGTCGGGGGACAGTGGAAGGTGTTGTTCCAGGTCATGATGCAGAGGGCAGACCCAAGCAGGAACAAGCCATATGGCGGAGATGAATGCTACTGCTTCCTCCTTACCACTGGGGCAGATTCATCCTAGTCTTCGTCCTCTGACATTTCATGTGCCTCACATGTGGGTGGTGGTGTTTGGTTTGCAGCACTGTGTGACACTGACACATCAGGGGCCGGAGATGTAGAAGTAGCAGCAGCATTCACCTGCGCAATGTCTTGTGGCATCACTCCTGTGATGAGGATCTGCAGGGCATGGAAGATCCCATCTACAGCTTTCTCGTGTGCAGCCGTGGTAGCCATTCTTTGCGCCTGCATCCGCTCCATGTTCTCCATGACCCTCCTCATGTTTCCCAAATCACGGATGACATCACTGTAGCCACTCTGACTAGACAGTTGTTGTTGTCTCCGAGTCATGACTCCAGCAACGCCAGCCATGGATTGTTGGAGGGCATGGGGCGGACTGTGGGTGTCCGTTAGGGAGTGTAAGTGGTCCCTGATGGGACTTAGACACCCACGTATGGCATCTAGTTTGGCTGCCATGAGGTCGAACCCCACCTGCCCATGTTCCTGCAGCTCCTTCTGGCAGTCTAACACACAGCGTTGGAACGCCATGTGTTCTTCGGTGAGGTGCTGGGAGCCAGACGTGGTGGTGGGTGCTTCCTGCTGTGTGGTCTGTGCAGGGGGTGGGATCACCTCGATGGTGCTGGGCTGCCCTGCTACTGGAGGTGGGGTGCGGAGGTTGTCCATGAACCATTGGAGTTCGTCAAAGTCGATGTCCTGGTGGTCGGCTCCATCGCTGACGTGATGTAGGCTCTGCTCTGCAGGAGGTGTTGATTGTCCCTCTGCAATGTAAAGGGGAGATGCAGTTTCACAGTGTGTTCCATGTATGTTGACGCATTGGCGGAGTTTACATACAGACTGCATGACAATGTACATTGTGACGGTTTGTGAGGAGATGCCTATTTGATGCGGGACAGTGGCCATTTGTACTACATCACGGATGTGAGGTTGTACCCGTACATTGTCATCTCACAGTTTCCTGCTATGCCAGATGTGATTGGCCATTTTGTACACACATGCGGCACCAGTTGTGTCCTGTGTTCTGTTGTGAAAGTGTTGCAGTTTGTATCACATTGTTGTCAATGTTGAGGTGCTCTTATTCTTATGTGTGTGTGCTGCATTGTGGGTGAGTCACCCCTGCAGCTCTGATTTGGCTGCCCCTTTTCCCTTTCAGGAGGTGTGCCTTTGACTTCTGTGCTTCTACGGTGCTGGGATGTTGTGGACTTGGGTAAATTGGGCTCTTGGTCGAGTTGTGACTCTTGGGCATGGTTTGTCCGCAGATGTATTGTTGACATCAGGGGTTGTTTGTGGATGTGTCAGAGTGTGACCTGCTCCTTTCCGGATGTGGTCCACACTCAGTCACCTCAGTGTCGTGGCGTGCACCATGTCATGATAATTGGACTGCAGCCATGCTACTCGTCATGCAGTGTCACTTGCATTGTCAGTGTGGCTCACGGACCCGCAGCTTTGCTGGTTTCAGCACATGTGTATGGGTTTGTTGTGAGATTAGTGATGTGTGGGGAGGGCCCCCTCCGGGCACAATGTCGACGGGGGCCTACTTGCTGTTTCTATGTGTGCTGCAGTATGCCAAGGAGATCAGGGACATGATCCAGAGTCATTGTGGGTGTGCAGTGTGCTGTACTTAATTGTGCATGTGTGCCATTGTGCCCATCTCCCCCCGTCCCCCCAGTCCCTGTTCGGTACTCACCCTGTTGATGTTGTGTGAGGTCATGTTGAGCGGTGTCCGGATCCACTACTCCTGGCACTGTATCCCGACTGATGACTGTGGCCACCATTTACTCCATGTCATCCAGCTCCTGGTGTGCCGCTGGACCCCCACCTCCAATCTGCGTTGCTGCTTTCATGTTGGCATCGAGTTTTTTCTTGGTTTGCCCTTCACATCATTCCAGCGCCTCTTGACCTCTTCCATTGTCCTCCTCAACTCTGCAACTGCATTCACATGGTCCAAGATAGTCTGCCATGTTTGCGTCTTTGTTGCCAACGACACGTTGGAGGTGACGAACAGTTGTTGGTAGTGTTCTATCACCTCCGTAACGATGATCCTGTTTTGCTGCGGACTGAACCGCTTCTTCCTCTTCTCCTTGGCCTTCCCCTACCCCGGGGTTCCTTGCTGGTCGTCTGTGGGGCTTGTGGGGTTCGCGTTGTCCTCTGTACTCGGTCCGGGTGCATCCATGGTGCTACGCAGTTTCACTTTTTTTTTTTGTCTTTTTTTTTCTGCTTTTCTGGTGCATTTTCCTGCATGACGTTTGGGAATTCCAGGCCTGTCGCTGGCTATCGCTGATTTTTGTAGCGCGATTTGGGGCATCGCAACTCTTTTCGCGTTCATGTTTCGCATTTTTTCTGCGTCACGTTGATTTTAACGTGGTCATTTTGCGAGTTATCGTGAGGCTATCGCATGGTGTCGCCGGGTTGAGAATACAACGTTAACACAGTGTTATTTTCCCGCGATGGACTGCGATGTGTAAAGTTGCGTTACGCTAATTTTGTGATAATTATCACACGTTCTTGGGAATATCCCCCTAAGTGTTTGCTTGGATGACTAGAAAAACAAGCAATTCTGTACCTATGGAAATTGTCTTTCTGCAACTAGACAGCTGCAACTAGACAGCCAAAGAGGTGCCACTGCTGCCTCTGTAAGAAATGGGCACATAGGATGAACTAGTCTTTGAACATTATTTTTGTCAAACGAAGTAATGCCACATCAAGATGGTTAACTGAGTTAAACTCTTGCTGCTGGCTTCTGCTGTGTTCTAGAGGTCACAATTTTGAGTTGCAGAAAGTCCAGCTCAGCCACTCATCCTCTGAATTCTGTGAAGTGAAGTCTAATAAAATAGCAAATATTAGCTCTTTGATATTACTCAGGTATAAATGTGTTATATCACACAGCTTTCTGTAGGACAAATAAGCCCCCCATACCAAATGAATCTTCAACCCTTTCATCAACTCTAGAGAACTGAGGAGTGCTGTTCGGGACAATTACTATTTCCATCATTTTGATATGGTGGACTAAACTCAGAGGAAAACAATATCATCTGAAAAACTGATATCTGCAATAGAGTACAGATATTCTGTAATAAAGATGCTCATTCCCACAGGGCAGTACATCAATTTACTCAGTCAGCCTAATCCATCTAGCAAGTGTTTCTGCAATTGTGCCATCTTCCGTTTTTTGTTTAATTTTTCCAAGATGGAGTCAAAATGGCGTCTGCTGGGAGACTGAAAACAGACAGAGACGCCCCGCTGAAAAATGTATACTCTTCCAAATGCAGAGCAATTAACTAAAATCTGAGTCAGGATGTGAAGCAATTTACTCTGGGTGTCTGCCATGCGCAATTTCATAGATACATTGCAGGTGGAGCTGCTACATTTCATATATCATTTTCATATCTTTGTGTCATTTGCAAATGTGAGTTGCTAGAAAGCTGCTCATTATTGCTGAATATTTAAGTAATTCCTCTAGCAAAGTAGCACATAACCGGACAGTCCTTAAATTACAGATGCCAGCAGAGAGCAGTTAGTTACAATAATTTTACTATTTTGTCTGTAAATATGCTAATTTTGCATCTTAGCAAAAGGAATGTTCCTTTTCTAGCTGGTGGCTCAGCCTTTTTTCTCCATTCTACCTTTCTCAGGTGGGAGATTGGATTCTGTCCTCTTTGGGTACTTGCAGCTCAGCCTTTTTTTTGCCATTCTACCTTTCTCAGGTGGGAGATTATATCTTGTCCTCTTTGGGTACTTGCAGTGAAAACCAATTTCATGAATCACACTGCACTTCTATGGAAATGCACCTAGTCATATTACCCTATTAGTAGACTTTTCACTGACAAGCTACAATAAATGTTTCATAACAGTTTGCAAGCTGAGGTTCAAATGAGATTTTTCCTTATTTGTTACAGGTTTTACTTTACAAATGCAGCCAAGGCCTGCTGATAACGTGCATAATAAACAGACAAGAATGTGAGAAACTCAGAAACTTGAGGATTTACGGTTTTGTCCCATTAGATGGAAAATCAAATCGACAAAGATGGATAACAGACCATTTCAAGTTTTGGACAGCACACGCTCAAAAGCTCTTCGATTCTCAAATGAAACACTATTTGCTAATTGTAAGAAAGATGTGTATGTTTTTAGTTTTCAGTTCGTTTTATAATGTTTTTTTTTCTTAAGAAAGAAGAAAAAAAGAAGCAGAACACAAACAACACAGAGAGAGGATGTGGCATTGCGGCCAGAGCTGCTGACTTCTCGACTGGGGTACCCCCGGACAGCGTGACATCTCCACATCAAATGTCCACTCAGATAGACATTATTTATCACTCAGTCTGGTCAGAGTCCACTCAAAGCACAATGATCATTAGTACGGCAAGGAAAGATCCGGGACAAGTTAATGCTCTGTAGTCTGTAGTGTCGAGACCAGGTGTTCACGAATTTCCAGTCTTCACCGTGTTGCATTAGGGTCATCTTCTCCATTCCCAAAATCTACCAAAGTCTGTTATCACAATCCATGATGGAGGCTCAAACGGTTTACCCCATTTGGCAAGGGTGCATTGTTTTGCTGTTAATAATAGAACATTCACCAGGCGCCTACACAGACCTTTTTTACCACCTTCCAGAGTTGCATCAACCCTTATAAAATGCCAGCTGTAGTCCCAGGTACTGTAATGCCAGTTATCTCATCTCTGTTGTTCAGAATATAGTCACAGAATGTTGTAACATTTGGCCAGTCCCACTTTACCTGTTGCCTCCGACCAATATGGTTACATATATATGCATTACCAAAAATATAGCCACAGTGAAGTCAGCTGAGGAACTGTTGAGCATGTTGTCAGATTTGTGAGCAAAACCGCGTAAAATGCACAATACATAGGCTGAATCTGATAAACCTGGGGGGCACATTTATTAAAGAGATGTATCACCCTTGCGCCACACAACGGGTTGCAAGAGTGACGCAATTCTTAAGTTAGATTTACCAAGCCACTCTAAGCCACTCTGCGTGGCCCTGCATGGCTTGATAAATCTAGAGTAACACAACGCAGCGCAAATCACTGCGTTGTGTTACTCTGCCCCAGGGAGACAATAAATGGGTGGAGCGTGGGTGTTCCTGCACACCAACCATGGATTACTGGTAGACCTGGGAATGCGTCAAAATGCTACAGATCCCCAGGGGAAGCATAACGAGGAGAAATATCTTTATTTCTCCTTTTTTTTCCTCTTTCTGGATTGTTTTTGTGCAGGAAGGTGTCCCTTCTTGCACAAACAAAATCCGGCTTACAACACAGGCACCCTTGCACTATGGTGCAAGGGTGGCCTGCATTGGCGTTAGGCAGCACATTGTGACACAGCGCTGGGAAATGACATTAATGAGCCGTATATTGTTAAGTACCGCACATTCCTCCCCTTTCCTTATCAAGCAGCGCAGCACGATGGCTTGCTGCGCTGCGTGATTTTTTTATAATGATGCCCCTAGAATTAAAGGAAGGCTGAATATGAGGGCTGCACGAAGAGGGAATGTGTGGTAAAGCATTTCACTCTCGCACTAAGGAAACCACATTATCATTGGTCTTTCTGAAATAAAGAATGTAAAGGATTAACATGTGAGTGTTTTCAAAAGCTATGACATTATGATATTAAGGACACAACATACGTAATCGCACCTTAGTTGTTGAACAATATAACGTTCTTCTATTTTGCTGTTATGGCTGAGACTGGCCAATGTCAGAATATCAAGCAAAACAATTTGACAGGATTTTCACGAAAAATAATTTGATTCAAAAGCTGTTCTGAGAATTAAAGTAACACTCCTACCAGTACTTATTGTCTTTAGTCATGTAACTGCAGCCAATCATATTTTATGCATTTAAATGTGCCATGGGAGAAAGGCTGAATTGCCAGCAGCAGTAGACTGTGGCCGATGCTTGCTTTGTCAAAAAAAACGTAAGTGCAGGGGCTCAATGCTTTCCTTCAGAGCCAGAATCCAACACTTAAGAATGCCGGGGTTATCGAATACCAAAGCTGCCCAGTATTGATTCTACCCCACACCATTTTCTTTCACCATCCTGAACTTTATGAGTCATTTTCTCACCCTCACAGATTTTTAAACCATTCTTTCTCTTTTTCTCACTGTTGTCCTATTTTTCTTTGCCTTCTTCGTTTTTTCTTTCCTTCCTTTCTTTCTCTTGCTATGGATCAAAGTCTGGTGATGAAAAATTAGTCCCACTTCCGAAAAATGAGTACTGCTGCCCACCACCTGCAACCAGTGGCAGAAGTTAAGCACTGGTTGTGGTCAGTTACTTTTTTTATTCTTATATAAATTAGAAAGCCTTCTGGTGAAAAAATGTGCAATAATTCTTGGATGAAAATTATGTTCATTTGACTGTTAAAGGTGGGTTTTAGTAAAAAGAAATCCTCACATGAGTTTATTGGTGCAAATGTTTGGTAATATTAGGCTTTGGTTATTCAGTGAAACAGGTCAGACCTGTAGAGTGATGGAATATAGTTTTAAAACAGTTATTAAATGATTAGTTAGTTAATCAAATATTACCAAAGTATTTTTTTACTGAGGCGTCTAAGACAAGGTGAATTTATTTTGCACAAATTTGCATTGTACACATATAGTTGAAATGGTATTTGTTGGGTGACATATGACATTTATTGGTGGATATTCTGTAAGCTTTTTATAGTATGATTTGGCTTATGGTTTGTATTTATTGGGCATATTGTGTGGGAGTTAGTTTTGAGGGTTTGCTTCATGAGACATGGTATTTGAATAGGATGCCATACTTGATTTGGATCTTAAAGGGTCTTGTAGTATTTCTATGCACTCAAACCTCTCCTGTCTTAGGTACATATATGCTCTTCTGCCTCCTTGTGGTCTCCTAGCTGCCTTACCTCTTTGCATAGGGTAGGACTAGATACCCATGTCAAGTTTTCTTCATTCTTGGATTGCATTTGCTGAACTAAACATTTGTGTTGCAACTCCTAACGTGCCATGATCTGTTGTGTGAGGTCAAACCGCTTCCAACTGGTTGGTCTTGCAAGCAATCCAGAAGGCAATTTCATTGTGTTTTACAGGCTTTCTTTCCATAATCGTGTTTAGAGTCTGTAGACTGATTGACAGTATGTCAACCTGTGCCTGTATTGAAGATCCTGCTGGAACGCTGTGCCTGCTATTGCCTGCAGTACATACTGTCTAAGTTGCCTATATAAGGATACTGTCTGATCTAATATGCCTACTACTTCTCTAGGTTTTAGGTTCTGTGGATTAGAAAAAGGTCTATAGATGGTGAATAACATAACAGGTGTATTTGTAAAGCGCACGATTACCCGTAGGTGTCCTGGCGCTGAATAACAGATGTTTATTGTTACCCAACTCAATGGTACTCATTTTATCGACCTCAGAAGGATGAAAGGCTGAGTGGACCCGCCGGGATTTGAATCTGTGACCATGAGGTCAAACACAGGCCCCTGCAGTGGCTGCTTTAGTCCACTGAGCCACCGGACCAGGAATATGGGCCATCATTACCTAGGTGACCCAGTCTGACATTCTGGTGTGTGTTTGCGTGTGTGTGCTTGTGGTATTTGACCACCAAACCAATTTTGGCGTTCTTGTTAGGTCAAAGGGACCTCCAAGTAATGATATGCTTGGTATTGTGTTGAAATGGCTGCAGCTTTGAGTGTGTGAGACCAAACAATATTGGCCTCTATAGGATCAAACTCCACCCATGAGTAATACATTTCAAAGGTATATGCAGCATGTGCTAGGACAACAGAGGTTACTGCACCCCCTACACCAGAGAAGCCCCTGTCTTTAAGATTCTGTGTAACTGTTGCCTTGTTATTTACGCCTATCCAAAAGCTGACATTTTAATAAACAAATTCAATAAACCTGAGATCCAAAATGGAGAGCTAAAAGAAAGGGTAATACACTTTTTAGAGCCAAGCTTGACAAACCTACAATAAACAGGGGTTTCCTATTTAACCTGAAGGAGGTGACCAATATTACATCGGACATTTCGGTATATTTGTAATAATTGCCTTTTTTGAGCGTGTTATCAAACACTACTCAAGAATTTAGATAATCCAAGTGCCCCACATTTGAGCCAAATTTAATGATCCGGCGACCCCCTTAGAGCAATGAGATTTAGATTTCTAACACCTGGTGAAAGAACTCCGTTTAATGCACCAATATGAATTAGGAATTCAGTTGGACTGCGACCTATTCACAACCCACTGAGCAGTACTGTTTAGGAAGGGTTTTTTGGTTACAATAAGTCCCACTAGATGAGCTCAGGGACACAGTGGTACTCCAAACCCTCTTTCATAAGAGAATGACATACTCAAAATAGCAGTAAGAAACGCGGGATGAACTTTAAAATGTTTACTTCTAAAACCCAAATCTAGTGCATAAAATATGAATGGTTATCACACAGTATGAGAAAACAAATGCAAAAACAATACAAACATTCCTAACATGTTCAGAAAGACCCTAGCAGCTTAACACCCCATCACTACTTCTAAGCGCTATGCTAAATTCTAGCAAAAGCACGCAATAGTAAGCCTATAAATTGAGTTTCTTAAGATGGATAGCACAGCATATATTCTCTCAGTGAAAATAGCGGTTTAGGTATGCTCAAACAAAGCTCTTGCCAAGGAATGATAAGCAGTGCAATGCTACTTCTCTGCTTTACCCTCAGAGCAGCCCCTGACTGAAGCTGGTTGTTGCTGCAAACCGGCATGACTTCTAGCTTCACTGTTCTAATGTAAAACCCTTACAATTATTAGTCGAATACCTGGGTATTTATATTATCAGATCAGCAATTTTATTACACGTTTAAAAATAAAACAGCACTTGTAGACTCCAAAGTCTCAACAAGACAAAACAAGTGTGTCGATAATTGCGTTCTCTCGATTTACAAATAAATAATTTTTCTCTATAACTATACCTAAAGAAACATGTCAGCTTTCACTGTAAATGTTCATAATGTTATAGCAGCAACCATAATAAAAACAACAAAAATACGTCAACCCAGAAAGGAGGCAGACATGATAATAACAATCCGCGTGTGTCTAAAACTTCAAACTTTCTATTAATAATAGATGAAAGAATCTGCAAGCATGCAGAAGATAAACATAAAAAGTGGTTTAAATGGTCCTTCTCATGATGTTCATGACAGGAAACATCCATTACAACGCAGTCATTACATTGCACTGCTTTTACAACGCAACTGTTACAACGCAACTGCCTTTACATTGCAATACATTACAATGTGTGCCATTGCAACGCATGTCACTACAATGCATGCCATTACAACGCATGCCATTACAACGCATTATAAGGTAAGTAATGGGTATGGGTTTTTGGGGTAGTTTGGAATAGTAATTTTTACCCCTACGCTATCCAACACTTTCCCTACTGTTGCACTCACTGGAGTGGGAATAATAATTTTTACCCCTACACTATCCAACTCTTTCCCTACTGTTGCACTCACTGGAGTGGGAATAGTAATTTTTACCCCTACACTATCCAACACTTTTCCTACTGTTGCACTCACTGGAGTGGGAATAGTAATTTTTACCCCTACACTATCCAACTCTTTCCCTACTGTTGCACTCACTGGAGTGGGAATAGTAATTTTTACCCCTCCGCTATCCAACACTTTCCCTACTGTTGCACTCACTGGAGTGGGAATAGTAATTTTTACCCCTACACTATCAAAAACTTTCCCTACTGTTGCACTCACTGGAGTGGGAATAGTAATTTTTACTCCTACACTATCCAACACTTACCCTACTGTTGCACTAAAAGTATTATGCGTTGTAATGGTATGCATTGCAATGGTATGCGTTGCAATGGTATGCGTTGCAATGGTATGCGTTGCAATGGTATGCGTTGCAATGGTATGCGTTGCAATGGTATGCGTTGCAATGGAATGCATTGCAATGGTATGCATTGTAATGGTATGCATTGTAATGGTATGCATTGTAATGGTATGCATTGTAATGGTATGCATTGTAATGGTATGCGTTGCAATGGAATGCGTTGTAATGGCATGCATTATAAAAACATGCAATGTAATGGTAGTTGCGATGTAAAAAACGCGTTGTAAAAGCATGCGTTGTAATTGTTTGCATTGTAACGTCAAATATTCGCTCATGACATACAAGTCATTCAGAGTCCTGTTAAAGCTAAAGCTGAAAAGTGTGGCCAAACACCAATACCAGGATAATGGCATAAATTCATGTCTGGTTTTCTCATGTGAAAGGGTGTGTAATATATTAATTTATTTCATTCTACGGTTTCTCATAAATAATTTTTTTGTTATCTATGTGTCTAGGATGTCAGGTCTGCTTTGTTTGCAATATTTTGTATTATTCTTACATACAATAACATCATACATCAGAAGATGTTAGATTGAAAATACTGAAGGAAGTGGCCCGATTCGGGTCACTCACGACCACCTCTCTGCCTTCTACGAAATGAAGAGTCGGTCAGACAGTAGAGAATACAAACCTATAACAGTTTATTCAAAGTTCGCTCAGAGCAGAGCTCTGTCTGCCCAGTCGCTAGGAGTGCTGCAGAGAGAGTCTGACATCAGCAAGTATAACGATACATTATATACCTTTTGACACCAATGAAAGCACACCCACCATGGAATTTTCCAGAGGGAGACAGCTAGACAGTAAATAACAAAGGAATAAGTTTCAGTTCTGAAGCCGAGGCACACATTATCTACTAGTCAAGGTAATTCCGCCTGTGCCCGCCACTAGACAAGTGGGAGAAGGCTTACATCTACAGAAAAGGTAAGCGCTAATAAGAACAGTGCATTCATTAGCGTGGCAGAACTCAGCTCCAGAGAAACATAACCTAGAGAAGGCCGTTTCTCGGAAATAGCAAAGAATTAGTTTCGATCATGATACAAAATGGCGCCTGTACACAAAATGGCGCCGCAAATGCTAACCTACATAAAACAATACAAAAGCTTAATTTTTTATTCCTACAGACCCTCCTTTTAGTATGAGCTAAGCAATTTATGTATAATGAAAAAGACATATCATTTAATAAAACATGGATCAATGGATTTTAGGAGCATTCCATATCTTCAGCGTCAGGGAGAGAAACAGTAAGGAGAGAAGAAGTCTCAAAAATTCCCTTGTCTATCTGCATAAGATCGTTCACCTCTTTTTGAATCATAATTGTTGCATTGGTATCATGGATCGATATTCTCTTAGGGGCGAAAAGGGTGGTTCAGTAAGAGCAACATAAGTGGAGACACTGCACCAGAACACAGCAAGCAATCAGAATTACAATAAAATAGATCACCCTTTCAAGGATCCAACCCCATCCACCAAAGAGAGACCAACTCCAATTTCCACTCTCCATCCCCTTAACATTTTCCAAAATGTCTAAAATGTGTTGGGTAATGTTGTTTTCCATATTAGTGATCCCGACTACATACTGGTCTCCTACTACGGCGCACACACCACCTCTCTTAGCTAGGAGGAAATCAACAGCATATCTAATTTGCTCAGAATATATCTGCATACTTTCCAATTGGGTGGTGATGTCACGCAGAGCCGCTACTGTGGAATTAGACTATCTGCAGCTTGCATCCAAAATATTCCCTAGCCCTTTCACCTCTGGCCATAGCGGTACCACTAAAGGTAATAATTGAGGAGAGAATATACCCAAAGGTGATACCATTGCCATAGTTATTAACTTCCAGGTCTGTTACTCCATCACAAAATTCATTTGTCAAAGTCCTTTTAACCCATCTTATATTTGGCTTACTATACTTACAGGGCACACCAAGAGGAAGCACCATTCCTAAAGCAATATCCTCTGTACCATTATAAACATTGGAGTAAGTACCACTCGACAGAAAATAAAACCCTGGATGTGCATAAAGTGGACCTTGATAATCTGCAGGAGCATATCTGGTGTTCATTCCCACTGTACTCGGATCCTTCTCTTTCACTAAAGACATTGGGGCATATTCTCAAGGAGTCATCGCCAATTCATCGGCACTTTAGCGCCGCAAAAGTGGCGATAGATACATCGCCCTATTCCCAAGCTGGTGCAAACTGCCGACATCGCCAGTTTCCCAGCGATAGCTGCCGCAAAAAACATCGCCACGGATGAGAGCGACAACTAACGCTAATGATATGCAGAGTAGGCGTACCCGTGCAAAAACACCACTTCGCGATATTCTCAACGACCAGCCCGATCCGCGATGCGACCCAAAAACAGGCGATAAGGCGCGTTAGCAGCAGGGATTTAACACCTCCCTTTAACTGGTGTAAAGCCGGACGACAACCTGCAGCATGAAAGGGAACCCAGCCCAGAGCCACATATGAAGACCAACACATGTCATGGAGCTACTGACCATGCAGCTCGGAGACCCAAGAGGGCCACAACACCCACCGCCACCAGGCCCCCCCCCAGACTACCACCTAAGCAGCGCAGAACAAGACAGCGGACCTTCCCAAAACAGCATGGCCCCACAGCCACACAATTGCAGAATGTGGGGAGAGGTGGGAACCAAGTATGTGTGAAGGAGGCAAGTCACCCATGAATAAGAATGTACACAATGCCAAGTGTGGCGGTGATGTGCTGGACAGACTACAGTATGCAGAGCACAGACATGTCCATGTGGACATATACTGCTGGTGTTTGTAGTGTTGTGGAAAGTGGATGCAACCATGTCACCTCAGGCACTGGGGAAGACCCCGGTCATGTATCCGTGTCATCCCCCCCTGTAAGCGGAGTGGGCTGGGCCGGCGTACGTCAGTCCAGCGCAGGGGTGTGTAGAATTAGCCCGGGGCTCAGGGCGTGGTCCAGTTCTGGCCTGGACAAGGAAGTAACCAATGCGTTTGTCTCTGTTGTAGTGTCAGCGCCACCCGGCCCGCAATTGACAATGTTGCAATGTAGCATGCACCCGGAGGGCGGGCTCGCACTAACGGTGAAATAAAGGAGCGCAAGACCGCTGGGGGTCTTGGTTCATACATGCTAAGTGTTGTGTGTATCTGCATTGCCGCAGCATGAGTCAAATGCCTAGCCTTAATCGCAGCGCGAGTTCAGCTAGGCATGAACTCCACATCTGTGTCTGCACCATCCTTACCATAGGCCTACACTCACGTGGCTGCCCACCTTCAACGGCCAACATCACAGTGTCATTGTCAGGCTTGTGGAAATGCGCAGACAGGCATGACAATGGTGTGCCTTTGGAGTGCAAGTGATGCAACCGCGCAGCGTACACAAGTGAATAGGACTGGGGGGAGGGAGGAGCAGCTGTGAGGCAACGTAACACACAGTGATGCCGCTCATTTGCCACATGCGAGTCATGTCAAACATGAATCCCAAAGTCGCACACATCCCACCCCACACCCAACAGGCCACATCACAATTCCTGAATGCAAGCAGATGACAAACTGACATTAGGGATGAAAGCTCCTTTGTCTGAACTATCAGGCTGAAGCACATCTGCACATCCGACCTCGGAATTGCATGTGCCCGGCACCCCTTGACAGATACGATAGCAGTTGAGGACGACTCCCACACTATGCACAGCCCGACGACAGACCAACGTATTCACACCCCACACACAGAAGTCCTTGCTCGGAGTTATCTTGCATGGAATGGCCTTCACACTTACTCCCACACCATCCCAGGCGTACAACCGTTGCACACTTAAACAACTCATTGATCCGAGCTGTGGCATTTCATCCACAGAACTGGCGCAGGTCAGAACAGTGCCGCTTCAACCAGGGCCAGTAAGGCAATGGCAGAACATCCCAGACACATGCACAACCCCTGTCACGTGGAACTGTACCATGCACGTATGCTGCCTTTACTGGGGGCACTGCCATTGGTAGTGCTGCAGGTCAGTTACCGGCTAAGCTTCCGCCTTGCCAACGTCACCTGCGTTCAGCCTGTGTTGCATTGTCGATCGTTCATATTCGAGTGGTCCATGGATGTCTGCCTATCCAACAGGATGGTAGGCGAACTGGATTACGACATGTGTGTGCGCCCCCTGTTGGCCCACGACCAGGAGTGTCACTGTGATACCCGTCTATGGGATGCCTGGATACTTGGCATACATGCTGGCAGCTGGACCTGGGATATTGCAGAACTCCTCGTGTGCAGTGACCACATTGAGCCGCTCCCCTATTGGGCTGAAGGTGCTAATTGGTGACAGGGGGTGGACGCAGCACATCTGTCCGGACCTGCTAATGGATAGCCTCGCCGTCCTGTTCGACAACGACCTCATGTTGGAGATGATTGCCTACGAAGCTGCAATCGCTTTCATGGACGTGTAACTACGTACCTGCAGCCACAACAGTTTGGAACCCATTGCACATGTCCCGACACCTTATTGCATCTTGGGGTTCAGGTCACTTATCCCACGACAACAGTGGACATGGCTGTATCCGCCTGGACCCCGAATACGTGGGCGGACAACTACGCGGGGTAACACACACCTGTGAAAGGTGAGGTACTCCCCCGGAGTGGACAGGGGCACTTGGCAACGTTCCTCATTCTGACATGCTGCTGCATTGGTCCGCATGTTGTGGCACTTCTCTTGCCCGTACTGACACGCAAGTGCTAATAAAGTCTGCGCACATTCACTTGTATTCAACTGTGATGTGAGTTGTTTTGAATGACGGTGTGTGTCTCACTGCCTATCTGGGTCACAGCCATACATGCGCATTGATAGCATTACCCAGGGAGTACCATTTATGTGGATTCACTGTCCCTACATTCATCAATACTGTCATGCATAATTGATCAGGGCCATGACACATCAGTGTGAATTTGGATGTTTTATTTGCATTCAGTGGGGTGTTTCAGCTGGACCAGTACAGGGCCATGCAAACCCCACTTTACATTGTCGCCCCGTGGAGGGCCAGCCAGAGTCCTTTAGGGATTGACAGGTTCATCGTAAGAGGAAGACTTCAGTCCTCAGTGTGATTGCTGTGTCATTGGTAACCATTCCAAATATGGCAGTCCATGTCGTGGTCCAAGGTGAGTGTCGCTGAGTGTAACGGGGGACAGTGGAAGATGTTATTCCAGGGCATGATGCAGAGGGCAGAAACAAGCTGAAACAGGCCATGTGGCGGTGATGTATGCTACCACTTCAATCTTGACACCAAGCCAGATTCATCATCATCTTTGTCCTCTGATGTGTCAGGTGCCTCACATGTGGGTGGTGGTGTTTGGTCTGCCGCACTGTGTGGCACTGACACTTCAGGGGGCAGATGTGGATGGAGTGGTAGCAGCAGCATTCATCGGCACCAGGCCGCTCCAGTTCTATAAAATCCATCTGAAGGACTTCAAAAGGGAAAGTAGGGGGTGCAAAATTGCCGGGTGGGGTAGGAGTACCTTTTCCAGGATTGTGCATCATGCATACCATACAATATTTCACTAAATGTGCAGCAGTCTTGGAAATGTTATCATTCTGCCATACAGGATCTAACAACTTGCAAATACCCTTAGCACTAATATGGGCTGGGCCGTGGGCCATCGTAACTACAGAGAACATATGCGTCTGGCAACATCCATCTCTGCTTCCCTGACTTGCAAACTAACATCCCTCATCGTTCAATTGTGCTGTACTTTCTTGCCACACTGCTAACTCTTCTGTTGTGGCCTCGCTTTGTATCTCCTTCACATTCTCAAGTGTGTCTTCAAACATAGTAACCTCAGGCACCCACCTAGCGGGACCTGCTACAAACATTCTTTTCATTTTGGTCCATGCTGTTTCCTTAGCTGTCTGATCTGCAAAACCATTTCCCCTACCTACATCATCAGTGACTTTCCGATGGGCACTACACTTCACTATAGCCAATTTTTTAGGGAGCGTCAAAGCAGACAGAAGCCACAATATAAGGAGCCCATGCTGAATCTTTGTGCCATGCGAAGTAAGGAACCCTCTCTCCGCCCAGAGTCACCCAAAATTGTGTGCAACTCCAAAGGCGTATTGGCTGTCAGTATAAATATTGACAACCAATCCCTCACTCAATTCGCAAGCTCGTATCAAAGCAACAAGCTCCGCAGCTTGAGCTGATTGGTAAGGAACTCGTGATGTCTCAACTACCGTACCTAGTGTGGTAATAGCATACGCAGCTGTTGTAGTGCCATCTGGTAATTTAAAACAAGAGCCATCGACATATAGTTCCCCTTGTGGGTCAGATAAGGGAACATCAGTCAAGTCTACACGTCTTTTCGTCTCTTCTTCCGTCCGGAAGATACAGTCATGTTTATCAATCTCATCATTCTCAGAAGGGAGGGGCAGTAATGTGGCTGGATTCAGAGTGGCACATCTTTGATCGTGATGTGTTTTGCAAACAATGTTAATTCATTGACTGTCAGACGTGCACTGGTGAGGTGCTGTGTCTTTGTCTTATTCAAAAGTGTATCCACAGCATGGGGTACCATGAATGTGAGATTAGTATCAAGTACGAGTCCAGCCGATTGTCTTATTGAGACGGCCACAGCCGTGACCGCTCTTAGACAGCTCGGGAGGGCTCTTGCGACGGGATCAAGTACGGCAGAGAAATAAGCACACAGCCATTGCTTATCTCCAAATTTTTGTGTTAAAACAGAAAGCGTGCAGCCGGCCATCTCATGAACGTACAACACAAATGGTTTAGTGTAATCTGGAGTGCCAAGTACTGGAGCCGAACAAAGCGCAGTTTTTAATTGCTCAAAAGACTGCTGACATTCAGGCGTCCAAGGCAGGGGCTCATGCACATCCTTTAGTGTTAGTGAAAGCAGGGGTTTGATTAGTAACGAATAGTTAGGTATCCACTGGCGACAGTAGGAAGTGATACCTATAAAAGCGCGCACATCTTTCTGAGTTTGTGGATCGGGCATTTTAACAATGGTACTGATGCGCTCCGGGGTCAATCTCCTACCCTCCTTCAACAGTAGGTGGCCTAGATAGGTGACCTCCTGTCGACAATATTGAAATTTAGAAAGAGACACCTTATGGCCATGTTGGGACAAATGCAAAAACAATATAACTGTACTATCTTTGCAACCTTGTTCAGTGTCAGAAGCGATGAGCAAGTCATCAACATACTGCACCAACACATTACTGGCGGGAAGCGAAAGGGAATCCAATTGGGTCTTTAATGCTTGACTATAAATACTCAGACTTTCTGTTTAGCCCTGAGGAGCTCGACAGAATCTAAAGCTCCTACCAGCTAGGGTAAATCCAAACAAGTACCTGCTAACTGGATGAATAGGAATTCTGAAGAATGCATTTTTCAAATCAATGACATAGAAAAATTTAGCAGTAGAAGGAATCATTGTCAAAAGAGTAGTAATGTCAACAACCACTGGAAACTGAGGGACCACTATTTTATTAACTTTGCGCAAATCAATCACGAAACGATAAACATCTTCATGGTCATCAGGGGAACCTGGGGGCGTCCTTTTAAGAATTGGAAGAATAGGGCTATTGCAAAAATTAGCAGTTGTCTCCTCAACCACTCCCTTCCTAATCAAATCCTGTATAATTTGCAATAAGGCTTGCTCTCCTGCCTGCGGTACCTTATACTGAGGGATACGGGGCAAAATAGCACCATCCTTAACCTGCATCGAAACCGGCGATATCTGCAACAATCCCGCATCTGTGTTGACTGTTGCCCAGAGAGTGGGTGGCACATCTTTAAACTCAACAGGAAGGGGTGCATCTTTGGACAAACACTGCTAAGCGCGTGCTACATCTGGGCCCATTACCATATAAACACCTGCCGGAGAACAATAAATTGTGGCATGCAATTTTTTCAACAAATCCAAGCCCATCAAATTTCACCACAATTAGATGTCAACAAGAATGGCGAGTCCATGGTGAAAGGACCTATGGTCAGCGTAAGAGGTTTTGAAATGGGGCTTACAACCGGTACACCAGAGAAACCAACCGATACATTATTATGGCCAGACAGGGCCGCCCCACCATATTTTGAGAAACAGAACTTTTTGTCGCACCTGTGTCCGCCAAGAACTCCTTAGTTGAACCTTGCAGTTCTGCGGTTACATAAGGACCACGCTGGTCTACAGGTATCGGAACTGGTCCCCCACTCTGCCCCTGGCTGTCCAAGCTATAAGACATCCCTGCCACTTCTTCCATATCATAATCATCATGATAGTATTGTCCATCCCGTGGGTCATCAAAGTAATTATTATCAGAACGACCCTGTGAGGCTGCTGCACTCTGTGCCCTATCAGCCCCACCAGCTCCACGACCCCGACCACAGGAACCGCGTCCTCTAGGGACTGCTATCTTCTGCAAAAGCACAGGACACTCGCTACGCCAATGTCCCTCCTCCTTACAATACGAACACTGATTCGGACCCAAGGGCGTAGTTGTTGGCTGCCTACTAGTGCGTGGAAGCTGTCGGGCAGGACCACCACGCCCTCTCCCATTCCCTCTAAAAGCCTGCTGTAACAACACCTTCGTCTTTAAATCCTTATGCCTTTTCTCCGTCCTCTCCTTTTTCTCATTATCCCTATGCTCATAATATTGTGCCATATTCAAAATAACAGAGGGAGAGGAGGTGGACCAGCTACTTTCAGAAGCTTGCAATCGAGTCGCAATTTCAGGAAGCAAGTTAGAAACAAATCTATTGACAAACAATCGAACACCTCCCTCGACGGACAAATCCTGTCCACTATAATCCAAAAAAGTGCCTTCAAATCGAGTAAAAAAATCAGACACACTCTCACCTTTCTTCTGCCGATAGGCAGACAATTTATCCCAATCCACCTTTCTTGGCAGAATAAGAGAATGCATATATGTAATTATGCGACCTGGCAACACTAAAATCTCCGCTTGAGGCTTATCACCGGGTTTCCTTTCCTGGTCCCATGCCTTTTTGATCCCAAGTACTGGAACATGATCTTGAGTATGAACGTGCCTCCAAATATCGACCGGAACAAGAAGACCAAAGAACATTTCAATATCAGCAAGAGTCATCACTGTGGAAGAAGCAGCTTCAGTCAGTTCTTTATAATAAGCAGTGGGATTCTTCCTAGGATCTGGTAAATGAGTCTGAAGAGATAAAACCTCACTTCTTTTCCACAGAGTATAAACCCATTGTTCTTGAAACCGGGCCAGCACTGCCGCTCAAGTGACATTACCTCGCCCATCCGTTAACTCTGGTATCTCTGGGTGATATATAGGATGAACCTCTCTCATCGGAAACTGAGACACCGACTTGGGGCTTTTCTCATGCAGCCTTCCCCTGTAAGCTATTATTGTCGTAACATTAGCAAAGACTTGTTCTGGCCCCAATTCACTAATATACACTCGGTCTCTAATGTCATATAAAATTTGAGGTGCCTCTGCTCCAAAGTACTGTTGCCAAAGACCAATCAAAGTAGCGGACATGTGTTTAAGAGCATGTTGCTGTATAAAAGGCTCAAAATCTCTCATAGTCACCCAGACATCCTCTACACTATAAATAGGATTACGGGTCCACTGCGCAGCCTGATTGGCTATCACCTGTTTCTCTTCATCTCCCACATCAGACCTCACTAATCGTCCCATGCGTTCCTTAAACTTCATCCAATCCCTATCCTCAAATCTACGCATCGGCGTCCCACTACTTACTACTGTCGGAGGATGAAAAACCACAGTGGGAGAGGCAATGGTAGTAACAGGCACTATTGTCGCTGAGGGTTGTGTCGCGGGGGAAAGAGTTGGCGAAAGGGATGCTGAGACAATAGGTGCAGCAGGAGTACTAACAGTCACCGTCACCACAGACGGCAAAGAAACAGAGGGAAAAGAGGGAGGGGGAGCCGAAGCCACAGCGGTTGACGTAACAATGATGGACGCAGGGACCGAGGCAATGGACGCAACTGTTACAGGCGGCTATGTGGGGACCGGGACAGTAGGATATATTCTTTGTGGAGCATATGGAGGTGGGGTTCGGGCATCCAACTATTCTTCCACAAAAGTATCATCTTCCTCCTGAGCCACATATGATTTGTCAACATGTAATCAAAGCCGTCTATCTTCACATTCAATACCCTTCTCCTGTTTTTCCCTATCATATGCTACAGCCTTCTGAGTCAACATTTGCATTCTCCCTTTCCGGGCCTCCTTCTCTGCCTTCATGCATCTCTGCTTAACTGCTTCTTGCCACGTTCTGAGGGAATCAAACATAGACTGCCTACTTCTTTTCTTAAACAACTGTTCTTGTAAATACTCAATCTTTTGTTCATCAAAAGTGCCCGTCAATGGCCACTGCAATTCGGCATTGTCCCTCGTATATTTGTGCCATAATGTACTAAACATAATAGGGCCAAGGCCATGCTTCACATACATATCAAAATTCGGAGTGCCTTCTGGAGGCGCCGGCTGACTTTATTCCAATCGAGCATCAGTAGAACAACAACGACAGCACAAAGCAAACAATTTACTGAAACTAGGCATTTTCAAAAGAAGACTAGTTCACTATTCTATGCCTCAACGACGGTCCTTAGACCATACCAAATACAAACCAAAATGGTAACATATCCACAAAGAACCAAAACAAACTCACCTGATATATGCAGGTCAAAATGAATCTATTCTCCACTGCCGACTCTTCAGACCAAACGGTCAGATCCAAGGGTTTCACTGTTCAAGACTCCAGTCGGGATGACCACTGGGCGAAGCACCATCTGGCCAGAGGAAAGGGGCAGATGCGAGTATCAGGAACACTTTGTGCAGGGATCCTTGATCCATCCGTCCGACCCGACAATAGCCATGACCTACCCCCGTCCGCGGAAGGGGATGGGTCACTCACCCGAAGGAGTCCCTGTTCGGGCGCCAACTGAAAGAAGTGGCCCGATTCGGGTCACTCACGACCACCTCTCTGCCTTCTATGAAATGAAGAGTCGGTCAGACAGTAGAGAATACAAGCCAATCACAGTTTATTCAAAGTTCGCTCAGAGCGGAGCCCTGTCTGCCCAGTCGCTAGGAGTGCTGCAGAGAGAGTCTGACATCAGCAAGTATAACAATACATTATATACATTTTGACACCAATGAAAGCACACCCACCTTGGAATTTTCCAGAGGGAGACAGCTAGTCAGTAAATTACAAAGGAATAAGTTTCAGTTCTGAAGCCGGGGCACACATTATCTACTAGTCAAGGTCATTCCGCCTGTGCCCGCCACTAGACAAGTGGGAGAAGGCTTACATCTACAGAAAAGGTATTCGCTAATAATAACAGTGCATTCATTAGCGTGGCAGAACTCAGCTCCAAAGAAACATAACCTAGAGAAGGCCGTTTCACGGAAATAGCAAAGAATTAGTTTCAATCATGATACAAAATGGCGCCTGTACACAAAATGGCGCCGCGAATGCTAACCTACATAAAACAATACAAAAGCATAATTTTTTATTCCTACAATACCATATGCTTGCAACAGAGAAGAGACATGCCTCACAGTAGGCTTTAAAATAACTTCCAACATCACTAACCACTAAGAAACACCACATAACTTCCAACATTACTAACCATAAAAGACACACCACACATTAGCATCCAACAGAATATATTTGTTTGAGCACCTTTCCTACAATTAACACAACCAGGGCATGCCTTATAGCCAGATACCTAGTTGATCTGTAGAGCTCTTCTCACCAATATATTCCATAAACAAGCACTCCTTATAACACATTAGAAAATCCACAACAACCCGTTCTTAATTTGAGCCGGTGCTGATACTCATTTTTGGCATCCGGCACTTATTTTTTTTATCATCAGACTTTGGCCCAGAACAAGAGAGAGAGAAAGGAAGAAAACAAGGAATGAAGGAGGAAAAGAAAACAGAAAAATACAAGAAAGGCAGAAAGCAGGGATAAAAAGGTGCAAGAGTGAGATAAAGGGACAGGAAGTGTGGGGAGGTGGGTGAAAAAGTCCTGAAGTGGAATCAAGACTACATGGCCTGGCATCGCTGAGGCCCTCTGGTGCCCAACCATGTCCGCTCGTCTCCCCCCACCGCCCCCTAAAAACTCAAACTCCACATAAGGATTAGGGGTCATAATCCCCAGCCGTATGTTATTTAAAAAATTATTGAAAGCAAAATTTCAGTTAATTTTCCCTTTTGCATACGCAGTAACTCTTCATATTTACATAATTATTTACACCAGGTGATGCATGACTAACCTTAACAGAGACGCTATACATCCTCTTCCGATCACTATCTAGACATGATCCTGCGTATCCCAACTTATGTCTTGAGTGAGATAATGATTGGCTCCTGTGATACCTCTCCGGTCTAGTCCCAGCATCTCCGCCCAATGACCTGTGGTGGGTCCCTCCTTAGGGGTGGACCCCACACCCACCATCACATCCCCCTTCAGGGGGGTGCCCTGTGCAAGGAGCCCATCTGCCCGCTAGGATACCTACCTTGGGCACCCCTTACACCCGTCACTTCTCCTCCTCGAGGGCCAGTGATAGGCATGCCCATTGCACATGCACAGGTGGTTGGCTAGAAGGGCCAGATGCCAGCTGTCGCTCGCAACCCCTGCACCCCTGGATCATTTCAAAGCCCTCCTCCCAGCACCCCTTGGGTGGAACCGTGACCCTGCTGTTGTGCAAATGTAAGGAAAGGTGGCGCCTAATTAACCCCCAAATCATGACCTCACCCGCCACAGGCCAGCATAGCTCACCTACTATCTGGCCTCACCCCAAAGTAGACCGCTCCTCTACCGAGAGCAATGCATGAGCCAGGCCAAAATATTCTCAATGAACATATCATTTCCAATCTTAGAAAGGTGCACAGCATCCTGCAAGAAAAAACCCTCTTCTTTAATGAGTCAATGAGGGATAGACCCCAACAAAGGTGATCTGAAAAGTTTGCTAGCTTTATTATTCACTCACTTTACTGAATGGTTCAGGGCGTGGATCAATTTACCACCCCTCCACTCCATCCTTGGGATAATGTGTGACCATGCCAGGACCGCCTGCAGGAACTTTTGAGCCAGCCAACCAAGTTCAGTTTTCAACATCTCCAACAGTTGCTGATGACCAACATGCACCAAGTCGTTGCCAACCAAAGGCAGTATGATGACCCCCGGGTAGTGACCGCCTTAGGTATCATCGTTTCCAAAGGAGTCCTCAGCTGGGCCAGCTGCTATCCCCCTCGGCCATGAAATTGCAGGTGGTAACCTGCTTGCAGTGCTTTGTTCGCAAAATCACCTGCAAGATAATTCTACTTAACATGCCGGAAATAGGAATGGCCTAGGACCCAAACCTCTGTGATCCCAGTCAACTCCGCGTGGACAGCGGCCGCCGAGACTTCCAGCTGCTTGTTCGACTCACCACACCCACCACCTAAACATATGGGACAGAGGGAAAAAGGGATCAGGAATCTGGCCCCATAGTCATAACATACGCAGCCTCACATAATGCTTGTAGCAATCTGAAGACCATCTACCAATCCTTCACACTGCTGCGCCAGGGAGCCCGATTGCTGCCGCTGCTGTGGCCGCCCCAGTCCTAAAGGAGTGAGACCCAAACTCTGAGGGATTGTAGACCGCCACCTGTAGGGCCCTGTTAAGAATTCTGCAAAATTGGTACTTGGTCAGGGGGATCCCATCAGCATGGGCCAGTAATGGCCCCCCCACACCCTGACTGCGGCCAGACAAAAACACCTTCAGATTCTCAACTGGGCAGCATGCGTTACCTGGAGCTCTTTTTAGCAAGATGTGGTCACCCCTTCCAGCTTGGTCAGTCTTGAACCTGGGAATATTAATCGCCAAGGACCCATACACATCCAACCAATGGACGTCCGCAATATACAACCCACCACCAAAGTTCTTCTTGTTCCTGGCCACCAGTACACCACCCGGAAAGCACCATAAAAGGCGAGGGTAAATGCCGCCTTAAACGAACTGACTTCCCCCAAGTACCTACAGACTGCCTCCAATGATTCCAATATTTCTGCTAGTTTGACCCCGGCAATGGGGCGCCTGGTATCTGGCTTAAACCTTTACAGGCGCCCCCATCCTATCAACGCCCTCTGAACTAGGAAGGACATGGTCCCCTCAGGCTACCCCAGTATCTTTTCAAAAAAGGAAATTGCCGCTATGTGATGCAATGCGGCGGCCACCGAATGCCTCTCACCCCGCAAGCCCCCCAAGAAACCCATTATTGATGCTGCATTAGACCAAGACCCATTTTCCGGTGCCCTAATAAGTCACAGTAAGCACAGAACACCCTTTTGTAATCCCACCTGGTCCTGGGTGCTAAACTGGCTGCCACGAGGTCTGGTAGGCTGGGGCACCAATCTACAACAGATGGTCAGGGAAGGGCGTAGGTGAAGCCGCTGCTCCTGGGTGATGGAACCTGAAAGCCTGCATCTTGAAATAAGACAATGCATCAGCGGTATTGTTCAAGATGCCTGGCACATGCTTGGCCCTAAATAACACATTCAGCCTCAGGCATACCAGCACAATCTCCTTCAGAAGCCGCAGAATCATCTTGCACTTTGCAGATTGTTGATCAATGCACTCCACTACAGCCATATTGTCAGACCAGAATATAATTGACTGGTTGCAGAATTGATCCGGCCAAATAGAGAGGGCTACCCAAATAGGGAACAACTCCAGGAAGCCCATATTGCTAACCAGTCCTGCCTGCACTCACTCCTGGGGACACCGCTGTGCACACCAAGTTGAACCTAAAATTGCTCCAAAACCCTCACTCCCTGCGCATCCGTAAACAGACATAGCCCTTCACTACTGATTGGAAGCCCAGGCCACATCACGATCCATTAAAGTGTAGCAGAAAGGACTCCCAGATTCTCATATCCTGCCTGACCTCACTAGACAGCCTAGTATGATGATGCTTAACCATCAGGCCAGCCATGGCCTGGGCGATGCATTGAGAAAAGGGGCGGCCCATGGGTATAATCAGGAGGGTGAAGTTCAGCTGCCCAATTAAGACGTGTAACTGATGCAAAGTGACTTTTGTAGCCCCCATACATGCTCGCAAGGCTTGGGAGAATGTGTAGATCTACTCCACAGGAAGCCTGGAGACCCCTGCCACTGAATCCAACTCTATCCCCAGAAACTCAATAGTGGTGGTAGGCCCCAATGTCTTGCCCGGTGCCAAAGACACCCCGAACTCTTGCATCAGATCCTGGAAAATACACAGTGCTTCTGCGCAGTGCCCTTACCCTGGTGGCCCCAAGAAGAGGAAATCATCCGGGTAATGTAGTACCCAACTATGGCCCCACCTGTGCCAGAAGACCCATTCCAGGAAAGTGCTGAACTTTTCAAAGTAAGAACAAGAAACGGAACAGCACATGGGCATACATTTGTCAAATTAGAATGCACCCTCGAATTGGAATCCTAGTAGGTGAAAGTCCTGTGGATGCACAGGCAGCAAGCGAAAGGCGGATTCAAAGCCAGACTTAGCTAACAAAGTCCCAGGTCCCAGCTCTTGCAGCATTTGAATTGCCTGATCAATGGAGGCGTATTTGACCGAGCATAGAGTCCCATCGATGGCCTCATTTACTGACTGCCCTCTGGGTGCCGACAGGTTATAGCTAAGTCTCTACTGTCCCTGCTCTTTCTTTGGAACAACCTCAAGCGAGGAGCACACAAAACCCTCCAAGGGGGTCCCCTCGAATGGGCCCGCCGCCCTGCCAAGGCCCGCCTCTTTAAGGACTTTAGCTCTGGCCACCTCTGGGTTAGCTCTGAGCGACTGCTGATTTTTACAGTAGGGAGAACCTACATAATCTACTGCGGGGATCCTGAAATCATCCTTGAAGCCCTCAAATAATATCTGAGCTGCCACTTTATCATTGTACCTATTAAGCCATGGAACCAATGACGAAAAGATAACCGGTGAAGAAGCCTTCTCTAAAACCAGATAACTCCTGTTTCTTAGCATTTCTTTCTCTGGATTTTTTAAAAACACTTCGATTCAGGGTGACAAGCCAACCCACAGAAGGAGCAGCAGTGCTTGAACTTACAAGTCCCCGCCGGTCTGGTACAGGTGCGCTGATTGAAATCCTAACAGGCCTTCTTTTTCGCCCCTCCTGCAGGGCTACTTGCGGACCCTGACCCTGTCCGAAATGACTGACTGCCTTTGTTGTGGACCAGGGAGGGTTTCATTTGGCACAGCCACATGATCAGTTCAATTTGGCCCCATTTCAACACTGGGTTGGAAGCCTTAGCCCTCCCAAACTCCTTGTCATACTCCTTCCAACCCACCCCACCATAATCATCATGTACACACATTCCGATTCTGGTAACAAGTGAGTTGGGAGCCCAAGTTACAAACCCGATCTGCCAAGATGGCCTGTTAAGTTGAAAAACCTCTAATCCAATTCACCAATGATTCCTCCACCTTCTTCTTGTGAAGCCAGTGATTACAATCCCTAGAGTGTGAGCACTCCTTGCACCGCTTGGCCTCCTCCATGTCCGATTTGTCTACCAGTAAATCAACGATATCCATTTAGGCCTCCTTCTAAATTTTTTCTTTGACCTCCATGGAGTGTGCCTGCCCAACTGCTCGCGCTATGACCGCACTTCACCCAAACCCACGAGTGGTAAAAGGGCCCCAGTACCCATATGCCCAGCTGCCTGGGCAGGAGGACTTGTCACCGTCGCTGTAGAAATGCCAGGAATGCCGCCCCCTATAATGGCACTCATTGCGGCCTCTTGAGTCCCTCTGGAAGGGGCCGCAGCAGCTGCAGCCATGCTACTGCCTCCCACTGTGCCCCCTACGACTGAGTCACTTGAACCCCCCCACCCAAGTGAGCTACCAAGCGTCTGGCCTTTTCCAGATCATACACATCACCAGTGCCCACTAGGGCCCCTCCCACCGAAGGGGCTGACAAAATCCAAACACTAATGAGCCAAGGCAACACACTAGCCAAATTATTCACCTAATCCAACTGCGCCTGTCGAGCATCAGGTGTAGTCTCCGCGGCTGCGCAACCCACCCCATTCTGGACTATACCCCTGCCTGTCGTCGGGCCTATTACTGCAGTGACCGTCCATTGCACTGTACTTTGGCCAGTCCCACTGGGTTCAGGGGTCACCACCCCAGGGGTACCCCCCAACACAGTAGGGTCTGGAGCGCTCTGCTCAGTGCGGTCACTGGCTGAACGTGCCCGGCTCCCTTTTGCTAACCCTGTGCCTTGACCCTCTTTGTAACTGGAGGAAATGCCTCCTTAGGAGGCACCCCTGCCCTCCGAGGTCTCTCCACCTGCTCCTCTGGAGCCACAACCCCTGAAGACGAAGGTTGCGCCCTCAATGCAGCAAGCTCACCATCAAAAGTGTCCACCGTACGGATCAAGGCATCCTAGAGCACCTCCGTCCTGGAGCACTTCGCTCCTTTCCATGCTCCCCGACATAATTGACGCCCAACTAAATGATAGTCCCTGGTTCTGAATATTACTCATAACAAAGTATGACTACCAGTCAGGCGCTCAACACCTAAATACCCCACCAGGGAACCACAACAAAGCTGCATACAAAGTGAGGCCCAACAAACCCCAGAGCACACTGGCCAATTGCCGTCACAGACAAGCGCAGTCTAAAAATCCGAGGCCAGCAGCCCGTAGTTAATGAACACAGTTCCGAAACAACTCAAAGCACAGGCAAAGTGCCCCTCTAACCAACTTCCCTCAAAAATGCCGTACACTACGCCACTAGTCAGCATCCTACAGGATACACAATCCAGCAGACAACAGACTGCCTACTGTGAGCCCTAAAGCCCAAGCCCCCCCAGCAGTGCCCAAACAAAACCAGCCAAAATCACCTAGCAACACTCTCCACAATGCCCCCCACCACTGCAGCACTCCTCACCTGCAGCTACAGTGGTCCCCAGCCAGGGCCGCCACCTAGCGCAAAACGCCTGGGTCAGGTGGGCCAAGCTCTAACCGGCGTGGCCTCCGTACTGGAGACGGCTGTGCTGCTGTCATTATATCCCAGTGCAGAGTAACGCAGTGAGTGGGAGCACACTGAACCTGGAGGGGGAGAGAGAAAAACAAAGATACAAAAGAGGCGTCACTGGTTGGACTGCGGTTGGAGCAGCAGAGGGCAGCATCTTCTAAATAAGGAGATCGTGCACAACAGACTCTATCGCCGCCTCGCACCCCTTTTATGGGCGAGCCTTCGCGATCCTAGTGGACACGTGCCCTGGAAGCCGAAACCAGCGACTTCTGGGGTCCCAGCACCACCCGCAGCCAACTGCTGTCCTCGATGTTACAGGGCGGCAGTGCACAGCGCTACAGACCCCCTCTACCGGTGTTCCCGGGCGGCCGCCTTGTGTGCGGCTCCCCCGAAGTGGGGGAACCTTGGCCAGATATCTTTGGTATTCAGCACACCACCATTTGTTTGCATCAGCTGTGGGCTTCTGAGCAAACATTTGGGCCCCAGCATTTATTCTTTTGCAAATTAGATTAAACACTGACAGCAACTCACATAAACCAAACACAGCACATACGTGCTATATATCATGCCACATATTTGGCTATAACTATGCCACAGAGCACTTCCACAGGCAGCCTAAACACAAACATCAAACAAATGATGACTCACCTAGTTGTTTTGATTGGCGCGGATTCATATTATCAGGTTTTGCTGTTAGATATTGATACATTTCTAAGTTTGTTAGTAGTTAATTTCTATAATAATGTATCTTCCGACAGGTTTGAACAAGTTGTGAGGTCTATCAGTATTGTTGTACAAAATACTCAGGCATCGTTATCTAAAGATGTGTGTACTATTTGGGGTGGGGATTTCAATTGTAATATTTGTAATTATGTAGATAGCGGGTGTTGTGGCATTTCCTGCGACACAAATCTGTCTTTTCAGCACTTTGTACATAATCATCATGGGGATATCTTAAACGAAATCATGTTTGAAGCAGATTTAGGATTCGCCAATAAGTTATGCCCTAAGCCAGTGCCTTTCAACCCTACTTTTAATGGGCGAGGTAAATCATCAATAATTGATTTTATCTTAGTGTCATGTAGATACGCATCCAGAGTTGTGGATTTCCATACACACGAGATATCAGTGAGCGACCATTTTCCCCTGAGTATATCAGTATGGATGGAAAGTAGCCTGGACTGCACTAGAGATCATATGACTCAAACTGTAGGGAATATTACAGTATCTAGGCAAAATGGGTATGCTTTAAAATGGGACGAATTGAACCCGGATAAGTTCATAGGGAAGGTTATTACAAATTGTAACAAGGCGGTTATGGTCTGCTTAGATGAAGAATCCTCGCATAAAGATATTATAGCTGGGTTTTCAGCTATCGCGGACTACATTAAGCAGGACTTATTAAGGAAGTCCAATAAAAAGAAAAAGCCTAAATTAGGGTGGTTTGATGCAAAATGCACCAAGGCCCACATTAAGCTTAAAAAGGCTTTACATAAAGTGCCTAGAATACTGGATGAGGTTAGGAAAGCTCGAAGTGAGTATAACATGGCATTAAAAATAAGAAAAATGGCACTTAAAAAAGAAGCTTGGCAGGAGTTACACTCAGCATCAAAGATAAGGGACTCCTCTGCCTTCTGGAAGGCAGTTAATGCGCCCTTTCTGGTGGAGAGAGAGATAGGGCGTCTATTGAGATAGCCATTAGTGAGGCTGAGTGGGTGGAACACTTCGCTAAGCTATACAGTAACCCGGCCCCTATGTCAGTGGAAGAGAGAGTGACCGAAGAGCCCCCAGGAAATACACAATTTAGCGATGAAATTAAATTAAGTTTTGACCTGAGTGAGGTCAACTTAGCTATTGAGTCAAGTTTGGGAGGAAAGACCCCCGGGCCGGATGGTATTCCGGTTGACCTTTTTAAACATAATATTCTATTGTGGGGCCGTTTCTTAACCCAAGATTTTAATGCCTGCACCACGATTGGCCTTTTACCATCCTGGTACGAATCAATATTAGTCCCGATTTTTAAAAAAGGGGACAGGTCGGATCCAGCCTGCTACAGGCCGATATCTTTGCTTGACTCTACAGTCAAAATTATCGGGAGAGTCCTGTTAACTAGACTACAAGACTGGGCGGAAGACCATTCGATCCTCTGCGACTTACAGTTTGGCTTCCGCAAGGGCCTGGGCACTGTGGATCAAGGCTTGAATTTAAATATGCTGATTGGCAAATATACCAAGGCCAAAAGGGGCAGGTTATTTTTAACGTTTGTAGATTTAACTGCAGCGTTTGATTGTGTAATTCATGAAGAATTATGGAGAATTTAAAAAATATGGGGGTGGATAGTTTTATAATATCGTTTTTAAGGCAACTATATGCAGGAGCAAACGCAAGGATCCGATTTGGGATGGGGGGAATGCACTAATCACTTTAAGGTGAAGAGGGACGTGAGGCAAGGGTGTGTCCTGGCACCCTTCCTCTTTACGTTATATATTATTGATTTAGGAAAAACTTTGGAGGAAGAGTGTCAGGACCTTCCACAAGTTGGAAAACGACCTATATCCGCATTAATGTACGCTGATGATGCGGTCCACATGTCTCGCACCCCGGTGGGTATCCAGAGGCTAGTGTGTAGCTTTTCCAAATACATGTCTAATCTAGGCTTAAATGTTAATATTTCAAAAACATTTGTGATGAAATGCGGGGTTGGTAGCAAGAAATGCAGAACAATATCACTAGGTACCAAACAAATTGAATGCTGCAATACTTTCTCCTACCTTGGGATTCTTTTTGATAGAAGGGGGACATGGACCCAGGCAATTAAGGCAAGGAGGTTGCTGTTTTTAAAAGCTGTAGCTGCTCTTTCGAATTTTAGTAGAAAGTTAGGAAAACGGGCACCAGAGGTATTACTACAGATTTATAAGGCAAAGTGCATTTCCATAGCCACCTATGGGGCAGGCATCTGGGGTTACGAGGATGTTAACCCACTTCAAATAATCGAGAATAGGTTTCTAAGATTTCTGCTGATTGTCCCTGATAGTACCTCCACTTTTATTTGTCACACTGAATTAGGTATGACGTATATCACAGATATATGTAAAATCCAACCTGTACTCCTGTGGCATAGGATTTGGACATCGGAACAGTTGGAGTTAAATAGGCAGATATTAAGGGATTGTGGTAGTTTGGATGGGGCTGTGCATATCAGATGGATTGAGTATATTAAAAATGTTGTCTATAATCTAGGTCATCCCGAATATTTCCTGGATCCATTAAGTCTATGTGCTGTACAGAGGAAAGATTTTAAAGTTAGTTGTTTGAACTATTTGGAAGAAAATAGAAGAAATGTTGAATTAAAGAAAATAACTGTACAAGCCCACCAGCTTACAGTGTCCACCGCTAGAGTTCAGCCTTATTTAGGGTCGATATCAGGAGATTATGATAGATTTTTGCTGACACGCATGAGACTGGGAAATTTTCATAGATTAGCTACTTTCCCGGTCCAGAATGATTGGGCAAGAGCGTTGTGCAACTGCCCATGTGATGACGTGTCCGCTCAATCGACCATACATGTTTTGCTTTTTTGTAAATGTTATTCCTTGTATAGGAAGAGGTGGATCCTGCCGATTTTAAGGAATAGTGGTTTAAGACAATGCCGCCCCGCTTTTCTGCTGTTACAATCACTAGGAGAAGAACAAATTATTGTATTAGTATTGCTATTTTTAAAGAATGTTTTAAGATGTAGAAATTCAATCCTGATGTAACTAAATCTTTAGTTTACGTCCCCCAGTTGTGTTTTAGCTTTTAAATGAATTTATTTGTGTATGACAATATGTTGATGTTTTTATTTGTGCTTTTATGATTATTATGTAAATAATCGAATAAAGCTGATTGAATTGAATTGACTCACCTAGCACACCGACCATAGAGCAGATATGCTATGCAGTCATCTATCACATTGTCCAAAAACGCACTTGTCACCAGAAAGGTCATACACAAACAAAAAATATATCACATTAGAATTAACAACTAACACACTTATATATCACAAAGACCTATAAATGCTGGCTAGAGGGCCACACAAGTGAATGGATTGGGAATATTGAATTTTACATATTAAGGAGCTTATTTTGATGTTGGGCGGAATCACTTCCACTCGACACCGACTCGGTCATGGGACCGACCGACACCAGGTCGGTGGTACCGACCACCTCATTAGTATGCGACCGAACACTGTTCGTTCGCATCCCTATATTTCACGCACCTCAAGTTGCCTGCCACAAGGTGCAGGGATCAACAGGAGGGTACCATAGGTGCCCCCTCAGCCTCCAACTGGAGGCCGTGAACCAAAGGGGGCCTTGCTGGGGGCCCCCAAACACGCTTTCCGACATGGTTTCCATGTCGGACAGACCGGCATGGAAACCATGTCAGAAACCGTGATCGTAATCTCAAGGGCAGAAATACCCGCCCTTGAGATTACTTGCCGGCTTCCGACTGGCGGACGGGCTCTCCGAGCCTGTCGGAAGCCAGCCGGAATGGCCGTCCGGTTAACTTTCTGACCGCCTCCAACATAATGAGGCGGTCAGAAAGTAAATCAACCGGCCCATTACGATGCGGCCATCAAGGCTCCGTCCGAAGACCGGAGCCTTTACTGGCCAATTGCCCCCTTAATGTTTATCTTAACTAAAGCACTGGTGTGTAATCATTGTATCTATGCTTATACACATTCCATAGTGTGCAGGACGGCAAGCATTTAACAAAACTTATTAGAACACTTCGCATGCATTCAACACAACAAAATTGTACCTAATATTTGAGTGTCACAAATCTGGTAATCTCGCAAAATTCCATTCACTCAAAAGTATCCATAGTGCAAAAATTATCATATATATCATACCCAACATATTTACCGTCCAACAAAGCATATTATTCAGTCCTGTATACATCTACTCATATTTTTTTCTACCCCCAACAACACACAGAAGATACAAGTTCTGACACCCTCGTGCTCATGGCAAGGCACCAAAACATATAATTGGCAAACTGCTGTCTCCTCAGCAGCACACGCTCAGCACAATACCAACATACATCTCAGAACCATTCAGAACAAACAAGCTTAACCATATCTCACCTTTATAAAAATGTGCTATAGAAATGCTGCTAAAATACCATAATACGTGCATAGGTATTAGGCGTCACAAGGTCTGAAGCTGTCTTAATTAGTATTTGGCACCAAACAAAGAAGTCAAAGTAAAACAAACGAAACATTAGGCAAATTATTGTTATTCCCAGCTATACTGGGTGAAATTGGCAAACGGGATGACAACTCAACATGAAGGGACAGGGCTTCAAATGTGGTAAAGGAACTTTGCAATGTGAACACTGTGGGGCAGATTTACAAGCCCCTTGCGCCACTTTTGCGTCACTTTTCCCATGCAAAAATAACGGAAAAGTGGCGCAAGGGCCTTGTAAATAAGCCCCTGTGAGTCCATGCATCTCACCAGACAAAGTAGGTGGTGAATTAGAGGTATCTCTCTCACTGTATTCAGTGCGGAAATACCTGTACGGGTGACCGGTTAGATGTTGTGCAAACAGGGCTTTTGTTGCAACCAGGATGACTCTCGTTTATTTATTTGAAAAATTATAGTGCTTACGATAAAACACTGTGTGGAACACATAAAGTGCAGCAAACGGAAGAGGTTTTAAGTAAGGGTGAAAGACATCTCTGTTCCACTGTCAAAGCTGGGTGATGTGCACAGCTTTTGCACTTCAGGCGGTTGTGAAAGTTGTGCGCTTTGGTTAACAATTTTCCAACAAAAACATTTTTGCAGTTGAAATGCTCTGCTAAAACCTTTCATTTTTCAAAACAACTACTTTATTGGGTTTCTTTTTCTTTCTATATTTTACACATTTTCAGAAATGTGCTACATTTAGGTAGTTCTAAAATGACCATATTGAAGTGCAATGGGATATGTCCTGCAACTTCACCCAAATGCAGATTAGAATATGAAGTGTGAGTGAAGAGTTCAGGAAAAAAATGTAAACAAATCTGAAACCCTGGGTCAATTAGGTCTAGTTAATGCATTCCTGAGGTGAAGAAGGACGAGGCCCGATACAAGTGCTTGGTGAAGAGATCGGAAACAAGAGAGTGAGGATTTGGATAGATTTCAAGGCAAGACACAAGAAAAAGAAGTTAAAAATAAAATCGATGATTAGCCAGTGATGGCTGGCAGTAGTGACTGAGTTATCAGGGGCAACTGGACAGGTGAAGAGAAACTAGACAGACGCATTAAGGATATATTGGAATAGAAGGTTAAGAGTTAAAAAGAGAGAAACAATAGCAAGTATAAAATAAAATTCGTGTTTGGATAAGAGGAATGGTTGCTGAGAAAGCAATGAATAAAATATTTTGCCATCGTTAAATATCAATATAATACAGATGCAGATATGAAGGAATTATATAAGTAGAAAAGCTAAGGAATGAGTCAAGGAAGATGTAGAAATTCCAGATGAACAGTGATTTGGGATATACAATGAGAAAATAGGGAAGAGCACAGTTGGGAAGACATGAGGGAAGAAAAAAAGACAAATTCTATTTCCAAAGGTTTAAGCTAGAGAGGAAGAAGGTATCCAGTGCACAACAGCAGCGAGACAGTTAAAGTGAAACACTAAAGATTAAACCGTATAGACAGTATGTAGACAAATGAAAAGAAACAACTTTTAACAGAGCAGAAGTAAGAATGAATATTGAATGTGAATAAAATAAATTACATTGAAGTGGAGTATTCATAGACGGTAAGTATGTTAAGTATTGAGCTGTGACAGGAAAAATAATGTATAGAGAATTAGAAGGATAAAGAAGATCAGGCCAATTTACAATGCACATGTTCGCTCAGGGTCGGCTTTAGCGCTGGTGGCGCCCGGTGCGACAATGTTTGTTGGTACCCCTCCCAATGACCTCCTTCATTACGGATTCCCTGACTACCACCCTTTAACAGTGCTCCTCAAGCCTCTATAACCGCACTCTCTCACATGCATTTCTTTTGTTTTATAGCCCCACTCATGCCAGCGTAGGGTGTCAGAGCACTTTACATCACACACACATTACACAGATACAATGAATCATACGTTTGTGAATCAGTGTATAGGAAAGACAGAGTACTGCACGGCAGGGCCGGATTGTCCGTAGAGGACACCAGGCATTTTCCCGGTGGGCCGGAAGGATGGGGCCCGGTTTTCGAGCGATGGGGGCCGGTTTTGTTACTGGGGGCAGGTTTTGCAGCATTTCTGCAATATCGGCCCCCTGTAACAAAAGCTGCTTCTCACTAGCAAGAACCCCCCACCCACTACCACACCCCCCGGTGCCGATCCAGCTTGGCATGTAGGTAAAAACATGCAAACCACGATGATGAAGAGCAGCAAGCAGGTTCCTTCAGCTTAGCCCTCCCTCTGAGGAGCAGGTATGGCAGTAAAGATCTCAGTCTCTCCTGCTTACCTACTGTGTGCTTTGCTGTCAGGGAAAGACTATGCGAATACATTACGAATTTGCTGATCCTCTCCTTAACCGGAAGACAAGGCTTGGAGTGGTTATGTAGTTAACCACTAGTACCTGTAGATAGTTGGAGAAATGCAAGCTTTTGCAAGACAGTGATTTTTAGTTAAAAAAAATATAGTTCTTGTCCAAAATGTGCCCACTTTGACCACGTTCTGTGGCACGTTCACAAGCTAAAAACAAGCATTGGCATAGCCAATAGGTCTCGCCTTTGGGACCTTATAAGTGTTTAGTTATTCAGCACAATATCCTTGGTGCAACAACATCAACTGTTGCATGGCTAAACACTTATAAGGTCCCAAAGGCAAGACCTATTGGCTATGCCAATGCTTGTTTTAAATCTGTTTTCTCATACTATACAGGTCTGGTGCTTGCAAGCTAAAACTGTCAAAGCATTAAGGAATTTTAGTAATGTCTGTTCTTACCGGCATTCTAAATAAGGCAAGCTTTTCAATAAGCTGGTTTTGTCCCCTTTCATTGCAGTTACATTTCTGTACCTCTTTTGTGCTTTGGTCACGTTTTCTCTGCATTCTCTCCAATGATCCATTTTCCCTCAATCTTCATAATCTACTGAATATTTTATACCGTTCTTTAACTTCCTCTTATGGTCTAACTCAGTCCGTTTATTCTGCATTGTCAATCTCAGTTCTTTTCTGAACTCTATTTTCAAACATTCCTTTCACCTGGTTTCCTGCAGGTTTTGAACTCTTTCCAAACCATTTGTATGTTCCATACCCTTCTTTCACTCCCCTCTTACAGACACCTAAATCCAGCTCCATGTAATCCGGATACAATGACTAGCAATATTGGGATATGCAGTTACAAATTAAAGTAAGCGGGAATATCAGTACAACTGGTCCAGCTGAGGACTACAACTCTCGGGACACATCAAATAGTCAAAAGCCCCAAGTAGAAAGACGGCGTCCATAAACATGAAGCAAACCCAACAATAGATTTCATGACGGCAGCTGCACTCAATATTTTTTTAAAACAATAGACTTTCATGAAGGTACATAGCATTTACCAGCGATAAGATATAGCTAAAAATATTTAGCAAGTGCCGGATTTTAATGTGAATGCCATATTAAGGTATACAATAAATTTATGTTCTTATTTACACCATGGCTGGGTAAGAGAGCTTTACAAAGAAAAGTTACAATGCATATAATAAACTTTAGTTTCAGCTTCGTTACATTACAGGTTACACAGAACATGTTGTACAATAGACGTTAGGCTCCAAGAAACTTATTCTGAATGCTTTACTTCCCCGTGGCATGCCAGGTGGATGGAACATGAAACTACAAGAAATTAAACTTCAGATCAAACGCTGTAGGGACGGGTCCAAAGTGCAAGAGGAGCCTCCAGGCATGCTACAGGCAAACACTACCTTCCCTCCATGTCTCCTCCTCCTCCGAGAGAAAAAAAAAACAAGCGCGCGTGCCTCGCGCAAGTAGGGGGTGGGGGGGAGTGCGGCCGAGAGCAGGCAGCGTTTCCCTTGCGGGAGCGAGCGCAATAATTGCTAACATATGGCGCCGCTCGCTCTCGCAAGGGAATCGCCAAACGTGCACGCGTTGCATTGAAAGCAATGCAACGCGTGCACGTTTTTGCCTGCAAAGCTGAATCGATTTCAAGAGGTCTCTTTCCTATGCAGCGCATGCGCGCTGCGTAGGCGAGACCTAATGAGTCAGGGTCTTATGTAAAAGATCATTTTCTCCACTTATCTTCACTGTTTAATCGAGAGCAAATAGCAAACGTTTTTTGCTCTAGTTTGTGAAAATAGGTGCTTGCAATGTGTATTTGTTGAATATTTTTTTTTTATTGCGCTAGTTGCCAATATTGTAACCAATATTCCATATGAACATGGAATTCATCAGGCAAGTTTAGTTAAAGCAGTTGAAAGTACAGAGCCTCTTTGTGAACTTTTTTCATAAAAAGTGTGATGAACTAAGCAGCTGAAAAGGACTTTCTAAAAGATAAAATGTAAGCAAGTATTTGTGCCTTTCATTTGGTTTTGCTAGCTGACTGCATCATTGCTTGTTAATGCTACATTATATTCCGGGCAGCTGTTACAAACAACATTTTCATATCTTCCATATTGTATATTTTCAAATCACAGTGGACTGGCATTAAAACAAATATTCAGATGGGAAAATGTGCTGGTGTAATGGCTAATGTGTGAATTGAAAAATCTCCAGTCAGGGAAATCAGCACATTAAGGTCTCCCTTGAAGTTTCAACTGTAACACATAACTTTATAAAGTTCATATAAGTGATGTCAATCTAGTATCTTCTCTCACTTGTGCGGGTGAATACTTTACTAACAGGCCTTTTTCGCCCATGGATCCCAGCATGGATGTAAAATGCACATTTCTGTCAGGGACACATATATTTTCTTTGTTCCGTAAAGTTCTGGCGCTAATTTTGGGGATCTCAACACAGAGGAACCACATTCTGGGAACCCTTCCGGCTGCACAGCCATGTCCTGGACTATCATGAGTCCAATAAATCAAGTATTCTGTTTCTCTTCTTTGTGCTCCTCATTATTTCTTGTTACTTGAACCACTTTATCCGCTTTCTAATCAATTTATTTTACTCATTCATCAGTCGTGCCGCAAAAGATGACGCAACCAAGAAAGAAGTGTACGTTTCCAAATGTCACGACTTTATTTTGTGTCACCCAATGCATTTCGGGAATATCTATTCCCTTCGTCAGGGGTATCTACAAAGCAAAAAATAATAATCAAACACCACCCATCAGTGTACACAAATATTCAACTGACATTGGTTACAAAACTGCTTGGAAAAAATTCAAACTCCAATCGCTTGACTATTTCGAATTCACAAAAATCAGCGCATATGAAGCCGTTTAACCATTACTTTGCAATTGCTTAAAACCCAACATGTCAACCAAATCTCTTGATCAATACCCACTCTGTTCTTCAACCCCCACTTGACTGCAATACGATCCACCTCACTCAATCCCCTCTTTTCATAACCTCTAACCCAGCTAGTACCCCTTCATTCATGATCCCCTCTGTCCCTCCAATATGTCCTCCACTCACCGTGACATATGTTTAAATCTAAAATCCAAAGTTCTTAAAAGCGCTGCATCGTGTTTACGAAGCTCATAACTTCCACCATGCCACTGTAACTCTGCGGTGTGCCGAAGCACACTTCTCTGTTGAACCGGAACTCATCGACTGCTGCAAGTTCACACCACGCTGTAACTCCCCTTTTAATTGCTACAAGGTGGTCAATTACGAAAGTGGCTGCATTACCAAAAATCTGGCATGGATTCCCTGTCCTTTATCACTCTCCCTCTTTCACTTCCCTATGTATAAAGACTGCATCTCCCAACATGCCTCTCACCAAAATCTAACTGTCGTTAAGCGGCACATACTTAAACCCTGTACTGGAAATGGTGAACCTGAATGCCTGATCTAAAAAGCTAAACAATGAATCCATGTATTTCCTTGAAGTATTCAACATGTTGGAACGAAAATAAATGACATTTAAATGCAAAAAACCAAATAAATTGTGCACTGTATGTTTCATTATTGAAAAAAGTCAGTTGTAATCTCCTGTTCTTTCAAGCCGATCAAATTGGAAAACGTCACTCCAAAATTCTTTGTCTTATTGCCAGACACTGCTGTTTCAGTCATCGACCTCCATTTGTACGTAAACTGTTTTCATCTAGTGCAGGGTGCAATCACAATGTGGGACAAGCGTCAATTGTGTAAAACATTAGTGAGTGTGATGCACACCTTGTTGTATTCTACGATCATCATAAATTTAATCATATTAATCAGTTAAAGATTCTGTGGGCGTGCAAGCACGGATCGCGCCCTGTCCCATTGCGCATACAATGAAACTCAACACAGAGGAACCACATTCTGGGAACCCTTCCGGCTGCACAGCCATGTCCCTAATTTTGGGGACCCAGACTTATTTTTCATCATTAGACTTTGACCCAGAGCAAGACAGGGAAAGGTGAAAAAGAGAAAGAGAGAATTAGGAATATTGCGAAACAGGGAGAAGATAGGGATGAAAAATAACCAACAAGAATGAGATAAAGAGACAGAGTGGTGGAAGAAACGGGCACAAGGTGGAATAAAGACTAGGCAGACTTGGTATGCAGCCAACCCAGAATTCAGCAGCACTGACAGGGGGCTCCTAAGAAAAACTTTAACCACCTTGTTATATAAATAAAGCATTTGTCCTCCCCTATTCACCGTCTGTACCAGAACAGTTTATGTCTCTATCTTACTGACTGAGTAAAAAGACTAGGCTTTCTATTTGTCAAGACCATGCTCTCTATAGCATTGACATATTACCTGATTATTTGATTTTGGAATCTTTTTTTCTTGCTTGTCTAGAGGCCACCTAGGAGTCAGTGGCTCCCCAGAAGGCTCCAGAAGCCTCCTGGCAAACAGTTGGCCTCTGCCTATATGGTATTTTTGTGTTACAATTCCACACAGGAGTGCCTCTATAAGTGCAAAGAAGATGGGTCCCATGTTTTTTTTGCTAAGCTCTAAACTAAAAATAACAAGCATTTGCAATGCAATAAGGTCTCGCACTTATGAGAGTTTGAGCTATTGGTATTGTAAATGACAATACCTTTTTATTAATGTGTTGTTTTTAAAACAGATAAATAAAAGGCATTGTCATTTACAATGCCAATAGCTCAAACGCTCGCAAATACTAGACCTATTGCATTGCAAATGCGTTCGGCATTAGGAGAGAGTGTGTCCTGCCTGCAAGAGCAGGCAGTACAAAGCTATTTGAGGAAATAGTGCTCGGAGGCTGTAATTAAAGCATACCGAGCAACAACACTCGTAAGAGGGGGGGATATGTGACGTTACAACGCATGCCATTACATCACATGCCGTTGCAACGCCAAACTTTACCCCGACTTTCTGTCGGGGAGCGCTGGAAGTTGGAATAGATTAATTTTCTATTCCAACTCCAGTGTGTGCAACAGTAGGGAAGGTGTTGGAGTTACATCCAACACCTTCTACCCACTGCTGCACACCTTTTTCGTTGCAACGGCATGTGATGTAACTGCATGCGTTGTAACGGTTGCGTTGTAAAGGCTGCTTCCCAACAGGGGGTGTCCTCATGGGAGGTTACAAAATGAGAAAAGGCGGCACTAAGGAGGGACTACTAAGCCTATTGACCAATGAAAAGTCACAGTTTATAATGGACACTGACACAAACCAATTAAAAATATGGGTGGAGAGGGGGCGGAGCTTAGTGGGGATACATGTGGGAACCATTTCCCTGGCACAGAACTTGTTCCCTGTGATGGGGCTGGCAGAAGCCTGGCTTGCACCCCCCACTCCCCGGTGTACCCATTATCTGTACTAGTAAAACATGTATTTGAATATGCATCCTCACCACTGGAGTGGACAACAAAAACTGGCGCTATTGGTGTATAGAAGGTGTTAAAACAGACTCACTTTTATATCAGAGGAGTAAGCCACATTTGGTTGATGAGTGACAATCAAACTGCTCCCACATAATATTTTGCGTGGTGCCCTGAAGTGGACAATCCTAAAACTGGCATGGGATGCTGATGGTCCACCCCACAGTCGCAAGGCCTCTAGGGAATTGGGGATTTTCAAGGGAGCCATGGGAGCCACTGGAAAGTGAGACAGAATGGGAAAGGCTCAGTCAAATTCCAGGAATCTTACAATTTGGCTGAGCCTGGCCCAGCCCTACCAGCTTGCCATTGCCAGGATATTTTCCTGTAACCCTGCCTGTTCTCACTCGGGCGTCCCCTGCAAATGAAGAAATGTTTCCTGTTTTTTTCTTTTCGCTCTTACGACTGCATTAAAACCTGACCATGTGACGCAGTGAGTAGCGCAAGAGTAACGGGAAGGGGCATATGGTTGATAACGCTGATTCTTATCTTATCTTTTCTACGAATCTTCAGGTCGCCAGGATCTTTTTACCTGCTGAATAGTGTGAAGGAAAAAATCTTCTCGGTTATGTGACAATTTAGAATCCAGTTTACCTTAAAAGACCAATGACTCCGAATTCAATTTTGTGGGTTTATTACAGCCAAGAATAACTGCACGTGCAAGCACCTCAACACGAGGTTAAAGAAATAAATGGGCACTAATACAAATAGCATCCTACGCAGGAGTCTCATCCGACTCAGGATAAGAAGAATCGTTAGCTCCAGAAGTATTAGACAAGCAATAACAGCTCCAATCTCTATTTTATTCCTCATTTATCTAAATAAACATAAACCATTTGCTGTCCCTACTCTATCACTTAGATGACATACCTACTTAACGAATTTCCCAGGCAAGAGTAAAAGAAAAAGGTGTCAGCCGTGAAGTCTTCCTAAGAAGTACACTCACATAGCATATCAAGCTCGTTCTGAGATGCTCCTTCCTAACATTCCTCTCTGTCCGCCTTCCCTGATCTCCTCTACCTCTTCTCTACCCTCCACCCTCGGGGCACTGTCCCTAATACAAATCCCAAAAACAATTGAACACGCCCTTGTCACGCCTCTTCGGCCAGGTCTTCCTTCTCGTACTTTTCCATCGAAACTCTTACTTCATCCTGGACGGTTACGATGACCTTGAGTCCCAGGCACCTTCTCCGCTGAAAGTATCATCCCTGCATTCCAGTGTACTCCCATCTCAATGCCTCCCACCACCCTAACTCGTGAAACAAAGAGCCAGTCTTTCGCTAACGAGGCATATGTCCTTGCACCTGCAACAGAAGATACGTTTCAACAGACTTTTTCCCTCTACATGAATTTACCAACTGTACCCAGAGAGCCTTTCCAAGAGAAACTTTTCTACCTACAAAATAAGCTAACATAAGAACGAATCAGGCCTTTCCCTTACGTATATGCAGTCAGGCCTTCACACAATTTGAACACACAATTATGATCACTTCTATAAGCATTAGTTCATTACATTTCATATGCGAAAGGTGAATTACACGTGCAACTTAATATGGTACACGTTTAGCTACTGTATCTCGATTACACATGGCCTACTCCATTAACGCATCATTTTGAGCACATTTCAATTAAGCATTACATTTGCAAAATTATAATAGCACAACTACCCTTCTACTCACTCTAATAATGCAAGTTGCTACTACATTGTACTATTCATTGATATATATATAACTGGATATATGCGGGTACAGACTAACAATGATTATGATGCACCCCTACAATTTTTACAAGAACACAGCGCTCTATCAGTTCCCCCCTTTGATGACTCCTGTCATCACATCTTTTCAACTCCCTTGGAGAAAGAACCGACCTAAACAGAACTCGTTGCCATTCTTCCTTGTCGGAATCTCTCCAAACTCTTAAGGTTTCGATAGTGACTGTCCTGCAGTCTAGCCATTCTCGTCTCGTTTTCTCTCAGAGCTCTCTCAGTTCTGCCTGCTCAATACCATTTGTATGCTTTGATCCGACCCCACAGACAAACCACACAGACCACCACGATAAGGAAGGGTCTCAGAACATAGCCAAGAAATCCCTTTCCCAAATTCGCAAACCAGCTCCCCACTTGACCGAATCCTTTGCCAACATTCTCCCAAGCTCCCTCTTCAGTCAAATCCGCTATTTTCGTGTGGATTGTAGTGATGTTACTTATATATTTCTCCAGATCCTTGCTACGGTCTGGTATATAAGTACAGCACTCTTGAACCTTCAATAATTTACAGACTCCACCCTCTTTTGCCAATAGGACATCCAAAGCAACGCGATTCTGCAAAACCATTGTCCTTATCGACAATATCTCCCCCTCCACAAGTACCAATGATTTTGCTGTGTTCATTGATAGCTCATCTATCACAGTCGCCAATCTCCGGATCTTCACATCATTCAAGATCACTCCCAAACTTGGTATCATTGCTCCAAAGATATCTCCCACTACGACCCCTGCACTCGCACCTCTTCTCACTCTTGAATGCTTTCCACCTTCCAAAAGTTCCAAATCCTCTGTATGGTAAATCTTTGGAAAGATTATTCCCAAGTAACACGTACCATACCAGTTCACAGGCAATCTCACATAAGCATTCCTTCCACACACGAAATACACCGTAGGTATCACTTGTACAGGGCCTTGGAGAAAATTCTTTGCTGCATCTGCCATGGTGAAAACATGGTCACACGTACTCAGTCCCACTGGAACCTTTTCATAGTAGGTCTGATAACGTCTCACACACAGCTTTCCCCTCTGCTCCTTGTCCAAGGCTATAGGACCATAACTTCCTTTTGTTCGGTGCAATCTTTCCTCCTCGGTCCAATCCACTGGACTATGCCCTGTGTCTCGTGTCTGTGTTAGTTTTCTATATCTATCTTCTACCTGATCTACAAATTTCTTTTCTACATCTGATAATGAGCACGTCAAGTTATGTCGGTGAGCATATGCTGTGTCCAGTTCCAAAGACGGTATGAAGAACTTCCTAAGTCTATCCTCTGACTTATAGTAATCGTACTTATTCAAATGTTTGTAAGCTGGGACCTCAGGAAGCACTGCATCATAATTGGAAAAGAAATACTCAAACTGATCTCTTTCATAAAATATACTAAGCAGCAAACTACATGAAATTCCATACATCAGTGGAAGATGGTGATATCTAATACCCTCATCCACTGAAGCAGGCAACTGCATACACACATAACAATCCTTCGCATCCATCGCATCTACGTACTCATACAGCAGCTTAGCGTATGCATTAAGCTTAAAATCACTTCTAGACAAATCTACATGCAATCTACGACTTTCTTCTATCAGTAAAGCCTTGTCAGCTCCTATGTTTCCCTCTTTTTGGCTAGGTGTAGTAGGTGTAGGAGTCCCTGGCACCCCCTCCACTGCTAGCTCGTGTGGAACTGTATATGAGACTACAATTACTATGATTATAGAAACTATCACACCCCCTATAAGTATGCCTACAATCAATTTGGATCTACGATTTGGATCTCCAGCCTCCATGATCTCGAAAGTTCTTAGTTTCAGCAATGGGCACTCAAAAGTCTCTGTCTTCTCCACACGTGACTTGCTTAACCAACTCGAGCAACACTTCGAAACCTCTGGAAATCCCCTTATCAGCTACAGTCTTATTTACATAGTCCAGAAAAGACTTCCCTAAGTTTTTGTCCTCTTCGGTGGAAAGTCCCTAAATTTATTCTTCTTCCACTCGGATCTAGGTTATCTTCTTCTTTAGACTTTTTATTTACAACAGGTTATATTTCATCCACAATAAGATCCTCTGTGAGTGCTTCTAAAACATGATACAAAAGTTCAAGGCGAAGAATTACCACTTCATGTGATGACGGCTCAAATCCAAAAGATGGAAATTCGAGTCGATGCAAAACCAATTCTCGGACTTTACTCAGAAGCGGGGGATTCGGAACCGTGAGGGTCAGTATTCCTTCGACTTCGAGTCCGGGTATCAAAAGCACCACCCTCAACACCACGCTCGGGTTCTTGCTGACCACCTGCACAGACCTCAGCCTCCCCGAGCTCACTACCCCCTGCATCAGTCACTGCGTAAGTCCACTCAGGGGTAGAGTATCTCTGGCAAGGTACCCTCGTTCTTTTCGACCTCCTCCGACCCTCTTGAGTCTGCTCTTCGTCACTTGCTTCTGTTTCAGACGTTTCAGACACTGGAGCAAGATCTCTTTCGGGTGCCAACCTCAGATTCAGTCGCCTCTGTCGTTCAGGCCAAGCCTCCTCAATTCTGGTTGTTCTTCCGCCTTCCCCTTCTATACCCTGTGCACCACTTCCTTCTTCTGCTGAATCTGACTCCACTCCACCCACTGCACCACCTCCGTCATCTGAGACAGAATCGAGGTTCTGGTTGTCGGAACCCCTTTCAGCTGGCTCTGGTGCACAACCAGCTGCATCAGCGGCCCTCACAGCTTGGCTTGTCCTCTCATGTGGCCCTGCCACATCAGCTGGATTTTCATTTGCGAGAGGAGCTGTTTCTTCTGAGGGTGCTGAAACTCTGCGGGTATGGGAAGCGTGTACCCAGTTCGGCAATCCTCCGCACTTCACTGCTGTGTTCGTTACCAGTATCACCTGGTACGGGCCTCGCCACCGAACATCCAGACAGCTCTTCCTCACGTGCTTTCGGACAAGCACCCAGTCGCCTGGACACAGGTCGTGGCACAGATCACTCGAGGCCGGAACAGCTGCCGCTTGTACCTGCTGGGACACAGAACGGACCACATCAGATAGTCCTTTACAGTAATCGAGAATCAAGTCATCAGTGATGTTTATCAAAGCTGTAGCCGGTACTGCTGGCAACCGCATTGCCCTTCCCATCAAGATTTCGTGAGGGGACAACCCAGTCCTCCTGTCTGGGACACTTCGCATGCTCATCAGCACAAGTGGCAATGCGTCAGGCCACTTCAGAGACGTTGATGAACACATTTTTGTCATCCGGGCTTTCAAAGTCCCATTAACCTGTTCCACCATCCCAGAAGCCTCTGGTCGGTAACTGCAATGGAGTCTCTGATCAACATTCAATGCGGCACAAAGTAACTTCATGATTTCACTGTGGAAGTGTTTTCCTCTATCAGATTCCAAAGAGGTTGGAATCCCAAACCTCGGGATGAGTTCCCTCAACAATAATTTTGCCACTGTAAGAGTGTCACACCTGCGTGTTGGGTAAGCCTCCACCCACCGTGAGAATACACATATCAGCACCAAAATGTATCTCAACCCATTGCACCTAGGCATTTCCACGAAATTTAACTGTATTCTATTGAAGGGCCCTCCTGACCTCCCAATATGACTCAAGGTGACTACTGTTTTCTTTCCGACATTCATCTGCTGACACGTAACACACCTCTGACAAACTGCTTCAGCAATCGCACGAAATTGTGGGTTATACCATGTCTGTCTAAACACACGCATCATTGCATCTCTACCAAGGTGTACCGGTCCATGTATTAGTCTCGCCATTGGGCTCAGCAGACTTTCTGGCAACACAGCTCTCCCATCACTGGAAACCCAAACATCCACATCCCCGCTTTCACATACTGCTTTGACCCATCCATTCCGTTCATGGTCTGAGACCTCATCCTGCAGTCGCTTGAGCTCCTCCCAAGTGTCTGCCATGGCCAACATCATGTTGAGCTCGGTTCTTTCTTGGCTCTCTCCTGTGTAACCCTCTGTAAATATGCATCCTTGTTCTGCACAGAAGCGGGCAACTTCGTCCGCATAATTATTCCCCAAAGACACAAAATCCTCCCCCTTTCCATGCGCAGTGCACTTGACAACTGCGATTTCCTTCGGATATTGCAATGCACCTAACAGTTGTCTTACATGTTCTCCATTCCTAATGGGTGAGCCAGATGATGTCAAAAATCCCCTCTGGGACCATAACTGTCCAAAGTCATGAACCACACCAAACCCATACTGGCTGTCCGTATAAATCGTGATTCGAATTTGATCAGCGGCCAAACAGGCACGAGTCAAAGCAATGATCTCAGCTACCTGCGCGGAGTGTACTCCTTCTAGGCAAGCAGCCTCAACCACACCGGAAATGGTACATACAGCAAACGCTGCTCTTAGTTGGCCGACACTGTCTCTTAGACATGAACCATCGACAAAGAAAATTTCATCTGGGTCAGTCAGTGGTTCATCGACAATGTCAGGTCTCGGTTTGGTGCAGAGTTCAGTCACGTCAAGACAATCATGGTCCGCACAATCTTCCTCATCTGCATTTGGTATGGGCATTAATGTTGCAGGGTTTAAGACGGAGCACCTTTTCAGAGTCACATTCTCTGCGGCAAGTATGACTTGCTCATACCTTGTTAACCTGTTGTTCGTTAGGTGCTGAGTCTTAGTCCTGGTCATCAACAATTCAACCGAGTGAGGCACATAAACAGTCAAAGGATGGCCCATTACAATGCTTTCACATCTTTCAATGCTGACACCTGTTGCAGCAATGGACCTTAGAGATCCGGGCAACGCAGAAGCTACTGGATCTATAGTAGCTGAAAAAAGGCAACTGGTCTACGGACACCTCCATGGTTCTGAGCTAAGACTGCTAATGCACAACCCTCCCTCTCACAACAGAACAGTAAAAAAGACTTGTTGTAGTCAGGCATTCCCAGAGCCGGAGCACAACACAAGCCCTCTCTCAACTCCAAGAACGCAATCAAACAGTCATTGTCCCATGGTACCGGATCACTCACATCCTTGTGCGTAAGTCTCTGCAAAGGCTTTGCTCTCAAGGAAAAATTGGGAATCCACTGACGACAATAGCCGACCATTCCCAAAAACATCCTGACTTCTCTCTGAGTGGTGGGCACTGCCATGTTCATTATCGCCTCAATTCGATCTGGTGACACCTTCCTCTTGCCTTTTTCTAATCTGTGACCCAAGTACTGTACTTCGTTCAGACAGTACTGCAACTTGTTTGGAGACACCTTGTGCCCGTTCTCTGCTAAATGGTTCAATAGGGCTACCATGTCTATCCTGCAAGCATCTTCCGTTTCTGAGGCGACAAGCAGATCGTCTATGTACTGCACGAGAACTGAGTTCTGCGGCAATACGAGACTCTCAGGATTCTTCTTCAAGATCTGATTAAAGATCGATGGACTTTCTGTATACCCTTGAGGGATACGACACCATGTTAACACACGATTTTCCAGCCTGAAAGCAAAAAGAAATTGGCTTTCCTCATGGAGCGGTATCGAGAAGAATGCTTGACACAAATCAATGACAGTAAACCACTCGGCTTCGCATGGGATCTGAAACAGTATTACTGATGGATTCGGTACCACTGGACAACAAGGGACAACTATCGTGTTGACCTTTCGCAGGTCTTGCACGATCCTGAATTTCCCGCTCGGTTTCTGTAGTCCCATAATAGGCGAATTACATGGGCTACCTCTGATCTCCTTCAAAATGCCTTGCTTGATCATAGACTCGATTACAGGTTTAATTCCTGCGATCGTTTCAGGCGACAGATTGTACTGGGGCGTTCTAGGGAAATCAACATTCTGTTTCACCTGGATCTGCACAGGTTCAACCCCCTTGATCAGTCCGATCTCTTCTCCTGTGAAATCCCACACTTCTCGTGACACCGAATCTCTCAAGTCCAGTGGAAGTTCTTCCACTGTCACCGCTGGGTACATTTCTATACACAAGTGCTGATTACTGACCTTAAAGGTGGCATCGTCATCTTCCGTCTGAACCTTCACTCCCTGTGGAGTGCAATAGATAGTGCAGTTCAATTTACATAACAGATCTCTTCCCAAAAGACAAACTGGACTCGTATCGCACACCACAAACTGATGTCTAGTTTGGAAGGAACCTATCCTCACTGGAATCGGTTCGGTCAGTGGGCTGTTTATTCTTTTGTTTGCTACTCCAACAACTTGGATCGATTGTCCCGAGAGGGGTAGGTTGGGGACTACTGCTGATCTTACAGTAGACTGGGTAGCACCAGTGTCGACCAAGAGTGTGGTAGGATGACCATCAATGTCTGCCTCCACAAAAGGTCCTCTCTGGTCTACCTCCAAGACTGCTCCAAGTGTGCAGTCTTCCTCCCCCCTCAGGCACCGTCAGGATAACGTGTCTGGACTGTACTCATCATACCCTTCGAAAAGGGGCATCTGCACATCTCTAAAGAGGCTGCATGAGACCGGGCTTTACGCAAAAGCCTTACAATGGTTGGGATCTTTTTTGAAGGATAGAACTCAGTCAGCTCAATTGGCCTCTTTCACATCTATTCTCCACCTTTCTAAATGTGGGGTCCCTCAAGGCTCCTTACTTAGTCCCACACTATTATATGTTTATGCCTCCTCACTATCTGGTATCGTCAAAGCTTGGGGCTTTGAAATCTGCTCCTACGCTGGTGATACTCAGCTCATTATTTCTATAGGAGAGAGACACTGGGAGACCCAGGAGAACCTCATAGTATCTTAGTCAGAAGTAGCTTCATGGGTGCAAGCACATTGCCTAAGGCGTAATGCCGAAAAGATGCTGATCCTAATCTTTGGAGGAGCTTGTAACATTTGGGGCAATTTGTGGTGGCTAACATCCCTGGGCATCACACCAGAACCAAGGAGAGTAGCAAAGAATCTTGGATTCTTGATAGATGATTCATATTCTTGCAGGATCAGGTAAACGCTACTGTGGAAAATGCTTTGGTCTGCTCCTACTCTTACGCAAGATATTCCACTAGATTCGAGTGGAATGGTGAAGGACAATTGTCCAGGCATTGACCATGAGCAGGCTAGACTATGGCAATACCCTATACTTGGACATGGGGGACTATTCACATGTCTGCAGTCCATCCAGAATATTGCAGCCAGGCTCATTTGCAACAGTACCTTAAACAGCTTAGCTTCTTGTTGCTTAGATTTAGTACACTGGCTACCACTCCGTAGGAGAGCCAAGTTCAAGATGTTATGCAATGCCCACAAAGCACTATTTGACATTGATTTGTACATTTATATAGCACACGAATTCCCAGGGGCATCTGACTGTAGATGAACATGTTAGTTGGCGAAGAGCCAGGTTTTTAGCGCTTTCCTAAAAGATAACAGCGTGGGGCTGTTCTTTCTGCAGGCTGGAAGTGAGTTCCATGTTTTGACCCTCCCTAACAGCAAGCTTCTTCCGCCCCATCGAACTTTCTTGAATCCGGGAGTTTGTAGGAGTTTGCTATGTGCAGATCTTAGATTTCTGGAAGGCACATACCAGTTCAGATGTTTCTTCAGGAATTGAGGTCCGGCACCAAGCAATGCCTTAAAAGCTAGTCATTGGGATTTAAATGTGATCCTTTTGTCCACCGGGAGCCAGTGCATGGTTTTCAGACAATGGGAGACTGGCTGGGACCTAGGGATATCCAGCAGTAGTCTAGCTGCTGCATTTTGAAGACACTGCAGCCTCTGTAGAAGCTGCGATTGGATACCCATGAACAGAGTATTACCATAGTCCAATCTGGACAGGGCTAATGCTGTTACAAGTGTTTTCAGTGAGTCGGACGGGATGAAAGGGCAATCTTTCCGGATCATTTTTAAGATGAAAAAAATGGTTGAGGTGAGTGTGCTGATCTGATTCTTGAATGTCAATTTGTCATAAAAAAATAAACCCTACATTTTTCACCTTCTGCACTGGAACTGGAAATTCTCCCAAACTGGAAGGCCACAATCTAGGTGACCAAAAGGAGGTGTCAGTACCCAACAAAAGGACCTCCGTCTTTCCACCATTTAATTTCAGGCTGTTGGATCTCATCCACTGGTTTACCATTGGAACAGCCATTCTACATAGTTGAGTGGAGTTTTACAAGCCGGCACGAGCCTTGCGCTCGTCTAGTACAGGGTTGGTTAATGCTAAACGCATAAAAAAACAGAATCGGAGGCTGCTCTTTTAACACACAAAACCACTTGAGGTTATTATGACGTCCCTACTGTCCATTAGTAGTTGGGACTTCTTTCGGAGAGGGTAATCAGAAGAATTTTGAGAGGTCGTCTTACCCTTAACTTTTCAAGGCATGCTTCATCATTTGACAACCTCTCACACTGGAGTATGAGCAATGTCACCCCAGTGCACTCAACCAAAGGAAGCTACTCTTAACCCTGGGAGTTCTTATAAATCTGTTGCCAGGACAATGTCTTGGGTCCTGTTGATATGACAGGAGAAAAAAAACTTGTTAAAAATACCTAGAGGTATACTCAAACCTACTTTAATAATGAGCACCACTGGTATAGTTTAAAACATGGACCTTGGGTCATGGTGTGACAGCCAATGAGTCACTTGACCCCAACATATTTATCTGTTACCAAAATGTTTCGACCCCTCTGCTAGCCTAACCTGGTCTTGGGTCTTCTTCAGGGTAAATTACTTCTAATTAGTGAAATACACACACTGTCCATGCAGTGTAAATACTAAAACCGTATCATTCCCCTTGTGCTGCTAGCACCACCTAAATAAACAAAAATTGAAAGGTAAAAATAAATGGGGGGGAAATTTGCTAACATTAAATGATACTCTCCTTTACTTACTTAACCCAAAAATCGAGAGGAAAAAGATATAATCTCACAGCTTTGCAACATAATTAAAACACTTGCCTAAAACAATTGTTGGCAAAGTGCTGTGACACCATTACAGCAACATCAATCCAGATCACCTACCACTCTAATATACTACCATCAAAACAGTAGCAGTTTTTTACATGACACGCTTCTCTCATAGACTGTATTCACTATGTTTTTGACCCAATTTGAATCCAAAATACAAGACATAGGTTATGGTAACCTGAACTGGTAAACCATGTCTCGGATGGAAAATTAAAATAATGTTATGGCTGCTCTTTTAGCCATTAGGCGGCCGTCCACTGGAATTCTTTACCAGCGGACCTTCGCCTAACTTCAGAGTAGGCCAAGTTTAGAAAAAAACTGAAAACTTGTCTATTCCCTCAATAAAACAGTTCAAAATTGGCTAAATAGCAGGACTTCTAGCGCCATGATATCCCTGAGGGGATGATTGTTGTGCTTTATAAATACATTAATAAAATTGTTTAAATGAAGAAATTAGAATGCCCTTTATTGATCATTAAGCCAAATTACCATTGAAATTGTATAAGGAAAACTGAAGATATATTAACGTACGTAAAATGCAAAATTTGAGACAGGATACAGGAAGGCAAGCAAATGCAAAGGGAATGTACATGGTCAAAAGAACAATGTTGCACTACAGTTTGTGTATCACACAATGAAAAATAATCTAACAATTGCTGCAAAAGCATTATAAAACTGTAAGCTGTTGAGTAATATGTTTCCAAGAACATTTTACAAAATAGAGGGGCATATTATCAAGGAATAGCGATATTTATCGCTAAACGCGCTTAGCGCGACTTTGGTTAACGCCGCCTATCGCTGGAAAATATCGCTGAGATAACACCCTATTAACAAGGTTTATCTCCATAGCGATAAAATTTCCAGCGATAGCGGCAAAATGTGAGAATATCGCTGGAAAAGCAGCGATATTCTCGCATTATCGCTAAGGTGTATTCAGCATTAGAATCCACCTCCTATACTTTAAACAGGTAAGTCATCCTCACTAGCAGGTGATAAAATCTAGCGATAAACGCGCTTAGCGCGAATTATTTTATTGCTTCGCCTGCCTTGCTAATAGGGGGTAGTGGTGTTAGCGACTGTTTACAGTCGCTTTTAGTAGGGAACGCCTTCCTTGCATGTCATTAGCGATAATTATCGCTGACATGCAAGGCGATGTGAATCCCGGCCTCTAACGCCTAAAAGCTGTCGCTAACGCCTGTTAGAGACAGCTTGCTAATAGGGCGATAAAAATATCGCCGCTTTAGCGGCAAAAAGTGCCGCTAAAGCGGCGATAAAGCCCTTGATAATATGCCCCAGAGGGTTTTTGAGTATTAGAAGGTCCATTATTGCTATCAGTCATTAATGTGTTTACCCGCTCACAGCACGATTATTTCTGAGTCTCAAATTGTGAGTGTAAATTGTGTGCCAGGTAGTATGCCCTAGCAGAGGAAGTGCTTAGTAGTGGGTGAATTACTTGCACTCAATCTCAAAAGCTTGAAATGAACAATAATGTGATAAAAACATATCCTATCCTATTCCTCATTCCGATTGCAGAAACAGTGCATGCGCTCTGGTTGCTTCCAATAAGTGCTTCACATTCTGTCTGCCACAAATCAGGGGAGCAAACACCCACATCAGACACCATTTGTACTCGAATTGTGATCACATGTTTGGCTCCATCCGAAGTCTGAACGCAAAAGGAGATTTGTGGCCCCAAGGTAAATGAGACTTTAATGTTAGCACGATCATTTGGGCCAGTTGGTATTTATAATGCACCACTTTATTCATTTAATATTTCGAATATAATCGTGATTACTGGTAGTAACGGTCATCTAAAAACACCTGTAATAAATGGCAAGTGTTGTTGACATGAAGGCAATTAATGTAGTTACCATCGGATTAATATTTGCCTCCTGCAGGGAGGAGCATCACAATACCTTTCTAGTCTTCATGTAGACATACACATTGTGTTGACTTTAATGTAGTAAATTTGCTTTTATTCTAAATGTGACTCACTGAAGAGATATGAACCAGTAGTCTAACAATGAAATGAAGAACTGATGTAAAAGTGTGATTATTATCTCTGGTTGCATTGCTATACTTGGAAAAAGCTATTGCTCTCCCTGTTATTTCAAGTGGATACTACATTTTACATTTGTCTTCCAAGATAAGGCATATTAAAGGTGTGATCATAGAATAAAAGTCTTAGCATTATGAATAGTCAGGATAATTAGGTGGATATTCACCTTTGGTCTCAAAACAAATATGTGTTGGTTGTTTTTTGTTTATTTGTTTATTTAGCCTTTATAGGTCAAACAAGACCTAAAGGGGTAACAGAGCACTTAACATGGCTAAAGCGGTATAGTTACATACAATTAAAGGTTGTATAGGTATACACAATTGCACAAGTTATATTTTGCAAATGGATCATTAAGAATGAGTCGTTGAAAAAGCAGAAATCTAGGGAAGGGTTTGTTCAGGGTGAAGTCATTAGGATCAATATATACTGGAAGGGGATCTTTATAATTGGAAGTTCTTTATAACTGGAAGTGCTGTTTGAACAGGAGGATCTGTAGCTCGTTATTGTTACTTGAGAGGCGTACTCAACACAGATTCCATCAGTCTCCCAGTGTCAGTGGCACTGATCATGGAAACAGTGCCTTCCGGAATTAGGACCACTAGGAATATCAGAGGGCTGGAGGGTTAGCACAATATGCATAAAAATGCAATTGTCCTGGCCAATATGTTGCTGGCGATGAGATGTCCTCCCCTCTGTCAGTGCAAAAGCTGTTTTTCTCTCCTAATGCTATCGCAGATAGAAAGTCCATAGTAGCTCTATGTATCAATGGCTGCAGTTCCTGAAAGTCCCATTTGAGATTTCCACCTCAAAGGAAAAACTCTGAAAGCTTTTCATTGTGTTGCCAACTTTTCAGGCCCTCCTCTTATATGGCTAATCCCTGCTATGAGGTCACTGTTAAAACCACTCCTGACTTTCTGCTGCCAGAGTGCAGGCCATTGTCTTCTAAGAGAAAGGTTGTTAACAGTCAGCCAGGGGTGGGCATTCAGCATCTGGAGCAGGGTTCTAAGGCGAACGAATTCTAAGCCAGTTTACTTTTAGGCAGCACAAAATGCACGTTCGCAAAGTTACTTTTGCACTACAGTTATAAAAAATATACTTTCACAATTTGAATTACATTTTGAAAATTGAGTGGAAATTAACTTTTATTGACTGTTTTAACATTTCCACAAGCCAAGAAAGGGAAACATTATTTTATTCATAAATAGGTATGTTCACGGAACTCACAAGCTTTATCTACACAGCAGCAAACAACTTTTTGCACTGTTCATTATGGGGGTAAACCTTTCCCAATAACAAGCATGTAATATATCAGCCACACTTAGACCACAGGGCTTTCATGGCAGGGACATCGCTAATATTTAAAAGTAGGTTTTTCAACATGGCAGAGGCACATTTCCTTGCCTCTTGAACTTGCAATATTTTTAAACATTCGCCTAGCCAAGTACAATGTAGCACCTTGCAGCCAAACACTTTTTCATATATATGTTTGGTGTAATACTCATTGCCGCCCAGAAATGACATTTAACTTCCAGTTTGCAAACTGCGTTTTGCCCACGCATGCCCTCAAGGCAAAATTAGTGCTTGGTGAGAGGCCAAAAGTGAAGGCAGGAGTACAGTTCACTGCATTCCTGTTTTGTAAAGGAATGTAGTGGACGGTTAATCTACTGCACATTCAGGTCAGCTATGCCAGATCTGCTGGAACAGGTAACCCGGGGAAAGCACAAATCTGACTGGGGATAGAAATATCTCCTGCCATCATTGAAAGCCTCATAAACTCTATTGTCTGTATAAGCTATAAGCAGCAGGGTATATATGTTCATTCCATTCCCAAATGCAGGCTTAAAAATCTTATTTAATATATTGTTCAGTACAGTCTCTTTAAAGCCCTTACATATAAATGCTGTTCCCATTCGTGACACAGGTGAAAGGTCAGAATCCTACTAACATCTGCAGACCATGCTCCTCCAACCATGTGTCTTATGGGAGCCAATGGAAATTAGAACAGCAGGTGGGTGCTTGTTACTCTTGTATCCGAGGACGGCCATATGAACATTATAAGCACAGATGGTGATCATACGGCCTGCACCACCCATACCAACAAGTCTCACTTGTGAATTGAAAACTGGCTGCCAGAAAAATGCATCAACACTTTTCCTTCATACTTGGGATCATGATGACTATTTTCCACGAGCCACACTGTGTGTATTGAAAGCAATGTTCATATTTCTCTCACATTTCTTTTTGCCTTCACTTTATACAAATGTCTAAAATCATGAATTCACAAATGTTCTTATACCAGGACCACATTTCAAATTACCACACTCAGTTATCAAAAGGTCTGCTCCACTGGATTTATTGCAGTTTACTTATTAATACCACTGTCCATATGGAAAGATTTTTTTGGTCTCGATATACAAATGAGCTCTAAAACAGAGCAGATATTTAATTTCTTTGGTCAATGATTTATGGACATGTAATTGTAACACAAGAATGTTGAGAGCACCAAGCTGGTAAATGATTATTAATGGCAATTATGTTAATAGTAAATGACGAATAAGTAGTACTCTAAATATCAAGTCTAACACATTATATTATTTTACATTTACAAAACAATTTGTGTATATAGGATTAATTCTTGATAGCTGTGATTAGGAAGCAACATCAGGCTCAACCTAACATAGTTGCATTTTACCCTGTGGGAGCATTTCTTTTTTAGCAATTTTGAACTCCACCATTTCTCAAGGGTTACATGTGGTTCCCTAAGCTATGGATTGGTGATATTGTATGCATGGCACTGTTGCAAAAGTGTGGTTTTGTGAAAATGGGAGTAAAGGGAGGCTGTAGGTTTTTTGCTGCTTCAGTAAGGGAGGGTGCGAACAGCTGGACATCTGATTTCTCTGTTGCCTGATTGAGTGCTGATGGGGACCTGGTTGGGTGTAGATGTCTGGTTGGTAGTGGATAAATGAGCTCTCTACTTTTTCATACTTTTTGATTCTGGTCCTGCGAGATTTGGTTCTGCAATCATAATAGATCTTTTCAGTTGGGGGTTTCATTTTTGTATTTTTGTACTGCATTGGGACAAGAGGGCTAGTGACCATCAAACTCTGCTGCTGTGACTAATTGTCATCCGGGCAGTCGGGGGGGATCAGTTATTAATTGTAGTTCTTTACCTGTGCTGTTATGCAGATATAGTCTGGCTTTGAAGGTAGAGATGGAGGGCTTTGAGAGACGTGCGTGTGCTGAGTTGCTTAAATTCATTCTTGTGCATTTGTGCTGCAAATTTCTGCTGTAAAACATGGAGGCAGAGTGAGCGGTAGCATGATGGACAATCAGCCTGAACTCAAAGATTACCAGAGTCATTCACAACTGCAGTTTCCAGCTGTCAAAACCAGTGGAGCACAATGCTCATTCACTAAGGTGTCATTCAGATGGCAGCAGGCGTTGTGAATTTCTTATAAAATTATGTAGAATATGCAAGTTTAGACAATGTAAACTGTGGGATTGGTGTCCAGACTGATTCCAGACACCCCCACCGGATATGTTCGCCTGTATACCAGCTAGCTCACAGTGTCACTATGAAGCTCTTACCAAGGAGAGAATAGTTTCTGGCAACTATGGAACATGACAACCCTGACCCCTCAGGGATCGTGGAAACAGTACAGTACTTTTCGCTCAGTCACTCGTGCTCACTTTGTCTCAGAGAGTTACACAGAATAAACGATGGGGACGTTTTCAATAAGTATTTATTGAATCAGCGTTAATCTAGTGTAAATTACGTGTCCTGCAACAACCATAAGACAGAAACAGATGTATATGGTTATAAGCACCAACAGAGTAAACAGATGGTAGAATTCTACCATAGTGCTAAAACAATGAATATATGCAGGCATATAAATACATGTCAGTAGTAATGCGTACTCCTACAATGTTAACCCTAACTAGAAGTACCTAAATGTACCTAGCATGTATTTAGGTCTATAGCCAAGAATCCCCCTAGGATAAAACCAACCCCTTTACCTAATGTGAGAGAATGAAGGACCCCATCTTGGTCTCGAGATGAACACCCCGTGAGGGATGTCATACCACTGCGTGCTGAAGTGTCTGCATGCAGGAACCTCAGCGTCTCGCATCAGCGTGTCTGCTTGGAAGTCTTTCTCCTCTGCCTGCCCCAGCAAAGATATGGTGCTTTTGTACCCAAAAGGTACCCTCAGGGGTTCTACCTTGCTGTGTCATGTCGGCCGAGGATGACGATAGTGATGAACCTTATACACAGTTATTATGCAGAAGATGGTAATCCTGCTGTGATTCTCAGAATCCTCATGCATAATAAATGAGTCTAGTTTTTGGGGAAAACCACACGACATTTATGCAGCACCTAACTAGGTAAAAGGTCAGCACAAAAACAGTTATGTAGTACATTGACAGGGTAAATATAGGTAACAGGTTAGGAGATTACCCCAGGCCTATATTGGGGTACATTGCGAATCATAACAAGAGCTGGCCTGGGAGTATAATTTGACATTGAATGTCACACGAACCAGACAGCTCAACACCGTGGGGGGTGACACATAAAAGAATTTGGCTGGGTTGCAGATGCTGGAAGTCACCAAAGGAAGGGTTTAGTGAGCAGGCACCAGGTGGGCTGTGGGAGCTGATATTCCTAGCACATCAACAGCCAAGTCTTCGCATGTACATAAATCCATCATTCACATCCCTACCTGGTCCAAGGAATCTGCATCAGAAAACAGAGCATCTCAATCCCATCCCCATACACAGAAAGGGTCACATCTACTAACATGTGATGCAACACAAGGCTGCAAGACAACTTGCTGTGCTGAGCTGTGTCAAATGAAGAGAGAAGGAATGCACCATATTTACTAAGATATTGTGCATTCCAGCTCTCTCTATGTGCTGCCACACTGTGTGCAGCCTCGTATGAAGACAGGCACTTGTGCGCCTGCATTTCAGGCACAATTGGCACAAAAACAATCCTTAGAGGCATTTTCCTCTTTCAATGTGTACTGCAGAATGTAGCATGCGTATAAAGAGGAAATAACAAGGAGAAATGAACATATTTCTCCTTGTTATGCCTCTGTTGGGCTGGTGTAGCATTTTGACACATTCCCATGTTTACCACCCTTTCTAAATCTGGGAATTCACCAAAATCAATGAGTGGATGCGCGGGAAAGCCCACACTCCACCAATGGAACATTTTCTCACTGCAGTGTAACGCAAGGCAGCAATTTGCACTGCCCTGCATTCCTCTGGGTTTACTAAGCCACGCAGACGCAAACAAGGTGGCTGTGCGAGGTTTAGTAAATATCACTTAAGCACTTGTGTTGCCTTGCGCTGCTTAGCGTGATGCAATGGTAACGCAAGGGCTTAGTAAATCTGGGCCTAAGTACTGGCATTAGCTTAGAAATATCAAGTGCAAATACCAGACAGGTTTAGGGGAGCTGCACTATGAGGGAGATTGTGTATGCAGTGGTAGAGGGTCAGTTTAGGAGATGAGTAAGAGGAGAGTAAAGAGCCAGCTGATATGGCCAGGTTGGGACTGGTCAATCTAGCGTGGAGCCTCTTTCCTCTGCCTTTTGGAGGTTAAATGTGATGTTGTAGAGAGCTGGTTGGAGAGGGATGAGAGGATCTGCAACTGGATGGGATATGTTTTTTGGATAGGTCACAAAAAAATGGAGATCTTTGTGTGGCTTTCATATGGGGGTCGATGGTAAAATACTGACAGGATGCTGAGAATTGGGCCTTCCTAAAGTAGAGCTCCCTTGTCCTCCAGATTAAGGGGCCTATTAGGATGGTGGGCGGACTTTCGTCCGCCCACCACCCTAGCGGTGCTGGGACCAGCCGCCAGTGGTGCGGCGGTCCCGCACCAGCGATTAGGATGCCACCGCCACCGTGGCGGTGGCATCCTCCATTCCCAGCTTTGTGGCGGGCGGTGCTCACAGCACCGCCCGCCACAATGCTGGGAATGCACTGTGTGCATTGTCATGCACAAGGTGAAAGGCACCGCGAGGAGCCTGTCACCGGTGCCTGTCACCTTGTCCATGACAATGTGCACCCCCCCACCCCCCAATACCCTGGGGCCCGCAACGGGCCCCCGACATCAAACTCCGCCTGGCTTTCCATGGCGGGGTCTCCGCCATGGAAAGCCCTGCACCGCTGCCCATTCTAATATGGATGGCGGTGTCTAGCAGACACCACCACCATATCCAGCCCCTTTTCCGCACGGTCGACTGGTCGACCGGCAGAAAACTGGCAGACGGTCTTTCCGTCCGCCTGGGTCCCCACCGCCATAGTAATATGGCGGTGGGGAAATGTTAGGCGGGCGGTGGAAAATAGCGGGCGGATCGCAACCGCCATACGGGCAGTGGCGATCCGCCCGCTATCCTATTGACCCCCTAAGTGCGGCGATCACGATCCACCTCTGGGGTTCATGTGAGCTGTGTTGGTGTTGCATCAGACTTGGATAAACGGTTCTCAGTGATAGGAGTATGGCAGAGAGGGCTAGTAGGGGATGGATGAAAGCATCACAGGTTGGAAACAGTGGGTTTGGGGTCAATAGGGATGCTGGGCTCGAGGTCTCATCCCCCTTGAATCAGGTCAGTGATTGAGTTGAGATCTCACCATTTGGTGACATGTCTTGTTTTATAACACTTAAAATGATAAAGCAATACAAAATAACCACCACAAGAAAACGTATCTAAGTTAAATAAAAAAGCGGAAAAAGAAAGAACACAGGTTTAGTGAAAAATACACACTGAAAGATGGAAAAAGAAGAAGAAAATGCCCAGATGCTATTTGGGCACAGGATACCCATGTACAAACTGTTTCATTTAAGTAGAACATTTATTACCCAAATTAAACAATCAAAAACAATCATAAGGCAATAATGGCGCTCATGGGATTACACAAACAATACGAGAAGCACAAGTGATACAATGTGTAATCAAACAAAGTGGCTGAGGGAAAATGTACAAAAATGGGGTTCTGGAAAAAACAGAAACAGCAAAGAATGCGTCCTCTTCATTTAGGGCCACATTAAGGCGTCAACGGCATTTCGACCCAAATGAACTTAGAGGGTCATCATCAGGACAAAACAACGTACATAGGAGCGTCCAAGGAATTTTCAATAAAACATCTAAAAAGAAATATGTACACGGGTATCAGGGCAATTAAAAAGTCATGACATAACATAAAATGCACAGAAAAACCTCTTAGGAAAATAAGTAGTGTGTGAAAAGATATGCAAGGAGGAAAAATGAAAAATAACCCAAGCTAAAAAAGACCCACAGTCAATATACAAAGATCCAGTGCTGAGACAGAAAGAGTGTGCCAGTGTCTTAACCACGTGAAAAAAGGAAAATAAGTAGAAGATACATTTACGTAAAAGAGAGGGTGAAAAAATTATCACCTGTATCAAGAAATGAATCCTCTACAGTATAAAAAGAAGCCAAAAGTGCAGAAGGTACAGAGCTTCACTGCAAATTGAAGAAGTCGCACCCTGTCAGTATGAAAAGGGGACAAGATTAGACCACCCTGTCTGACACCTATCGATCACCAATTAGTAGCCAAAGGAATGCCAGGTTCAACATACTTGGTGGCATATCAGGAAGCGTGTGGGGATGAAGACCTGCGTGGAGAATCAAGAAGAGACTCCGTTCAGCCACTAAATTAACTGTTCCTTAGATTGAATTAAACTGTAAAGAGTGAAGGGAACGCTGTAACATATCATGAGAATGGTGACCAAAAGAACAATGTGAAAGGAATTGTCGGATGAAAAGAACACTTACAACCCCACTAATGTATGACATTCAAGGGGCAAGTAATTATATGTCAGTCCGAAAGGATTCAGGAGATTGTTCCAGGAGACAGGACAAGTTAAACTGTTCTCCAAAGTGAACAGAACTGCAAGATATAGCAAGGAAAATGAATGAATAGGGGCTCTAGGGTGACTCATAGTAATACCCTAGAAAAGATGAGCAAAGCATACTGTACCTACTTGGGAATGGGTCAAGTTGATTAATTACGGCATAGGGACCAAGCTGGTATTCGAAATCCCAGTCGGTAGGCTCACCTAGACTGAGGCAGTTACCACAACTGTAATGGCCGTTGATCGGATCTACTGGCATCACTAATGGACAACCCCTATTCTCATTTAAGAGAGGTAGAAATATAGGTGACCATTTGTGTTGGGCTGCCTTACCTACCATTGATCCACCTGATTTGACCACACTGTGGGGTCTCAACAAGTTTGTGGGCCATTACCGTTGTGGTAACTGCCTTATGTGTGATTCGACCTTTAACACCAAACAGTTTATACATGATACAATAACTCATGAGCTGCGTGACCACACCAACTGTAATTCACAAAATGTGGTTTATGCCATTTGGTGTCCTTGCCAGCTCATTTATGTGGGGCAAACCACTCAGCGAATAAAGGCTCGTCTATCTCAGCACAAAAGCCGCATTAGGTGCAAGAACGAACATGCCCCCCAAGTGTCTCAATTTATTGAACACAATCATGCGCCCTCTAAACTGCGCTGGCAGGTGATTGAAATGATCAAGAAGCCACCTAGGGGTGGTGACATTGCAAATATACTGAACAAAACTGAATGCCGCTGGATCCTTAGATGTGACAGTATTAACAAAGGCCTGAACACCCTTGAGGAGTGTAATACTATAATATCTGGCTGAGCTCTGTTTTGATATTTTCCTCAGTTGCCTGACTGTGTTATGCTCCTATTGTTATGACCTTGGATCGGAACTATATTGCATGAAAATGTAATAATGCTCATTGTGACCGTTCTTATGTTCTTTGTGACCTTTATTGGGTCTCCTGTATTGTACAACGATATGCCAAGTAATTGCCTATTTGTTTATCATTGTGCAATTTCATTATTTGAAACGGAGCAACGCTTTTCTATGTAAGATTTTGGTGCTTCTGGTATGACTTTTTGTATGGAAAAAGTTTCTGTATGCATTGTGAAAACGATTTTCAGTTATCCCCTTCACGATATTGTTCTTTATTGAGTATTCAGTGATTTTGTCATTTATGATGTATTGCATAAATAATTTGTAACGCCGCAGGAATTTCTGCTCCATGTAATTGATAAGGATTTGGCTCACTTTGGACCTATGAGTTAGACATAGTGAACGAGTGATTCAATATTAACCTTGTGGTTTCTGTCTTCATTTTGGTTTAATTCTTTAATGTGTGCACTATTTGTACTTTTGGGACCCTTTATAATTTTCACAATTTTATTTGGTTTACGTAATCTGTATGCTAATTTCTTTTCAATCTGTCTTCTTCTTCTTTTTCTTATATTACCAGTAGGGCCCATCTCCAGTGCCATATCAGTACAATTGATACGGATTCCTCTCTTTCCTGTAATATGCTCTTACCATGATTTACCTTGGGAACCCCCCCATTTTCTATGAGGGGCCGCCCTTGAGACTGGGACCCTCATTTTTGAGCCCGTATTTGATAGTGTTTAGAGTATTACTTTTGCTTAGCTGAAATGCTAGCTGGGATTTCCGATTTCCTGTATCAGTATGGCCGACGTAAAATCAGCCCTAGAAAACTACGAGACCATCAGTCTGCTTCCCTGTAATTTGCTCTTACTTTGATTGACCTTTGGCACGCCCCCTGTTTTTTCTTTTTTATGAGGGGCTGCCCGCGAGACTGGGACCCTCATTTAAGAGCCCAGATTCAATAGTGCTTAGAGTTGTGCTTTACTTTGAGAACTGATGTTGTGTTCCCCATCCATAGCTGGCTGGGCTCAACAATTTCCTGTTCCAATATGGCCGACACGAAATCAGGCCGTGGAAACAGCGAGACAGTCAGTCCGCTTTCTATGTCTATATACGGGACGCTATAAGTGCTCAGCGTCCTTCATGTTCCACTCTTTCCGGCTTCTCGTCCGGATGTGATTCTGCTCGTTATGCTGGTGGGACCGGGCGGCTTCTGACAGGGGCAGTAAGTAGTAACTTTTCCCCCCCTTCCCTTATTTTACTACTGTTTTTACTTCTTATTCATGAGTGTCAGTAACGAGCCGTGATTCTATACTTGCATGCATTTCAGTGCTGGAATTTCCTGTAGCCCAGTTTATATCCCATGTTATTTTTGTCTACAGACATGGCGTGATATACCGCTTTAGTGTACACTTTGTACATTTATCATAACGTGAGCATTCCTTTGATGAGGTTACTGCCTCCAACATTCTCAACCCTTTTATGTTGAGTACAGTGTCGTGGAGCGTTTACTGTACACCTGGGACACTTCTTTAAGTACATGTAATCTTTTGGCACACAACATTTAGTTACTGTATCTTTTTCTATCCTACTTATTAAGTGTGCCAGCTAGGCATGTTGTTTGTACAATTTTGCATAGCTTTTCTAAGCGCTTGCACTTTTTTGATGTAGACTTCTGTATACTCTCAGTCTATAGGTGAGCCTACCGACCGGGATTTCGAATACCAGCTTGGGCCCTATGCCGTAATTACTCAACTTGACCCATTCCCAAGTAGGTACAGTATGCTTTGCTCATTTTTTCTAGGGTATTACTATGAGTCACCCTAGAGCCCCTGTTCATTCATTTTCCTTGCTATATCTTGCATTTCTGTTCACTTTGGAGAACAGTTTACCTTGTCCTGTCTCCTGGAACAATCTCCTGAATCCTTTCGGACTGACATATAATTACTTGCCCCTTGAATGTCATACATTAGTGCGGTTGTAAGTGTTCTTTTCCTCCGAAAATTCCTTTCACATTGTTCTTTTGGTCACCATTCTCATGATATGTTACAGCTTTCCCTTCACTCTTTACAGTTTAATTCAATCTAAGGAACAGTTAATTTAGTGGCTGAACGGAGTCTCTTCTTGATTCTCCACGCAGGTCCTTCATCCCCACAAGCTTCCTGATATGTCACCAAGTATGTTGAACCTGGCATTCCTTTGGCTACTAATTGGTGATCGATAGGTGTCAGACAGGGTGGTCTAATCTTGTCCCCTTTTCATACTGACAGGGTGCGACTTCTTCAATTTGCAGTGAAACTCTGTACCTTCTGCACTTTAGGCTTCTTTTTATACTGTAGAGGATTCATTTCTTGATACAGGTGATTATTTTTTCACCCCTCTCTTTTTACGTAAATGTATCTTCTACTTATTTTCCTTTTTTCACGTGGTTAATACACTGGCACACTCTTTCTGTCTCAGCACTGGATCTTTGTATATTGACTGTGGTTCTTTTTTAGCTTGGCTTATTTTTCATTTTTCATCCTTGCATATCTTTTTGCACACTACTTATTTTTCTAAGAGGTTTTTTGGTGCATTTTATGTTATGTCATGACTTTTTAATTTCCTTGATACCCATGTACATTTTTCTTTTTAGATGTTTTACTGAGAATTCCTTGGACACTCCAATGTTCGTTGTTTTGTCCTGATGATGACCCTCTAAGTTCATTTGGGTCGAAACGCCGTCGACGCCTTAATGTGGCCCTAAATGAAGGGGACGCATTCTTTGCTGTGTGTTGTTTCTGTTTTTTCCAGAACCCCGTTTTTGTACATTTTCCCTCATCCACTTTGTTTGATTACACATTGTATCATTTGTACTTCTCGTATTGTTCGTGTAATCCCATGAGCGCCATTATTGTCTTATGATTGTTTTTGACTGTTTAATTTGGGTAATAAATGTTCTACTTAAATGAAACAGTTTGTACATGGGTATCCTGTGCCCAAATGGCATCTGGGCATTTTCTTCTTCTTTTTCCATCTTTCAGTGTGAATTTTTCACTAAACCTGCGTTCTTTCTTTTTTCCGCTTATTTATTTAACTTAGATAAGTTTTCTTGTGGTGGTTATTTTGTATTGCTTTATCATTTTAAGTGTTATACTTGAACCCTTGTTTGGATTCCAGTGTTACTTTGCCCCAGGTTCAGGTCTTAGGGCTGCCCCTGTTGTTAGTAACAACTGTCTTGTTGTATGGCTATGAACTAAGCGGGAGTCATATCCCTGACATATTTTACTACTGGGTCTGATGTTACAGGGCAGTGCACTCATGAGTTCAGATCCTACTTAAGTTAGCGCTTCCAGAGCTTACTTTATGTGGTAAGACCCTCAGGACCAGATTCTGAAACAAATCACGGAATGCAGCACACCACCCAAAGAGGCTGCGCTGAGTCGCATGATAGGAAGAGAGCAGGAGAGCACCATAATCACAGAGATATGGCACTCTCCTCCCTTCTCCCTAGCACCGGCGCTGATTTCACCTGCCGTGCACCAGGCACACACCTTAGCACCATAGTGCTAGTGTCTTGTGGCTCATGGCCTGCCTGGCTACGTTGGCGCAGGCCTGGCTGCCATCATGACTTTTGCGCACGTTACTCTTAAACTGTTGTTCTGTCGCCCTCTGCTACTGCCAAGTTATTTTACAACTGTCTGCATTTTCTGTTTCTCACCTTTTCTTCTATTCCCTTTTGGGCTCAGTCTGAACAACAGTTACAAGGTCGAATAACAAATCCCTGGTTCCTACTGATTTGGCCCGTCCCTCGCACCTAGACATAACACCATGTACAGCTGCCATTGAGAAATTAGTGTGCTTTTAATAATGCGGTCGCCTGCTCTAGAGAGCACTTGGAGACGAACTTTCCAGAGAGAAGAGCTGTGATTGTATGCTGATGTAGTTTTGCATCTAGAGACTGAGGTATGGGGGTTCGCTAGTCAAAGCCCAAAGGTCTTCTATTATCATAATAAACTGGCTTCCAGCACGGGGAGGGTGGTAATGTTAGTTAGACATATATCCACTGCTTTATGAGATGCTTTCCCGTTCGTATTCTATGGAGTAGTAACTATGCTGATTATATTATTCATATGTATTATGCTATTAGTACTGACACGTGTACTGTATCTTAGAGCACGTAAGTTGAAATAAATATTTTGAACTATACAGTGTCTCTTCTTACGCATGTTGTGGACAGGTACGAGTGTGACGAAAGAGTGTTCTTGCCTCTGCGAGTCCTGAGTGAGAGAGAGATACCGTGTTCTGGGTTGTCTAATCATTGGTACATTAGTGCTAATGGGGCGCTAAGGCTAGTTGGGTTGGGGTTTTGGGAGCTAAGGTCTATAGTTGGCTCACCACTATATTCCAAGGTCCTATTATCCTGTGCATAGCTCTGTATGTGCAGAAACCTTATGACATGGCGCGACCAACGAGTGGGGCAGCTTACTTGCGAGACGCTTGAGTAGTACTTGTGCTTGTCCACAATACCCTCACATACGCTTCCGGAAGAGTGTGTGATGGTGATACATCCTATATTACAGATTTGGTAGGTTCTTTCAAGCTTGATGTTATTAAAAAAGGTTTCTTAAATATAACCCTTTTTGTGCTGCCTCGTGTAAGATTGTTGAATCGACCCGTTAGTAATGGCGGGTATAGACATAGCGGCGCATAGCCGCACAGCACTCCGGGATCACTTACGGGTGTATGGAGTGCCAGACGCGGGAGTTGAACTAGTCTTTGTGGTTCAAGCCGATCCGGCTTTCCACTTTGAAGTGTTCTACTCTTGGATCACTTTTCCAGCGGTGAACGTGAACGATAATCTGTTCCATGAATATGAACCCACCGCTGTTCCTGCTGTCTATAGACCTTATACTAATCTTGAAGTACCGCTCACGGCTTGGCAACACCGTGTTTGGTTTAATGGCGCCCTCCCACAACCGACTACCACGGTTCGTTTAGGCCCCTTATCAATTGAGGGGGCCACTTGGCCTGTTTTGGCCGGGTACACCCCACATCCGCGTTATATGACAATACCAGTCGCGGAACTGCGCACTATGTATGCGGCCTTGGTGCAGGTGCATCGAGCTTTAGTGCGGTATGTTACAGGCAGCCTCCATGGAGCCGCTCCTGGAGTTGCCGGCCAACCAGCTGCTGCAGGCGGAGTGACCATAAGTCCCGTCATGGTGAATTCTGTGATGGGCAAACGGCCACAAAATAAGGATGATTTTCCTTATTGGCTTGCAGAAAAGTTTGATCAGTTGGAGGCAGTTTTTCCACATACAACTCCAGTGGATAAACATCGTATTTTAACGATTAGTTTGCCAAAAGACTTAATTCCCGAGTTGACAGCATGTGACAACTGGGGTAAGGTATTCGCAGCAGTATATTCTAAATGTTTTGGTACTCCTTCCATGACTGTTCTCCCCTCTGTAATTAAAAAAGTACAGGACGAACATGGCCCTGAAGCGGCTGTGGAATTAGGGATGAGACTGGTGGGAGTGTTTGAAGTAGTAGCTGAGCTGATCCTTGCGAATGTCAAGGGCGATGCAGTGAACTTTCAAGTAGCTAACGCTTTGGCTTTAGTCCCAGAATTGGACAAGCCTCGCGAATTACCGAAAATTATTACCCAGGCTTACAAAACTATTGGTAGAAACAGCCTGGGTAACAAGCCTTTGCAAAACAGCAAACACAATCGCAACCACAACAGCAACTAACCAAATCTCAATCTGAGAAAGATGAGAAACCAGTCTTCACTAAAAAGAGCTGGAGGCTGAAAAAACAGGGTAAGCAACAAAAAAGCCGGGGTCGCGAGGCGCATCCCCGGCTTCAGTTTCTTCTGAACGCACTTATGATTTACGCGATAGAGCGAGAATTAAGTCACCGGATAGGTTTCAAATCCCTGATACGCGTTCTCCTCGTTCTTTACAGGCACAGACTTCGTCACAGGCAGGTGGAGGAGACCGCCAGGATAGAGGAAGGGCCCGTGAGGCCCCACAGGGACGAGACCAGCCTCGACAACAAGTCAGAGGAAAAGAGGAAGACGCTCAACGTTTTCGACCACAATTTCAGAAGAAGAAAGTTGCCGCTGTAACAGCGAAATATGCCACAGACGGTGAGAACGAGACTCCTGAATTGGACGTGGGCAGTAACCCTCCTAGACAGCGCCGCGGAAGTTACCATAGTGCGGGAGGCGCTACGTCCTCATATGGAGGCGACAGCAACTGAAACATTCATTACTGTTGAAACAGCAGACACCAGAGTGGCACCCCTGACAGACTATTTAATATTGTCATCCAAATTGAAGGTGATATACAGCGTGTAATTAAAGGGATTTTTGGGAAAATCTGACCTCTTCATATGACATTTTGTTAGCAGAGGCGGATTGGCCACCCCCATTCGTTCTTGCTGCACGTAGAGGGGAGGAGGTAATCCTTCCGAGCTTTTCTCGACATGTCCCAAAGGACAAAGCGGAGGCTCTAGCAGCAGAGTGGGCTGTGTCCCTGGCTCCGGCGTTATTCCGCAATCACGTGGGTTGGGACGAAGATTCTCCCCCATGAAATACCTTTGCGGTCACTACCGCAGCCACAACCCCAATATCCCATAAAACGTGAAGCCAAAGGCCACGTTTCCGAAATTCTGACTCAGTTGGAATATCAGGGAGTAATTGAACCCTGTGTATCACCTATGAACAATCCCCTTTCGCGGTTTCTAAACCCGATGGATCGTACCGCTTAGTATTGGATTACCGGCATTTGAACTCACATTGCCGGACCTTCGCGGTGCAAAATACCCATAGTTCGGCGCTTGTAGACAGTCTTGTTCGTAAAAATATAAAACGACACTTGATCTTTCAAATGGATTCTACACGCACAACTTAGCCCCGGAAAGTGGCCAATGGTGTGCTTTTACTTCCGGTGGTAAAATGTTCAAATTCAGGCGTCTTCCTATGGGGTACAAAAATAGTCCAGGCGTGTTCGCCGCTCGTGTTGTCTCTTTGTTAGACGGCATTGATCCAGACGCCTGTTCGTATGTGGATGACATTTATCTGACGGACGACGAATTGTTTCTGCATCTGACCCGAGTAGACCGCATTATTCTTGAATTCGCGGTTCAGGGATACAAAATTAACTTTGCCAAATCTCATATTGCTAAATTTACCGTTTTGTTCTTGGGCTATGAGCTCAACAATGAAGGTAAGGGTTTAGCCCCCATTTTCTGGAGAAATGTGCACTTCTGTGCCCTCCTACTAATCTGAAGAAGCTTCAGTCTTTGCTGGGTTTTCTGAACTTCGGACGTACATATATTCCCGAATACGCCCAGCGTATTAAGCCACTGTATGCCTTGATACAACCTACTTATTCGAAGTCTTGCTGGCTTCCGGAGCATACCTCCATTCTGCAGTCTTTGCAAACAGACCTTCTTGAGTCTAAATACCTTTTGACACGTGATAACCACACAAACTTGGTGATTAGAATCATTCCAGGGGCAGTGGGTTTCACGTACTTAACCTTTAATGAAGGTGATACAGTACCCATCGCATACAAGTCACATCTGTACACCTCTACAGAAATGCGGTTCTCATCTGTGGAGAAAGTGCTAACAGCAGTGCAAATGGCGATCCTGAAGGAGCGCGCACTGGCACAGGGAAAACGCATTTTGGTGGTAACACCCTATCCTGCCCTAGAGGCAGTGACGAAAGCAAGTGTACCGAACTCTAAAGCTTTGCACCCCGTTGGATTCAATGGGCAACATCTTTGACGTCTCCGGATGTCACTTTCATTTTTGACTCTTCTCTTCAGACTCAGGAGTTTTTACAGTATGAATTCTTTCATCCTCCTCCTTTGTCTTTATTGCTGCTTGAGGATTACGATTGTGTGATGAATACCGATGGTTCGGCACAACCGGCCACGGGTTCCAAGCATGCTTATTCAGCCGCATGTGCTATTGTCGCAGGTACGTTTGTGAACGGAAAGTTCAAATCCACTGTGGTGCATACACAGACACTCGAGGATAGTAACCGCACAATTGGCCGAGTTGCGTGCATTGGTGCTTGCTCTTGAGTTCGTAAATCCTGATGTGACCACTTTAATTGTGTGCGATTCTTACTACTGTGTTCAATCATACAATGACAATCTGTTCTTTTGGTCGCAAAATGACTATAGAGACGCTAAAGGCAACACAATCAAGCATAAAATGCTTTGGGTTAGAGTGGCAGAATTACAAAGACGTCTGCCACTCACACAGGTGGTACACACCCTAGGCCATCAGCGAGTGGGCGCACACGCTGTTGGTAACAGTCTGGCGGATGAAGCTGCCAGATCAGCAGTACTCACGTGTTCAGTAGCAGCAGTTACTAGATCCATGTCTAGAATAGACACTGATATCTTGGCAGCTATTGCTGCAACAAAAAGAAGGAATGAATTACCCTAGAGGTTTCCCTTCTAAATATTCGTACCAAATAGGTCCCGATCAGGCTCCTTATGTAACAATACCTGACGTTGGGGTTCGGCTGATCCCCAACGCGGACCGCAGACTTTCCTTAACGACAGCGGCACACGAAGGCATGGCTTCGGCTCACGCTGGGGTGTCAGCGACAATTTCCATTTTGCAGCAGCGTTACTGGTGGCGGGGATTATATAAAGATACACGTACTTATGTGCTTTCCTGTGACGCTTTGTCAACAGATCAAGCCTTCAACAGTCACAAGACCACCGCAGACCTCGCTTGCAATTTCAAACAGACCCTTTGGGTGTGTTTACTTGGATCACTGCGGTCCATTTTCTTCAGACACTGCCTATAAATATATCTTAGTGGCCGTGGACTCGTGCACACGGTTCATCTGGGTCTGGCCACAACGGAGTGCTGACGCTCGAAATGTCATAAGGGATTTGCGAGTCTTTGTGGGAATTTTCGCATGCGGCACCTTCCATTCTGACCAAGGTCCGTCGTTTGCCTCTAAGGCTTACAAGGACGCAATGGGCTCCTTAGGGTGCGGGTGAAATTTTCGTCTCCGTATAGGCCTGAGGGCAACTCTATCGTTGAACGAATGAACTGTGACTTAAAGCAATCCTTGACAGCTAGAGTTATAGGTACTGGCAGGAACTGGCTGGCCCACTTGTAAACTGTTCAGCGTGCACTTAATAATCTCCCTAGAAGGCCTCTGGGTGGGCGGACCCCTTACGAAATGCTCTTTGGCATACGAATGTTTGTGCCTGACCTTGATGGTCTAGACATGGCGGCAATCCGCCAAGTTTGATGTAGATAACCATTCTACTATGTTACAGGACTTACAAGAAGCCCGAGACAAACTTGCAATTGCACATTTGCCTTCAGCCACAGACCCTGCTCTGCAGATTCCGGTTGCCGGCTGGCTTCCGAAGATTGGCGACCTAGTACGAGAGAAGGTGGAGAACAAAAAGAATTCGGCCCCTCTTTTCGTGCACCGGTTCCAGTCCTGGGCTTGAAGGGAACACGTACAGTCATCTTACCACCGCTTCCGGTCGCAAGGAAAACAGATACATCTCAGTGGAAAATGTCAAGCTACAACATCTGGCCGATCCTGAATAGTGTCACACCAGCGGTCTCTTGTCCTGCCATTTATCGGACATGTATCCGCGGCACGCCTGCACGAACAGTCACTGATGTTACCATGGAGATGGTTGATTTGCCTGAAAATATATTTGAACCCCCTGCATCCCCCTGCATTGATGAGGACGAATATACTTATCCCGCCACAGAGTCGGTGGCACACCAACCAACAACGCCACTGAGCCCGACACGTTATTCCTTTGACTCGGATTCCAACTCATCAAAGGCCCCGTCCAAGTTTAGTCTTTTTGTATCCTGGTTTAGAGACAATTTTTTGATTACACCTTGGACATATATTTGGATGGTACTTTTCTTGTTTTTTTGTTCATGTCCATTGGTTTTGTCAAGGTGTTTTTCTACTCATCAATGGTCACTATTTACCTGAACGCTCTGCTGTGAACAGTGTGGCTGGGACTTTGGCTCCACATTCCTCTTCACACATCATGAAGCGTGACCACACATTTGTGAACATTTCAGCGTTTCCAGTTGCAGATGGCATCGTATGGGATGCGGTAAACTTTCAAATCCATGGCCCGACGGAAATTATTAATGTACCAAATGTCCTTCGAGTCTCGATGGGTGATGTAGTAAAAAGTAATATTCATTCTGATGATTGGGATGTGCATGCCGTTGAAGCATTGTTTGCTGATTTAAAATATTATGCTTCCTTTAATGCTGAGGATTTGTATATGAATTCTGCGAATTATGCCGATTTGTACTGCTACCAGCATTGGGGCAATAATTTTCTCCACAAACCGAGTGCACTACGTAGCCCTGTTACTTACACCCAATGGGAACATTGTCCAAACCCCATACCAGGTAGTTCCCAGACCCTTCGAAATAAATTCACCTATTTTACTGATTTTAATCGATCGAACCCTGGGTCCTATTATTTTAAATTAAGAACCCCATTGACTCAAAAAATAATGTTGACCCACACTAAATTACTTTATTCGGGTTCCTTTTTGAGCGCCTTGGCGGTGGGTGGTTATGAGTATTGGAAACACAGTAGATTTAAAATCAATCTGGGGTTTGAAGCCATGGCAGGTGCAAGGCACTGAGGCGTTGCACCGCGCTTGCCTTATCCCAGCCCAAATTATGTTTTTGAATGCTTCCATTTATCAGACCACGTGTTGGGGGTTGTCTTCCGTTAAACAACTAAACGCGCCAGACATCCCATTCTTGTCGAGTTCGCCAAATGACAGTTTACGATTTAATATGTCCCTTTTACAGTTACAGGCTCAGTTCCAAAATAATTCTTTTAACGTTTCTGCACTGATACAGTCACCCTGGTTGGCATGGCCCATATCATCGAATGCATGCCAGCTGCGTTTCCATGGCACAGTTCCTGGCTACATACAGGACAAGCCTGATCCAAGATTTACTGCAACTCGTACTGTCACCACGTATTCGGTTGGTAAATTATGTAAACAATGGTTACAACATTCGTCCTTAGACTCTGTTAAGAAACATTTGTCTCTCCTATCAGGCACTATTGATTTATCTGACTTTATCTTGGGACCTCGTGGTCCCCGACCGAAGAGATTCATTTATGAAGCGTATAATGAACTCTGGAAGCTGTCACAAATGGAAGCTGCTTCCCGCCTTCGGGAAATAGCCCAAGCAAATTTGGAAAAGGTGCTTGCTGTTGTTGACAATAGTATAAATACCCTGTCTTCCCGCATTTACACATTAGAGAATATTGTATCCTCTGTTGTTGATATTGTACAAGATGATGTCTCTATGTTGTATCATGGTCAGAATCAGTTATGCTCAGTGATGCAGTTTGCCTGGACTTTGCAAACCCTTAAATTAGGTAAAGTTCCTTGGAATCTCTTGAACACCACTGCCCTTTTTCTGCCTTTTAATTTGACGGAAAAACAGCAGTTCATGTCCATGAAAGATGCATCTTACACCTTGTTACATATCGAGAAAGTTGATCCTTTACCATTCTCTGTAGCGGAACTAGATTCTGCGGTGTGGCTAGTTCATGGGGTTATCGCTTTACCTTTTTCCCTGTATGAATTTAGCTCGTGCATGAGACATTATCCTGTGGGCCGTTTCCAGCCTTTGGGTAGTGCTTTCCTGCATGAACTCTGGTCCTTGCCTTTCATGTATAAATGCCTTAGAGAAGGCAAGGAAGTGTTTCTCACGGGGGAGTCTTGTGATTCAACTGTGGGTCATTCGCTTATTTGTAAACATATTAAATTGCACGGGGCTTGTAGTGTTTCAGTTCCGAATCTGGCATGTGTGCTAAAGGGTATTCCTGCTCCTGCTACTTCTCCTACTTTTACTTTGCTTACTAACGGTAGCTATTTGCTTTTAAATAACGAAGACTGTTGTGGCCTACAAGCTGGCATTCCGTATATTGTTACGGTCTCACACAGAGTTGTCTGCTGCAAGAATGTGCTTTTTCCTCCCCCTCACGACATCGTTGATAACTCTATTTGGCCTTCCATTCCTACCATGGAGGCAGATTTCAATAAGTTGAGCAGAATAAAGGCCCTATTATTGAATAAGGAGGTTATGCTCACATCCGCCCGGGAGACATTCATTCTCCAGGTGGCTAGTACCCACAGTGAAATACAGGCCCTTTTGAACACTGACCTCCCCCAACATTTTGGGAGTTGATTCATCGTATTTTTAATGCATCAAACACTGAGGGTCTGGTGCACTTTTTTAAACTTGTGGGGTCTGGCCTGGTGTCCACCTTCCAAACTATTTTCGGTGTGATACCGGCATTCATACATTCTATTTTTTCTAGCGTCTTTGGTGGCTTCCCATTAATCCTCGCTTTGGCGGCTGGTGTTTTGCTGTTGGTCTGTTTTCTGCGCAATGGCTGCACACCACTGGGCCCTTCTCGATCCCGAACGCCTCCAACTGCTCCGTGAGCGACTTCTGGTTGGCTTCGATGTTCTGCCCTTGGCAACTATCAGTGTGTCCTACACCCTTTCCTTTCGCTTTGCGTATTTCACTTGCGTGCAACCTGTGATGTCTTGCATCCGGTGTCCGTTCACATGGACCATGGATTATTGCCTCTCCAATTCGTCATTGTCTGTTCCGGATTTTGTCCAGTTGGTGGGTCCCTTAGAGGCCCATGAACGGGACTGTTCCGCTGCTGGCTTTATGATGCGTGCGGCTGCACTGGGGATTTTGGCACAATGGGATATCTGGGCGGCTGCTCAGAATCTCCTACAGCAAAGTTATATTGAATATCACGCAAGCTGTCCCGCATTGCTTCTAGATGCTCCATCCTCTGAGGAACATTCATGCAGCTTTGAACTGTTGGACTGGATGGCGTCTACGTTTTTTGACGATTCCAATGATGTCCTCTTGGATGGTATAGCTTTCTTCTGCTCTTCCACGTTTTGGATTAATTTGCCGTTCACTGTCGGTGGATTGCCTCGTTTCTGCTCAGGTGTTTGGAACTCTGTCTGCATTTTCGATGGACTGTCCAGGGGAGGGTGTCTTGTGGCTCATGGCCTGCCTGGCTACGTTGGCGCAGGCCTGGCTGCCATGATGACTTTTGCGCACGTTACTCTTAAACTGTTGTTCTGTCGCCCTCTGCTACTGCCAAGTTATTTTACAACTGTCTGCATTTTCTGTTTCTCACCTTTTCTCCTATTCCCTTTTGGGCTCAGTCTGAACAACAGTTACAAGGTCGAATAACAAATCCCTGGTTCCTACTGATTTGGCCCGTCCCTCGCACCTAGACATAACACCATGTACAGCTGCCATTGAGAAATTAGTGTGCTTTTAATAATGCGGTCGCCTGCTCTAGAGAGCACTTGGAGACGAACTTTCCAGAGAGAAGAGCTGTGATTGTATGCTGATGTAGTTTTGCATAGAGACTGAGGTATGGGGGTTCGCTAGTCAAAGCCCAAAGGTCTTCTATTATCATAATAAACTGGCTTCCAGCACGGGGAGGGTGGTAATGTTAGTTAGACATATATCCACTGCTTTATGAGATGCTTTCCCCGTTCGTATTCTATGGAGTAGTAACTATGCTGATTATATTATTCATATGTATTATGCTATTAGTACTGACACGTGTACTGTATCTTAGAGCACGTAAGTTGAAATAAATATTTTGAACTATACAGTGTCTCTTCTTACGCATGTTGTGGACAGGTACGAGTGTGACGAAAGAGTGGTCTTGCCTCTGCGAGTCCTGAGTGAGAGAGAGATACCGTGTTCTGGGTTGTCTAATCATTGGTACATTAGTGCTAATGGGACGCTAAGGCTAGTTGGGTTGGGGTTTTGGGAGCTAAGGTCTATAGTTGGCTCACCACTATATTCCAAGGTCCTATTATCCTGTGCATAGCTCTGTATGTGCAGAAACCTTATGACACTAGGGTGGGTGCCTGAGTCTACCATAGGTTTTGTACAGGAAGGGTACCCTTCCTCTACAAAATACTATGGCTAGACACATCATAAAGCTTTTTCCTACTTTGTATTTGTGCTGCACAGTACAGCAGGCATGCAAAGTTGGAATAAATGGAGAAATTAAAACATTTCTCCTTTTAATGTCTGCTTTCCAGCTGTGTTATTTTATGGCACTAAACCCTGTCTGCTAATGTCAGTAAATAGGGTTAAGTGTCAAAAAGCATGGGTGGTTGCATGGGAACGCCCATGTATCACCCATGTAACGCCCCCTCAACCCAAGGTAATGCAAAGCAGCGTTTCACATTGCTTTACGTTACTTTCCCATACAAACCAATGCTAATACCAATTAATATTGGTTTGTTCATGCCCAAAAAGTTTTAGCGTTGTGTTAGTATTAATGCTAACCCTATACTAAACCTTTGTGAATCTGGACCTCAGTCTCTGCACACTTTGGACTGACTGGTGACTTAAATGTTAAAGAAACTGGAGCGGCACTATTTTGCTACCTTAGACAGTGGTAAATGATTGCTTGTTACAGGAACTTTCAAGGCACATGCTTTGGGCTGGAAATAATAGCATCATTTGTTGACATATCTAAAGTAAGCAACAGAAAATTACACAATACCTTACACAAGGCAACATCACAACACAATTAAAACACAACATGGCAATATAGTCAAGACAGAAAGCAACACAGCAACCGCAGTACAACACAATAAAATCACATTTCAATAATGCTGCACAAAATAACATCCGACTACATCAACATCACAAAAAAAATTCACACTGCAATGTGCACAAATTTTCTTGTCATTGTATTACCACCTCCAGAATCCTACCGTAGTAAAAGGTGTTTGAAGCAAGCACTACCTTAATTTACTACCAAAGACATGAAATAGCACCAGCCAATAAGGTTTTGTGAACGGCACTGGGTCTTAACTTAGCGCTCCCAGTGCACACTTTATGTGTAAGGGCCCCTATGGTTAGCTGTGATACGGTACCAACTGTATGCTTCTGTATGCTTTGTGTAACTTTATTTTCACTCAGAAATTAAGCCAAATGGAAACTATTAGAACAATTTAAAAACAAAACATCCATTACACGGAATCAAATGAGGCAATATCTTAAAAATAAGAGCATATTATGGTTTAAGGAGCGTTCAATTTAGTCAATTAACTCTCAAAACGAGCATGTGCTACTGTGTAATACTAGCTAGAATTGGTTTCCGATACATGTTTTGTGGCAGATTTCTTGTCTTAAGTGATTTTGTTATTCTCACCTTCCTCGGAACAAAACATAATTGAGAAGTATCAAGCTGTGTTCCTTATCCTACAAGCATCATTAACAGCAATCACAGACAGTAAATATTCCCCAATTGGAGCCTTTTTTTCCACTGTCTAGTAAGGTGTGAAGGAGACCAAACACAGCTTTCTTTACACCAGTTTGTTTGATTCAGGAGCACCGTAGGCTCACGAAATCCCACTTTAGCAGTCTCAATCGAGCGCAAAATGTCGGTGTTGTACATTTGTTTTTGCAAAGTTTAAACGCGCTCGCAGACAGAAATCTGCATTAATTGGCATTCTCCATGGGTCATCAGGCAGCACACACCGCTGAGTGTCAATGTTTACTTTGATGGTGTCACGTAGAGTGGCTGCATAAAGCTGCTTAGAACAGGCAAGCCCCACTTAGCCAACTCATTAGCAAAACTGTACTCCAGTATATTACAAAACATAATTGAGAGCAGTTTATATTGATAAAGTCACTGTAAAAAATGTCATTCTTCACTTCTGAAAATATGAGGTTACTCAGCTATATATATATATATTTGTATTTTTTTAACCTACTGCCAGTCGCCGGCAGGTAGTTATAGTTAGGGCCATGTTTCCATAGGAAAAGCATTTTTTGACTTGCCTATATCTTTGGCGTCGTTTGACGAATCTTCACGAAATTTTCCCCAAAAAAGTGTGCCAGTGATTCTTGTTTCGGGAGATCAGTCAAGTGGGGATGCCAAGAAAAAGGAGGAATAAAAAAGTGCGTTTCCCATGTTTACATCCATAGGAGCTTTAGACACGACTGCAGCCCGAACCGCTGGATGAAATTACACAAAATTTGGCAGAAGGCTAGCTTTTGGTATGCAGATTGTGCTTTTTGTTATTTGGTGTAAATCCGTTCAGTAGTTGTTTGTTTAATTTAAGGAAATCCAAATTTGTATATCTGCGATCGCGACGACTTCGCAAATAATAATGAGCTTGTGCAGGGAAATATTAGATATATAGTGGCCCAGCATTTCATATATAATGTAAAGCTTACAGGGATGTAAACTAACGTGGGCCAGGAGCAAGCCAATCTCTGTGACCAAGGTCGCCACTTAACCTATCCTACAGAGGGGACCAGATCTTTTGTACCCACTTCCTATCTTAGTCTGTCTACCCTTACAGTTATATAAAGCTCTTTCTTGGTTTACATACTCATCAGACGTCCGAGCCAAGCCTGAAATGAGGGAGGTTCTGGATCTTTCCATCTAGTAGCTATTAAAAGCCTGGCAACAGCGACTGATATAAAAACAAAATTGATTTGAGTTGTGTCTAAACGGCTGTTATTATCATATCCAAGCAACATCATCAATAGGCTGAGGCGGATCTTTCTCCCGAACAATTGCTCCCAAAATATCTCTCAGTCGTTTTTCAAGGGTAATAACTTATCACAGCTATAAACCATATGAACCAGCTCGGCTGGCCCTTCTCCACACCTACAGCATTTATCATCCTCCCTTTTTCCCCACCCAAAGAGCTTAGCTGGAGTAAAGTATACATTTAAAATTGTCTTGTAGTGTTGAGCCTTCAGATTAGCTGAGAGGACGATCTTTGGAGCAAGTACAAGTGGCATATCTAGATCTGCCTCCTCTAGTTTCCTGGCCCAGGTTGTTTCAGTCTTCTCAAGATCATCTGGCATATTATCCATTATGATGTTATAGACATGTCTTATCTTACTATCTGTGCAGTTAATTGCCTCTAGAAGAGGGATATTCACTAGAGATCCATCCTATGTTTATTAAAAGATTCTTTAACTTGTAGGTACTTAAAGTATGAACTGTTGGGTATACTAAGATCATGTTGTAAATCAAGTAATGGACGCAGTTGCCTCAAAGAAAACATATCCCCAATCCTAGTAAGGCTGCATTGCTCCAATTGCCTTCCAATCACATCATGAAAGAGCAGCAGAAAGAGTGAGGATCGCCACCAAGGTGCGTATTTATTATAGTTTGGTATCTTCATTAATTTTCTAACTTTACTCCAAACCTTCCAAGCATTTATCAAAGAGTTGAATCTTGCTTTCTTAAAATAGCTCGGCTCCAGTTGTCGGTGCTGCATACCCCGCGCCGCTCTCCCGACTGCTAGCTTATAGATGGTTGGAAGAGCCTTTGAGCATTCCTTATCTACCCCATCCTTATTCTACATTAAGAACAATAGGCTCATCTGTTGGAGGAGAGTAGACCAGTAGTAGAACAATAGGATAGGGGTTGCCCAGCCACCACGTTCCTGTGGGAGCATAAGAAATTTGAGAGAGCGCCTAACTTTACCATATTGCCAAATATGTCTAATTTGTTTAATATGGTTCTTTCAATCTCTAAGGGGATGGATCTAAACAAATATAAAATCTTTGGTAGCATTCTCATTTTAAGAATATTATTGACAGGTGTAACCCATTCATCTGCCTTAGGCTGGCAGATATTTTACTGATCATTGGATTAAAGTTAATTTGACTGATTATATCCACTCTGGGATTAATTCTGACCCCAAGATATATGCCAGTATCCACTCAGCGAGAATCGGAGTAGTCTATATTCTCTGTACAGATTATCTGCGTCTTTTCCTTGTTTAATAAGTACTTCAACCAGGAATTGTTAGCAGCCATCTTGGGACTTGGCTTCAGCCAAGTCCCCCAAAAAAAACATTAAAAAAAGAATAGGGGGCAGGGTAGGCATACCCTGACCCACAAGCCTTCGTCCTGGAGTCCCAGAGAGACCCCAGTAGGGCAAAAAAGCAATTAAGAAAAGAAAATTGCTGCAAATTCTCAAAGTTCGTGGCAAAAAAAAAAGTGCGGGCTCTTGTGCTTGTTTTTCAAAGGGCCCCTGGGTGGGCTAGGTCCAGGGGGAATTTTATAAAAAATGGAGGGGACACATGGGTCCCCACTCCTTAGGCTCTTTGAGCCCCGGAAACCACCACCTCCCAGGGGCTTGTTTATTAAATAAGGGAGGGGGCCTCGCGGACACCCCTCCTGGACTTCTAGAAGCCCCAGGGACCACCACCTTCTCGGGCTTTGTTTTTAATAAAGGACGGGGCTGCGTGGACCCCCACCCTGGGCTTTTAGAAGCCCCAGTGACCACCACCTCCCTGGGGCAATTAAAAGAATTGGCAGTAGGCAGTGTGCACGCTTGCACCATGGGAACCACCACCTCCCTGGAGCTTTCTTTTGAGGGGCCGCATGGACCCTCTCCCAGGTCTTTGTCAGCCCCAGAGACCACCACCTCCCTGGGGTCGACCATGAAAACAGAAGAAGTGAGGCCATGCAGCCCCCCTCTTGGAGCCATACATGGCCCTCGGGGCCTCCACCCCAGGGCCGGCTCCTGCAATGTCTCGGAGTGCCCACCCTCAGGACATAGCTGTTTGCTTTCGCTTGGTGGTAGATTTGACAGCTCCTGCCAAGCAAAAGCAAACACTCCCCTTCCAGCTGGTGGGAGCTGTCAAACCGCTGGAAGTGGAGGTTTCATCTCTTCCCCTGCCCACAGACATGCAGGCAGGGAAAGAGTTGAATGATTGCTCTTGCACACAGGGAGCTGCATTTCCAGCAGCTCCCTTGCTGGCTCCCGCAGGAGGCAGGGAGCCATCTAGAACTGCAGAGGCCTTGAGGCTCCCCCGCCGTCCTGGGGGAACGAGGAGAAAGAGGCAAAAGAAAGGTCAGAAACAAGCAGATAGAGGCAATATAAGGTGAGAAAGGAGCAGAAAGAGGAAAAATAAAGGTCAGCAATCAGCAAAAAGAGGCAAACTAAAGGCAAAATAAAGGTGACAAACTTGCAGAAAGAGGGAAAATAAAGGTGAGAAATGAGCAGAAAGAGGCAAAATAAAGGTCAGCCACAAGCAGAAAGAGGCACGATAAAGGTAAAAAACAAGCAGAAAGAGACAAAATAAAGGTCAGCAACAAGCAGAATGAGGCAAGAAAAAGGTGAGAAATGAGCAGAAAAAGGCAAAATAAAGGTCAGAAATGAGCAGAAAGAGACAGAATAAAGGTCAGAAATTAGCAAAAAGAGGCAGTATAAATGTCAGCAGTGAGCAGAAAGAGGCAAGATAAAGGTGGGTAACGAGCAGAAGAGGCAAAGACAAGGTCAGAAACAAGCAGATAAAGGCGAAGAAGAGGTCAGAAATAAGCAGCAAGAGGCAGATTAAAGGTCAGAAACTAGCAGAAAGAGGCAGAATAAAAGTCCAGTGAGTGCAACAGTAGGGAAAGTGTTGGATAGCGTAGGGGTTAAAATTACTATTCCCACTCCAGAGAGTGCAACAATAGGAAAAGTGTTAGATAGCGTAGGGGTAAAAATTACTATTCCCACTCCAATAAGTGCAACAGTAGGGAAAGTGTTGGATAGCGTAGGGGTAAAAATTACTATTCCCACTCCAGAGAGTGGAACAGTAGGGAAAGTGTTGGATAGTGTAGGGGTTAAAATTACTATTCCCACTCCAGAGAGTGCAACAGAAATAGATAGCATAGGGGTAACAATTACTATTCCCACTCCAATAAGTGCAACAGTAGGGAAAGTGTTGGATAGCGTAGGGCTAAGAATTACTATTCCCACTCCAGATACTGCAACAATAGGGAAAGTGTTGGATAGCGAAGGGGTTAAAATTACTATTCCCACTCCAGAGAGTGCAACAGTAGGGATGGTGTTGGATAGCGTAGGGGTAAAAATTGCTATTCCCACTCCACAGATTGCAACAGTAGGGAAAGTGTTGGATAGTGAAGGGGTTAAAATTACTATTCCAACTACAGAGAGTGCAACAGTAGGGAAAGTGTTGGATAGCGTAGGGGTACAAATTACTATTCCCACTCCAGAGACTGTAACTGTAGGGAAAGTGTTGGATAGCAGAGGGTTAAAATTAACATGATTATCAATTTAATATTTTTTTAATTAAATAAACAATTAATAAATAATTAACAATATAATAATTATCAATACCAATAAATAAAAATTAATAATTACTTTATTATACTTAAATTACTTCCCACCCTATTCCCCTATTAACCCACAACCCACTCCTAAAAATAAATTAACACAATTAATATAATGATCAATTAATCAATTAATAAAAATTAATTACCAATAAATAATTAATTAACAATAAATTAATTTTCAATACCAATAAATAGAAATTAATAATTACTTAATTATAATTAAATTACATCCCACCCTATTCCCCTATTAACCCACAACCCGCTCCTAAAATAAATTAACACAATTAATATAATAATCAATTATTAAAAATGTTATTACCAATTAATAATTAATTACCAATAAATTAATGATGAATACCAATAAATAAAAATTAATAATTACTTTATAATAATTAAATTACTTCCCACCCTATTCCCCTATTAACCTACAACCCACTCCTAAAATAAATTAACACAATTAATATAATAATCAATTAATCAATTAATAAAAATTAATTACCAATTAATAATTAATTAACAATAAGATAATTAACAATACCAATAAATAAAAATGATTAATTACTTTATTATCATTAATTTACCTCCCACCCTATTCCCCTATAAACCCACAACCCACTCCTAAATAAAGTAACACAATTAATATAATTATCAATTAATCAATTAATAAAAATTAATTACCAATTAATAATTAATTAACAATAAATTAATTATCAATACCAATACATAAAAATTTATAATTACTTTATTATAATAAATTACTTCCCACCCTATCCCTCTTTAAACCCACAATCCACTCCTAAAATAAATTAACACAATTAATATAATTATCAATTAATCAATTAATATAAATTAATTACCAATTAATAATTATTTAACAATAAATTAATTATCAATACCAAAAATAAAAATGTATAATTACTTTATTATAATTAAATTACTTCCACCCTATTCCCTATTAACCCACAACCCGCTACAGAACTAAAACGCAAAATTTAATTAAAAATAATTAATATTTTCTAAAAATTATTATTTAATTTACTATAATTAAATTACTTTCCACCCTATTCCCCTATAAACCCACAACCCGCTACGGTACTGAAACGTAAAATTTACTTTAAAAAAATTACTAACTTCTAAAAATGTAATACATATATTTTTTTTAAAATACAATACTTAACAAAAATATAAAACACATACATATAAAAAACATACTAAAATACATAACACTAATATAAACATCGATATTATTAACAACGATATTTTTGCAAACGATATTACTGACTTCGATATTAGCAAAAACGATATTTCTTACCTTTATGTCGATATTCTGGTCACCGATATTTCTTACCTTTAGGTCGATATTCTGGTCACCGATATTCTTGATGTCGATATTCTGTCCCTTTGATATTTCCAACTCAATATTTCTGTAGTTCGAAAAAAAAACCTTGATATTATGTCTGTGCACCATACAGCACTATCAAATTAATTTTGAATTAAATGTTTAAATACTTTAAATATATTGAATTCAATAAAATAATGTTTGCGTTTTTCAATTAAAAATAAATCCCCACCTAAAGTAAAAAAATGTTTTAATATGCATAATTAATAAAAGTGATGTATAGAGCTAATTAAAAGTAATTATTTTGAATATATTTTAACAATAGGTAATATTACAAGAATTTATCAATTTGAAAAAAGTTATTACGAAATGTTATTATTAAATAATAAGTATGTTTTGTTTTTAGATACTTTTGGTAACTATTTTAAATAATTGTATTTAATTCAACATTATTTCCTATGGGTTTTTTTTTTAAGTCCTTTCCTCTATGATGTTCAATGGGAGGATTTTGCAACAGCATTGGTTGGCCATGTGTGGCGCTGAACTTACTCCAGCTCTGCGCTGCCATAATTTAATACTGTTTAGGGTTGCTTTTTGGCTGTAGTAACTTCAGTAGTTTGGATTGTGAATATCAATCAGCTTACTCTTTTGTGGGTGGGCACATGTCACTCCCTAAACCACTCCCTCCCTAGCCCTCCATAAAACCCCCTTACTCCTCCCTAAACCCCTCCCATTTAGTTGTATGTATGTCCCTTTTTACAGCCACTTCCCCAGGACTCTCCCACTTTTACTATTAACCAGTAAACTTACATGCGTGAGAATCTCCCCATAGAAAAGATAGGAAACGTGGAGGTGGAGATTTACACTTGTTGTTTTGTGAATAGCGTTTTGTAGTACTTTAGAAGTACTATTGTACTAAGTGTGATACAAAATGTAGTTTGTGAATATAACCATTGTTAGTAACAAATTAAAGAATGATTAGAATATGTTTATAGCAATTGTGAACAACGTCTTCATTGAGGAACAAGCATAACGTTTTTGGGTCGTAGAGTTAGTGCTAAGAGTAACAGGTCTATAGCATGTGCATGCACCTTTTTTTATAAAATGTAGACCCAAAAGCGAACATTTGGAAATTAAAAGATAAATGTAATGTTTATGTGTCACTTGCTGTCATACGCCTAACATTAACAGCGTTTAACATTTTCAATACCTCACATTTGTGCCAAATCCAATTACGAAATGGTCTGTCACTGGTGAGTCCAACATTGGCCCATGAGGGTGAGATCCAGATTTTCAAGGTAAGTGCTGGCTATGCATATTATTCCATTGAGATTTGTTAGATGTCTATTGATCTTTTGTGGAAATCCTAAAATTCTCGAGTGTCTCTGTCTGTCATCCATAAAAATTGGACATCTCTGATTTATCAAATAAATCAAGTTAATTATCAGATGCACAAATGCTAAATTGAATTTTTTCTTGATATTTAAAAAAAAAAAAATCTTAAAGGAGTGGATACAAAATCAGTCCTACCCAAATAGCACAGGTTTGCATGTATAAAGAGGGGAGTAAATGTGGGTAACTAATCTCGGAAATATGTTTGCATCCATCAAAGAAGAGGTAACACTGCTCATCTGTATACCTACTCTGCAGGCATTCTGCAAGTTTTAAAATGAAAGCAAAAGGTTAATTCATGACCACTCTCCATAACTGATTAAGCACCACTGATAACTACATTACCACTCATTACCATATGCTTAGCTCAGTGTAGGAGACAGACATGATTAACAAAACCAGTATACTCCTTCACAGAAAAAGGACTGACATAAGCAATCATGTTTTCTAGCTTTCCTATGCTATATTATGTTAAAGCATACATGTGCACTTTATAAACTGTTTGCCATATGTATTGCCTCAAAGCACCAATTGGATTCGGCACCTTCTCCTCCTGGTTTGAAAGATTTCCAGAACAGACGGGAGCCTGCTATTTTTTTGGAGTTGTAGTAAGTAGCAGGCAGTGTGAATATAACTGAAGTGCTTTGTTATAAACAGGGCCACCGGAATTATGTGGCAGAGGAGCACCAAATTATGTGGCAGGATTGACTAATTTATGTAGCAAGAAAAAGCAAATTATCATAATATGGCACATTTTTTGACAGTATTAATTCATTATTTTTTCATTTTTACGCATGGTAATACTGTCTGGGCAAAGAGCTTACCTCATTAGTATCAGCTTAACAAGTAAATATAGAAATAAGCAAGTGAAAGATTGCCAGTTAACCTTTGCAACGGGTCTCCTACTGTGCATGAACACTTCACCGCATTTTTAGTAACTTTTGATCCGATTGAGCTGGAAAACTATTTTTTTGTTAAATTCTGCAGATTATGCGGCAGGTGATGGATTATGTGGCAAATCCATAATCATGAGAAAAAGCAGCAGTCACAGAATCACATGATTCCAGTGACCCTGATTATAGATTTTTAGGTAAGCTCTACATTTGAAGGGTGTGAACAGAGGTTCCTCAAGGATGGTTAAGTCCTATCTAGATCATCTGGCTGGTGCACTGCCCAGTAGGTTTGCATGTATGTGAATTAGGTAGAAATATATAGCGGTGTTGAGGATACCTGACATTCATATGTACTATAGTTGAGTAGGTGCTAAGAGTACATTATATATATGTACTGTTGCTTGATAGTGTGAGTTGATGGTATGGGAAATTTGTCTGAGTGTTATATTTGTGCAGTGCTGGATGTGTCTTAAGTGTTCTAATATTTTATGCTGGAAGTTTGTGTATGTTGTTTCGTGATGGAACGTGCCATTTTGAGCACATTCACAACAATATGGAGTGTCTGCACTGTGTTGTTTGATGGTAAGCACTTAGCCTAATGTGTTCTCACTACCATCTTCACAGAAAGCATGGAAATATGTACCCTGTAATATCTTCTAAATAACTATATTAGGGGGCGTGGCCAAGATGGCGGCGAGGTAGGACGCTGGGCTCCGCTGCTCTCGCCTGCCGCCGGCCCGATAATATAATTCTGGCCGCATAAGAGCGGCAAGAAGGGGTGAAAACTATACAGCACCGTCCCCAGAGAGCTCCAGAATAGTTGGGACAAAGCCCGCACCTCAAGAACGACAGAGGCGGAGCTGAAGTGAGGAGACAGTGCGGCCCTCAGCAAATGGTGCCAGAGAGGCGAGGCCTGGACGACTAGGCCCTACGCGGCATCCCACAAGACACAGGAGGGATAACAGCCCCGGCCCAGCTCTGTGGAGGTGAGCGAAGTGAGCTTGGCCCAGCGGTGGCCCGCGGAGGCAGAGCAGCCGGCCCCATGGAGGCCATGCAGCTGTGACGCACGGGTGCCGCGATCCGCGCTGACGTGCGCGAGGTCCGAGGATTGGCCCGGGTGGGGGAGAGGTGACACCGTAAGCAGCAGACAAGGGCTCCTGGAAAATGTTGGCGACCAGGCACAAAGCCTAGCACACCCGCGCCCGACCCAGGGCCCTACAGGACTCTAACAGCTGGGGTCCGGACCTCGGGGGCTGAGTGCAAGAGCAGCGGTGAAGTAGGGGAAAAGACACATGCCACAACATCTCCACAGGCCCTGGGTGAGGCAGGCAGGGCCCGAGTGGACTCTGCGCTGCTCCTCGAAATTAAAAAAGACTGTTGACCCCTCTCACATTACCTCAGCGGAGGAGGTCCTCCATCAGACTCCCGGTGGCCCTGAATCAGCTCCCCAAAAGGAGACGCCGGGCGAGCCACAGACACGAGGGGTGCGCCGGGAGGCACAGGAGCTTTCTGGAGCTGGAGCAGGCGCTTGGTCGGGACTACACTGCCTTAGCTCCCAAATACCGGACATAGACAGCCCTCATAGCACCGGAGAGGTCGGGTTCAGCTTGGGGGGCTCTGCTCACACAGTGCTCGTGCTCGCAGCGTGAGGATCAGGATAAATCAGGATGAGGCCCCGTGGCAGGTGGGCTGCTGGGTTGGCTGGGACTGATAGCTACCCGGGGGGAGCGATAAAATATCCTAAGGACCGAAACAAATATCCTTAACGAATCTGGACAATGACCCGGACGGGTGAAGAAAGATAAATCACTTAAGGACATATTCATGCACCCCCCGGGCGGCAACACAATGGAGAGCCCTGCTACAGGGGAGGCATCCCAAGTGCAGTCAGAGGGTGCGAAGGAGGAACCAGTGACTCGTGCATTTCTAGAGTCGTGCTTCGCGAAGACCTACAGACGGTCAAGCAAGACCTGACCCTGTAAATCAAGGAAATCAGAAGGGACATATATGCACTCGGAGAGCGAGTGGTCTCATTGGAAGACAAAGGGGACAATAGAGATACCGAAATGGCGTCTCTACAACAAGAGGTCATTTGCCTCCAAGACCAGCACATAGACTTGCAAGCGCACTTAGAGGACCTTGAAAACCGATCCCGTAGACACAACATCCGGATTAGAGGTGTGAAGACAAAAGCAGAAGGAAACGACATCTTTGGCTTTGCAAGAGACCTGTTCAACCATATCCTCGGCAACCCCCCAGACACTGAGCTCAGGTTGGACAGAGCACCCAGAGTGGGCCCGCCACGTTCTGACAAAGCCCCTCTGGCAGATATTCTGGTCTGTGTGCAGGACTATCAAACTAAAGAAGAAATCCTACGCAAGGCTAGATCCATGCACCCCATTACCTTTAATGATCAAACTCTGACACTGTACCGGGACCTTGCCTTGCTAACGCTACAAAAGCGAAGGGACTTTCGACCGATCACTGCACATCTTCGCCAGCAAGCTATCCCGTATTCTTGGGGCCACCCGTTCCAGCTCATTTTCTGCTGGGACGGCAAACTTCACCAGTTGAGATCGCTTACCGAGGCAAGTCGACTGCTGGGAGTGGAAATACCGGAGGATACTGAAGAAGGAAGGACCCACCCCCCGACCGAGGGGAGCAACACCCACGATGGCAGAGTCAAGGCCGTAGACGACATCCGAAAAGACCAGACCAAGCGGAGATCAGGAAAGGGCAACAAGAGGTGTTGGAGTCAATCCCGGCCGCTCTGGTAAAACCACAGGTTCCATGAAACACCAATTGGGTACACACCCCATTTAATAGATAAGGGCGGGCGGGGACCAAGCACTTGGCCACACTATGGACCCCGAAATTGTTTCCTGGCGGCCACACATGGCTGAAGGACTACTCACGAACGTATTATTGTTTATTGTTTATTTGTATGCCTGTTTTGTTAGCTTTATTTGGGGTTATTTCTGGGGTTCCTCATTCACTGTACCACTGCACTGTGAAGTTGTACACCGGGGTTTACGAGTCCATGAGAAGGGGTAAAGAACAGTTGAGACAGTCTACACTTAGGGCTGCCATTTCAAACCTTACATTCACCTTTACAGTACCACTGACCTCAAGATCCTCACACTTAATGTGAGGGGCCTCAACAACCCGGTAAAACGTAGGGTGATACTCTTGTATCTAGAAAGCACCAAGGCAGATATCTGTCTTTTACAGGAAACCCACCTCCTTACTCGTGATTGCCATAGACTTAAATCCTGTATGTTCCCCACGCAGCTATTCTCATCAGGCCCTACTAAGGCCACAGGGGTGGCCATTCTAGTGTCCCGGACTTTCCAAGGCAGGGTGGGACAGAAAGAGGCAGAAATCAAAGGGAGGCTTCTGACTTATAAATTCACACTTGGGGGCCAGACATTGATAATAGGGTCGATTTATGCACCAAACGAGGGACAGGAGAAATTCTTTCACCCAGCACTGACAGAGGCTACAGCCACGGATGAACGTAAAATACTTTTACGGGGGGACCTTAATCTGGTACTCGATAATACCCTTGACAGGGCAGCTCAGCGATTCGGACAGACAGGAGCCCTATCCCCAGACTGTTTAAACAGGATGGGGGAGTTGGGCCTGATAGACCTTTGGAGATCCCTACATCCCCAACTCAGAGAATATTCCGTCTTTTCAAATGCTCACAAAACATACGCCAGGCTTGATTACCTGATAGGCTCTAAGGCTATCCGCGAACTTATCACAGAGGTGGAGATGCTCGCGGCATCTCCCTCGGACCACGCTCCGGTCATGGTCACACTGTTGCTTCCCCCTAAGCAACGCCCCTCCAGGCAGTGGCACCTAAGGGACACACTTTTACAACATCCAGATGTAGTAACACAAATCCAGCAGGCCATTGAAGATTATCTCCTTCACAACGACACCCCAGAAACACGCACAGCAACACTATGGGAGGCACTTAAAGCAGTGATTCGGAGCGAGCTCATTGCAGTATCAGCCGCACATAACACTTGCCGTAAGAAGAAAAGGGAGGACCTATCCCAGTGGATCCGGGAGATAGAGCAGATACATCAGAGGACAGGGGCACCCAGAGTCTGGCATCAGCTTCGAGCAGTGCGAGCCCAACTGGATGCCATCGACCTAGACCGTGCAGAATACACTGCCCTTCGGCTGCACCACTCCTTTTATGTAGGAGGAGACAAATGCGGGCGCCTACTTGCGCACAAACTGCACAAGAACAGACAGACACAAGGGGCCCAAGAGATACGAGATTCGACGGGGAAGCTGGTGTCAGATGACGCTGCAATAGTAGGGGGTCTTCCGGGAGTTTTACACACATCTTTGCTCAGGCCAGACGCTAGATAGCGCGGAGGGCGACAGTTACTTAGCAAAGGCGCAGCCCACCGCACTAACCCCAGCCCAGGCTGAGCACCTAGAGAGAGATATTCTGGTAAAGGAGGTTATTGCTGCAATCTCGCTGTTAAAGCTGGCCAAATCCCCCGGGCCAGATGGCTACACAGCGGCCTTTTATAAAACATTCAGTCCGGTGTTAGCCCCCCTATTGACCAGGCTTTTTAACACATTTTCAACTCCGGGTGCAATACCGACCTCAATGTTAGAAGCCGCAATTAAAGTTATTCCTAAACCCGGGAAAGACAAAACTAGATGTGGTTTGTTTCGCCCGATTTCTCTTTTAAACATAGATTTGAAATTATATACAGGGATATTGGCTCACAGGCTAAGCACATATATGCCCGGCTTGGTCGACCCCGACCAAGTGGGCTTTATACCCCAATGGCATACCAGCGATAATACCAAACGGGTCCTGCATATCATCGAGAAAGCCATGAGGACCTATGGAGAGTATATGCTCCTGACTATAGATGCCGAAAAGGCTTTTGACAGGGTCCACTGGCCGTATCTCGAACAGGTGCTGATGCTCTTCGGCCTGGGGGAAAAATGAAGACCCACATTCTGTACTGCTACTGCCTCCCCACAGCGACTGTCATAATCAACGGGCATACTTCGACCCCCTTTCCCATAGGTCATGGTCCAAGGCAGGGTTGCCCCCTTACACCCTTGCTCTTTGCATTATACATGGAGCCACTGGCGCAAAGAGTGAGGACGAGCCCGCACATTGCTGGGGTCCCATTCGGAGGAGACGTCCACACTATCAGCCTCTACGCTGACGATGTCCTGGTGACATTGGCCAAACCGGATACTTCCCTGGGTGCTTTCCTTAAGGAGCTGGACTCCTTTGCGAGGGCTTTGGGGTTTAAGGTGAATATAGAAAAATCCGTCGCACTTAACCTCTCCCTCCCGCCTTGTGCGATGGCAAGTCTGCAAGCTCAGCACCCCATACAGTGGTCAAGCAACACGGTCCCCTACTTGGGAATATAGTTGGCACCCACACTGCAGGCTACTGTTGCTATTAACTACCACAACCTGCACAACCAAATTCGCTCCGACATTCAAAGGTGGAAACACTATCCAATCTCATGGCTAGGGAGAATAGCCGCAATTAAAATGACTGTCCTCCCCAAAATTCTGTATCTGTTTCAAACACTCCTTCTGCGGCCTCTGCCCGGTTTGATCCGCATGATGCAGGCGGAGATCCTGCAATTTATCTGGCAAGACCGTAAACCGCGAATGGAAAACGTTATTAGCTTCCTGCCGCCCAGTGAGGGAGGGTTGGGGATTCCTGACCTTCAACTATACTATTACGCAGCACAACTGAGACACCTCGTGGAATGGAGCCGTACCAAATCTGAGAAGCATTGGTTGTTTCAAGATCGGGCGGTGGCAGGAACGTCTCTTCAAAAGGTTCCCTTTCTTTAAAAAAACACATAGGCCCCCAAACCTGTACCTGTCCTCTATAACTCACACGATAATGGCGTCATGGGACCAGACTAGCACCAAACATAACTTAACTACCTTTCCTTCCCCCCTAACTCATTCTTTGTCAATCCAGAATTCGGACCAGGGGTGGGTGAGACTACTTTTGCACAATGGCGATACTCGGAGTGCCGTGCCCTAGGACATCTTTTTGACGTAAAAGGAGTGCTCTCTTTTCAGCAGTTCAAGTCAGACTATGGGATACCTGAATCAGAGAGGCTGCGATATTTGCAAATCCGACACTGGGCACTACAAACACAAAACAGACCCCATGCACAGAGACACCTTACACAATATGAAAAGTGGCTCATAACCAGGACTTCAGACAAGAAGCTAATCTCTGATCTTTATACAATGCTAAATTCACGATACAAACACACATACAATGCAAGCCGTGCCCATTGGGAGAAGGATATAGGGAGGGAACTGAGTAAGAAGGAATGGGAGGGAATATACTACAGAGCAAGACACACAGCGAGTAACACAGGGCTGACAGAAACCCTGACAAAATTAGTTACCTACTGGTACTACACCCCAGCGCGAATACACAAGGTTGATCCCAAGCAGAGCGCAGACTGCTGGCGAGGTTGCGGGGAGCAAGGCACGCTGGTACATGTCCTGTGGGAATGCAAGCACTTACAACAGTATTGAACTCAGATACTGGATGAGATTGATACGCACCTGGATACACAGCTGCCCAGATTCCCAGCTTATGTGCTCTTAAGGGAGCCAAACCCACTTACATATCCTTTAAAGTCTAGAAGAGGGCGTCAGATTGGGTTAGCTTTGGGAACAGCTATACAAAACATCCTCATTCACTGGAGGACCCCCCAGATCCCCACACACGGTTGGTTTCAACGTTTATGGCATATATTGGGGATGGAGAAAATAACACTTACGCTGTCCGGAAAGGGCTCGGCCTTTGGGGAAATATGGCAGCCTTTCTTGTCACTACTCACACCTGAATTCCACGAACTCACTTGCCCTAAATACTTACGCCTACTACGTTTACCAGAGACTGGTGCTTCTACCACCACAGATAAGGACTAACAGTCACTATCACAACCCTAAGACTCTGAAAGATACAATACAAAACGGTGAATTGAGGAAGGGGGGAGGGCGGGGAGAGGGGGAGGGAAATATGCCTTTTTTACTTCTATATAGGTATTACATATACAGGTCTGTGTAAAGCCCAAGGTGACGCAAAGTCTTTCTTTGGCATTGTTTGATTGTTTACATAAAATTGCAATAAAAAGATTTAAACCTAAATAACTATGTTAGTATTTTTGCTACTATGCCAATCGCAATTGAAGTGAACAATGAACTTTTATAATAAATCATTCCTGACTTTGTCCTTCAGTGAAAATAGAATCACTCATTGCTTGAACAGGTTCGTTTATAAAGATGTGCTTTATCTATACATCTTTTTGCAATTTGTAAGAGTCCTTCATTTGGCATTTGATGTGCCTGTCTCTTTGTTTCATGCCATGTGACTAAGACATCTGGCTGGAAAAATGTCACATCATTTAAAACATTTGAATGTTCCAGGGGGCAGAAAGTCAACAAATGTCAATTGCGGTGTACCACATGTCTGAGAACATTTCTCTGAACTGAGTTGTAAAATAAATAAATGGAGTCCCTAGCACATGATAGGACGAAAGATAAAATTGAGTTATATGTATACCAGATTGGAAGCAAAGTAATGTTCTTTTGGCTGTGATTAAAAACATTTCTAGAACTTTAAAACTTTATTCTAATTGGAATCGGCCCTGAATTTATTTCATTGCGCCTTTGACCTGCCAAGAGAGATTATTTACGACATTACTTTCCAGATGCTGAGTGGTACTTTCCACTATCCTTACTGTCCATTTGACAATTTTTTTTTCATGTATTTGTTTATTAATGGACATTTCATGAGCAATCATATGGAGTGTGCAAAAATCAAAGTTCACAAGCTTTTCAACGACTGTGCATATTGTCAACTTTGTATTTATATGGAAACTCCTATGTTTTGAAAAATAAATGTTCCTATAAATTGTTCCCACGGAATTCGCCTCAAGAAAGTCGGCTTTTGTAGCGATTTCTCTCTGCAAAGCCAACTTTTACAGAATGTTCCCAACTTTCATAAAATTTTGAAGTTTTGAGACATCTTAACACAGTTTTCATATAAACACCTTCAACACTATTCACACCCCTAATGCTTATACAGCTGTAAGGCTGCTTCAGGGAGCTAGGAGGAGGAAAAAAGAATAGAAAATGAATTAGCTAGAGAGTTCACTGTGGGGGCTCCATGATTTTAGGATCCATAAGCAAACCTCTAAAGGAGCTTCGCAAGGGCAAGTATGAACCTCCATTTTTTTAAATGACCTATATTTATAATAATATGTATGTTCATAAAAATAAATGGCCTGGGTTAGGTCGGCAGACACACGGCACTCTGACGTTTATTGATGGCACGCTAATCATCGTATGCCTTGATTGGTCCGATTGGGGCCCTATTCTCCTGACTTTCCGGGTCTACCTCCAGGAGATATTCTGAATGTTTATGCAAAGTATACAGCGCATGGTCACACACACTTTATCCATCCCTGTTAGAGTAGAATAAGGTCTTCTTGATCCTGGCAAAATGCCATGATCCTCCAGGGACGGTAATAGGCATGAATCATGTTGACCTTTTGATCCACACTTTCTGCAGCTAAATAGACCATTACATCTATTCTATGCTCAAATCACGTTTTTTAACCATGACAACGGGACCCTACTATTATAACTTAGTTCCCGTTTGGATCCGCGTAGTCATTTTTAACACACATCATCCTCACCCATTCTACTCACATTTTGTCACTCACCCATGCAATTCACATCGGCAAAAAAGAGAAGATCTCCGGTAAAGAGCCCCCACGAGGGGCCCGTTGGGAATTGCAGTGTCGGTCCAATGAGGAGCTGCCCGATTATTGAGCATGCCACCTCTTGGGGTGTGTGAGGGCCCTTGCTCCTAAAAGGAGCACTCCCTCCGCTGACTACTTTTCAGACCTAGACACCCACATAGGATCAGTACACTCCTTGTTGCCATAAAAATAAATGACCACACCTAAAGGCAAAATGTAAGTAAGTAACAAGAAATACACATACCAATAAGTGATGCTACATTCATAGTCTTCTCAGACAGGGTGAAAAGGGTAATGTTATATGTATTCTTATTCATTAGATGCTTTAGAGCATCACTTTCATTGAGGGTGATTGTGGTCCTAATCCATAACTTGTGAATTTCAGTGTTTTTTCAATTTTAACTTGTCATCATAACTGCACTTTTGCGCTTTAACAATGGAATGTGTAATCATCATGAAGACCACACAATGGTGAGAAAAGTCCTACTGAGAGGTGTGGACTGTCTAGCACATATCTTGCAAAGTAGCTCGCCTTCATAGGAAAGTGGAGTATTGGGTGGTGTGGGCATTAGACATCACCATGTAATACTATCACAATGCCTCAAAGATGGTCCTTGGATTCACACTTATAAATCTTTAGCTCCGTTCTGGTAGTATGGCAAAGAGCAGTCAGGCTTTACTAGAGAAACATATGTTAAGCATTTCAGAATACCAACTTGGATGATAAGTAATTGACACGACTTGAGAGAAATCCAACACCAATTTAAAAAATAGAGTGTATTTATATATTCATTTAGGCACCAAAATGAATGGAAAAGCATACATATAACCGAAGTTAAAGATTATTGAAGCAATATTAAATCAGTGCAGAATTATACATGAAAAAGATAACATTGCGGTCAAAGGGAAAAACCACTTGTGACAATCGGTCACTTGCAGGTTGAGTTACGTGGAACCATTACAAGGTTAATGCCATTGGGACCCCTGGACCAGGCCATGACAGTCACATCAACTTTACCTAACCCGTGGAGTCCGGGTGCAGAGTTGTCCTGGCTGTCCTTGATGCTGAACAAAAGCCACAAGTATGTTGGTTTTTGCGCCTGCATGATGCTGCAAGAAACAGAATGCAAAAACACAACAGATACACAGCTGCTGACATCGCATGAAGGTTTCATGGTGTTACCTGTAGAAGCAGCATTGAGTGTGGGGGCTTCCAAGTCGAACATAACCATTTTTGGAGAGAGAACAGGCACTGGGGCCCGGGCATCAGTCATAACCATCAGCGCTTGGAGCAAAACGTGAGTGGTGACCATACAAAAAGGGCACTTTCCTATACCTTCTTTCCATGATTCATATGAAAATTGTGATTTTATGTACCTAATATCCATTGATCTTTCTATTCTTGAACAACAAAGGAAGACCGATATAGAGAAGAGAAAAAACACAGCCAGACTGGGACAGATCTAAGTCAAATGGAGGAAAAACCTAACTAAACAGTCAATAAAACTATTTAAGCAAATCTAAATGTATCAGACACAACACATGCAGTTGAAAGAAGTCATCATATAAGGTTTATTTTAAAAATTTGAAAAGAAATCATCAAAGCATATATTCAATATCCATTGTTATTCACAGCATTATCTATGGCAGAAGAGTAGTATCTGTCTGTCCTGTATAGTATCATGGAGATTTACTTGGGCACATCAGAGGTAGGAATATTTATTAAAATATACAATTGTTAAATAGTACACAAAATAGTACTCTTCTGCGTGAGGAGGTGTTGTTAAATGCCAGGATGGAGAAGGGTGCACTGTGGAAAAGCAGAGGGATACATTTTCAACATTTTGTGCTGGGTTAGCGTCACAGACGTGACGCTAACCAGCACAAAATGTTTTTGGGGGAATTTACTTTCCAGTGCAAAACTTGTTTTGTGCTGGAAAGTACCCTAAAGGTAGCGCAAAGCTGTGCGTAGCACTGCTTTCCATTAATTAACGCCAAGGGGGCATTACATGGGCGGTACATGGGCCTTCCCATGCAACAACCCATGCCTTTTGATGCAAAACCCCATCTACAAAGAATTGTAGACAGGGTTTAGCACCAAAAGTTAACGCCACTTCAAAGGAGAAGCTAACAGGAGAAATGTTTTTATTTCTCCTTTCTTCTCTGACTTTGCACGCGTGGTGCACTGTGCATCACACATACAAAGTGGGAAAAGCTTTTAAACTTGCCTAGGCATGTATTTTATACAGGAAGGGTACCCTTCCTATATAAAACCTATGCTAGACTCACACACACACACCCTAGCACTATGGTGCTAAGGTGTGTGCGTGGCACTCAGCAGCAGAAATCAGCACCGGCGCTGACGAGATCGGTGGAGAGAACCATATCTCTGTAGATATGGCGCACTCCTGCTCCCTCCCTGTCATGCATCGCAGCACAGCCTGCTTGGGTGCTGTGCTGCGTTGCGTGTATTTTTTGAAAATCCGGCCCATAGTGTGCTAAACATGTTTGAATGGGCATTTTAAGTGATCAGGATTCAGCGAGTTACTGTCTTCCATGTCAGAGCTAGAAATCCTATGTAGCACAATGCTTTCAACTGTCATAGCTTTTGAGGGCTCATATGCAATCAGAGAAAAGGTGTGGTAGCACGGGGAGTACCGAACAGCAGCAATTATACTGCCACAGCAGTGAGGAGAGTGGTGGCACAGAGGTGTACGGTTGCAGTTGTGTAGGGAGTGTAAAGCAAAACCCACCTAAACATAAGGAAACAGGCTATTGGGTCATGTTGGGAGCAAGAATAGCAGCAGCAGGAACTGGTCTAGCTGTGCGAGTAAAACTGAGTAACCATGCCATGGAAACCATTGGAGGCCAATGGGGAGGCCGGGTTGGTTGTGCAGTGTCAAAGGTAAACAGTGGACGATGAGAAGCTTTGAAATATGGCAGGGTATTGTAGGAAGGTGGAATCTGACTATATGGTTGCCCCCACTTTTTTTATGGTGTTTTGCTGGTTTATGACTTAGTTGGACTGGGATCCTGCTATTCAGGGCCCCAGTCTATCTGCTTTCTCTGTAAAAAGGTTTCCATGTGCCTTAGGCACATCTCTGATTGGAATCTGGAGTGCCCTTATAAGTCCCTAGTATATGGTATACTATGTACCAAGGGCATAGGTACCTCAGAGGCCTGCCAGGGGCTGCAGCATGTATTATGCCACCCCTGGAAGGCCATCCAAACTGACACCACAGGTCTGCTACTGCAGCCTGGGTAAGGTGGTGCATGCACCACTTAATGTGATATAGGTTACCTATATCACTAAATACATACACACATATAAACCTATAAGTCACTCCTAAGGCAGGCCTTATCAATCCTAAAGGCAGAGTGCATGGTTCCTATGTGAGAGGGTGCCCCTGCATGAGCAGGGCCCCTCTGCAGCGTTCGGAGACCATCTCTGATGCTGTTTGTAGTGCAGCCTGACCATATACTCTTAAGCGCATTATATCCTCGCGGTAAAATGCTAACTTTGGAATGGCTGCACCTAAACATGTCGTGTTTGGTGTCAAACATCTTGGAATACTACCCCCCGCCAATCCTGGCGGCGGGGGTAGCATTCCACCCTTCTAGAGGGAAAGACATGTTAACTCTGGCTTACCCGGTAACTTCTTTCTGAAGCCCTGGCATCACAAAATGGATGCTGCTGCCACAGACACAAGTCTGGCCTCCTGCTGCTGGACGAAACTCCGGCAGGGGAGGCCTGGACTATAGGTTTCCTGTTGCAGGGAGGTGTGACCACCTCCCCAGACAGGATAATGTGTATTGGGGCTGGGTGGGTGCACTCTTAGAGTGCTTTGAAGTCCTGCACTGGGGAGCAAAAGGCTCCTCTGTGCATATGCCAGTTCAAACCAGCTCAGGGGCTACCTGCCCCTGCTCTGGCGCGAAACTGGACAAAGGGAAGTGGGTGTAGCCACCCTCCCTTGACCCTCCCATAGGTGGGGTCATAGAGTTAGTCCCTCCCTGTTTTACTGGTTAAAATGGGGAACCCTTGCCACAGCAAGATTAGATTATACCTGGACGAAACTCTGAAACTGAATCCTGGACCTTCGACGCTCTACGACAAGATTAGAGGACTGAAGAATCTCCCTTGGGGTCAAGGAGTGACTCCCCTGCTTGGCAGGCACCAAAGAAGCATCTGTCCGGTTCGCATTTCTGAAGCTCCCGTCGGACGCCGAAGTCATCGCATCACCAGAGGTGGATTCTCAGACTTCCCCGAGGCTACCCTGAGTGCCCAGCAAAGCTGAGGCCCGTGGCTATCGTGGGTGACTTGAGACCGTGACCCCTGGATACTGAGCATATTTGCAAGTGCACCATCTTCTAGGTCTCCCAAGAAGTCGTGCTTTGGGCTCCGAGTAGCCCTAGCCTCCAGCACCACCTGCACCGAAGAACACTGGCCTCCACTCCACGAGTGTCCTGTAAGCCAGCTCCATGTGCGGCGTCACGAGGCTCCTTTGCGGTCGTTAGCCCGTTGGCTAGTAGCCCTTAACGAAGGCCAATCTTTTTTTTACTTGGCATCCTGAATGCTCCAGGCCTGCCCTCACTTACCCTCGCTGGGTGAGTTCCACAGACCTTGCTGGTCTGCACCATCGACGATCTACATCTTACTCGAAACTTGCTGTTGCCAAGGCTTGTTGGGTCCAATCCGGTTGCCGACACCTCAGCACTCGAAAGACATCGAGCATCAGCCCGAATCCTGCTCCTGGTTGCCGACAACGCCTCCCGGACCTCGTGGCTGAAGAGTCAAGACGACTGTCAATGCACCTGAAGCACTCGACATCGGTGGGCATCTGTCCATCGCCTTCCTGGTCACTGGCTAGTGACCCAGACTCTGTCCCCTCTGCTTTCAGGTTCACCAGAACTCCGATCCACTCTTGGATCCACCCGGACACTTTTCTCTTGGCCGCCAGCAGCACTTTGCAGCAGATCGCCATTCGAATCGACGACGAAACCCGACCCCGAAAGGCACCTATGCACCCGGCTTCCTGGGTGAGGTAACACGAGTACTCTGGTGCTCCCGTGGGTAGAGACTCTTCAAAGTCCTAGATCTCAAAGGGTTTTGTCCTAGTCCTCTTTTAAGTGTCCCTTTCCTCTATTTTCCCGATCCCGACTTTCTCCATAGAAGTTAACGGCGTATCGCGGTTGTGTATTTACACTGCACGCGTCTCCCGTGGGTCCCCTGTGTCACTACCTTGGGTGGTTCCTTGTGGTCCAAGCACTTCTAGAGGCTCTAGGCCTAGTGTCTAGTTCAGTCGTGGTTCGCATACCACTTTATTGGTATATGGTTTGGTACGCCCCTAGGGCCCAAACGTGTATTTGTGCTATTACTATGATTTAAGATCTTATAACCTATGTACTTCGAACTCTAGCCTCATAAAGAGACTAGAGGGTGTGTTTAGTAATAAATACATATATTTTGAATATATACCTGGTGTGGTGCTCTTTCATTTGGTCACTCAAGAGATTATAGACTGGTAAAACAAGCTGCTTTACATTCCTTCAAGACTTAGCCTGAAGGCTGCTCTCCAAAGCTACCACTAGGAGAGCTTTCAATAAGGTTGTCTTTAACCTACCTACCATAAGAGTCGATTTGGACTGGTGCAAGGTGCCCACTATAATTAGTGGACAGCATATGCCAGGCCAACTTCTCACATTGGTGTGCAGCGTGTGGGATTCCAGCTTGCTATTGTTTTACCAGATAATCTCAATTGAATTGATCAACTGAAAACCACTAAAGGTACCTAAGGTACATATAATTTAAGCTTAGAATACAGTAAGTTCTACTGAACTTAGAGTTGTGTGTTAAGGGATAGCACAACCCTTTCTACAACTCAAGAGAGTTTAGTAGGCCACACTAGAGTAGGTAGTGCATACACCACACCACACTAGTAATGTCTTTAAGGGCAGGATCCAAAGAATCCTTGCAGGAAGCCATTGAGCTTCCACCCTCCAAGTATGATACACTCCCATTCTTGGAATTGAGAGCTTTATGTAACTTGAGAACAATAAGGACAGGCCAAAGCCCCACCACCCAACACCTCAAGGAGTTGTTGGTGGCTTATGACCTTAGTAAGCCTGTAAGGACTGAAGGGGTAGGAGCTGAGGGTGGGGCAGGAGAAGAGGAGGACGCCAGGGGTACCAATACCCCCAGCCCCCCCTCTGAAACTGGCCAGGAGGGTGACAATGACCCTGACCTGGATAACCCAATCCCTCCTGTGGATGATGATGAGGATGATCAAGATGATGCCCTCTTTGTCCCCCAGGAAGGATTAAGAGTGTGCCCAGGAAGTCTAGATCTCCTTCTCAGGAGTCTAACCACTCTGGCACCTCTATAGGGAGCTCTGTCTCATCTCACAGGAGGGAATCCTCTCATGAGAGGAGAACCAGACTGGTCCAGTATGAGGAAACTCAGCTGGAGATCAGAAAAAAGCAATTGGCTTTAGATAGGGAATCCCTAGATCTCCTTAGAGAGAGAAGAAAGTTGGGACTAGAGTCCCATGGTGGCAGCAATATCCCTAGAGATAGGGAAAGGTCTTATGACCATAGAAACCTAAACAAGATTGTCCCTCCCTACCAGAGTGGGGATGAGATCCACAAATGGATAACTGCACTGGAGAGGGCCTGTAAAGTTCAGAAGGTCCCCCAGAGGCAGTGGGCAGCAATCTTGTGGCTCTCCTTTGCAGACAAAGGTAGAGACAAGCTCCTCACTGTAAGAGAAGAGGATGCTGACAATTACACAGTCTTGAAGAGTGCTCTAATAGATGGGTTTGGCCTAACCACTGAACAGTATAGGTTGAAGTTCAGAGACACCCAAAAAGCTCAGACTCAAGACTGGGTTGATTTTGTAGATTGTGCTACAAAGGCTCTGGAAGGTTGGATACATGGCAACAAAGTGCATGACTTTTTAGGATTGTACAATTTGATTATGAGGGAGCAGATCCTTAATAATTGTCAAAACCAGCTTTTGCACCAGTATCTGGTGGACTCTGATCTGACCTCTCCCCAAGAATTGGGAAAGAAGGCAGACAAATGGGTCAGAACCAGAGTAAAAACTAGAAATCAGGGTGGTGACCAGAAGAAAGATTCTACTAAGTCCCAAGAGAAAGGTGGGGATAAATCTAAGGATAAGTCCCCTACAGGGCCCCAAAATTCCTCTTCTGGGGGTGGGTCCCAAACTCCTTCCTCTCCTGAAAAGAAACCCTATTGCCATGTCTGTAAAAAGCCTGGGCACTGGAAAACTGATCCCAGTTTCCCCAGGATTGGCAATAAAGAAAATGTTCCTCCCACAACTACTACCACCCCTCCTGGTACTACCAGTAGTAATCCTCCAGTTGGGAGTAGTGCACCCAAAAAGGTTGGGTGCTTTTGCAAGAGGAACAGAGGTGGGCCCTAGTTTAGACAGGGACCCCTCAACAGACTCCTCTGACTCTGATGGTGGTATAGGATTTGCCACCTTTACCATGGGTCCCATAACATTGGGCAGGTACAGATTGGAGCCAATAATTAATGGTCAGAAAGCTGTGGCATTTAGGGACACAGGGGCTAGTGTCACCATGGTGGCAAGGAAACTAGTCCCCCTCACCAGCTTTTACCTGAGTTTAAATACCAGGTGACCAACATTGATGGTGTCAGAACAGATCACCCCATGGCCATAGTCAATCTCAGCTGGGAGGGGGTCACAGGCCCAAAAAGAGTGGCAGTGTCCCCAACCCTACCTGTAGATTGCCTGATGGGCAATGATTTGGAAATTTCAGCCTGGGTTGAAGTTGAACACCAAACCCATCTTAGGATGTTGGGCGTCCCTGCAAGGTTAGTGGGGCTGTGATGGCCACAGCCCCAGCCCAAGAATTTGGAGAGATGGAGCCTGAAAGAATGGCCCACTCTCCCCCAAAAGAGAGCACAAGGGTTGAAGAAAAGTCTTCTTCCCCCAGACAGTAGGTAAAGGTCAGCCTCCTCAGGGAACTGACCCTACCCCTAGTGAAGGAACTGCCACAGAGGTAGTCAGGCCTGGCCTGGCCACACCCCTGATGGCAGAGGACCCTTCCAAGGTGGTACCCAGTCTGGAGCAGGTAACCTGCCCCTCTCTACCCTGCCTCAGTCAGCCCAGGGCTGCAGAGGTCAGGGAGGTCAGTGGACCCCCAGGGCCCCCTGTCCAGAGGAAGCCCCCATCAGCAGATTAGGGGCACCCAGTCTAGTAGCCCTAGCCAGGTGAAAATTCCTCTACACACTGAGGGATCCCCCATACCTTTATGTAGGGACCTCCCCCAGAAGGACTCTGGTAGGCAAGGGCAAACCTGGGACCAGAAGGTTCCAAACCTGCCATGTCCCTCCAGTGTTCCATCCAAAGGGACCCAACCCCCAGCTGTGGGCAGCCAAAGGTTGACCCTTAGAGCAAAGTGCAACTCAGTCATGGAAAGACAGGCATACATGGTGACCAGTGATCTGAGGAAGCTGAGGCCAACATTCCTAGGGCCTCACTTCCCTACTCAGACACCTCACCAGCCTTGTACTTTACCTAAGCACACCAGAGGTAGCGATTCCCCATGGTGGAGACCCTCTCATACCCTTAGGGTGAGGGATTGCTTAGTGGACCATAACATAGGGGGCAACCATGCTAGTGCAGGTGCTTCCTTATATGGCCACTTAGTCAATATAGGCTCAACTGGCCAAGGTTAGCCTTATCTCCTTTCGTTTGGGGGGTTATGTAGGAAGGTGGAATCTGACTATATGGTTGCCCCCACTTTTTTATGGTGTTTTGCTGGTTTATGACTTAGTTGGACTGGGATCCTGCTATTCAGGGCCCCAGTCTATCTGCTTTCTCTGTAAAAGGTTTCCATGTGCCTTAGGCACATCTCTGATTGGAATCTGGAGTGCCCTTATAAGTCCCTAGTATATGGTATACTATGTACCAAGGGCATAGGTACCTCAGAGGCCTGCCAGGGGCTGCAGCATGTATTATGCCACCCCTGGAAGGCCATCCAAACTGACACCACAGGTCTGCTACTGCAGCCTGGGTAAGGTGGTGCATGCACCCCTTAATGTGATATAGGTTACCTATATCACTAAATACATACACACATATAAACCTATAAGTCACTCCTAAGGCAGGCCTTATCAATCCTAAAGGCAGAGTGCATGGTTCCTATGTGAGAGGGTGCCCCTGCATGAGCAGGGCCCCTCTGCAGCGTTCGGAGACCATCTCTGATGCTGTTTGTAGTGCAGCCTGACCATATACTCTTAAGCGCATTATATCCTCGCGGTAAAATGCTAACTTTGGAATGGCTGCACCTAAACATGTCGTGTTTGGTGTCAAACATCTTGGAATACTACCCCCCCGCCAATCCTGGCGGCGGGGGTAGCATTCCACCCTTCTAGAGGGAAAGACATGTTAACTCTGGCTTACCCGGTAACTTCTTTCTGAAGCCCTGGCATCACAAAATGGATGCTGCTGCCACAGACACAAGTCTGGCCTCCTGCTGCTGGACGAAACTCCGGCAGGGGAGGCCTGGACAATAGGTTTCCTGTTGCAGGGAGGTGTGACCACCTCCCCAGACAGGATAATGTGTATTGGGGCTGGGTGGGTGCACTCTTAGAGTGCTTTGAAGTCCTGCACTGGGGGAGCAAAAGGCTCCTCTGTGCATATGCCAGTTCAAACCAGCTCAGGGGCTACCTGCCCCTGCTCTGGCACGAAACTGGACAAAGGGAAGTGGGTGTAGCCACCCCTCCCTTGACCCTCCCATAGGTGGGGTCATAGAGTTAGTCCCTCCCTGTTTTACTGGTTAAAATGGGGAACCCTTGCCACAGCAAGATTAGATTATACCTGGACGAAACTCTGAAACTGAATCCTGGACCTTCGACGCTCTACGACAAGATTAGAGGACTGAAGAATCTCCCTTGGGGTCAAGGAGTGACCCCCTGCTTGGCAGGCACCAAAGAAGCATCTGTCCGGTTCGCATTTCTGAAGCTCCCGTCGGACGCCGAAGTCATCGCATCACCAGAGGTGGATTCTCAGATTTCCCGAGGCTACCCTGAGTCCCCAGCAAAGCTGAGGCCCGTGGCTATCGTGGGTGACTTGAGACCGTGACCCCTGGACACCAAGCACATTTGCAAGTGCACCATCTTCTAGGTCTCCCAAGAAGTCGTGCTTTGGGCTCCGAGTAGCCCTAGCCTCCAGCACCACCTGCACCGAAGAACACTGGCCTCCACTCCACGAGTGTCCTGTAAGCCAGCTCCACGTGCGGCGTCACGAGGCTCCTTTGCGGTCGCTAGCCCATTGGCTAGTAGCCCTTAACGAAGGCCAATCTTTTCTTTACTTGGCATCCTGGTTGCTCCAGGCCTGCCCTCACTTACCCTCGCTGGGTGAGTTCCACAGACCTTGCTGGTCTGCACCATCGACGATCTACATCTTACTCGAGACTTGCCGTTGCCAAGGCTTGTTGGGTCCAATCCGGTCACCGACACCTCAGCACTCGACAGACATCGAGCACCAGCCCGAATCCTGCTTCTGGTCACTGACAACGCCTCCCGGACCTCGTGGCTGAAGAGTCAAGATGACCGTCAACGCACCTGAAGCACTCGACATCGGTGGGCATCTGTCCATCGCCTTCCTGGTCACTGGCTAGTGACCCAGACTCTGTCCCCTCTGCTTTCAGGTTCACCAGAACTCCGATCCACTCTTGGATCCACCCGGACACTTTTCTCTTGGCCGCCAGCAGCACTTTGCAGCAGATCGCCATTCGAATCGACGACGAAACCCGACCCCGAAAGGCACCTATGCACCCGGCTTCCCTGGGTGAGGTAACACGAGTACTCCGGTGCTCCCGTGGGTAGAGACTCTTCAAAGTCCTAGATCTCAAAGGGTTTTGTCCTAGTCCTCTTTAAGTGTCCCTTTCCTCTATTTTCCCGATCCCGACTTTCTCCATAGACGTTAACGGCGTATCGCGGTTGTGTATTTACACTGCACGCGTCTCCCGTGGGTCCCCTGTGTCACTACCTTGGGTGGTTCCTTGTGGTCCAAGCACTTCTAGAGGCTCTAGGCCTAGTGTCTAGTTCAGTCGTGGTTCGCATACCACTTTATTGGTATATGGTTTGGTACGCCCCTAGGGCCCAAACGTGTATTTGTGCTATTACTATGATTTAAGATCTTATAACCTATGTACTTCGAACTCTAGCCTCATAAAGAGACTAGAGGGGTGTGTTTAGTAATAAATACATATATTTTGAATATATACCTGGTGTGGTGCTCTTTCATTTGGTCACTCAAGAGATTATAGACTGGTAAAACAAGCTGCTTTACATTCCTTCAAGACTTAGCCTGAAGGCTGCTCTCCATAGCTACCACTAGGTTAGCTTTCAATAAGGTTGTCTTTAACCTACCTACCATAAGAGTCGATTTGGACTGGTGCAAGGTGCCCACTATAATTAGTGGACAGCATATGCCAGGCCAACTTCTCACAGGTATGCACTGGAAATCAATGTTAAGCAAATGATGTGCATGTGCATCAGATGTGACAAAGGCTTTAATGAGTAGATTATCACATATATCCTTATTCAAGTTTGAGAGGGAGCTGTTCAAACATGCATGCATACTGCACTCTTGAATTTCTACAGACTAGGTAAACACAGGACTACTATCATGTCAGGATAATGGGCTCAACCTACCCAATATCTTGCAGGGACAAACGTTTGTGTGTGTAGGAAATCAAATCTGTTTTTAATCTTTCTGTGACATAATAGCAATTAACCTGGCCTTTACCAATACATATTCTCTAAAATGGTTTTCCATCCTGTCCCCCTGTAGCTCCACCAACAGTTGAAAGGCCTTCGGCCTAGGTGTTCATTATTCTTTGCTCTGGAGTGAGCTCAACCAATGTGGCGAATCTTTGGAAGTGTGTAAAACTTGTGACACATCTTTGAAATCTGAAATGAGTATTTAATTATGTCAATCTAAGCAAATATTATGAGCAGTATAACAGTGAAGGAATTAAGGGCATATTTACATTACACAGGTGGCTGGGGTGGCACACTGGCTGAGGAAGGTCAAGGAGTTATCAGGAAATGATCTGCCCTTTCTGGTTCCAAGGACTCCTCCATGACAGAGGAGTTGAGTTGGAAGAGTTTCTTGAGCACTGCAAAGAACATGTGAATCGGCTGCAAACAACAATAAGCACTCCAATTTCATTCAAAGGGGAGTCTGCTGGATACTGTGTTTCCATGAATCACAGGGGACATTTTGGCTTTTGTTCATTGGAGCAGTACACATTTTTGATGCACAATGATAGGATTAGCATCCAAAGAGAGAACTTGCTCACAGCAAGTTACCAAAGCTGAAACAAGGATACGCTTCGGTAAAACCGGTTTAACTTTGTTGGTATCTCTGAATAGGTAGTGTGGAAATTCGGGGGTGGCCTCTCTCCAACAACGCCTTCCAGATAGGTTGCCTACAATGTGTCTAAGGATTGTTTTATCAAAATTGGAAGGAAATGGTAAAGAAAATGTAGTAGAGCTATTCCTCTCCAAATTGCACTCGTGGAGCATAGGAACTTAGGGCCTGATTTAGAGTGTGATGGATGGAGTTTATTCCATATGCAGGGCGGAGTACTTCAATTTTCAATTTCAACAAACTTTATTCGACTATTTTCAATAATCATAAAAGCGTGAATAAAACATCAATACAGTCTCATCCTTAATCATTTTCATAAAATAGTAATAACAGGATCTTTAAAATACAATTTGATTACATCAATATAGATTTCCTGCAGATTAAAACATTTTTTTAAAACATTATCACTAATTCAACAATGAGGTTTTCTCCTAATGACTGTAGATTCAAAAATGCAGGGCGACATTGTCTTAAACCCATTTTTCTTAAAAAGGGAGGATCCACCTCTTTCTTTGAAAAGAATAAAATTTGCAGAAAAATAAAATATGCATAGTTGATTGGGCTGAAATATTATCACATGGACAATTGCACAACACCCTGGACCAGTCGTTCTGTAACGGAAAGTAAATTAATCTATGTACTATTCCCAGCCTAAATCGCGTCAACAGAAATCTATTATAATCTCCTATTATAAGCCCTATGTAGGGTTGTATTTTATAGGTGGTCAGAATCAAATGATGTGCTTGAACAGTTACTTTATTCATCTCTACATAACTTCTGGAGGCTTCCATATGGTGCATACAACTATTTTTTAGTTCATTCCTGTTTATTACACATATACTTGTGGGATCAGAAAAATACTCAGGATGGCCTAGGCTCGTCACAAATTTTCTAATGTACTCCAACCATCTAATATGCACCGCCCCCTCCAGCCTTCGGCTATCCTCTAGAATCTGTCTATTTAGCAGTGTGTATTGGGAGTTCCATATCCGGTGCCATAAAAGAACTGGCTGGGCTTTACAAATATCAGTTATATATGGCATGCCCAATTCAGAGTGACAGATAGAGGTAGAGGTACTCTCAGGCACAATCAGCAAAAATCTAAAGAATCTATTCTCAATCATTTGGAGGGACTTAACATCTTCATATCCCCAAATGCCTGCCCCATAGGTGGCTATAGTGATACATTTAGCCTTATAGATCTGGAGAAGTTCCTCGGGCGCTCGTTTTCCTAACTTCCTACTAAAGTTAACTAAAGCGGCCACTGCTTTTGAGAACAGCAACTTCCTTGCCTTAATCCCCTGAGTCCAAGATCCTCTTCTATCGAATAAAATCCCATGATAGGAAAAAGTGTCAGTGCATTCAATTCGTTTAGTATATAAATATAGGGATCTACACTTCCTGCTACCTGGCCCGCATTTCATCATGAAAGTTTTGGATATATTGATATTTAAGCCCAAATTTGACATAAAATTTGCAAATGAGCATACTAGTTTCTGCATGCCCCTAGAAGTACGGGCCATCAGGACCACATCATCGACATACATTAGTGCCGGTATTGGGTGTTTTCCTACTAACGGTAGGTCCTGGCACTCTTTCTCCAACACTATTCCTACGTTGTTTATATATAGCGTGAAGAGAAAAGGTGCCAGGACGCAACCCTGTCTCACTCCTTTTGACACCTTAAAATGCTTTGTGCATTCCCCCCCCTCGCCGAATCGTACCCTTGCTGTAGCCCCTGCATATAACTGTCTTAAAAACTGTGTTAAAATCGGATCCACCCCCACATTTTCAAAAATTTGCCATCATTTTTCATGTACAACACAGTCAAAAGCTGCAGTTAAATCTACAAAAGTTAAAAAGAGTCTACCCCCTTTTGCTTTGGTATATTTGCCCATCAGCATATTTAAATTCAATCCTTGCTCCACGGTACCAAGGCCCTTACGAAATCCAAACTGTAAGTCATTAATAATTGAATGGTCCTCTGCCCACTCTTGTAACCTGGTTAACAGCACTCTACCAATCACTTTCACCGTGGAGTCAAGCAGTGAAATGGGTCTGTAACATGCCGGGTTAGACCGGTCCCCCGTTTTAAAAATCGGGACCAGTATAGATTCAAACCATGTTGGGAGAAATTCAGTCCTACTACAGGCATTCATAACTTGGGTCAGTACTGGCCCCCATAGTACAATGTTATATTTGAAAAAATCGACTGGAATGCCGTCGGGCCCTGGTGCCCCCCTACACGACATTATTGCCAGATTCACCTCACTAAGATCAAAAGTTATGTTAACTTGCCTATTTACCTCTGAGTTTCCTGACAATTCTACAGTTTCACCTTCCAAACATGGTTCCGTGACAAACGTGCTATATAACTTGGCATAGTGGTCCACCCACTCCGCCTCACTTATGGCTATCTCCATGGTCGCCCTGTCCTCATTCACCAAAAACGGATTGTTAACCACCTTCCAGAAGGCTGAAGAATCCCTCAACTTAGATGCAGAATGTAATGCCTGCCATGCATCCTCCTTTAACACCCTCTTCCTTAAATTTAGTATCCTAGTGTACTCCCTTCTAGCTACTCTGATCTCATCCTGGTTTCTAGGTGTTTTATGTAGGGAGGTTTTAAGCTTAGTATAGGCTTTGGTGCATTTAGTGTTGAACCACCCCTTTTTTAGCCCAGCTTTTTTAATTATATTTCATTAACAGCTCATTTTTGATGGACTCCGCAATTGACAGAAAACCCGCTATGATCTCACTATGTGAGGATTCTTCATTTAAGCATGCTAGAAATGCCTCATTACATCTTGTAACAATTTTATTTGTAAAATTCTCTGGATCTACTTTATCCCATCTCAGGGCATAGCCATTTTGCCTGGTTAATTCTATATTCCCCACGGTGCGGGTTGGATAAGCTCTCATGCGCCCCCGATTACTATTCATCGTAACTTTCACGCTCTGTGGGAAATGGTCACTCAAAGCAATCTTGTGTGTGTTAAAATCCGTCAGCCTTGATGCATACCTTCCAGAGACTATAATAAGATCAATGGTCGAAAAAATAGCTCGCCCATTAAAAGTGGGATTTAATGGAACTGAAGGGGTACATAAAATATTAGCAAATCCCAAATCTAATTTAAACATGATATCATTCAAGATGTCTCCATGAGGGCTATGCACGAAATGTTGGAACGACAGATTCTTATCACTGGCAATCCCACAAGGCCCCTTATCTGCATGCTTGCACACAGTACAATTAAAATCCCCCCCCCCCCCAAATTATACATAAATCTTTAGTTAGTGAGGCCTGCGTAGTTTGTAGAAATGCACTTATTGACCTCAGAACTCCCTCAAATCTATCGTGTGGGATGTTATTATAAAAGTTCACTAGGACGAAGCTCAAAGTTTTGTCAACATCTAACAATAATACCTGGGAATATGAATCAGCAGTGATCATCTTAATTTTTATCAAGTTCAGATGATTTGTAACAAAAATACTTAAACCCCCTTCGCTCTACCATGAGTCGATGCAATGGCCGGCCCATGGTATGTCCTAAAACCATTTATATAAATAGGATCTTCAGCCCAGGTCTCGTGAACACTAACTATGTCATAATTCTTTATAAAATCACTCCATAGCTTATTGTTCACTTTACTTTTTGCACCCGCTACATTCCAAAACAAGAACTGACAATGATGCAGTCTATCTGTCCCTGAATTTTTATTTTCTACTTTGCCCCCCTCTGGCTTCACTGATACGGGCTGGGAGAGATCTACAATCTCAGGCTTAATGCTTGTAGTTGATATACTGGAACATGCCAGGGAGCCATTTCTACCTATTGTTGAGTAGGTGAAGAGTTCGGTAACAGGGCCCTTTATATTCACTTGAGGATCGTATATTATCACCGTCCCTTCACTAAGGTGTAGATTGACTTCTTGGACCCTTTGACTTCTTACACTTTTAGCTTGAATACCTTCCCCGGGTGTATGTTGTTTTATTTGTTCCAAACACAGTCAATCCACGCCTTCTAAATTAGGGAGGGTGTCAAACCTATTGCAGACTGGGACATTATACAAGTACTTATAGTTTACGGGTTGTAAATCCTGTAAGTCTGAAGGGCGGGGTTTGGGCACTGGTTGGTAAAAATAGCCCACCGGAAGAATATTTATCGCAGAATTTACGAGAACCCGGTTTCCCGCCCTAAGCAGAATCATTTGTGTGAAATGCAGTGTTGTAAATGTCAGCACTACACAGTCACCACTTAACTTCTTCGACCCCCTCCCTATCCAGCCTGTCCTTCTTGCCATCTTGAACTCTGCAAATAGTCTTTCTGTTTGTCCTATTTTCTGACCCAACCAACATAAAGACTTATTCCTTAAGACGTCCCAGGTCTCTTCAACCCTGTTCGAAAGTCTAGGGACATTTGCTAAAATGACAGTATATGGCGTGGCTGCAGGGGGTAACTCTAATGTTGTTAGTATGGGAGGATCATCTTGAACTGGCCGAGTGATTTGAGATCTAATCCTTCTATCTTCTAGTCTTATTAATGAATGTGGCCCCCATTTGCCCTAACTACTTCAGGAACTGTATTATCATCCGGGAAAAAAACATTATTTAACTTAAGGGCAGACAAGTGGTTCGTATTTGCGGAGTTAGGCGGGCCAGTTACCTGGGGAAAAGACCTAGTATTTTGTTCCCTCTCTGGTGATTCATTTATAGTTTGTCGGTTACTTAATCTAGATTCCCCGCTAGTAGGTTGTTCCGACCTAGTTATAGTCAGAGTAGCTAATTGTTGTAACTCGAGGCATTTTGATAACGAGGGCTCAATTTTTCCCATTCTAGTAATCATCTTTGTTAGACTATCTCTAACAAAGGCATCCAGTGCATCTAATTTGGATTTTAGTTTAACTATCTCCGTCGGATTCGGCTGCTGGGCCGGCCCGGCGGATTTTGATTTTATTTTTTCCCTAGTTAAGTTAGGAGCCCTGTCTTTCTTTGAAGTTTTTTTCGGCGCTTTATGCGTAGTTTGATTTAACTCTAGCTCCAAGGTTAAGGGTAAAACTTGGGGGAGATCCAGATTTCGTGGGCGTTTAATTGGTGGTGGTGGGTGTGAATCACTTTCCTGATCACTGATACAAATTTGATCAGAAACGTTAAGTATACAACCATTGGCCTTAACTAGGCTCGTATGGGGGCTAACTTGTAATACGACGGGGATAGGGGGTCCTAAGTCGACTATGACGGGGGTTGTCTTTGCCTCTGGAAGTCGCTTGTCCGTGTTTAAAACTTCCTCAACTGAGATGATTTGTTGCTCTATGGCCCCCACTGCCCCAGTTAAATAGTTTAATAAAGTTTGCCGAGGGCCTGTCTCCAGGTTTTTCCTCTGTGTACTCAGGTTTTTCCTCTTCCCCATTACAGGCAGAAGGTGAAACAATATCCACTAGTAAAGTTCAATATCAACAATAAGAGATTCGGTAACCAAATTCTAGCAAGATGCATTTACACGTACCATGTCCGATTAAATCCTAGCAGATCCGTATACTTGAGTCAGTATAGTCAATATGGACCCTGTGCATATAGTTATTACTTACGCAGATTATTACCCAAGCTTTAAAATAGGGACCAGGAGATGTTGCCCAGCCTCTTCCGGGCTATGACGGGCCAAGATGGGCCGTCTTGGCCAGGTCTTCGCCCGGGCCCGCCCGCGCGCGTCCCGCGCAGCGGAGCCTGCTCGGACTTTTTATAGGAGCCCGCCCTCCTCCAGGGAGCGAGTACAAGGTGCGGCAAGATGAAAGGCTCAAGAGTCCTGGAATAAAGTGCAGTGTGCTTGATGGAGCGTCCCGCGCAGCGGAGCCTGCTCGGTCTTGTTATAGGAGCCCGCCCTCCTCCAGGGAGCGAGTACAAGGTGTGGCAAGATGAAAGGCTCAGGAGTCCCGGAATAAAGTGCAGTGTGCTTGATGGAGCGTCCCGCGCAGCGGAGCCTGATCGGTCTTTTTATAGGAGCCCGCCCTCCTCCAGGGAGCGTGTACAAGGTGCGGCAAGATGAAAGGCTCAAGAGTCCCGGAATAAAGTGCAGTATGCTTGATGGGCGGAGTACTTTATTACCACCATGCCGAAGGTACTCCTGCAGCCGTATTTAGAGATGCCCAATGGCCCAGCAGGCATCTCTTATACTGAAAGTCAGCCATGAGACTCCGTCAACATGACTGAGTCATATGGCACACTTTCAATATTTAAAAAAAGAAAATCCCACCACAGTATTTCTTTTTGAAAAAAATAGCAATTACCCCCTTGCCATGAGAGATTTCTCCCATGGTGTGGGTGGTCATTAAAATGTGTTTGCTTTCACTAACCACCATATTTGGATGGCGGTGTTTGAAAGTAAAAACATGCCATTTGTTTGCCCACTCTAATTAGGGTAGGTGGACAAATGGCAAAATATCTGACGTCCCTTACTTCATTGGGTCATCAGAGATGTATGTCAGCGGCAGAGGAGACTCAGTTGCTGACATACAGAAGGTCCATCCAACTCTAAATGAGGTGGACGGGCTTACAGTACAGCGTAAAGAATACAGCATTGCCATTGCAAATGAGTATCCTTTCCCACCACACTCTAAATCAGGCCCTTAATGATTATTTAACTATGTGAGACTAATTCTGTCCTCTCTATAATTACCCATTTTGTATACAAAGTACTCAGTTAACTAAGTGCATGTGATGAAATGCCTTTTGGGCAATCATACTTGTCCTCTGGGATTTGCATCACAATTATTCTGAATCTTGGCCACAAGATCAAAAAATAGTTTTACAAGTCAGTTTGTGGTGAATATTTGTATGTCCGAATGTGTGTAAATATTTTATTAGTTGTGATTTATGCATATTTGTGTTACATCGTTGTGGTCCTAAGAATAAGTAAGTATTTATTTAGAGAGGTATAGCCCGGGGTCCAAAGATGGCAGCCATGATCTTTACGAGCTCTATGTCAGCTGAATCGTGGGGGCGTGCACCGCAGTTGCTGTATTGGAAGTGAGCAGCTGGGCAAAGGTGCTGGGAGCAACTGTAGAGCAGCCTTCGCCGGCTTTAGGGGTCTTGTACTGCCCTCCCTTTGCCATTCCTCATTCACCAGAGATGGTGGAGACCCCTTGGGGGCATGGCTCTGCTGCCAGATAGGTTCAGCTGTGCTGATGACTCCACAGTCCAGGCAGAGGAGCAGGGTTGGCCCACAGGAAAGAGGAGCCAGTCGGGTGAGTGATTGACTGTGGGGGTGAATCCCCCTGAGCATTGACAAGCGGACAGCAACCTTACCAGAAATAACCATACATGCAAATCGTGCCTGGTTAGCTACTGCAAGGCCAGCAGACAGCATCAAGCTATAAGAAAGAATCAATTACAGGGGCAGGCCCTCAGCTCCATGAAATTAACCGCCTGTGGTAGAGACTTTTCTGTGCAGCTGGAGGCTGTGTTGACTGGCTGTCAGAGCCCAGAACTCATAAGTGCTTTCCAATGGACAGAACAATCTCAAGTGATGCTTCACGTTTAGAAGTGTTGGGTGAGGAGAAGTTGGGTAACGGAGGTAATTTAATGTTTAACACAATGCAACTCGTAACGTACATTCATTTTAGAAGTTCGGCATCACTTTACTTTTCCCCTCTGTGACATACCATAGTGCAGTTCCATCCTACAAATTGGTTTCCCCGAAAGCGAACAGGCTCAACGACAAATTTAGAGGGGGTGATATTATTCCAAGTCCATAATACCAGCAAGGGGGACTAGACTCTGTATACAAAGACTCTAAACAGTATTGGAACACTTGGATGGCATGATGGAGCTAAAGGCCCTGACACAGATAGAGTTACATAAGGCCTTTGACTGCATCAAATGGCCCTTCCTCTAAAAAGAACTAAACCAGAGACAATCCCTTCTAACTTATATGTGCTAATCAGGCACAAACTCTTCGTCTATTTTAAAATAATCATAACAGAAATGAATACAGACCCCATTGTGTGTGTGTGTGTGTGTGTGTGTGGGTTTGTGTTACTATCCTTGTGGGGACTTGAGTATGATAACACACTCACGCTGTGGGGACTTGATTGCACTGTGGGGACCTGAACCCAGGTCCCCACAAGGCAACGTCTTCTAAATGATGAAAAATGACTTCAAGAGCACCTGTGCCAATTTTTACAACTTTTTGAAAAATGACCTTGTGGGGACCTGTGTTTCATCAAGTGTGTTTATATTTTTGCTCAGCTCTGCCCCTGTAGACAGGTAAGCGGTACTGCAGTCTTAAACACACTTTGCATTTAAACACACTTTGCTCTGCAGAATCACATACTAGCAGCAGATAGGACAGACATTTGGAAAAGCTCAATAGCTTGTCTCTATCCAAATATTTTCCATGTATATTAACCTTTCCTCTATTTATTAAAATAAAACTTTATTAATATGAAGCTATTAAATTTAGACTTTTTGTGTCTGAAAATTGTTAGTGGTTTTATGAACATTGCTAAAGCAATTTGGATCAGTTTCAAATCCGAAAACGCTTCACTATTGCCGTTTGATGCATGTCTGCAATTAAACAATGATGTTGCATAACACTGTAATTCAATTTAAACTTATTTGATCTTGTTTTGCACATAACTTACAGGCATCAATGCCTATTGTTACATTTTACTGCCTTTACCAGAAATTCAGAGTCTTTATTTTGCTTTTCCTTTGTTTGGATATGAATATGCACAATGGAATATGTTATTTTAAATGATGGCTGGATGAGTGAGTGATTAGAGTTGCATTTCACTAAGGGCTACGTTCTTGCAGACAGTGAACTGAAGCAATGTTATGCCCAGAGCACTGCAAAGTTTATTTTTACCAGAAAAGGCATGCTCTTATAAAATTAATGAACTTCTTAGAATATATATTTAAATATTGTCATAATATGTTACTACATTTAAATCATTTGAATTTTTTGATTTAAAAACTGTTCCTAAGCCTTTACAAATTGAAACAGTTTTTTGGACATTCCAAAGGGTGGGTGAAGAACAATCATATAAAAAGGAGGATGCACCAAAAGAGGTTTTTTTCTCTTGAGTTGGTGGGCACCAAGGATTCATGTGACAACCCATATGCTAACTTTGTATTTGAAATGGGTGAAGTGCAGTTATCTAGCAAGCACTAGGGTTATGGTTTCAATAGTGCAGCAGGTGCAGTGGCACTGGGACCAAAAGCTCCAGGCACCCCACTAGGAATAAAATATAGCAATATTAGATGTTTAAACAGGCAAACCACAAGTGAAGTTACTTGCAGACAACAGGGTCATGATTTGAATGGTGTAGCAGGTGCAGTAGCACCGGGCCCAAAAGTTGTCAGACCTCCTCTAAACACATAATATTGCTATATTTGACTACTAAACAGGCAGTGACAATTGCAGTTATCTTGCAGTTAAAAGTGGCTTGCTTTGAATGGTGCAGCAGGTGCAGTGGCACAGGGGTCAAAAGCTCTAGGTACCCCACTAAACACCAAATATTGCTATATTTAACTACTAAATAGGAAGTTACCTTGCAGGCACCAGGGTCATGATTTCAATGGTGCAGCAGGTGCAGTGACACCGGTGCCCAAAGCTCTAGGAACCCCTTTAAACACCAAATATTGCAATATTTTACCACTAAACAGGCAGTCACAAGTGCAATTACTTTACAGGCAATAGGGTAATGATTTGAATGGTGCAACAGCTGCAGTGGCACCGTGCCCAAAAGTTGTCAAAACTCCTGTAAACACATAGGGGTCGATTCCGATTCGGGCCGGAAAAAGCACCGACCGACTCGGAGCCGGAAAAATTACCGCCCGAGACGTACCAGTGGCGCCCGACACGCCAAATACGATGCAAGCCGCGATAAATCCGACCGACACGTAAGGAAACCAAGCCGACCGACCGAGCCGCACGGAAAATAGCAATCCGGCCGGAAAAACACGCGAATCCAACCGACCGATACGCACCCGGAACAAATCCGACCGAAACGTACCCGCCAACTCCAAACCGCAAAGTACGATGCAAGGCGCGAAAAACACGACCGAGTCGGACGGAGGACAAGCCGTACGACCGACACGCATACAAAACCGAGCCGAAGCAATACAATACACCGCGACCGACGCGTACGCAGCATAGAAAAATGCACAAACACAGCGTGAACAAAACGGAAAACACCGTACGAGACCAAAGCAGGGTCCGACTCGGTCACAAGAACGTTTCCAACATACACAAACAACACAAAGGAAAAATCACCCAAAAAAAGGCCAAACAAGCAATTACCAAGCCAATAAATACTGGGGGGGTGGGGACAGAGAACAAAGACACACCCACAACTCCACCTATATAAAGGACACAAATCACTACCATGAGCCTTTGCAAATGCCATTCCACTGCCAGCACCCAAGAGAAAGCAACCACACACCCACAGCTCATCCCTCACACAAGCCACACACCATCAGCACACCAACAAATACCTACCTCACATACACCCAGCAAAACACACACTCACACACCCTCACCTGCACACCAACACACACATCACTCACCATCACCACCCATCACCATGCCCCCCAAGAAGAATCACAAGTTCCTAGATTGTGAATTGGAAGTCCTGGTAGACGAGATCCTCAGGGTAGAGCCACAGCTGTTTGGCACATTGGTCCAACAGACCCCCATGTCGCAGAAAACCAAGATGTGGGAGAGGATCATCAACAGGGTGAACGCCCAATCACCATGTCGGCGCACAAAGACCGACATCCAGAACAGGTGGTATGACGTGCGCAGGAGAGTACGGAAACTGCTGAAGCAAGACTACATCAACAGCCAACACACCGGCAGTGGCCCTCCTGCCAAGCCAATATACCTCAGGCCCTGGGAGGAGAAGGTGCGGGCCATCCTACCGCCAGTGAGCATATATGGACTAGAGGACATCCCAGAGCCTGGTGAGTACACAACAAATGTACACAATATACTGCCACAAAACACACACACATCACTGTCAAGGGAGAGTCAAACCATGCACTCATAGCAATCACACAGCAACCAGAACAGAATCATCCCAAAATGTGTATGTCAGTCAGAGAAACACAACACATGCCATCAAAAAAGTCACATCCAACTGTGCCAACACTTGTACAAACACAACCACAACTACAGCTAGGCAGTGGCACAAATAGAACCAACAAACACATCCACACATGTAGCCACCAAAACAACACCAACACACAGTGAAGACCACTCAAAGGAAGGAATTATGTGTATGCTGGCCAAGTCAGTGTAGCCAATAGCATCATGGGAGTTGCAGTCACACATATTGCCCGCCCCAAAACTGTCCCATCAACACCACCATGAACCATGCGCACATCACAGGGAGTGGAGAAGGACTCACAAGATGGCTGACACTGGCTACTGCTGTGGGGAGCACAAGGCCCTGCTGCCAACTGTGCACCAACAAACAGCAGGACACCACTGACTGACATCCTGAGAGACAACTTACACTCCCTGCAATGCAAGCACGTTCCATGGTGGGATATCTGGCGGGCTGGGTGGGAAGGGGGACTTGCAGCACTGACTATAGTCACCAGCACCTCCCCTCACACCCCCCCAACACAAACTCCACAGTACCCACCTGGTAGAATGCAATGCCCTCCATCCTAACACAAGATCCCACAAAGCACCACCACCCTGGGTTATGTTGTGTGAAGCACAGGGACACTCTTGGGACTCTTAGCCAAACAACTGCCAGGACAACACTCCCAGCCATCCTGTCAGCACAGCCAGCCCAACCCACAGGGAAGCAGAGTCAAAAGGAAGGAAGCATGGGCATGCTGGGAAGGGGGTGGAGGCAATAGCATGATGGGAGTCGTAGTCACAGACATTGCTCAGCCTCACAACTGGCCCATCAACACCACCCTGAACCGTGCTCACATCACAGGGAGTGGAGAAGGACTCACAAGATGGCTGACACTGGCTACTGCTGTGGGGAGCACAAGGCCCTGCTGCCAACTGTGCACCAACAAACAGCAGGACACCACTGACTGACATCCTGAGAGACAACTTACACTCCCTGCAATGCAAGCACGTTCCATGGTGGGATATCTGGCTGGCTGGGTGGGAAGGGGGACTTGCAGCACTGACTATAGTCACCAGCACCTCCCCTCACACCCCCCCAACACAAACTCCACAGTACCCACCTGGTAGAATGCAATGCCCTCCATCCTAACACAAGATCCCACAAAGCACCACCACCCTGGGTTATGTTGTGTGAAGCACAGGGACACTCTTGGGACTCTTAGCCAAACAACTGCCAGGACAACACTCCCAGCCATCCTGTCAGCACAGCCAGCCCAACCCACAGGGAAGCAGAGTCAAAAGGAAGGAAGCATGGGCATGCTGGGATGGGGGTGGAGGCAATAGCATGATGGGAGTCGTAGTCACAGACATTGCTCAGCCTCACAACTGGCCCATCAACACCACCCTGAACCGTGCTCACATCACAGGGAGTGGAGAAGGACTCACAAGATGGCTGACACTGGCTACTGCTGTGGGGAGCACAAGGCCCTGCTGCCAACTGTGCACCAACAAACAGCAGGACACCACTGACTGACATCCTGAGAGACAACTCACACTCCCTGCAATGCAAGCACGTTCCATGGTGGGATATCTGGCTGGCTGGGTGGGAAGGGGGACTTGCAGCACTGACTATAGTCACCAGCACCTCCCCTCACATCCTCCCCAACACAAACTCCACAGTACCCACCTGGTAGAATGCAATGCCCTCCATCCTAACACAAGATCCCACAAAGCACCACCACCCTGGGTTATGTTGTGTGAAGCACAGGGACACTCTTGGGACTCTTAGCCAAACAACTGCCAGGACAACACTCCCAGCCATCCTGTCAGCACAGCCAGCCCAACCCACAGGGAAGCAGAGTCAAAAGGAAGGAAGCATGGGCATGTTGGGAAGGGGGAGGAGGCAATAGCATGATGGGAGTCGTACTCACAGCCCTACATCCCCCACCACATGGCCCAGCAAGCTCACACTCACGCATGCACATCCCACAGAGAGTAGAAAGGCCCATCAAAGATGTCTGACACTGTTGCTGTGTCGTGGGGAGCACAAGGGCATGCTGGGTACTGCTCAGCAACCAACAGCAGGACACCACTGTCAGCCATCTTGCCATTGCCCTCACACCCACACCCACTGAACTCCACACAAAAGCAAGTAAGTATGGGAATGCTGGCAAGTGGGGTGGAGGCAATGGCATGATGGGAGTCGTAGTCACAGACATAGCTCACCCCCACAACTGTCCCATCAACACCACCCTGAACCATGCTCACATCACAGGGAGTGGAGAAGGACTCACAAGATGGCTGACACTGGCTACTGCTGTGGGGAGCACAAGGCCCTGCTGGCAACTGTGCACCAACAAACAGCAGGACACCACTGACTGACATCCTGAGAGACAACTTCCACTCCCTGCAATGCAAGCACGTTCCATGGTGGGATATCTGGCTGGCTGGGTGGGAAGGAGGACTCGCAGCACTGACCATAGTCACCAGCACCTCCCCTCAACCCTCACCAACACAAACTCCACAGTACCCACCTGGTAGAATGCAATGCCATCCATCCTAACACAAGATCCCACAAAGCACCACCACCCTGGGTTATGTTGTGTGAAGCACAGGGACACTCTTGGGACTCTTAGCCAAACAACTGTCAGGACAACACTCCCAGCCATCCTGTCAGCACAGCCAGCCCACCCCACAGGGAAGCAGAGTCAAAAGGAAGGAAGCATGGGCATGCTGGGAAGGGGGTGGAGGCAATAGCATGATGGGAGTCGTAGTCACAGACATTGCTCAGCCTCACAACTGGCCCATCAACACCACCCTGAACCGTGCTCACATCACAGGGAGTGGAGAAGGACTCACAAGATGGCTGACACTGGCTACTGCTGTGGGGAGCACAAGGCCCTGCTGCCAACTGTGCACCAACAAACAGCAGGACACCACTGACTGACATCCTGAGAGACAACTTACACTCCCTGCAATGCAAGCACGTTCCATGGTGGGATAACTGACTGGCTGGCTGGGTGGGTGGGAAGGAGGTCTGGCTGTCAACCAAACCCAAGCAATGCAGACCATGTTCACACCCCAGAGAATACATAGAAATGCCCAAATAATGCAGGACAATGTGCCACACCAATATCAACCCCTGACTGTGACGACTTAGGACAATACAATGTACAGGCCCGCACCCCGAGGCACAGTCACAACTGTCAGGTGTGTCAACCACTGATGCCTGCAGAAACATGACATACATTGTTTGTGTCTCCCAAAAACAGGTGATGATGGGGACACAGCAGCAGACGCTGAGGAGTCCCAGTCCCAGGCTCAAGAGGATGCCGAGCTCACTGGCGTCGTACAGCCTCTGTCCTCCTCGGACGATGAACAACCTGGCACATCCGGTGCAAGTCAACATGCTGCACCAGCAGGACCACCAGCTGCAGCACCAGCAGGTCCACCAGCTGCACCCCCTGCACCCACCCCTCCAACGACTGTCACCACGAATACCATCCCTGCCGACATGGACAGAATAAGGAGCAACACCAGCGCAGTGACCCTGGACCAACCTGGGGCCATGGACACCACCACCACCACCAACCCCCAAGGTGGACCAGGGTTATCTGTGCGTGCAACTGCACACACTGCACATGTCAGCAGGGGTGGTGGGAGGGGTGGGAGACAGAGGTCGCTGCTTGCAGATGTTGCTGGTGTGCATGAAGACCCACAACTGGTACGCATAGCTGATGCATACCAGTCCAGCACCGGAGAGCTCAGCCAGGTAGTGGGGCTCCTCAGAGACATCAAACAGCAGCAGGCTGCCCATCATGCCCGCTTGGACTCCCACATGTCCCACGTGGAGTCACACATGTCACGTGTGGACTCCCACATGTCCCGCGTGGAGTCCAAGTGGGATGTACTACATGAGATGACGGCGGTGCACAGGGACATTTTACAATGCCTCCGCCAGATGAACAGCAACCAGTCCACACCTCCCTGTGTGCCAACAACATCTGGTACTGAACAAACTGCAACTGCCACAGGGAGGGAGGAGGACTCTGGCGGAGAGTCCCCTGCACCGCAGCAGCCTGCACTTGAGGGCCCCCCCCAAGAAGAGGGGTCGTCCGAGGAGGGGAAAGTGAGAGGCTGATGGCCAAGCGCAACTCCCAGGAAGCCTGAACCTGTTCTGGATTTTCGCCTTTGTGCACAGACTGTTCACCCTGTTGACGGCAACACTACTCCCACACATTGCATGGGGAGTACAAGTTGGAACAATGTGTCAGACAACTGTGGCCCCGATACTGGGGATCCTGTCTACCTGGACTTTCAATTCACCTAGGAACTTGGGATTGCAAGATTCATGTACAGCACAACCCATCCTATGCACTATTAACACAGATGTATCACAATAAACACACTAATACACCATACTTGCCTCTGTCGTGATTCCAACGTGGGTGCTGTCATGGGGATGATGAACTGCAAAATTACACTGTGTATGCGAACTGCAACAGCAAGGACAACACAGGCATGTGAGTACAGGCAACGTGACACATATGAGGGAGACACACCACCAGGGGTACACAACACATACACACCTAGGCCATCTGACTCATTGCCTACACTGATGTTGCCAGGGAAGACGGTGCAATGCACAGACACCACACCCATTCCCAGTTGTAGTCAAGTAGCCCACAGGTGCAGTAAGCAAATGGCAGTCAAATGTGTGACCACAGACAACGCACATCACTAAGTGAAGCACAGGTTTATTACACAGTAGCAACATGCCGTAACCACTACAGATGCAAGGTAACCCCACCTGGTAGCGGGCACACAGTCAACAACTGTAGACGGAAGGAAGTCCATGGGTGTGGCGCACATCACCTGTAGGGACAAAACAGCTACCAGCCTGGATGTGCAATCACGCCGTCGGTGGACACAGTTGACCAAACGAATCTGAAAGTACCCTGTGAAGGACAGAAATGACACACAGTCAAAAGCAATGCAGTACAGGACAGAACAGCAAAACTCATGCACAATACATGTTACAAGATACCCACCCAGAACCAAGTTAGCATGTCAACACTGTTGGGGAGTACAGCCCACCTGTCACCACACATCGCAACACACATCCTGTCAAGTAGCCCATGGACACACTCCAACAGCACCAGAGCACCACCCACACATCATGCCAACTCACATCATTCACATGACACCTCAGGATACTCACATTCAGCTAAAGAAGTTGGTGATGAGCTGTGTGCGGACATCACCATCACCATCATCATCATCATCATCGTCACTGGCATCGTGGTCCAGGCCAGGATCCTCCACAGGTGGCGGATGTTGGTCATCGTCATCCTGGATGAGAGGCAACTCCTTCCGCACTGCCAGGTTGTGTAGCATGCAGCAGACGATGATAATCTTGCACACTTTCGCAGGGGCATATGGGAGGGACCCTCCGGTCTTGTCCAGGCAGCGGAAGCGGCTCTTCAGGAGACCAAAGGTCCGCTCAATCACTCTCCTGGTCCGACCATGTGCCTCATTGTAGCGCATCTGGGCAGGTGTCACAGGGTTCCTGAGGGGTGTCAGCAACCACGGCATGTTGGGGTATCCCGAGTCACCTACGGACAGACAAGTGCACATCAGCTGACTTGGAAAAGTGGGCGGAATACTACAGATCAGATCACACACAATGGCACAAAGTCAGTACACACCGACAAGCCAGGCACGCTGGTTCTGCATCTGTGCCATCATCCTGGGGATGCGACTACTCCTCATCACAAAGGCATCGTGTGCTGAACCAGGGAAACGGGCACACACGTGTGTGATGGTCATGTCTGCAAGACACACCACCAGTGCATTGACCGAGTGGTAGTGCTTGCAGTTACGGTAGGCCTGCTCCTGGGCCTGTGGTGGTACCAAAGCCACATGTGTCCCATCAATGGAGCCAATGACATGCGGCATCCTCCCCAGGGCATAAAAGTCACTCTTCACGTCAGTGAGTCGTCGCAGTCTAGGGAAATAGATGTACCGGTTCAGGAAGAGCAACATTGCCGCCAAAACATCGCGGAGCACACGGCTGAACATGGTCTGTGACATCCCACCAGCAGACGCCACAGTATGTTGGAAGGTACCGGTGGCAAAGAAGTGTAGGGCTGCCATCACCTTCACCTTGGGGGTCAGCGCTGTAGGATACGGCCGGCCAGGCTGCAAATGTGGGGACAACTGCACTGCCAAATCCTCAATCAGCTGCCTGGTGAAGCGGTACCGTCGGATGCTGTCCCGTTCCACCATCGTTGCCAGGTCTGGGAATGGCCGATGGACAGCAGGAGCCCTGCAGTGCAGAGGAGAAGTAAGCAAGATCGTCAGTCACCCCACATATGCGGCATTGAACACACTCAAGATCCCAACATACATCATCATGAGGCACAACTACATGAAGTGTGCAGTACCGGAACGACATGTATGGTACATACATGGCCAACATCTGTCAACACGGTCCTACAGGTGGCATCAATTTGTCCCAGGTTGGCCCATTGGATATCATGATGCTGTGTCACAGTCACCTCCCACAGTGACATGTGAGGACAGATGTGCCCCAGGCACCACAGCTCAACGACAGGCACATTCCCAGGGACCCTGTAATGCCACATGGACACTGGCATCACCTGGAGTATCATGTGTACACCACAGCAAAACAAACATGACCCCCACAGGTAGTGGCCACACTTGCCATGGCAGGACAGACATGGACGTCTGTGACACACACGCACAACATCAGAGTCCATGCACACACAACGTGGATGTGGAGACTGTCTCCCATTGTGCACATGAAATCAGAGACATTGTAAACACTACATGCACAAAGACACCCTGGCTCAAACATACCGTCCCACATGGGACTCACGGGGTATGTGACATGACATACACAAACATCACTGTGAAATGTGACCATGACACATGCACAGATATGAACAGTTGCACATCACAGTGGTCACGTACACGTAACACCCAGGATCCTGTCCCCATGAACACGTGCACAGCCTGGGGGTGGCTGCCCACAGGTGACACCCACAGGACAACATGTACACCAACATACACACAATAGGAAATGCAGCCTTACATGCCTTATGATAAGGTTTGGACAGGCTGTCGTGATGTAGGTGTGCCCCTCACTCCCTGGGAGCTATCTGTGGCTGGCATATGTCCATCTGAGACAGGCATGCTGACCTATGCCAGTCACATGTACAGTGATGCGTTGAACCGCAATGGACCGATCGGTGCCTCCGGCCGGCCCATTGCCTTCAATGTGTGCGGGTACGCGTTGTACCCCTGTGCGCGTTGAACTGCAATGGACCGATCGGTGCCTCCGGCCGGCCCATTGCTTTCAATGTGTGCGGGTACGCGTTGTACCCCTGTGCGCGTTGTACCGCAATGGACCGATCGGTGCCTCCGGCCGGCCCATTGCCTTCAATGTGTGCGGGTACGCGTTGTACCCCTGTGCGCGTTGAACTGCAATGGACCGATCGGTGCCTCCGGCCGGCCCATTGCTTTCAATGTGTGCGGGTACGCGTTGTACCCCTGTGCGTGTTGAACTGCAATGGACCGATCGGTGCCTCCGGCCGGCCCATTGCTTTCAATGTGTGCGGGTACGTGTTGTACCCCTGTGCGCGTTGAACTGCAATGGACCGATCGGTGCCTCCGGCCGGCCCATTGCTTTCAATGTGTGCGGGTACGCGTTGTACCCCTGTGCGCGTTGTACCGCAATGGACCGATCGGTGCGCACCCATTGACAATGGGCTTGCCTGGCAACGGACGCGTTTTCGAATTTTGAATGAGTCGGTTGCTGGAAAATCAGTTGGTCACCCACAACAATGTTGCAAAATCATGTATGTCATGAAGTTGAAGTTTTGAAGGATGCTGTGGGCGTGTTTTGGTGCTGCTATTCCATGGATTGGCCAGATTCAGAAGATGCAAACGACTTGGACCTATCACTTTGGACACAAGGGACAGTATCTGCCTCTCCAGCACATATATATTGCTGCCTGTTCCCCTGAGAGCCCACTTGCCTGCACTACATGCTCCAGGACGACATCTGCCACTGCACTGCTGCTGTCTCTGCCCCTCTGGACCCTGCAATGGCACGTACTGTGGAGAGAGCCCCAGCCTTCAGCCTTGAGGAGAACCAGGCCCTGCTGGACAGCCTACTTCCACAGTACAGCAAGCTGTATGGGACACCAGGGGAGCAGGTGAGTGTTCTGTGCACCTCCTTTCTGAATGTGCATTTTGTCTGACTAGCAAGGCTGAAAGTCTGCACGCCACTGGCTAGCAGGCTCACTGAGTAGTTGTCACCCCCCATAGTGTGTAGTGACTTGCACTGGACAGGTATGGTGCAGTGACAGTGCTTCTGAACAGGGTTTTACTCCCCATGCAATGATACCATGTAGTGACTTCTGGAAAACTGTCCATGGGCAGCCGTGCACTGCCTGTGTACACCATGTGCCCCTGTGATTGCGACATGTATATGCAACTGTGTCATGCACGGATATGTTGCATGTGTAGTAATGGCCTTATCACTTTGTCATCCTGACAGGCTTCTGCCCATCGGAAGCATGAGATATGGAAGGACATCGTCCGGGCTGTCCGGTCCGTGGGGGTCTACAAGCGCCGGATCCGCAACTGCCAAAAGAGGTGGCAGGACCTTCGGGGCTGGACCCGGAGGATTGCACGGGTCCAGCTGAAGCTGTCGCCTCCTCGCAGGAGGGGCGGAACACGGACCCTGACCGCCCACATGCTCAGGATCCTGGCGGTGGTCTTTCCAGACCTGGATGGGCAGCTGAAGGCCAGAGAGCAGCAAGGAGGGGGTGAGTCAAAGACTGCACTGTGTACTCTGTCTAACATGCTATGTGCCCTCCTCGGGCCTGGTTAAACTGCCACAGTACAGCAGTCATGTTGTCCAGGAGCCATGTCCCTCTATTGTGCACTGCCCACTCCTCATCTGATACCCAGGTGTGGCCCTTACATGCAGGGAATTCTGTCACTTAGGACTGTGTCCTTGCAGTTTGCTTGACTCAAGGTGGGAGACAGCATCTGTTTCCCTGACTCTGTGGTGGGCATCATGGGTGGGTCCATTGCTTACACAATGCCTGTATTCTGACATGTATTCAGCGTGTTACTTTGATCTGTGGTCCAATTGCTGAGCTGATCCACCACATGTGGCTGGGGTATCTGGCACACACCCATGCTGCGGGTGGGAACAATGTTTGGGCCCCAGGAGTATGTATATGACGTGTGTCACACATACTTAGCCAGCTGCCTACAGTCCAGGGCTCATCCCTCATTCATGTGGGGCTGGACAGTCATGGCTACTCCAGGCCATACAATACACTCTGTACTCCCACTCCCGTGTATCAGCTGACACATTGTGCGCAGTGATTTGACCCCTCAGGTGTCTGCCTCTGTGTCAGTGTGCTGTGGATTAGTCGCCAGGACTGCTGTGGAGTTTCTTGGTAGGGGCTCAGCATGCCACTGGAGATGTGACCATAGGAGACGATACTTGTGTGACACATAGGTGTCTGATCAGCTGCCCATGCAGACTGGGGCATGTGAATGTGAAGTTCAGGCAGCTGTTCCCCATGCACAGCAGAGTGTGAGGGGCTCAGGTTCAGAGGGTAGTGTCACAGGTCTCCCATATGTCCAATAGGTATGACCTGGACAGATGAGGGTTAAGAGGATGTGTTGTGGGGGGATGTACATGTGCACTTGTGCAGCTCCAGGACTGGCATTCCCCATGACCTACTATTGTGACACAGTGCAGAGTGTTGTTGTCTGGCTGCAAAGTCATACATCACTGAGACAGTGATGTATGACTTTGCAGTCATGCCTCCGCCATGGCATGTGTCTACTGATTGGTGAGCCTGCAGGGGAGTGACATGTGCTACATGCACACCATAGTGGCGCTGGCTATCAGGACATGGGTGCATCATGGTGTCTGTCGCTGGTATGCATCACATGCATTTCCTATTTGACTCTGGGCATCCCTTTCATCCGGAAACCTGTACTGACTCAGTGGCAAGAGCTGTGATGTGTCCACACCGTCTCCTCTGCACTGTCCAACTACTGTGTACTTGGTGCATGTGTCAACACTGGGGTGTTGCAATCCAACAGACACCAGACAGATGGGTGCAAGGCCATGTGGGATGTGAGTGCCATGCTTGGCATCAGACTGACAATTGACTTCTCCTGTTCAATTAGGGCACTTTTAGCAATGTACAACTGATGATGCCAGGGCTTGCTCTGTGATGTGCTGTGCTCACAGTGGTGTGTGCGTTATGTGCAGGTGACTGATGTCTGTCTGTATCCCCATTGTTTGCAGATACATCCACGGCCACGGAAGGGGACAGCTCCACGGACCAGGAGGAGCCAGAGAGCCAGACTGGGTCAGCAGCCGAGGAGTGGTCGGAGGGACCCAGTGGCACGGAGGGCGAGGGGAGCCACACCGAGGAGTCCTCAGCAGCATCCACCTCAGCTGAGGACCAGAGCAACTCGGAGGATGACTCCCTTGTGGAGGCGGGTGTCAGCAGCCACCACACCCCAGCTAGTGTTGCTGTCCCCGCCACCACCAGCACCACCACCGCCCTCCCATCGGCTCCCATTCCCCAGGTCCGTGGAGGCTCCCATGTCCGGGAGCGTGTTTCCTTTGGGCCAGGCACCGCACCCCCTGCCCCTGTGTCCCCTGCTGCCCTGAGTGAGGAGTCTGTGTACCTCCTTCGCCAGCTCCATGTAGGGCAGACAGCCATGCTGAGTGTCCTCCATGCGCACACCGCGCTGTTGACTCAGCTGGTGTCGTTCATGGAGGGCATCTCATCGGGCATGTCTGACCTACAGAGGGGCAATAAGTCCATGGACTCCACCCTGACGGCAGCAGTGTCCCTCCTCAAACGGTCCCTCACCCCTCCTGCCTCTGCTCCATCCACACTCCCCAGCACCTTACCCGTCCCAAGCACACACACACCGGCACAGGCACACACCAGCACACACACATCCAGCACACTGACACACACGCCAATGACAAAACGCACACGCACGCACATTCAGGGGACTGAAGCCAGACTCACAGGGGATGGGGCCCTGGAACACACACACGCATCCACATGCACTGCGCAGTCCTCAGTTCCCTCTCCCTCCAAAGCACCCTCCCTTGCCTCACATGCAACCCCAAAGTCACAGCAGCTCTTCCTCTGTGACCTCGGCCTCTTCCCCACCGATGAAGCTGCTCCAGCATCCCGGGGGAAGAGGAAGCCCACCCACACGGAGCAGAGTGCCCCTCGCCCCCGGACACCCTCCCCCAGGCGCAGACGGACTGAGGCCCCCACCCGCAAGTCCCCCGGAGTGGTAAGACAAAGACCCCGCCACCGCCCTGCAGCTCAGGCACAAGGTCTCCGTCCTCCATCCCTCAGGCCCCCACTGCACAGGTGCCCCCACCACACCCTGCCCCAGGTTCCCCCACCCACAGATATACCATCCCCAAGAGGATCAGGCCTTCTCCCCCTGCCACTTGCTCTCCCAGCACCACACCCCCGCTGCGCTTGTCTGTGCCACTGATGTGGTGAGGGTGTCCTCCCCCTCTGTCCAACCCACCTTGCCTGTTCCCCATTCTCCTCCCCTGGAGGTAGGCACTGCAGTGGAGTCCACTACCGCCCTGTCTGACTTGGGCACTGCAGTGGCGGACCTGTCCACCCCATCTGCAGGGTCCACTGCAGTTGTGCCGGCACCCACGACATCTGAGTCATGCCCCCAGTTGTGCCGGCACACACCATGTCAGACACCTCCACTGCAGTTGTCAGTGGCTCTCCAGCACCCACCACCCCTTCCCTGACTCCCCCTGGTGAGCCCTGATCCTGTCCCTGCGGTGCCTGGCCTGCCCCCCGGTTGCCCCTCCTAGTGGATTGTCCCTGGTTTTGTGCAGGCATGCGTAGGGTGACATCTGCCAGTGTCACCCTGTTTGAACTTTGACAATGGACTGGCCATTGGCCTTTGCTCTATTTTTTCTGGACGTCGTTATCAAACAACACATATGCTGAATAAAGCAACTTTCTTTTCTCTAGTGCTCATGCTTCAGATGTACATGTTGTTGGTGCTGCTAACCATGCCCTTGCTGCAGTGATGGTGATATCTGGTCTCATGATCATGAAGTGTTACTGTGCAGGAACCCATGTGGTCCAGGGGGAATGTGTCCTATCATGTGGTGTATCCATGTCATCAATAGCAGCATCTGAGGGTGTCATGTGTTCAGTATTTGGCAATGGGTTTCCTACTTACATTGGCAATTTCATATCTGTGGCTTCCACCCCTGCACATCTGTTGTGCCTGCCATCGTTGCATTTGTCTACTTCCCTGACCGTGTTGCCATCTCCAGTGGACATGCAGGTTTGGGCATCAATGGGGAAGGACTCATCCGTGTAGTCAGTGCAACATTGCTATACAAGTGTGTTGGATCTGTGCTGCTGATGATTCCGTTGGCACATCCATGACCAGGCTGATGTGATGGGAGCCCTCATTTGGTGCTAATTGTTGATTGTGTGACCAAGTGCTCAGCTGACATGATGGGGCCCTACTGAGGCAACATATGGCACAGCTTTCCTCACACAGGAGTGGAGTCCCCTCATGGCAGTGTGTACACGTGTGACATTGCCTGCGCCCAAGGTGTGTGTTGTATGTGCATGTCTGTGTGTTCACTTCCATTCATCTGCGCATGCTGTGATCCCTAGTGTTGTACCTGTTTGTGATGCTTGCTGACTTGAGCTATGTTCCCCCAAAGTCTTCTCCCTGTGTTCTCTGTGATGTGGGTGCATGGCACATTACTGGTCATCAGGGTGTCACCCATAGGTGTGTTTTCGGTCAGGGCTGAGTTTGTGTGCAGACGCAGATGGTTCACAGTCAGGTTTCCCCTTGGCACTTGTTGTTTGCCCCCGTCATGTGATTTCCAGTTTGTGTTATCTTTCAGTGATTGTGACACGTTGTGTGTGTGACTGCTGGCACTCCTCAGGGTCCGGGCTGCAATGTTGGTTGTTGTCTATGTGTGTTCTTTGTGGGTGACCTTGGCTTCTTCATTGGTGTGTGACTGTGGCTGGGATCCCATTGGTCGGTGTGGTATTGCCGTCATGTCCATGTACAGCGTAGTGTGCCGTGTGTCAGACATTCAGGAGTCTTGTTGAGTGTCCATGTGTGATGTGTTTCTACACCTTGGTTCCCACCCACCACCCTGGAATAGTCATGGGTGCATGTGCAATGTCACCAGTGCATGTGTACTTCACTGCTGCACATTGTCAGAGGTCGAGGGGTGTGGTGTTGAGTGTGTGCAGATGAGAGTTGTTGCCCGGCTAGGCCCCTGCCTCCATGTTGGCCTTGGCTTACTGGCCTTGCTGATTGATTTGTGCTTGTGTAGGTGTGATGGTAGTTAGTTGCTCAGGACACCTGACTGTGGTTCACAGTGTGAACGACATTTAGCTTTGTCATCACAGTGGTATTTTTATTCAGCCCAAGGTCACCACATTGTGGGGGCCCTGGGGGTGGTGCTGTGGTGTGTCTGTGTCTTGCTGTGTCAGTTGTTGTTCCTACGTGCCTGTGTGACATGTGTGTTTTGTGCTCCCTCTCACCTGACAATGCCTGCTTGCCCACATAGGGGATTTGGATCCATGAGTTACCTTAGTGTGGCAGTGTATGCACATCTGTATGATTGGTATTCAGCTCTCCTCATGTGTTGTGTGGTTGCCTGGGGACACTGGCACCCCCACCCCTCACCTGCTGTGTATGATGACAGTGTTGGTCTGCCTGTTTGTGTTTGTGCATCTGCACCACTGCATTGGCATATCTTGGGTGTGCCATTGGCTGTATGTTGTTTGGTGTGTTTCCCCTGCTGTCCCTGGGACTCCTAGGTCATCGGTCAGCACAGTGATCATGGTTTGTGTGTCCCATTGCTGCCATGGTATGGTATCTGTTCACCTCACATCTGCTGTCTCCACAGGATATCTGCATTTGTGTGCCCATTGGTGCAAATATGTGGTTCTGCATTCTGATGGTCACTTCTGTCATTGTGTCATTGATGACTGTTGACGGTCTCAGCCCCCATGGGTGTTGTTTGTCTGCACATGGCCAAAGGAATGTTTCATTTGCACTGCAGTATTTGGCTCCCCCAATTTATGTTGCAATGGGACACATACACTACTTTGCCACAGATGAGTTTTTGGTTCTGTGACCAGGAATGATCCATGCAGTTTGGCAGTTGCAGCTCTTTCTTTGTCAACAATTACCTTTTGGTCACTGTGATGATGAGGGTGTAGACCCCATTGCCACAATGGTCAAAATGTGCTTCAGCTATGGACCCCACACTTGCCTTTTGGTCACTGTGATGATGGGGGTTTAGACCCCATTGCCACAATGGTCAAAATGTGCTTCAGCTATGGACCCCACACTTGCCTTTTGGTCACTGTGATGATGGGGGTTTAGGCCCCATTGCCACAATGGTCATGGGCTGCTTGCATTGTGGGTGCCACACACATATATGTGTGGCACATGTGCTAGGGGGTCACATTGTATGTTCAAAGTCATGTTCAGTGTTGTAGGCATTTGACACAGCCTACACACGCTTGTCATGGTGGTGGGGGGATGTCTTAATCTTGCATTCCCTAGGTTGTGGTGTGCTTGTTGTGTCATGCATTGTCCATCCTATGAGTGGGAGTGGTAGTAGTGGTAGGCATCCAGCCCCCGTGGGTGAGGGTGGTAGTAGTGGTGGGCATCCAGCCCCCTGGCTAAGGGTGGTAGTAGTGGTAGGCATCCTGCCCCCGTGGGTGAGGGTGGTAGTAGTGGTGGGCATCCTGCCCCCTGGCTAAGGGTGGTAGTAGTGGTGGGCATCCAGCCCCCCTGGCTAAGGGTGGTAGTAGTGGTAGGCATCCTGCCCCCCTGGGTGAGGGTGGTAGTAGTGGTGGGCATCCTGCCCCCCTGGGTGAGGGTGGTAGTAGTGGTAGGCATCCTGCCCCCGTGGGTGAGGGTGGTAGTAGTGGTGGGCATCCTGCCCCCGTGGGTGAGGGTGGTAGTAGTGGTGGGCATCCTGCCCCCTGGCTAAGGATGGTAGTAGTGGTGGGCATCCAGCCCCCTGGCTAAGGGTGGTAGTAGTGGTGGGCATCCTGCCCCCTGGCTAAGGGTGGTAGTAGTGGTGGGCATCCTGCCCCCCTGGCTAAGGGTGGTAGTAGTGGTGGGCATCCAGCCCCCCTGGCTAAGGGTGGTAGTAGTGGTAGGCATCCTGCCCCCTGGGTGAGGGTGGTAGTAGTGGTGGGCATCCAGCCCCCCTGGCTAAGGGTGGTAGTAGTGGTAGGCATCCTGCCCCCTGGGTGAGGGTGGTAGTAGTGGTAGGCATCCTGCCCCCCTGGGTGAGGGTGGTAGTAGTGGTGGGCATCCTGCCCCCTGTCTAAGGGTGGTAGTAGTGGTGGGCATCCAGCCCCCCTGGCTAAGGGTGGTAGTAGTGGTAGGCATCCTGCCCCCTGGGTGAGGGTGGTAGTAGTGGTAGGCATCCTGCCCCCTGGGTGAGGGTGGTAGTAGTGGTGGGCATCCTGCCCCCTGTCTAAGGGTGGTAGTAGTGGTGGGCATCCAGCCCCCTGGCTAAGGGTGGTAGTAGTGGTAGGCATCCTGCCCCCTGGGTGAGGGTGGTAGTAGTGGTAGGCATCCTGCCCCCCTGGGTGAGGGTGGTAGTAGTGGTGGGCATCCTGCCCCCTGTCTAAGGGTGGTAGTAGTGGTGGGCATCCAGCCCCCTGGCTAAGGGTGGTAGTAGTGGTAGGCATCCTGCCCCCCGTGGGTGAGGGTGGTAGTAGTGGTGGGCATCCTGCCCCCTGGCTAAGGGTGGTAGTAGTGGTGGGCATCCAGCCCCCTGGCTAAGGGTGGTAGTAGTGGTGGGCATCCTGCCCCCTGGCTAAGGGTGGTAGTAGTGGTGGGCATCCTGCCCCCTGGCTAAGGGTGGTAGTAGTGGTGGGCATCCAGCCCCCTGGCTAAGGGTGGTAGTAGTGGTAGGCATCCTGCCCCCTGGGTGAGGGTGGTAGTAGTGGTGGGCATCCAGCCCCCCTGGCTAAGGGTGGTAGTAGTGGTAGGCATCCTGCCCCCTGGGTGAGGGTGGTAGTAGTGGTAGGCATCCTGCCCCCCTGGGTGAGGGTGGTAGTAGTGGTGGGCATCCTGCCCCCCTGTCTAAGGGTGGTAGTAGTGGTGGGCATCCAGCCCCCCTGGCTAAGGGTGGTAGTAGTGGTAGGCATCCTGCCCCCTGGGTGAGGGTGGTAGTAGTGGTAGGCATCCTGCCCCCCTGGGTGAGGGTGGTAGTAGTGGTGGGCATCCTGCCCCCTGTCTAAGGGTGGTAGTAGTGGTGGGCATCCAGCCCCCCTGGCTAAGGGTGGTAGTAGTGGTAGGCATCCTGCCCCCTGGGTGAGGGTGGTAGTAGTGGTAGGCATCCTGCCCCCCTGGGTGAGGGTGGTAGTAGTGGTGGGCATCCTGCCCCCCTGTCTAAGGGTGGTAGTAGTGGTGGGCATCCAGCCCCCCTGGCTAAGGGTGGTAGTAGTGGTAGGCATCCTGCCCCCCGTGGGTGAGGGTGGTAGTAGTGCTGGGCATCCTGCCCCCTGGCTAAGGGTGGTAGTAGTGGTGGGCATCCAGCCCCCCTGGCTAAGGGTGGTAGTAGTGGTAGGCATCCTGCCCCCTGGGTGAGGGTGGTAGTAGTGGTGGTCATCCTGCCCCCCTGGGTGAGGGTGGTAGTAGTGGTAGGCATCCTGCCCCCCGTGGGTGAGGGTGGTAGTAGTGGTGGGCATCCAGCCCCCCTGGCTAAGGGTGGTAGTAGTGGTGGGCATCCTGCCCCCATGGCTAAGGGTGGTAGTAGTGGTGGGCATCCTGCCCCCTGGCTAAGGGTGGTAGTAGTGGTAGGCATCCTGCCCCCCTGGGTGAGGGTGGTAGTAGTGGTGGGCATCCTGCCCCCTGTCTAAGGGTGGTAGTAGTGGTGGGCATCCAGCCCCCCTGGCTAAGGGTGGTAGTAGTGGTAGGCATCCTGCCCCCTGGGTGAGGGTCGTAGTAGTGGTAGGCATCCTGCCCCCCTGGGTGAGGGTGGTAGTAGTGGTGGGCATCCTGCCCCCTGTCTAAGGGTGGTAGTAGTGGTGGGCATCCAGCCCCCCTGGCTAAGGGTGGTAGTAGTGGTAGGCATCCTGCCCCCGTGGGTGAGGGTGGTAGTAGTGGTGGGCATCCTGCCCCCTGGCTAAGGGTGGTAGTAGTGGTGGGCATCCAGCCCCCTGGCTAAGGGTGGTAGTAGTGGTAGGCATCCTGCCCCCTGGGTGAGGGTGGTAGTAGTGGTGGGCATCCTGCCCCCCTGGGTGAGGGTGGTAGTAGTGGTAGGCATCCTGCCCCCGTGGGTGAGGGTGGTAGTAGTGGTGGGCATCCTGCCCCCGTGGGTGAGGGTGGTAGTAGTGGTGGGCATCCTGCCCACCTGGCTAAGGGTGGTAGTAGTGGTGGGCATCCAGCCCCCTGGCTAAGGGTGGTAGTAGTGGTGGGCATCCTGCCCCCCTGGCTAAGGGTGGTAGTAGTGGTGGGCATCCTGACCCCCTGGCTAAGGGTGGTAGTAGTGGTGGGCATCCAGCCCCCCCTGGCTAAGGGTGGTAGTAGTGGTAGGCATAATGCCCCCCTGGGTGAGGGTGGTAGTAGTGGTAGGCATCCTGCCCCCCCTGGGTGAGGGTGGTAGTAGTGGTAGGCATCCTGCCCCCCGTGGGTGAGGGTGGTAGTAGTGGTGGGCATCCAGCCCCCCCTGGCTAAGGGTGGTAGTAGTGGTAGGCATCCTGCCCCCCTGGGTGAGGGTGGTAGTAGTGGTAGGCATCCAGCCCCCCGTGGGTGAGGGTGGTAGTAGTGGTGGGCATCCAGCCCCCCTGGCTAAGGGTGGTAGTAGTGGTAGGCATCCTGCCCCCCTGGGTGAGGGTGGTAGTAGTGGTAGGCATCCTGCCCCCCTGGGTGAGGGTGGTAGTAGTGGTGGGCATCCTGCCCCCTGTCTAAGGGTGGTAGTAGTGGTGGGCATCCAGCCCCCCTGGCTAAGGGTGGTAGTAGTGGTAGGCATCCTGCCCCCTGGGTGAGGGTGGTAGTAGTGGTAGGCATCCTGCCCCCCTGGGTGAGGGTGGTAGTAGTGGTGGGCATCCTGCCCCCTGGCTAAGGGTGGTAGTAGTGGTGGGCATCCAGCCCCCTGGCTAAGGGTGGTAGTAGTGGTAGGCATCCAGCCCCCCTGGGTTGGGGTGGTGGTGCGCATTCAGGCCCCTGTGTGCATATGTGGCATTGGTGATGGGCATCCCGCCCCTATGGTGCTGCTGTTGCTGGTGTAAGTATATTCAGATTCCCCGTGTATGTGTGTGATGTGTCGTGTACGTGTTGTATGTGTTTTGTGGTTGGTGTCTGGCTTACCTTCTGCGCCGTACGCGTCCGTGCCTGTTCCGGTAGTAGATGTAGAATATTGGTATGATCGGGACGAAGGGATTCATGGTTGGTTCGTGTCGTTCGTCCTTCTCGTTGCTTGGCGTCGTCCTCGTCGCTTCGCTTCGTCCTCGTCGCTTCGCGTCGTCCTCGTCGGTGCCGTGTTCGTCTCGTAGCCGTGGATTGTGTTGTGGCGCGAATCGGAGCTTATGTGCGCCTCTCCCGGATGCTTTGACGTGCCGTGCGTAGTGACGGGTTCGGCGCGTACGGGAAGCGCATCGTACTTGTCCGGCCGGACGGGGCTGCATTTTTCCTTCCGTGCGACTCGATTCGGCGTCTCCGCATTCGCCTCGGTCGGAGAACAGGACCTGGTTTGGGTGAGTACGGCTCGGCCGGAATTTTTGCTGTTGTGCGCATCGTACTTGCTCGTTCGGTGTGCTGTACGGATCGGTCGGGAAACAGGCTTTCGCATGGCTTTTTTCCCGGCCGAATAGTATTGGGTGCGCCTCCGACCGAGATCGGAATCGGCCCCACAGTATTGCAATTACATCAATTAATTCAATTATTTCCCACTTTAATTTCATTTTTAAAAATGTTGCTATTACTTGCCCGCACTATACCACTAGTAACAGCACAATATATTGCCTTTTTGTACACAAACAAGTCATAACACTTTAACGGACTTTCTGTAACTTATATTGTACAACTACTCAGCAAGCTACAACTTACATGGAAAAAACAGCTTATTATTAGTCACATAGGTGAAACCTAATGCATTTACCAGTGCTTGTTTGTTTTGCTTACAGCACTCCATGGGAGAACATGTGTTTTCTTTCTCTCCACCTCCGGATTGAGTTCTGCTTCTCTTTCAAATCCATGGCCTCGTCCGCTCTGTGTTTTTGTCATCCCTCGTCTTTCTGTTGCTTCTCATCCCTTCCCTTGCCACTGGTTACTTTTAATCACTGCCGACAGCAAAGTTAACTTTCTACCCCTGCCACTCTGCTGGTCTCCTGTCCCTCCTCATCCTGTTTTTTAGGAGTTCTTGGCAGCTGCGACTTCCTACCAGGTCACTCCTTTTCTTAAGTGTGCTTTCATTCACTTTTTAAATATGTACCGCTCCATGGTGCAAGTCTGCCAACCTTGAATGGAAAATTAAAAAATAAATTGCTGCTGCATGCGTTGTGACACATGCACACACATACATCATCACGTTGGGGCTGCCATAGCGTCATGATGCATAAATGCACGTGTGGTGATTTGGGCGCACACATCATAGCACTAGGGGGCATATTTACAAGCCCCTTGCGCCACTTTTGCGCCGCCGTTGCGTCACGCATGTGACGCAGCGGCAACGCAAACCATGCGCCGCGTTGCGCTATATTTACAACGTGACGCATCTAGGGAGATGCGTCACGTAGTAAACCCCTGCGCCACATGAAACCTGCGTCAGGTTTCATGTGGGCGGACCGGCGCAGGGGGGGGGGCGTTCCGGCGCAGGAACGCCTCGGAAAAGTGACGCAGTGAAATCTACAAGATTTCACGCAGTCACTTTTCCGATGCTGGTGCGTTAAATCCTTACGCCTGCTTCAAGCAGGCGTAAGGATTGACGCACCATGTTAGGGATAGGGAAGGTTGGAACAGTGCTGGAGTTGCGTCGCGCTTGCGACACAACTTCAGCATTGCGCCAACCTTCCGCCCGGCAGATGCGTCACGCATCTGCTTATCCTTGCGCCACGATGCGCCGCATTGTAAATGTGGCGCATCGGACGTGGCGCAAGGGTAAACTTGCGTGACGCATTTTCCCTGGCGCATCCCTGCTGATATGCAGGGATGCGCCAGAGAACGTAAATATGCCCCTGGGTTTTTGCCACTGCTGTTCAGCATGCGAAATAACCATTTCTTTCTTTTTGTTGCTGATGAACAGCAAAAGAGGAGACCTATTGCTTTGCTTGTATTTGTTGTTTTTATTTTTTTATTCTGATGCTTGTGGGCCTGTAGTTGTACAGAAAAAGGAAAAATACAAGTTTCAGATGCGTTTGTGCGCTAATCAAAAATTATGGAAAAAGTTCAAACTCCTACAAAGTAGCTTACATTGTGTGAATTTCAAAAACAATTACCGTTAATGCATGAGTTCAAATAGATTTGTTTTTGAGCAACTGTTTACAGACTTTATATGAAAGATGTTTCTTTCACTGGGGATATGCAATTAATATTGTTATGTGAATTCAATTATATTCATAAACGTGGCTTGCAGATGCTAGTCGATTTTTGCATTGGGTTTCCAAGTCAAGCTATTAAGGTACTGAAATGCCTATTGCCTCTTTTCTGGGAATGACTGTTCCCGCTCTGTCCTCCCTAACTCTGCAACCTGAAACATGCAGGCAGTTGTCTCCTGTTTGCAGCCCTCCCAAAGTACCTGTTGATATGCAAATTGAGAGCCTCGCCCTGGCCTCCCGTTGTCATGACTATGGCCGAGGAGAGGTGTGAATGCCTCTACCCCAGGTTCAGCATAACAAAGGGCCGAGAGCTTGACTCCCCCAGCAGTGAGCGCCTTCCCGGGGAAACACCTGCAGCAGGCTGAAGTTGAGGGAAGGGATCCAGGGGCTGGTGTGTTGTGTCACACGAACTGTCTGCACACGAGTTTAGCATATAAAACACTGGCTTTTACCTAAACGTAATAGCCTTGAATTAAGTACGGCATACACGTTTACAACATGCTTTTCTGAGAAAGTTAGTTTTTCACAGAACTATAACTCTCAAATGTCCAAGTAAAGCAACTTGTGATGGCTGTTTTCAGTTTAGTTGCAAAACACAATTCTCAAATTTTAGTGCTCTTTCTCCACATGCAAAATGCTTTGATGTTGCAAGCTGCTCTAATTTTACACTATCTCTTTAAGTTTTAAAATGTTTAGTAATGTAATGACGGACGCAATGACAACAGCAATCTGAACTTAATAAACCTAAATCAGAGTGCTACAAGAAAGGTGAGTGTTCACAAGCGTAGCGTAATTAAAGATTTATCACAAAAAACGATTTATTTTGCAATTCTATATGTCTTTAGATAGTTTATATACAAATGAGCATTCATAGCTGAAAGTATAGCTGGTGAAGAATGAATTATGAATTTTCTTAGGAGAATTTAAAGTAACAGTTTTGCACTTGACACTTCAGTTTTAACAGTGTCTTCTGCGCTAAATAAAAACATCTGAGGAAGTCGCTTAATCTCCGTTCTTGACTGTCTCTATATTCTGCAAGTTCCTATCATATCCTTGTTTCTGTAATTCTCGCTACTGGTCCTGCACGCATTTTTCCGTGTACAGCACCTCGTGTTTGGGAAGCTCCTTCTAAACAAAATTCTTCCCTGTACATTGCCCCGCAGTTCCTGGAAATTATAGGTCTGCTCTATGTACCGCAGACTTTAATTTTGCTGATGTTTTGCAATCAGCCAGTGGAGATAGACACATGTGGAGTCAGACAGAGGGGAAGACAGACAGCGAGAGACAGAGTAAGGTAGACATGGGAAGATATGGAAATGGACAGATGCGGGAAGACAGAAATACACAGACAAAAAGAGAGATGAATATAGGATGCTTGGACTCGAGTAGACATGGGAAAAAAATGATGATAAAAAAAATCAGATAGGCACAAAGACACAGACTTGAGTACTCAGTACCACAGGGATTGGACAGGAAGACACAGAATGAAGACTAAGGGAGGTCGAGTTATGACGCAGTGACATGGGGAGATATAGACACAGAAGGCAAAAATGGTACAGTAAAAGCAGGAAAGCACACTGAAATGGGCATTCATTGCCAATAAGACAGGCTCACATTGACTCTGATATAGGGAGACACAAATATTGGCACAGAAAGAAATGAGCACTAACACAGGGACACTGTATCAGTGAGAAATAAACTATGAGATATGGCCTTAGGACAGAGCAATGGAAGAGGAGATTTAACGAGGTCAGAAAAAAGATAGAGGTACGCGTTAAAACTTTCCTGGAGTTAATTGAAGAAGTTACAGCACCAAATGAGGAATGCAAGAGGAAGGCTGTCACCCTGGTAAGCCTGACCATCAACTGCCACCCACAATGTCCTACCATCTAATCTCACCCACACATCTGACTTGCACAGACTCCAGAACAAACCATACATTCCAGACTCTCTGCCATCATGTACCATTCCACTGCCTGCTCTACCACAGGAGATACCAGTGGTGGCTCCTCCGCTAAGGCAGAGGAGCGTCGCCCCACTGCTCTGCAGCAGTAAAAGAAAGGAAAAAAATAAAATGATAACGTAATGTTATCATTTTATTTTGTACTCCTGCTGCGGCAGCTTTGCGTGAGGGGGCGGGGCTGCAAGGCAGGTGTGGTGTGGTAGAACCCTCCTAAGTGTGCAATGTCTGTTTGGCCGGCCCTCTCGGGCCGCCCAAAACAGTCATGCACACTTTCCCTGTTCTCCATGCAGGCTGCATTACAGCACAAGTGTGGCGGTGATGTGCTGGACAGACTTCAGTATGCAGAGCACAGACATGTCCATGTGGACATATACTGCTGGTGTTTGTAGTGTTGTGGACAGTCGACGCAACCATGTTACCTCAGGCAGTGGGGAAGACCTCGGTCACGTAGCTATGTCGTCCCCCCTGTAACCGTAAGCAGAGTGGGCTGGGCCGGCGTATGCAAGTCCAGCGTAGGAGTGTGAATAAATAGGCCGGTGCTCTGGGCATGGTTCACTTCCGGGATGGCCAACGCGTCTGCCAGGGCGGCACCCCTCACCCTGCCACAAGTCCGCCGCCATGACCGCCAGCCTCCTCAGCCGATCGCTGGCTCCTGCGACACAGGCCCCCAGCGCACCCAGCGGCACAGCACTGTGGAGTTATGTGTGTGCTGACTACTGTCTGCGGCCTACACTGCGGTCAGCAGGTCCCCCAATTCAAATTGAGTCTTGATTTATATCACTGAGGAGTCGTTGGACAGGATTAGCGGTTAGCCACAGAAATATACATGGAATTGGGGTCCTTGGTGGGGCCATTTCAAAATAATTAGCCCAAGTCGAATGCAGTCCATTTCAGTTTGGAAAAACAACATAAGTTGTGGCCCGTACATGGAATAGCCCAGGAGTAATATTGTATTTTTCCTTGTTGAAGCTTCAACTGGTTAAAGGTTGTGATATGTACCTAATGTGAAGATGTATGTGCATATGATTGTTATGGAAAGTTAGAAAATGCAATAAACAGAAATAAAAATATTGAGCATCTGGAGACTGCTTGCTTGTCATGGCATTCATACCCTTCGTAGAATCATGACAAAAGCTCTCTACTTCAAATGTTGAATTCACTTTCACTGTGGTGCTTTTAGTGGCACATGCCTACAGAAAATATGAGGAAAATGTTAGGACTTTTCTGCCCATATATGTTAATTTGGCCTTTGAGTAGGAATAATTTTGTACACTTTATTAAGTCAGGATTTATTCAATTATTTGTTTGCAAATTTCTTAGTTAGATGGGTGATTGTACTGTTATTCTGGATGATAGTTGGCAAACAAAATGGTAAAGTTGGAAGGAAGTTCAGGGAAGTCAGTGGGTAAAGTGTGTTACTTGACCCAAAGGTATGGGAGCGGTTTGCATGAGCTCCAGTTGCTTTACAGAGGGACACATTCATTTTTTGCTAGGCATGGGGAGATTCAGTGATTTGCCCAGAATCACAGGATGTTGAGCATCCCTACCGAGACTCAAACCTGGTTCCCTAGCGTCGAGTTCGACCGCTCTAGCCGTAAGGCCACATCCTCTCCATTCTGAAGCTTTGCTGTTGTTATGGTTCTGCCACTCAGGATTAAGATCTCAGCCACGTGAATGATTGATGCTCTGGTTTAGATGCTTCATGAAGATTACAAAGTTCCCTTTTGCCTTCAAGAACCAGTTGAGAGTGTTGACAGTCCATGAAACAGTATACAGATAGACCTTGTCCTGATTCTTTGTCACCTGAATTGCTGTTTGCAAACAGTGTGTCTTAATTAATCTGAGAATTCTTTTTGAATTTCGTGAGGTGCAGTTTATACACATATCCTGGACCTTTGCTCCAGAAGGCCTCTGGCATGATGCAAAGCATTTCAAATGTAGGCTTCGCCTGTATTAGGAGCTAGGATCTAGTTGAGTGTTTTTTAAATCACATTTAATGTGATCATTTTCTTTCAGTTGAATTTCAGTCCTGTCTGTTTTTTGCTTTTGTTACGGTATAATAATAACTTTTTGGGGGAGAGATGTCCATTAATACTGCATTGTGTTATACCTTGACTAGTAATCTGGTGAGTTGCCCTTGGTGAGCCAGTTAAAGGAATTTTAGGAGTTTGCAATACAGCAATTACAAAAATTATGTTGTTTGGTCACTGATCACTCTGATTATCTGGGAGAACAGGTCAAAGTTAAATATCACCTCCAGATTTCTGCTGTCTTGCACGTAGGCTGACATAGTTCCAGGGACTGAGGACATGTGAATGGGGGATTTTTGTCTATGCACCTGTGCCAGAAGAATCTCCATTTTCATTCCACTGCAGAATAAGTAGCCATACTTGACGCAGTCATGGATACGGTTCTGACAATTTATGATATTGGTTTGCCTTCCTGCCAACCCTAGCCTAAATGGGTCTATCTATGTTGATTAATAGCGCCATTGAAGAGGACATCTGTGGTGCAGTACCTGACAATCTCAGATTGGCTCATGTTATGTATCAGATTATCATACCTTAAATGGAAGTGAAGAGGAACAGCCAATCCTAGGCAGTACTTGAAATTTCCATCCATCCTTTAAATCATTTCAGGAAGATGCCATGCTCTATGAAGTTGTATGCTGTGAAAAGTTCAATCTAAATCTGAGATACTTGGTGATTTTTGTCTAAACACATGCAGAGATCTTCCTTCACATTTTCTTTTTCTGTATAAATTCTTCTCATAGTCCTGCATGCTAAATGATAGCTGCAAAGTATGTAAAGATGTTAAAAAAGGCTGCCATTAAGGGCACTTAACAAAGTTTCAAAAACATAAATAATGAGTGAAATTTCCACTAAATGTAGCTGGTGAGTGAATATATCTGCAAAAAATGAAATGTGCACAGAAGATTTTATGCGAAAATTCTCCCATTAAAACACATTTTTTAAAGAAAACTTCTCAGCAACAACATATTCAGGGAGTAATATGCACTGCAGATTGGGCAAAGTCTGAATTTTCCCAACTTTGCACACATTTAAGGATAAAATTAAAATCTTTGCCCACTCCTAGAAGTAGGTTTTGTTGTCCAACAAATATGTAAGGTTACTTCTTGCCTTTTCTTCCAAGGATTTCACTTGGATAAGGAAGATTTGAAACTGGTTTCTGTTTGCATCTCAGGATTGTCCATGCATTTCGGTATTTAGACAGATTATCAGAAACAGAGATATCGTGGACCAAAATATCATGCCAAGAATCTTGAGGACACAAATATCGCAAGGTAGGTTTCTATAGATAAGCAAAGTTTTACTATATATAACTCCACGTATATGTACCTTGACGATGTATACATCGTCAAGGTATGTAGATGTGAAGTTAAGAATAGTAAACCTTTACTTACCTATTTGCACTTACCTTCTCGATATTTTGGTCCTTGATGTTTTTGACATGATATTATGTCCACACAATATTTCTGTTTCCGATATTCTGTCAGTGATCCATAATGTCTATGTTGAATGCAGCCGGAAATTAGACACCCCTGTAATCACTAGGTCCAGGCAGGGCTATACATTTAAGTGGGACCATTTGATCTTATCTTCCAGGTTCCTCATATGTTTCAGGTGTATGAATTTGAAGTTAGACAGAGAGGCTGCCTTGGACAGAAGGTAAGTAAGTTTTTTTCCCATATTTATATTACTTCTTCAAAAAGTGAAAATAAGTACCTGCTCACATGAGGAATTTATCAAAGCCTTTGGATTATATTATTTCCGAGAAGATGTATTGCTTCATTGACAAAGTTGATATAGGAAGCCATTTCTCATCTTCAGAGCTACTGAGTATCCTCTCAAGGTATTCCACATTATGTCTTATCAGTGTTGTCATAGCATAGCCCACATTGCGGCTTCAATTTTTAATCTTACCCCTTTCAATTACCAATCTCAGTATTGTACCATATATAAGACAATGTGTTCTCATTTATTGGTCATTTTTTTCTGGAATGTAGCATCTCTCTCCAGTGCCATGATTATATTGCAGTGTAGGTGTTCTAGGAATTTCTAGGCTTCTTTTCTCTCTCTTCACTGTCTATGTTCTGTATTTGAAGGCATTTTTTGCTTTTTTAACTTCTCTGAACAGGGAAGACAAACAGAGAACTTCACGTTTTCTCAGAAGCACCAACCATGTGTCATATTTAAGTGATGGCAATTCATTATTATTATGACCATATTGATTGTTATTTCAAGCTGTATTTTCAAATATTGTCTGTAAATACCTAGTCCACAGATTGAATAGCTTTATGATTGGGTCTTTGATTATTTTTTGAAACCTTATTGTTCAAAGTTATCTAGAGGAAAATCTCCTGATTTTCTCTAAACCAATCATTAGAATGTTTTAGATATTATTTGCAGCTCAAGGACATAACCCAGGAAGGAGTTTATATATCCATGAAAATTATGTGTCACTGCTAAGATGAAAGAGGTGTTTGGTATACCTACATGTCTCACTAAAACCGTTGAATGAGTTGAAGCTTGTCAACCAGACCTTGGTGCATTGTCACACAATGTAGTGCACTAATATCACCCCCTGTTCATCCCCTTTCCTGTTGTTTAGGGAGAAATTTCTTTCAAAACAAAATTGTCTTTCTCCTAATCACTGAATACTTGCTCTTGCATCATTAGCAACTATGCTAGCATTGTAGATATGACACTCAATCTCAGTATTTGTCCAGATTTGAATACTGCGCAATCAAGCACATTGCAGCAGTCAGGTAAAATAATTCACAGTCGGATACTGGTGTTTTTTTAATCTCATGAACATTTCTGTTATAATGGAACCCACGTGTCAGATGTAACTATTTACATTTGTACTCAGGATTTGTGGCTTCTGGTGAAATTGAACTAATTATTATATGGACTGAAAGCAATTGGTGGACTGCCTAATAAATGAAGTGTTTCTTGAGTACCTTTGTAAAGTTTTGCTATCAGGGTAGCATAATCAGTCAGTCAGTCAGTAATAACTTTATTTCGGCACTAGGCCATAAAAGTGCACATAGTTTAAAACATATATACAATTTATGGTTTCAAAATGTAAAAAAAAACATCCTCGTTCTACGAGTATCCAGTTAACGCCAAAGGTCACATATAATTTCATAGTGCAGAAACATAGAACACATTCCAGCATAAAATACGTTAAAAGTTACATATGAACAATCCGTTATTATAAAAACTGTGGGCTATAATTTGCATTAAAAAACAATATCAGACTGCCATATTTAATACTAAACATTTGGGTCCCTCAGTGCGATTATTTTTGAGCAGCTCGCCTGGTGTGCCACATACTATTTAAAAAACGGGATACAGCAAATACAGTTGGTGGACGAGTGTCATACTTTAAAACTCTGTATGCCTCAGTGCAGGGCACGAAACCCAAATTTTTACAGAGTTGGATTAACCAGCGCTTGCGCTGCGTCCGATAGACAGGACAGAAAAATAGGACGTGCATTTCAGATTCCTCCTTATGATTGCATACAGGGCATTCCCTCTTTTGTTCCTTTACCCATTTACTTGTATATGCTAGTAGAGGGAGAGTCCGTAGTCTAAATTGGATATACAATTTCCTGGCCAATGGGGGCTGAATAAAGTCCAGGAAATGTTCCTTGCTGTAGACATCTTTTACTAGCAGGAACTCTACTGTTAAATGGCCATGTGTGGAACTTTCTTGTAGTGACGTTAATTTTACTGATCTGTAGTGTCTAACAAGTTCCGACCTTGAGGTCATAACGCATGACGTTGCAGGAGATCTCCACAGATCTGGTTTACTTAATTTCATTGCTAGATCCTTTATGTGGCAGAGCCATGGGATTTTCTGAGTGGGGCAGTGGGACAATAGCTCACTTAACTCATCCCTATAATCAGACAACTCGGGGGTCACCCATATCCGCCGCCAGAACGTAAGTGGTCTCAGTGCTATCTCTTCGTCAAGTGGCCTAATGCCCATATCCATGCGAAGGGGGATGAGGGGAGTACTGCGTGGTAAACCTGTCAGCTGCCTGATAAAATTATTCTCCAGCTTCAGTAAATTGGTGGCAGAGCAATAACCCCACAGCTCCACCCCGTATAATGCGGCCCCCCTTGCTTGAGCAGTGTAAATTTCTACCGCAGGAGCAGTGGGTTTAGGGCAGAGGTTCTATGTAACTTCAATATGCCTCCCACTGTCTGCGTTAGCCTGAGCCTTGCTTTGGACAACTGTGGCTCCCAATTAAAATGCTCAGTTAAGGTGACACCCAGATAATCAAATGTCTGCACTCTTTCCAGGGGAGTGCCATATAGTCTAGGGCTTCGTTGTTTCAATTTGGGTGGATTAAAGACCATAAACTTGGTCTTTGCTAAGTTTATCTCCAACCCTCTTAGCTTGCAGAAATCAGCGAAACCATCTAATGTCCGCTGGATACCCATTGGTGTTTTTGAGAGTAACAGGGTATCGTCAGCGAACATCAGTGCGGGGATCTTCCCCGAAGCTAGCTTAGGGGCATCAGTATCCTTAATATTTTTAAAATAATCAATAAGCCCATTGATAAAAAGACAGAATAAAGTAGGGGCGAGGACACATCCCTGCCGGACTCCATTAAGGACAGGGAAACGGGAGGAGAGCTCTCCAAATTTTCCACATCGAACCTGCGCAAAATTGTCTGTATGGAGCTTCTCTATGATTTCAAGGAGCTGTACGGGAATCCCACTGTCTCTCAAGACCCTCCAAAGCTTCGCCCTAGAAACCATATCGAAAGCCGACTTCAGATCAACAAAAATTAAGTAGAGGCTGCCACCCTCTACAGTAACCGTTTTCCAGAAAAGTAGCTGTAGTCTGAATATCTGGTCTACGGTTGCATAATCAGTAATCACAGAACAACCCATTAGTCCACTATTTTTGATCAGGGACTTGCCTCAGGTTTAACTTGGCCTACAGAACATAATATTTTAGCCAATAGTTACAGGCTATTTTCCATGGAAGAAGGAAGGTTCTGTTTAGTGTTGCCTATACCAGTGTTCATGGTGTATTAGGGGCATATATAAGTTAATTGGAGGAGCTAGTTCAGACTTCTATGGTTATTGCCCAAACTGTTGTTCATTGAAGACTTTGCAACATTTTAATTCAGTAGGTTCATACCATTTTTATCTTCTCACAAGGCCTGATTGGTCAGGAGTTAAAATAAAAGTGATCATACCTTCTCAAAAGTCATTCTGTGTTGGCAGTGTCTTCCACATTGTTTCAGTAATTGCAGTAGCTACCTGCTACAGAGATAATACCACAGCAATATGAGTAATCAAGCTTGGGGTTGCATGAACAAGAAATATCCTATGACATACTTAACTGAATATTATCACTGATAAGGACTAGTCCTCCGATAAAACAACACAGGTGACTGATTATGATATGTGCAAGCACGGTGATGCAGTAAGTAGTAATGCACCCTTTCATACCTGGCAAAAAAGATCAAGAATGTTGAAGGGCATCAGAAGACATGTCTCAATAAAATCGACTGATTGGTATCTTATCATAATTTGCCATACAGCATCTCCACTTCAGAAAATTACTTGAAGCAACAACTCATTGTAATGTAACTAGTTACATCACATATCAGAGGATTAGCTCCATCCATATCTGCTATAAATGCCACCCCTTTCCGTTACCAGTTTGCCTATCTTGGTCAGTTTCCTCATCTATTTCCAACTATTGCTTGACCTGCAACTTCCCACCCTGAAGCCCCATCCATCCCTTCTTCCCTGTTATAATTCATTTTCATATGTTGATCCCCCTACTCTACCCCTTCTGATACCCTGTATTCCACTCTATTGTATACTGCTCGGCTGACTTGTAACTATGTTTGCGCTACAATCCACATACAAACATATAAACCTCTGTTCTAACTCAACACAATAGGAAAGGTTGAGATGTGAGTTCCTGTCCTTCTGCAAGGATATGGCCACTTCACCCTATAAGCTTGTCAGGCCCTAGCTACCGGTTAAACACTGACTGCTCCATGAAGGGCAACCTGGATACAGATCGGCCCCTTTTTCTGACTACACTTCCCATCATGCTCCATCGTGAGCCACGCCCCACGTGATCCAGACGCTACGTGGGATACCGGATATAACGACAGCAAGAAGACCAGGCGCTGCCGATTATTCTTTACTGATGGCTGTCCGTGTTACGCTCTGGATTACAGGAGGTTCGGCCGTGTGAGAGCCTTGCTTCTTTTGGGGTGCCGTGAGTACTTCTCTGGTGGTCCGTGCTCTTGCTTCCTTGTTAGCACGCCGCGCTCGTTCCTCTGTTGGCAAGACCGCTTCACCGCGTCTCTTGCAGAGGAACGTTATAGCGCCCCGTGTTCTCTTCTTTTCCTTTCCCACGCTCCTCTGTTGGAAGATACAGAGCGTTTCTCTGTTTCGTTGCAGAGGAGGGTAGGTGGGTTTCCTTGGGCGTTATTTATTACGCAATCTCCAGGTTGGAGAGACTCTTTAATTTGATGAACTGTATCCTCAGTGCTAAGACAGTTCCACGTACTTACTAAATGGGGAGCTGCTGACATTTACTCCTCATTTCCTTTTGTTCATGGTTTATTGTACTTCATATTGTTGACTCCAATAAGATACCTTCCTCTGCAAAGAAACTCTTCTGTAACGGGTATCTGCTGAGTTTTTGCTGTGTTTTCCGCTGAATAGTAAAGACTGTGGATATCGCATAACATTTGTTTGGTGCCTCGTTTCCAGCTATGTACAAGAGATGATTGTACCTCTGCTGCTCCTTGAACTATTATTTGATCATTCAATATATATATATATTTCATTTTCCTTTCCTAGGAGAGAGGAGGTCTTATGAGGGTGTGCAGGAAAGCTACAGTATTGCATATTATACAGCTCCACATGTACCCTTGGGTAGGTGAAGGGAAAGCTCCTTTCTTATGTACTGTAGGGGGAACTGTTAACGTATGCATGACATATTTATATGGTGTGTTCTCTCTTCCTAATAGTTCCATGGTGGAGATGTGCAATCACCCTTTCCTCTCTTCTGGTATCTCTCCTTCACGTTCTTTTTCTTTTCAGGTATTGTGCTTAGCCATTGCAGCTGCTCATGTACATGCCTCATTTGTTTAGGTTGTTTTGAGTTGACAGCAGGGACTAATAGTGTGTTCATTGTCTCCTCTCTAGATCTCCCTCCATGCTGTCCCTATCCTTTCCTTCCCCCGCTTGACTATCCCACCAGTCCGAGTTATATTTATTTCCGGACTTGGGGCAGTCGAGAGGTGGACCCCTTTGAGCATCAGCACAACCCCGAGGATATTGGAAGGTGGAACCTGACAGAATAATCGGCCCACGAATTGTTTTCCCCCTGGTTGTGCTGGTGTCAGAGATCGCCACCCTAGACGACGTTATGGCAGCCTTGGCTCTGGTACAGGTCGAGCTAGCTGCCTCACGTAGTGAGACAGCTGCTCTCCAGGCCAGAGTAGAAAGGATGCAAAGGAATCCATTTGATATAGGGGGATCGTCACACCCTGCACCTCTTCCGGTAGTGGTAGAAATGCCTACGCAAATACCGTTAGCTCCTCCCGAACGGTTTCATGGGGACAACAAAAAAGTACAGGTGTTTATGACCCAAGCTCTTCTTCATTTTCACTGTAAGCCTAAGATGTTTGCTACCAACCAGGCTAGAGTAGCCTTTGTGATCTCATATCTGGCAGGGGAGGCAGCGCAGTGGGCTGTCCCCATAGTAAGACGAGACGACCATTTGCTTTATGATTGGGATGCATTTAAAGCGGAATTTGAGAAAACATTTGATCGCAGAGCAGAGACATTCTCAGCTGACAGAGACCTGTTAGAACTTCGACAAGGAAGTACGGATCTGATCACTTACCTGAATGACTTTCGACGACTAGTAGCAGAGACAGATTGGCCTGAGTCTAAACAAGCCGCCGTCTTTTATCAGGGGCTCAGGGATGAACTGAAAGATGTACTAGCCCAGATAGACCCTCAACCACAAACATGTGCCGCCCTTATTGAGCTGACTTTACGGCTGGACCATCGACTAAAAGAGCGGAAAGGGGACCACAAGCGGAAAGACAGGTACACCCCGCAGTACGAGAGGGCTCACCCCATAGAACCTGGTGTAACGAAGCCAGAACCAATGGAGATTGGGGCGGTCAGAGCGTCATTGACTCTCAGCGAAAGGGACCATAGACGAAAACAAGGCCTGTGCCTTTATTGTGGCAAAAAAGGCCATTACCTCCGTGACTGCCCTGTCAAACCTAAGTACGGGCGTAGTAGACCAGGACAAGTAACCGCAGTGGCTGCAGGAAAAGAAGCGGAAAACTTCAGAGCTTGAAGGCACAAGAAGGGGAGCCATCAAGCGGATACATGATCCCTTCAGTGAATGGTTCTGCTTTTCTGGAATCGGAACATTTCTTCATTATACTGAATATCAGAATCAACCAGGAGTGCAAACAAATAAGGGCCATGGTGGACTCCGGAGCCACAGGGTGCTTCATGGACCGAAAGGAAGCACAGAGGCTAGAGATACCGCTCATCCACAAACTAACCCCTGAACGGGTATATGCCGTGGACGGCAAGGAGTTGGAGTCAGGCCCCATCAGCTACGTTACAGAAGAACACAAACTCATCTATGAGGGGTACCACCATGAATGGCTATCGTTCAATGTCATTCAAGCCCCTCAATACGGAGTGATATTGGGCCTTCCCTGGTTGCGAAAACATGAGCCCACCATAGACTGGACTAACAAAACGCTGACCCTACGGTCTACTTACTGCCAGAACCAATGCAACCAGCTACACACAAGACCATCCCAAGCATTGGCCACTCGACATCAGATCGCCACAGCGGCAGAAAAGAACGTAACTTTGCCTGAGTGCTACGGGAGATATGCCGAGGTGTTCAGCGATACCAAGGCGGAAGAGCTTCCCCACATAGGGACTATGATTGCCGGATTGATCTGGTTTTGGGAGCTGTGATACCGTGCGGTAGAATTTATGCTCTTACCGCACCCGAAAATCTACACCTCCGGAAATATTTGGACAAGCATCTCGCTTTGGGATTCATTCGCCCCTCCAGATCACCTGCTGCATCTCCCCTCTTTTTTATACCCAAGGCCAACGGAGAATTGAGGTGTTGTATAGATTACAGAGCGTTGAACGCAATCACAGTCAAGAATTAGTATCCGCTGCCTTTGATTCCTGTCCTCTTAGAACAAGTCAAAACAGCGCGAATATACACCAAATTGGACCTCAGAGGGGCATATCACCTGGTCCGAATGCGAGATGGCGATGAATGGAAGACGGCCTTTAAGACGCGGTATGGGTTATTCGAGTACTTGGTCATGACGTTTGGGCTGTGTAACGCCCCCGCCGCTTTTCAATTCTTCCTCAATGATGTTCTGAGAGAATTCCTGGACCGCTTCGTTGTGGTGTATATAGACGACATCTTCATCTATTCCTCCAACGAAGAAGAACATGTGGTCCATGTTTAACAACTTAGCGCCAACGCAGGCACCCTTGCACCAGAGTGCAAGGGTGTCTGTGTGCAGGGGAGGATTGTTTATGTGTAGGAAGGTGTCCCTTCCTGCACATAAACAATCCTAAAATGCCATTTTGTAACGTTCCTGTGTGCTGCTTCATGCAGCACACATAAAAGTTACAAAATGGCATTTTTAAAATGGTTTGCTTATGTACAGGAAGGGACACCTTCCTGTACATAAACAAACCATGGCATTTTGCTTTTTCCATGTGTGCTGCACAAGGCAGCACACATGGAAAAAGCAAAACGAAGAGAAATAATGCATTTCTCCTCGTTTCGCCACCTTAAGACCAGGGTTTTCCTGGTCTTAATGTTGGTGCTGCCTCCTATGTACGCCACCCTTGTACATAGGGGGCAGCGTCAAATACAATGGGTGTTGCGGTGGAACGCCCAGCACAACACCCACTGCACGCCCCTTTCACGCTAACCATAGCGTGAAAGGGTGCCTTATGTACAAGGCAGTGTTAAGCCACGTTAAGTGACTTAACGCTGCCTTGTACATAAGGCAAGGCCCCTATCGCCACGGGAACGTCACAAAAAGTGATGTTTCTCTGGCGATAAGGGCTTGTACATATTCCCCTGGGTTTAATCCATCATTCTTTTGCTCACCACACCACCACAGTTTGGACCCAGCCATATGCAAATCAGTCTTGACCCTGTTCCTTATGGGAACAGTCCAGCCCGAACTGCCAAGCCAGGTCCTCCCTGGACCGGAAACAAGTATCCTGGGACCGGTTTCAGGGCATCACCCTTCATCAGCCAAGCTAGCTTGAATCCAGTGGTGTAGTGAGCACGGGACCCACGTCTGGGCATACCCTTCCCACTTAGGGCAACATATGCAAAAGAAACAATTGATGGACGGAATGCTGGACAATGAAAACATTCACCCCCAGTGTAATGAATGTGCTTTTCACAAAAAGGACACACCCAAACCCTGCACTCCCACCTGGGAGGCAAATTTACCACTGCACCTTTAAATAATGCACTTTGAACAGCACCCCCTAAGGTGAGGAAAAATCGCAGCTCCCCCTTAGGTGAGGAAAAGTCGCAGCACCCCCTTAGGCGAGGCAAGAAACCAAATTCAAGTGTATTGAAAATAACACACACAAGTTTATTAATGAAACAATTTGAAACGGTAGGCCAAATGTATCAGTAAATGCAGATTCTCAAATACTAACTAAGTAAAATAAACAATTAGAATAAAATGCAGTATATACAAAAAGCAAAGAGTGGAAAATATATATATAAATGGTTAGCAACACCTCCTGACATAGATCAATGACAGTGAACCATTCTGCAGTACATGGGATTTTAAAAAGCACAGTGGCACGGGACAACAGGGCACTGCAATTTCATTAATCCTCCTCAGGTCTTAGACAATTCTATATTTCCCGTTGGGCTTCTGTAAACCCATAATGGGAGAGTTACATGGGCTTCCAATCAACTCCATCAAATGCCTTTCTGTTGCATGTCTTCAATCACTGATTTTATTCCTGAAAGGATCTCTGGAGTCAAATGATAGGATGGTCTTCTGGAGTAAACAGCATTGGGCTTTACTCTTATTTGGACCTTTTATAACTCCAATATCAACCCCTGTGAAGTCCCAGACTTCTGCATTTACTGTATCTCTTAGATCCTTAGGCAATTCAGAGATGGTCAATAAAGGGAACATTCCTACTTTAGCATTTTGTCCGCTCATTTTAAAATTTACATCTTCTTCATGGGTCTGAAAAGCAACACCGTCTGGTGTAAAGTATATAGTGCAATTCAATTTGCATAATAAGGCTCTCCCTAACAGATTTACTGGACTTGTGTTGCAAACAACAAATTGGTGTTTTTCCTCTATTTTAACGGGGCTTCTTCTGAAATCAGATTTAAAAAGTGTTTATTGTAACCCCCAACTACTTAGATAGTCTTCCCCGAGAGAGGTAAGTCTGGTGTTTCCACAGTTTTTATAGTGGAACAGGTAGCTCCTGTGTTGATCTAAAATGACATTTTGTGACCATAAACATTTGCATCTACATATGGGCCACTCTGGTCTACCTCTAAGACTGCGCCAAGTATGCAATCTTCCTCCTCTCTCTGGCACCTTCATTGGGAATTTTCAGAAGCAAATCCATCATTTTCAAATAAAGGGAATTGTGGCAAGACATTCTGATTTTGATTTTGAAATTGCGGCATAGCATTCTGGAATTGATTTGCGTTAAACTTCGGCATTTGATTTAGATTAAACCTGGGATTCCCCATTTGGACAGGAGCAAGGGCCATCATTTGGACTTGCTTTTGCATGGATGTTTGCATCTGTTGCATAGGCATTTTCTAAACAGACAAACCTTGTGGGGTCTGCATAGCTTCTCTAGAGTTTTCAGGATCATATCAACATTCTTGTTTCCAATGCCCCACCCTATGACAGGCGTGATAAGCAGTAACCTTTTTCATACCAGCAATATCTACTCCAGATCCCGTACCCATGGGAATACCTCTACCTCTACCGTGGGACATATTCATTCCTTCTTGATTTCCTGAAAATCCAGCCTGTGGTACAACAACTCCTTGCTTTGCTCCCTGATTTCCTGACAAAGACGGGTTCTGAAAACTTTTCTGAGCTAACTTAGTCTGAGCCAGAATGAATTTCTCTTTTATTTTTCTCTGCTTCATGTCCTATTCATCACTACAATATTTTGCATATCGTAGGATGTCATCCAAGGATTTTTTTCTGCCAACAGATCACACTTTGCATGATGTGGGCACTAATTTCAGGTTTCAATCCTAATACAAACTAGGGAACAAAAATTCCCATACCCTTTTCCTTAGGATACTCACATCCACTTTGCTGTTGAAACACCTGAAAAAGCCTCTCATAATATTCATGGGCAGTTTCCTTCAGCTCTTGTGTGGTTCTTTTAAATTTTAACCAATCCGTATCTTTTGGTGGGATTCTCCCCTTTAAAAAGGTAATAACTGCTTCATAATTCTCCATCACCACTAGCGACGGTGCATTCATGCCTTTCTCTCTAGTTGGTTCTCCCTTCGGCCATTGTACTGCAGTCTTACATTCTGCCCATAAATCAGCTGGCACCACAATGTCAAAGAACGTATTTAAATCAATCCAAAACACCTTCTAAATCTTTATGAACTTCCCTACTTGTGCATACCACTGCACCGGTTTGTCTCTCAACTTTAGAAAATTGTTCATAAATGCTGTCAAATCACCCCTATTCCATGGCACATGTACATAGGTTCTTCCAGCTATTTCTAAGTGGACAGGCTGCTGCCTTATTCTCACTGGGCTCATCCTGTTTTCCTCCCATAGCTGCTTCTCTCTTTTTCTTTTCATGTTTCTTTGCCCACCTGAGTTCTAATTTCTCCACATCCTTCCATCTGCAAATGCATTTTGTCACTTCTAAAAAGTACAATCACATTCCCGTAATCCTCATATTTTCTATAGCTTGATCATCTACTTCAACCCTATAGCACCAATGCAAGTTCACACTGCTGGTAAGATCCACATCATACCTTATTGCTATCCCTGCCAATTTTTCATGCACCATAGCAGCCTTTCGAGTAATAGATATATTAGCTCATTTCTCTGGTACTGATATACATGATCAAACTCTAGACATCCCTTGATTATCTCTTCTAATTCTACCTTCAATTTTGAAATCTCCAATGCTCTATCCTTTTTAGTATCTAATTGTTTTGGGGACTGTTGCAAATGGCCCTTTTTGCAGGGTTATCCCCAAACGTTTTGCTTCTTCCTCCTATTTTTTCCTGACCTGTGTTTGTTGGCTATAGGACTTTGGGCACTTTACCACTGCTGATCAGTGCTAAAGTGCATATGCTCTCTGTGTAAATTGTTATTGTGATTGGTTATCGATGATTGGCATATTTGATTTACCAGTAAGTCCCTAGTAAAGTGCACTGAGTGTGCCAGGGCTGGTAAATCAAATGCTACTAGTGGGCTTGCAGCACTGATTGTGCCACCCACATGAGTAGCACTTAAAAGATGTCTCAGGCCTGCCACTGCGGTGCCTGCATGCAGTTTGTTAACTGCCTTGTAGACTTGGCACGTGCACCCACTTGCCAGGCCCTAACCTTCCCTTTTCTTGCATATAGGGCACCCCTATGGTAGGCCCAAGGTACCCCCCTGGGCAGGGTGCAGTGTATGTGAAAGGTAGGACATGTACTAGTGTGTGTAACATGTCGTGATAGTTAAATACTGCCAATTTCTTTTTTCACTATTGAAAGGCTATCTTGCCCCATAGGACAGAATGTGGAATGCTTTGTAACATTTTACAAGCATATCTTCCCATAGGGATAAGATAGAAAAATGGAGTTTGGTATCCCTGAACTAAGGATTTAATAACACATCTTTTAGTAAAGATGGTTTTTAAATTGTGTTTGAAAATACCACTTTTCGAAAGTGGCTATTTTCTTGTTCAACCATCCTGTGTGCCTCTGCCTGTTTGTGGATTGACTGTATGGCTTTGGAGTGACAGGGGCTGGGGAGGTGCAGTGGCTCCAGGAGTCTGGATGAGTCAGCACTAGGCTGAATAGGCCTGATCTGCATTTGGAATGGTGGGAGGAGTAGCACCTGTACCTGAATAGGGCTGTGCCTGCCTTCCACAATGCTGGCTCCGCCCCCCTGTGGTGTGTCTGGAGCCAAGGCTCACACTGACAATGGATGTTGTTGTGCACTTGCAGAGTGTCCCCCAGACTGGTTTAAACTGGGCTCAGGGCCCCTTGCACAAAGAGAAAAAATATATTTTGGGGTATAAGTATCAGACCCAAAACCCCAGACTTTAGATAATTCCTGGAATTCAAGAGGAACCTTTGCCAAGGAGAAGAGCTGGAGAGACTGAGGAGAAGTACTGCCCTTGCTGTGTGTCTCGGGTTGGCCTGCAGTTGCTGTTTCTGCCAAGGAAAGGAGAAGGACTTTGCTGTGTGCTATGTTCCCTACTTGAAGGAGATCTCCAAGGGCCTGAAGTGTGCTGGCCTCCTGTTCTGAAGTTTCAGGGACACAACGACTCCACCCACAGCTCCCCTCAACTCTGCTGCTGTGAGTTCTGACCTGCCAAGAGGTGCCTGTGCCAGTTTTGGGCCTCTGGAGGTTGTTGCTGCTGTTTGGGAGCTGGAAGAAAGAAGAAACGTGAAGAACTGCTAAAATCGATGCATCGCTCTTCTTGCGGATGTTTTCTCGACGCATCTCCGCGGTGCGAAAAGAATTTCCACGCATCGCCGTGCCGCTGCGAAAACCGTTGCTGCGCCTGTCACCGCTGAAAGAATCGACGCAACAAGGGATCGCAGTTGAAGAGGACCGACACAGCACCGCTCGACGCCACCGCAACGATCGCTGACACATCCTGGATTTCCACGCATCGTACCTGTGCGGCATGCTTTCCGGACGCATCACCTGCGATCCGGAACCATCACGAAGGAACGACGCATCAATCCCCATACAGACTGGATTTGATGCAACTCGTCCTCTGCGTATCGCAGAACTGTCGCATCGCCTCCCCAAGGTCTCAGGAGTGTCGCATCTCTTTGTTTTCCGACTCTGCAGCTGTTTGGCTTTTGGAACTTTGACGCATCTTCAAGTACTTTGGTGAAAACTCACACATCCATAGTTTTCTATGGTACAAGTTCTTGAAACCTTTTGCAAGTCATATTTTTAACTGTGTATGTTGGATTTTTGTCGTTTTGGTCTTATGTAGTTTAGATAAAAATACTTTATTTTTCTAAACTGGTGTGGTGTCCTTTTGTGGTGTTTTCACTGTGTTACTATGAGTGTTGGTACAAATACTTTACACATTGCCTTTGGGATAAGCCTGTCTGCTCGTGCCAAGCTACCAAGGGGGTGAGCAGGGGTTATCTAAAGTGTGTATCCTCCTTACCCTGACTAGAACCAAGGGTCCCTATTTGGACAAAGGTACCTACCTCTGCCAACTAGAGACCCCCATTTCTAACAGGGACTCTATGGCTTCTACTTTCTTTTCTCTTGTGATTTCCTCAAGCCATGCTGGTAAATATCTGTTCTCATTGACACTCAAGTCACTAGGAGCTAATAGAGTCGTAAAGACTAGTGTTCCTCCTCTATCTACCAAAGCTTGCAAAGTTTGTGGCTGTGTCCACAAAACTAACTGTGAATTTTGGGTAGTCGGTACACTTCCAACTGCTGATGTCAATGAGACATCTGGAACTTCTCTCAATTTGGGGAGGAGCACTTGCAACTACTTGAGGTACAACCGGAACATTTTTGTTAGGAACTAAAGCTGGTGGTCGTCTCACAATTGGTGGACCATTTTGTAAAATTTGTAAAGGTCGTTCAACTGAAAGTGGACCTGGATCAGTAGGAGCAGTAGCTATGATCTTACTACCAATTGCACCTAACTCTCCTGGGTCAGATCAAACAGTAAGTAGTAGTGGTCGGGAAGACAACATCTGTTCTAATATCTCATCTCCCAAATTTGTATCTGACCTGTCTCCCTCTTGTCTAGCACAATCCCTACTTTTTTTCAGTTTCTGATGTAAAAACCGGATATAATCTGGTCCCCTCAGTAATGCCTTTTCTCCATCTACGCTGATCTTCATCCCATTGAGCGTTTGCATAATACAACCCTTCAAGAGCTTGCTACAATCACAAGTGAATTCTCGACCAGTGAAAAATCACACAAATCAATGCTGTTTCCCCTATTTGCGCAATAAGGTTCCACTAACATTAACCAAGATTAATCAATCACAACAGCTTGTCCCTATGTTCTCAATGCAAGTGATGATACCTCACAATTCACACCTAAAATCTCTGCAAGCAAGTTTGATTTTATATTATCCCGAGATCTTTTGACTTCAGCGAGCCTGAAACTCGACGTCTTCTCTTAAACAAACTCCTCAATTCCTCTACCACTTACTCACACAACTCGAAAGAAAATACACTCACAACCACACCATATTCATCCTATTAATACTCACACCTTCCAAACCGCAACCACCTTCGAATTCAACTCTCCTACACCGTCAGGGTCTGGACACTGGACACTGGAGTCAGGGATTATTTTAACATAGCCTGGATATTATTTTTATAGCTCTGTTCAGGGTGTAAACCATATCTCTGCTACCAGAAACTGACAGCGCCCAAAATTCTGAAAAATCTGGTCTAAAATCAATAAACTCAAACTTACAGCTTGGACCTTCGAAACCCTGGGCGCTTGACAGGTCAAATGGACCTTTGCCACCGTTTCCTGAATGGAGCTAAATCAGAACATACAGGTCAAATATTATCATCAACTGTCAAGTTCTTAATTTTCAGTCAATGACAAGAAGTTGAAGGAGTTTCTAAAACCTCCGTGGTTGGGCAATACCAGCATTAAAGTCCTGCTCTCTTGTTAAAGGCCCTCGCCTTCGGCTTGGGCCTTTAACGCTGGAGCCGGCCTTTAATGGCCAGTATAGCCCTCTCCAACTGGCTATAAGGCTATTTTACAACACTGGAATGTTGAGAGATCCATTGAAGACAATAGAGCGAAGCGGCCTATATGAACTGGTATGGGCCCGCTGCAGTCAACATTTCAAAGTTCTAATAAACAGCTTCCTCCTTTCTCTTTCCCTGCCTCTCAAAATACTTTGAGTAGGCAGGGGAAAGCAAAAGGCAGAGGCTGAGCTGCAGGTCACACCGGAGCCTTCCCCCTCCCTCCTCTCTAGCTCAGAATCACTTGAGCATTGGAAGAAGGGAGTGAAAATGCTGCTCAGCTCCTGGGTCTCCCTGGACTAGCTGAACTACAAAAAGAGGTTCTGCCAAGCTGGGAGAACCAGGAGCTGACTTCGGACCATTTTCACAGCTCTTGCTCTGAATGATCAAAAGCTAAAAGCTGTGGCCCTGCGCATGGCTGTTAGCTGTAGAACAATCACAGAAACAGCTGGGAACAAAGGCCTCATGGAGCTGAGGGGATTTCAACCCCCTCGGGCTCCATGCGGCCTTTGTTTTAATAATTAGAACATTGTGCCCTGATGAAGTGGAAATTGCTAATAGCTTTATAGCCCGCTGTTGCTGGGCGATACTGGCCATTAAAGGCCCGCTCCCTTGTTAAAGGCCCTCGCCTTCGGCTCAGGCCTTTAACGCTCGAGCAGGCCATAATGACTGGTATAGCCCGCTATGAAGGGGTATAAAGCTATATTAGAACTTTGGAATGTTGAGCGCTCCATTGAAGGAAATGGAGTAGCTTCACTCTTTTAATGGCTGGTAAAAGCCTGGAACTTCAAGATTCCAATGTTTGTCTTTCACGGCAACAGCTGTAAACAAAGACCTCACGGAACCCGAGGGGATTTTAGCACCTTCAGGCTCCATAAGGCCTTTTTTTTGCTAATTTGAACATTTTTCCTTGATGGGGTGGAAAGTTCTAATTGCCTTATTGTCCACCATAGCTGGGCTGTACAGGCCATTAAAGGCCTGCTCCCTTGTTAAAGGCCCTCGCCTTCGGCTCAGCCCTTTAACACTGGAGCGGGCCTTTTTTATGACTGGTATAGCCCTCTATGGCAGGCTATAAGGCTACAGTAAGAGAGATAAAGGCATTAAAAAAGAAGAAAGAATGAGGAAAAGCATTATTGCAAAACAGTGACAGATGGAGAATGCAGGAATGAAAAAACATGTAGGAGTTTGAAAATTAGAAAGTGGTGGCTGGTGGAAGAAAGACGCATGATGAAATAAAAAATATAAAACCTTGGCGGGCTCCTACTAAAAGCTTTGGACCGCTAAACTTATCATTTTTATTTTATTTTATTTCACTTCACATTCACAAATTAAGTACTGATCTTATCGACCTTATTCTTTTTAATTATACTGAGTTCTGAGTAAAAATCTAAACCTCCATTGATTTGAGACATTTGAGGACCTGAACCAATGGGGATGCTCCGTTAAGAGCGTAATAAATTCGGGACTCTGCGCATACACATGGAGTAGGCCAAAAAGGAGGCTCGAACAAAAGAATCAGCATGCCTATAAAAGAGACAATGGATTGTTAGGGCGGTTGAGGAGAAGGGCAAAGAAGTCTCTTCCTTTTACAGCATCGGGAAAGGGGGTGCATTCTGCATTACTGTTACCTCTTCACGCCAAGTACAGGACTATTAACCATGATGTCCATACATTCACACAATTATGTGATGGTTTTATCTTTATATTAAAACTAAAAAGAGAAAGGCTGCGCTTTATATTGATAGTTCCAAACCTCATAAAATATTAGTGTCTGGGGCTGCAATAAAAATTAATGGCTACCGGTTGTTTTGTGCTTCACCCTTCAAAACCACTTCATCACATTAATAATTTTAGATTTCTTTCTGATGCTGCAGTCCCTCTCTTTTTCTCCAGAAAGAAAGTTCATCAAGTCACTCTTATTTTTGGCATTCATGTTGACAATCGCAATGAGAAAACAGAATAACAGCTGTGATATGTAAGACAGTGATTTTAGTTATCAGATGTACAACATTCTATAATTTATTAACAAGGGTTAGAACAATATTGTAGGCTAAACAGAACAAATATGATTATTAAATGGCAGTTCAATTCTCTTTTTACAAAAAATTTAGACGCAGAGGGCCACCCTGAATATTACAACATTTTGACGAGGAACATTTCAAAATCATGTCCATTAAAGTGTCTGTGACTTGAGCTGTTCGCCCTCTATGAAATATGAAATATAAGAAATGCGAAGGATATGAAAATCCCAGATCTAGTTAGAAGAATGCACTTTCGAAATACAAGGGTATTTAAAGAAGGTGGGGGTTGTTCTGTGGTGAAAGGGAAGGGATATGGTTGGATGGCTGTGTGCTTCCTGCCCCAGTTGCTGCCCCAACAAGAGATGATGCACATTAGGATATGCAGATGACACTGAGCACTGGAGCTGCATGTCACCAATATCCTTAGTATATGAAAACAAGGTATCCCCAGTCGAAGTCCTGGTGCGCGACATTGTGTGATTCTGGGTAAATCACTTAATCTGCCCGTGCCAAAATATTAATAATCTGACATTGTATAATGTGATATGACGCTCCATTGCTCTTGGTGGAGCTCACTCTATATAAAACCTGCAAAAAAGGCTTGCTCTTTTGGTACGCAGAGACCGCCCCCCCCTGAGGTACAAAGTTGGAGAGACAGAGACTGCTCATATCAGCACTGCAGGCACTGTGCTCTTCCACCCAAGGAGGTCTTAATGTTCCTCTCCCTGAATGGCTATAAGGGGCTGATGCAAATAAATGTCAAATATTTAGTGTTTACCTCTCAAACTGGGTTAGAAATGACCTCGTATAGACCAACACCCAATGCCTAAAAGGCTCTACAACGCAGCTATCTGTAATATGTGTTACTTGCCTGCACAATGGCTTCTCTTTCAAAAACTCTGTGCCAGTTCAGACCTTATGCAGGAAGGGGAAGTCTGCAACACCTACAGATCTGTTTGCAACTCATTTACTATGGGATGTCCACAGATCTGCTTCTGCCACACTCAGGCCCTGCCCCAAATTCTAATTTTGATCATGTCAGCTCTCTATTTGTAATTCGCTTAGTGCACTCACATCTCAATGTGTTCACCCACAGATTTTAGTTATGTATTTGCACATGCAATCTTTGTTCCCGCTCTGCATTATTAGAGACAAAATGTGAAGGTTTATGGTTTTGGTCTTGTGTTTTATCGCATGGTAGAACATGGAATAGGGAGATCGGCCACTTGAAAACTGTGACTCAAATTTTATTGAGAACTTGGATAGTCTTACTATTAAATGCTGGAATACAGCCAGGCACTAGTTAGATTCATGGGAAAGCAAATACATTCATATTTCTCTTGAATGGTTTCAATTGGTGTGCGAAATATATCACCCATGTGACAGGGGAGGAAGGGCTGGCACCTCAGCGTTCCCAGTATGCTATTCAGTATATTACACTTTAGAAACGGATTCCAGCAGGGTACCCAAAATTATGCATCCTTAAATCATGTCAGGCCCCCTCATCTGTTAGACGTGTAGCAGTTCTCCAACTAATGTGCACAATCTAATAATAGCCTGAAAAACAAGTGGAGTGTTTTTTCCTTTGTTTACTTTCATACAATAGTTGTCTTTAACCCCTTCCGTGCTCATGACGAGCTCAGCTCGTCATGCTGCGCGGTAGCGCTGTGCGCATGACATGCTGAGCTCGTCACGACCCCACCCGCGATCGGAATGTCCAGCACACGAGCGGAATTCCGATCGCGGTCAAGGGGTTAAAGCGATTATTGTTCATTCAGCACCCATTATGTTGCTCAATTTAATGGCATTCAAACAATCGACAGTGTAATAATGAAAGGCTGAGCTGGCTCTTCAATGATACGGGCTCTTGGCCTTCAGTTCATTCACAAACAACAGCAGCGAGCACTTGTTTCAATAAGCCTCACCGAAATGAAACTGGTGGCTTATGAAGCCTCCGAGGCACGAGAAACCTTGCCTCTAAATCCACTGGTTGGAAATAAAGACCTCCGACAATGAACCAGGCATATAGAAGTCATGCCACTCATCAGAGATGCATTCACCTCAACCATTAAGAAAATTCTAGAGAACTTTGCGCCCGATGTACAAATCAGTCGCGGCCGGCATGACTCGCGGGTGGGGGGATAGGGGAGTCGCGCGGGGAGGGGGTGGCGGGTTTAATTTCATAATAAAAAAAAATTAACTTACCTTCCCGCCAGCCGGGTCCTGCGTCGTCTCTGCTCCTCTCCTACTCTCCTGCAGGAACAGGAGGCAGGCAGCCAGGCTCCCTGTCCCACCCCTAAGCCAATCACAATGCTGCATGCAGCCTTGTGATTGGTCGGGACGCCGCCCAGCCAGGGGCTAATGGCCCGCACATGTTCTCCATGTAGGCTGCATTGCAGCCTACATAGAGAAGAGCAGAGTGTGCATGACTGTTTTGGATTCAGGAGTGGGCACACCACTCCTCCCCTGCCCAGCCCTACTTGCAAAGCAGCCCCGCCCACCCGCCCGCCCGCAACCAAACCCTTCTGCTTTCTCGCAGTGCGAGAAGCAGAAACATAAAACGGTAGTTATTACCATTTTATGTTTCTGCTTCTCGCACTGCGAGAAAGCAGCGGGGCGACGCTCCTCTGCCCTAGTGGAGGAGGCTCGTCCCTGGTACAAATCCTTTCTGTGGTCGCAAAACCTGTAATTCACAAAGTGACAGCAAAGGGGCTTTTCTTACTGTACAAAAGCCCATTTACAAGTTAGAAAACACTTTCCAACTCATAAAAAGGGTTTTGCAATACTTTCCGAATCACAAATAAGATGGGGCATGAAAGGGCATCCTCAATTTATTTGTGTTTTGGAAATAAATGTATCAATACTTTGTGACCGCAACCGTTGATGAGTTAGAGATCATGAAGCTGGGGTGGTAATTGATTCACAAAGGGGAAGGTGTCCCTTAAATCAGCCTCAAGGGGAACAAGTAGTGGAGCACTTCCTGCTCCCGCCATGTCCTCCCAAAGGGGAAACATTCTTTTAAAAGCAGCGCCTGTGTCTTCAATGGACACGAGATGCTTTAAAAAACGCTTTGCATTTTGGAAAACAATTGAAGGGGCAATGATCTACTTAATGTCCCTTGCAGGCCTGCATCCGTGCATTGGCAAGCATTTACAGGGTGTCACTCATGCTTAGTTAATATTCTTTGGCCGCACCCCCCTGTAGATAGTTTGCACAGCAGCATATTAGTACATAGGTTGCATCACAAATAGCACTCTTATTTGCAAACCAGTTGGTGTGCAAATTGCAAATCCCTGGTTTACGCATGGAAATGTTACATCGGACTCTTGCTTCTTTTGAAACACTTTGAAGCCCCAACCCAACCCTGTTAATCTAAGTGCTGCATACTCTCACTGCAAGTTACCTTAACCAACTCTGTGCTTACAACTATGTTTTAAGGCACTAAAATCCGTAAGTATAATATCTGTATCTATTTATCTCTCAGCTGACAGTACTATGTGTTTCTGCTATAAACTCTTTTTATCTCTTTGGTAAGAATGACAGTGCTACCTACAGGATAAGAATACCAACATTATATCCATTGCATCCCCCCCTGCACGCCCTTTAGCGCTCCGAAGCCCGCCTGTGTAACACTGAGGAAATATAAAACCTGATAAATAAGCTATGTTGGCAGCGGCAAATCATTCATGAAACCGACCCTCGTTTGAAAATGAAAAGGAAACGTATTTCTCATTCGTGCTTTTTTCTGCGGGAGAGTGTTCAATGGAGCCCTTTTATCTTTGGGCGCGAGGCCCATCGCCGTGCTCTCGAAGATTACCTTGCATCTCTCTCTCGTAGCTGCGTGGCCGCCCTCGCGCCCGCCGAGCTTCCGGTATGCGCGTGCAATCTTTCAAGAGGCGAAAGCCGTGAAAGCTCACCAATAAACAGCTCCACTCCAGTCTCTGGGTATGCCTCAAGTGATTTTGATGTATCTGTTTGTATATCAAACCATTCTGGAGGACTAAGCGGCACTGCAGTTTGTGTAGCTGGTCTCATATTTCATACAGTCCTGCTACCATTATGCAATCGCTGGAACTGAGAGATGCTGTACTGCAGAGGAAAGCTCTAATTACCTAAGCATCGAGCCTATGGAGTGGCCAGGGTAGAGCGTGCCAGCACAACATCTGTTAATCCCATCCCAGAATTCTCTTCTCTGTCCCAGAGCTCTGTGTAACTCCAGTTCAGGATCCTCTAACTCGGAGCAGGCACCAGCAACGAGCGGCCTATGCATTAATGTATCACCTTCCTGGTGATCTGAAAAAGAGTAACCCGAGTCTAGATGCTGGAATAATGATCGCTCCCACGGGTTATTCATGGCACACTTAGTTAATTATTCAATTTATGACGAGGCAGCACTCCAGTTCTCAGTCTGGGGTATGAAAAACACCTTTTCACGTCCAGCTCATTTCTCGGAAGAGTATGAAGAGTTTGCATAAAAAGATGATAGCTGTAGGGTGACCAACTGGCATGGGTGCAAATTCAGGACGGTGAGTGTAAAAATTCAGGACAAAGGGTCAAAATTCAGGACAAAAATTCAGGACAGGAGGTCAAAATTAAGGACAAAACTTCAGGACAAAAGGTAAATTTTACAGACACATCAGGCGAGGTCGCACAACAGTATATTAGTAAGCCCATCCATATCCAAACATATTCAACCATTTGCAAACCTATCCATCATGTATCCTTCCATCCATCATGTATCCTTCCATCCATCATTTCACTCATCCATCTCTCCATCCACCCTTTCACCCTGTCCATCCATACACTCATCCATTCACTCTTCCACCCATCTATCCATTCACTCATTCATGCTGCAGCCATTTACCCTTTCACCCATACAGCCATCCTTTCACTTACTCATCCATCCACCCAGTCACTCATCCTTCCACCCATTCACCCTTTCAGTCATCCATCCATCCTACCTTTCTCTCTCTATCGACCCTTTTACTTAGCCATCCTTCCATCCACCCACCCACCCATCCATCTACTCATCCACTCATGAATCCATCCATTGACCCTATCACTCATCCATCCTTTCACTCATCCATTCTTTCTCTCATCCATCCTTTCACTCCTTCACTCATCTATCCATCCTTTTGTCCATCCACCCTCCCTTTCACTCACTCATCCATCCTTACATCCACCCTTTCACTCATCCGTCCATCCATTTACCCTTTCACTTATCAATTCATCAATCCATCCACCCTTTCACTCATCCATCCATCCTTTCACTCATCCATCCAACCTTTTACCCATCCATTTACCCATCCATCCACCCATACATCCATCTATTTACCTTTTCTCTCATCCATCCTTCCACTCACTCATCCATCTATCTATCCTTTCATTATCCATCCATTCACCCTTTCATTCATCCATTCACCCTTTCAATAATCCATCCAGCCATTCACCCATCCCTTCACTTACTCACTCGCCCACCTTTTCATATTAATTATGAGCTGAGCCTTTGTCTGCAGAGTTGCAGACAGAAGAGGCCCATCAAGAATGTCACCCCTGCTGTAGTTACTAAAGCAAGGGGTGGGGGGGGGAGGGTTCACTATGCCCCTGCACATAGTCAATCTGAAAAAGAAAGTGGAAGTCATGAGTCATGCATGATGCACAGTGCCAGGCCATGAGGTGACTGTGACATGGTGTTGTTTCCAGGGCTTTAAGTGGGATGAAAAAACTGGGGGGTATCTCCAAAGGGGGTCTTCGATGTAATTAAGGGCGTGGCTTAAAACACCTAAGCTAAAAATCTATGCTTAGTATAGTGTACCTCCCGACTGGTATTTTGCCTCTTCTGTCATTGTATCCAGATATATAACACAACAAGTAATGTTACACCTACAACAAGCCAGAACTATTGGCTTTGTCAATGGTGGTTAGTTGCATAAAATAAAAAACAGCAACCATGGCTTTGTTGAATATAATATTGAAAATGCATCAGTTCTAAAATTATGAGACTGTGAAAGAACTCTAGCCCCTTCTTTTTAACTTCTTTCACCAGCTTCTTTTCATGAACTGGATTCCATAGCAGCATTGGAGTGTTTGCACATATCTTCCATCTGACAGAATGCCCTGCCCTAGACAAAGGCTGGAGGAGGCCACCCCATGCTGTAACAGCCCAGACTGGCCCATTGTCATTTTGAATGTGGCAATCATCAGGCCCATACAGAATGACAATGGGCGGGGTGGGGCTGCTCTTGTGCTCAGAGGAAGAGTGCAAGGCGGCCCCATCAGGGAGCTGGGACTTCTTGCAGGGAACAGTGCTGTTCCCTGCAATGCCCAAAATTACGGACAAAAGGCGTCCGTAAAAGGGATCATCACGGACAACGGACGTGAGATCCAAATTACGGATGGTCCTTGAAATTTACGGACGGTTGGTCACCCTAGATAGCTGCTTGATGTGCAGGGAGTGTTCCTTTGACAAATGTAAGTGAATGACTGATTGAATTTCTGACTGAATGACTCCATGAATATGGGGTGTGAATAGTGCTGCATTACAAAGTAAATCACCTTTATGCACTTTTTTGGCTATACATGAGAAGGCACTTGGTTTAGAATGGAAGATTTAGGGCATGTTTTGCAAGAATAAAAGATTAGCCTTGGCACAGTTAGTGGGGAGCATGCTCCTCCATTGGGGTACCAGCTATATTTATGATATTGATGTGCACCTCCAGTATCTGTGAGCTCCGCCCCCTACTGAGTTAGGTCTAAACGAGAATTTAACACCTATGTTAATAGTCCACAGGCTTACAGTTACAACTGCAGCGCTTGTATATATAGGCCACGATGGTGACGCCACATCAGAAAACAGTCACACTAATGACTTCCGCGAGTGCTGAGGTTTGAAGGTATGGATTCAAGCAAAAATGTCACTGAGGGACCCGCCAAGATTTTGGATTTCGGGGCTACATAATAATTAGGTCAGGGCGGAATTTCAATCATACTGGAGTAATTGGAGAAATTTCGTTAATTCTGCAATACTCTTTGACAAAGAATTAACAATATTTACGTGATTACTCCTCTTCACGTAACTAAGAGCAATTTGGGGAAAAAATACTACTGCAAGAGCACATTTAGGGAGCACAAGTGGCTGCTCACGCTCGCTATTTGTGTTCTGCTGCATTTAGTGTAGTTTCAGAGCACAAAATTCAGCCTCACGTCTATTTTGAAAGCAAGAGTGCATTTTGCGCTCAGAAAAAAGCTTTAAATGTCGGTAGTAAGTTGGGGGAAAATTCTACCCCAAGTGCACATTTAGCGAGCAAGATGGGCCACTCACTCTTGCTATCTGTGTTCTGATTAATTTAGCGCTGTTTCTTAGTGCAAAATGCATCCTTGCATCCATTTTAGATGCAAAGGTGCATTTTGTGCCAAGAAAATAGCACTAAATGTTGGTAGTAAGTTAGGGAAAAATCCTACCCCCAAGGGTACATTTAGCGAACATGAGCGGATGCTCGTGCTCGATATTTGTGTTCTGTTGCATTTTGCGCTATTTCCTAGTGCAAAATGTATCCTCACGTCTATTTTGGTCGCGAGGGTGCATTTTTGCTCTAAGAAATAGCGCTCAATGCAGAGTTAGGCCCACCCTTAATAATAATTGCAAAGTTTTGAAACAGTGTGCATTTGTAAATGAGAGGCAAAAATATAATTGGGTGCAGTGATATGTCTGAAGAAAAATATTGTTGAGGTCTCATTGTTTCTAACTGAAAGGCCTCTTTACTAGGAGAGTAAATGCAAGTTAGAGGCCGCCTTATTTGCCCTAATCAAATGGTACCCAGTCTGCAGGATGAGACTAAAAATAGAATTTCTACTTAATTATAAGTTTCAATTACAACTTTTTTGTGTGCAAATAAACCTTAACCCTGTAAATAGAGAATACATTCCCATCCAAATCATGAGTATGTCACATCTACTCCCAAAAATAACTTTGTGATGAATTTGTCTTATGAGCCAAGAGGAAGCGGCTGAGGCTGGAGACAGAAGATATAATAGAAACATTGTAAAATCTGTTGAGTATGAATACATTATGAAATGAAATGAATTTGTACTTGTAAAGCGCACTGCTACCCTGAGGCATCCTGGCGCTGAACGCATACCGCTGTGGAACCCTTCCTGGCTTTTCCCTGTGAAATGTCCACTCCTGGGCACCCCCAAGTAGAAGCCAGGCATCCCAGCGCTGGTGGGGCCGTTGTGGAGATTAAGCAAGCTATTGCCCAGAGTTGGACCCATGATTAGAATAGGCACCGAGGCGAGAATTATCAGGTCCGAGGAAGTTGAGCCCAAGACCCGCCGAGGCAGGAATTGAACCCTGGTCCCGGGCCAGATCTCTGCATCAGGGTCTGCCGCTCTAACCATTGAGCCACACTTCTCCACATTAAAGGCTATGCTTTTCATGGTTCTGCACCTAGGACTCGTAAGAATTGGAAAATGCTCTGAATGGAGCAAAGACTGAAATCCTTAAAATTGGTGACCCATCAGATGAACTTAGTCTTTAAATGATTGGAGGGATTTGAAACCACGTCCAACCCCAACCAAAGCAGTGAAAACGTCTCAGAGTGTGGTTTGTCACCAAACTATCCTTTTGCTACCAAAACACAACAGTAGACAAATATACCAACTTCTACATTATGCTGCTGAGAAGGATTCTCCTGTTGCTCCAATTGCCACATCACTACAAACTGAGGAGGGTGTTAGTGATACTGCGATTCAACAACTCTAACCTAATCTAGGCTGGAGCACCGATCTCCAAAATACGGAGACTTCAAAACAAAGCAGCTACACGGGTCAGTCTAAGGAAATTGAACCAAATATCATCAACCCTCTAGACTGTACAGGGCCAACAATTGAGACAAAGAATAAAGTTCAAAATACTCATCACCATTTTCAAAGCACATTAGGGCCATTCATTGTTCAAATAATTTAGAGACACTTCCCAAATTACACACTCATTTGATCCATGAGATCCACTAAAGGAAGCCTAATCCCTCATGTCAGATTGAAACATAACTCTCATTGAGGTAGATCAATGTGCGTGTTAGGCTCCCCGTTCTGGAATGGTCTGCACCTAGACTCAGAGCTAATTTTGTAAAGCAATAAGTGCTGGAGCCCAAAGTTTTGTTCAGAAGCCTATGGCCGGTGGTATTTAAAGTCAGGGCACTGAATACCAAGGCTGCGTAGTCTCAATTCCACGCTATGCCTTTTTTAACCCACTATCTGGCATTCCATGCCCCTTTATCTCACTATTGCAGGTGCTATTTAATTTCTGCTTTCTCTCTTTGTCACTGTCTTTCTCTTCCTCCTTCATTATCCCTTTTGTATTTTTCTCTCTTTTGCTCTGGATCAAAGTCTGTTAAGGAAAAATATGTTTTGGTCCCCAAAAATGAGTTCTGTGTGCCCCATCTGCAAACCCCAGCTCAAATTAAGCATTAACTAGAATTTAGGACCCAAGCAAGCCTATTGACATTGAAGAAAAACATAAAAACAAGCCATTTCAAAGAGGCTTTTCCAAGCCATTTAGAGCTCAGTAGGGCTACCCGTCCTCTAACAAGAGATAGGGCCCCCCGAATGCAGGTCGAGCTCTTCCGCCCTGATCGGTATCTCAAAGTCACAAGCTAGTACTTTACAAAACACCCAAATAAATAAAATATATTAACACATATGAACCTACTCTAGCCTTTCCAATTAGAACACAGTCTCTACAGTCATTCAAATCCTGTCATGTAACTTCTTTAAATTGTCTGAAATTAGTTAAAGAAAGGATAGGCTATTTTTGATTCCATTTAGACACAACACAAAAAGCATGCCTATTTCTAAAACTCAAAATGCTTCTGCCAGTTACCTTGGCAGTCCCTTAGAAATTAGAACTGATTCGCACAGGCCCAAATATTTTGAAAACTCATCCCACACAAGTAGAATACTATGAATAATCCATGTTGGTTTTATGTTGCTAACAAATACATTTCAAGCACTAAAAATGGAAAATAATTCACTTGTTAGTCATGTAAAGGAGGACAATTAGATTGAAATTGATTGGAGACCAATGGGCATTGTCCCATTTTTGTTCTGAGTTCAAGGTCACGAGCTCCACAAACCCCCATTGATCACAGTCTCCTTTGTTTAGGCAAAACTACTGTATTTATTTCTAGAAAAAAAACAAAAGAGGACATTTTAAGCAGATCTCTGCATGACACTGCTGCCATGTGCTTCATTCACTCAGTGTACAGATGTTTTCAATCTGTACAGTTTGTCTTTCATAGCCATATGAGATGAAGCAGGCTTGATTTAGACTGGGAGGAATGCCAAAAAGAAGGAACATAATTAACCCATAATGAACAGCTTTGCAAAGCCAGATACACTGTGGCACAGCTCGGATTTGTTCATAGCTTCGGTGACACATGCACCATACCTTAAATAAATATTAACATGCAACAATAACTTGATTTTCTTCACGGTTTTATGTATCATATCTTTTCATAAGGTTTTGCAACTAAAATGAGTTAACTATTGATTTATGGGCGTATGCCTATTTTTCCATTGTTTTGCTCTATTTTCTCACAGGAACTAATTTCAGTGATATTTTATAAGTTCTTGTGTGAAGCCATAAAAATGATTATTGTGATGAAAAATTAATTATTGTGACGAAAAATTGGCATCAAACAACATATTTAAAAGAGTGTTTCTGCAAACCTGTGCTTTTGTGATTTTGAGTCTCTGTGTAGTTTAACACTGGATCCTAAATCCCTGTGGCCACACACACAGACATATTTTTATGCGTGCGTATACACTTGGAAACTTACACACATACATGGAAACACAAATCCGCACACGCAACCAAAACAAACACATTTACACACATGCACTTATTTGCAAAAACAATCAGTGGCTTTTGTCACACATCACGCACATTTGTTGTGATTTTGGCAAAGTTTTGTTCCACGTCGCACAGAATTCAGATGCATTTGAATGGAACATACTAAAGTGGTGCTGTACAAAACTCAGTATCTAAATTATGCTGAACATCTTGCTCTCAGCAGCTTCACCACCCTAATGGCCACTGACCTCTTCTCAGGATATCAATCTTGACACTCCCCTTTCAGTGCCCAATAAGCTACTTCTGATTTTCAGTGTCCCATACCTCACACGTCTTTAGGACGCCACTGTACCACAAACGTCAAGTTCAACTTCCTGACTTCCTCCAAGCTCCCTTCAGCATCGAAAACGCTCTGACCCATAGAAGTACATAATTATCACATTACTAACCTGATTTCCCTACCCAATTTCAGCATCCTATAGTATAACATTGGGATTACTTTATTATTTGGTGTCTCTGGAATCACAATTTAAAGTCACAACTCATGGTGAAGTTGGATTTTTAATTGCAAACCTAAAAATGACACTTTTAGAAAGTTGTTTTTTACTTACTTTAGACATTTGGTGCCTGCTGCCTGTCTCTAATCACATGTCTGGGGTAGTTGACGGTTGGGCTTTGTGTAATCCTCCTAGACAGCCACACACAATGGGAGCTTAGGTGTGACCTAATGGGCCATCCTGGCAGGATGGGAGGGAGAAGCTGGACACAGCTTCACTTCCACCTGAATAGGCTGTGTCCTGTCCATGCACAAAAGGCTACATAAACCCCTGTAGTGAGTCTGAAGCTAGGTCAGGAAGGACAGGGACTCTGTGCACTGCAAATACATGTATTTGAAGTCTCCCCCACTTCAAAGGCACAACTGGGTATAAATACTGGACCGCCGATTTCCCCATTTCAGTACACCTCTGGACCTGTGGAAACTCTGCCAGGAAGAAGGACTGCTTAGCTGCTGAAAGGACTGTCACTCTGATGGACTGCCACTCTGAAGGAGCTGCTGCCTTGCTGTGCTGTCATGCTGCCCTCTTGCCTGGAGAGGAAGGACTGGACCTGGAACCCATCTTGAACCCAGGACCCCAGAGAGACTCAAAGTCTGCTAGTCTCCTAATCTGAGCCTCAGTGATATAACAGGGTCCCCACAGCTCCTGGACCCATCTTCAATGTGTTCCTGACCCCCAAGCGGTACCTCTCATATCCCTGGGCACTTGGTGGGGATCTCAAGCTCGAAAAGTCAAGCTTTCGGGCTCTTCACGTACACGAACGGGCTTGTTCATTAGAGAACCACAAAGCTCTCACAGAGTATAAGCATTGGTTGCTGCAAGTTCATCTATTTGCAAAGCAAGCATCATCCGCCGGCATGGATTGTCAACGCAAGGCTCCAGCCCACCCGTCTGTGATTCCCTACGCGCTACACCAACCATCGCCAGCGACGATCTTCTTGCTCCCGGCAAACCTCTCCCTCACGAACGGGACTCTTGGCACAAAACTTGAGAAGACATAACTTCAACGGGTATAACCTGGGACTGTATCCAACCCACGCTCCATCACGGTAGGCCTGAACCTTTGGATTTGACTCGGTCCAGCGTGACCAGAAATCCCCGGTTGGTGCTTTATGCATCTAAGCGCTATTTTACAGTTTATTCTTTAAAAATTCATAACTCCGATTCTATTGATTGGATTTTTGTCATTTTGGTTTTGTTTTATTTATAAAAGTAAGCTCTATTTTTCTAACTTGGTGTTGAATCTTTTTGTGTGGTGTTTTCACAGTTTCACTGTTTGAAGTGTTGCACAAATACTTTACAAATTGCTTCTAAAGTTAAGCCTGACTGCTCTGTGCTAAGCTACCAAAGGGTAAGCACTGGTTAATTTAGGGTGTGCGTGTGCCTTACCTTTGACTAGGATTATGGTTGCTGCTTGACAAGGGCTTATACCCAAGTCAACCAGGAACCCAATTTCTAACAAAGGCAGAAACAGCAAAGTAATACCCCCCAAATTTGTTGGAGGTGCAGAGTAAAGAGATTCTCCATAGGAACAAATCTTTTTCCTTTGGAGAAAAAAAGAAGTGCATTTACACTGGTTCTGCAAACTAGTATATTGAGAATATCATTACAAATAGTCACTATGTGCAACATATTTTTTGTGCTTCCTGTGTACATGCCAACATTTTTCCATGATTCAACACCTATCTACGTTCCTCATATATAGGATAACATTAGATTTAGAACCACAGTTAAAGAAACTTTCAATCCCCATCAATCAATCAATCAATCATTATATTTGTAAAGCGCGCTACTTACCCGTGAGGGTTTCAAGGCGCTGAGGGGAGGGGGGGAGCTGCTATTGTTCGAATAGCCAGGTCTTGAGGAGTCTCCTGAAGGTCAGTAGGTCCTGTGTCTGCCGTAGGTGGAGGGGAGGGTGTTCCATGTCTTGGCGGCAAGGTGGGAGAAGGATCTGCCGCCGGTGGTTGCTCTTCGGATGCAGGGGACGGTGGCGAGGGCGTGGTCGGCGGAGCGGAGCTGGCGGGTGGGGGTGTAGAAGTTGAGGCGGCAGTTGAGGTACGCTGGTCCGGTGTTGTGGAGTGCTTTGTGTGCGTGGGTGAGGAGCTTGAAGGTTATCCTCTTGTTGACGGGGAGCCAGTGCAGGACTTTCAGGCGGGGTGTGATGTGGCTGCGGCGCGGGATGTCGAGGATCAGACGTGCGGAAGCGTTCTGGATGCGTTGGAGCCGTTTGAGGAGTTTCGCCGAGGCTCCGGTGTAGAGGGCGTTTCCGTAATCCAGTCTGCTGCTGACGAGAGCCTGGGTGACCGTCCTTCTGGTTTCGGTGGGGATCCACTTGTAGATCCTGCGAAGCATACGGAGGGTGTTGAAGCAGGAGGAGGAGACGGCGTTGACCTGCTTCGTCATGGAGAGGGTGGAATCGAGGATGACCCCTAGGTTGCGTGCGTGGTCGGTGGGTGTGGGGGCCGTTCCTAGCGCGGAGGGCCACCAGGAGTCTTCCCAAGCCGAGGGGTGGACCCGAGGATGAGGACCTCCGTTTTGTCTGAGTTCAGCTTCAGCCGGCTGTTTCTCATCCAGTCGGCGACGGCCGTCATTCCCTCGTGGAGGTTGGTTTTGGCTGTGTGAGGGTCTCTGGTGAGGGAGAGGATCAGCTGGGTGTTGTCGGCGTAGGAGATGATGTTGAGGTTGTGCAGTCGGGCGATGCGGGCGAGCGGGCCATGTAGACGTTGAACAGCGTGGGGCTGAGGGATGAGCCCTGGGGTACGCCGCAGATGATCTCGGTGGCTTTGGAGTGGAAGGGAGGAAGGCGGACGCTCTGTGTTCTACCGAAGAGGAAGGAGGTGGTCCAGTCCAGGGCCTTCTCTTGAATCCCTGCGTCGTGGAGGCGTGCGCGTAGGGTGTGGTGGCAGACCGTGTCGAAGGCGGCCGACAGGTCCAGGAGGGTGAGGGCCGCGGTTTCACCGTTGTCTAGCATGGTTCTGATGTCGTCGGTGGCGGCTAGGAGGGCTGTCTCGGTGCTGTGGTTGTGGCGAAATCCAGACTGGGACGAGTCCAGAATGCTGTTTTCCTCGAGGAACCTGGTTAGTTGTATGTTGACGGCCTTCTCAATGACCTTCTCCGGGAACGGGAGCAGGGAGATGGGTCGGAAGTTTTTGAGGTCCTTGGGGTCAGCCGTGGGTTTCTTCAGTATGGCGTTGATCTCGGCGTGCTTCCAGTCCTCTGGGAAGGTCGCTGTCTCGAGGGAGCTGTTGATGGCCTTCCGGAGGTGGGGTGCGATGACGGTGCTGGCCCTCTTGAAGATGTGGTGTGGGCATGGATCTGTCGGGGATCCGGAGTGTACGGAGTTCATGATCTTGATGGTGTCATTGTTGTCTATGTTGGTCCAGGAGGTCAGGCGGTTGGTGCGAGTGGTGGTCGTGGGTGTTTCGGTGGTTGCCAGGGCGGTCGCGGTGTTGAAGCTGTCGTGGATGTCCGTGATCTTGCGGTGGAAGAAGGTGGCCAGTGAGTCGCACAGTTCTTGCGAGGGTGGGATGTCGTTGGCGCTAGAGTTGGGGTTGGAGAGTTCTTTCACGATGTTGAAGAGCTCTTTGCTGTTGTGTGCGTTGTTGTCTAGGCGGTCTTTAAAGGAGGCTCTCTTGGCGGATCTGATGAGGTGGTGGTGGTTGCGGGTGGCGTCCTTGTGAGCTGCGTAGCTTTCCGGGGTTCGTTCGCGGGTCCAGTTCTTCTCTAACTTACGGCAGGTTTTCTTGGATGCCTGGAGGTCTTGGGAGAACCAGCTCGCTTTCTTCCTGGTGTGGCTGGTGGAGGGTTTCTTGATTGGGGCGAGGGCGTTGGCGCAGTTTTTGATCCATTGCCTGAGGTTGTGGGCTGCGGCGTCCGGGTCGGTCGGGTCTGCGGGTGGGCTTTGGGCGAGGGTGGTGGTTAGCTGGTTATCGGTGACTTTGCTCCAGCAGCGGTGTGGCATCTGTTGGGTGCGGTGGGGTGTGACGGGTTTCCGAAAGGTGAAGTGGATGCAGCGGTGGTCGGTCCAGTGGAGTTCGGTGGTGTGGTTGAAGCAGACGTGGGTGCTTGCTGAGAAGAAGGGGTCCAGCGTGTGGCCGGCGGAGTGGGTGGGCGTCGTGACGAGCTGTCTGAGACCGAGGTTGGCGAGGTTGTCGATCAGGGCGGAGGAGTTGGGGTCGTTGTTGTTCTTGAGGTGGAAGTTCAGGTCCCCGAGGAGGATGTAGTCCGTGGAGGCGAGGGCGTGCGTGCTGACGAGGTCGGCGATGGAGTCGCAGAACTGTGGTCGGGGACCGGGGGGTCTGTAGACGAGTGTTCCTCTGAGGGTGGTGTTGGGGTCGGTGTGGATCTGGAAGTGCAGGTGTTCGGCGGTGCAGAGGGTGTCAGCGTCGCTAGTCGAGATGTTGAGGGTGTTCTTGTGGATGATGGCGATTCCTCCTCCTATTCCGTTGGTGCGGTCCTTGCGGATGATCTTGTAGCCTTCCGGGATGGCTATGGCGATGTCGGGTGCTGAGGAGGAGTTCAGCCAGGTCTCGGTCAGGAAGGCGACGTCAGGGGTGTGGGTGTCGAGTAGGTCCCAGAGTTCGACGGCGTGTTTCCTGGCGGAGCGGGTGTTTAGGAGGATGCAGCGAAGGTGGTTGGATTGATTGGCGGGTGGGTTGGTGGGCTGGATGCTGGTGTAGCTGCAGTTCTGGCAGGTGAAGGGTCCGTGGGTGCGTTTCGGGGCGGCCAGGTAGCAGGTGCTTGATCGTCCGGTGTTGAGTGCGTGGAGGGTTCCGGTGGCGTAGTGGAGACGGGTGTTGTGGCGGTCGCGGGGGCCAGGGGTTCTGGCACTGGGCGCGGTCCAGGCACGGACGGGCGCAGACGGGCTTGCCTTAGGCGCGCCTTTGGCGCGCCAGCGGCGCGCCCGCTGCGCGGGCGCTTTGCGGTCTGCATAAGAGTGTTGATGGGAGGGAGGAGCAGCTGGGTGGCGGGAGCGGGGTGGCGAATGGGCTGTCAGGGGGGCGGGGCCGCAGGGAGGCAGCGGCGGGAAGAGTGCGGCGAAGGTGACCGGCTCAGCAGCGGCTGGGACCGGGGGCAGGCAGAGGCAGCAAGCGGGCAGGCCAAGTCAGCTGGCAGCAGGAGACAGCAGCAGGAGACCAGGGTGAGCAGGCGGCAGCCGCAGCGGCGTGGGGGCGACCTAACCTGATACTACCTCAATGAAATCCAGAGAATTCAAGGACAGGGAGGTTAGTCGCACTTGACCCTACCTCTAAAGACAAGACACCAAGACAGAGGTGGGTTACTAGCCTAGATCATCTGGAAAGATAAATGGTGGAGGGAATCACAGGGGAAGGTAGTGAAAAATTGAAAAGAGCAGGTGACACAGATGATTAAGAAACGAATAGAGAGTCATGTGAAAATCATTTTATTTTTTACTTTTTTTGTTCTGCGTCTGTAAGAAAGTGCCCCCTTTTTCATGGTTACCCCCTAACTTTTTGACAGATACCTGATGCCAACTTGACTGAGTGTGCGCTGGGACCCTGCTAACCAGGCCCCAGCACCTGTGTTCTTTCCCAAAACTGTAACTTTGTTTCCACAATTGGCACACCTCTGGGCCACATGTAAGTCCCTTGTAAAAGGTACACCTGGTACCAAGGGCCTTGTGACCAGAGAGGGTCTCTGAGGGCTGCAGCATGTATTATGCCACCCTCAGAGACCCCTCACCCTAACACCCACGCACTCACATTGCAGGCTGCATGTTTTGGTGCAGGCCAAACTGAGGAATTGACATGGCACACATCCCTGTGTGCCATGCCCACCAACACTGCCTGTGGCAGGGGCAAGTCACCCCTCTAGCAGGCCTTACAGCCCTAAGGCAGGGTGCACTATACCACATGTGAGGGCATAGATGCATGAGCAATATGCCCCTACAGTGTCTTTGCCTTTCACAGGCATTGTAAGTGCAGTGAAGCCATTTTGAGTACATGGGCTTGGAGGTTGTCATTACGAACTCCACAGCTCTGTGATGGCTTTACTGAAAACTGGGAAGTTTGGTACCAAACATCTCAGCATAATAAACCACACTGATGCCAGTGTTGAATTTATTATAAAATGCACTCAGAGGGAATCTTAGAGATGCCCCCTGAAAAACGACCAACTTCCAGTGTATTGGCTGACTGGTACCCACCAGACAGGTTTCTTACCTCAAGGGGTGAGAGCCTTTGTGCTCTCGGAGGTCAGGAACAAAGCCTGCTCTGGGTGGAGGTGCTTCACACCTCCCCCTGTCAGGAACAGCAACACTTGGCAGTGAGCCTCAAAGGCTCTCACCTTGTGATGTGCTGATTTGGGCAGCTCCAACTAGTGGAGATGCCCACACCCCTGTCCAGGCCTCACGTTTTGTGGCAGGACAGGCGGGAAAATTAGTAAGCAGAGTAGGAGTGTCCACCTCGGCCTGGCACACCCTTAGGGTCACTAGGAGCTGAGGTGAACCCCTCTCTTAGAAATTCTCCATCTTGAATTGGAGAATTAGGCCCAATAGGAACAGGGACGTGCTCCTCTCCCCAAAGGGAGGTGGCACCCAATGGGTGTAGTTACCCTAGGGGACAGTAGCCATTGGCTGCAAGACCCCCGACCTCAGTCACACCCTTAAATTTAGTATTTAAGGGCTTCCCTGAACCATGATCCTCATATTCAATGGACCAAAGAAAAAGACAGACCCGGACCGCTGCTGGACCAGGAACTGGACTGCTGCTGGACCAGGAACTGAACCGCTGCAAACCGAACCCGGCAAGAACCCTGCCACCTGCACCTGGTTTGACCACTGGACCTGCTGTCCTTCCAGAAACCCTCCGGCCTCCAAGAAACCCCAGAGACCCCGCAACGTTCGCCAAAGTGCCAAGGACCTCCCTCTGGACTAGAAACTCTAGTCCCCGGCATCCGCTGGTACAAGACCTACAAGAACCACCACACGGAGGACTGAGACTTGTGTTGATGCAACTCCCTGCTACAAGAGAACTCCAAGAACCACCGCAGTTGAGGACCGACACTCCTGTCGACATGACTCACTGCTATCCGAGACCTCCAAAGGCCCCAGTGGTAGAGGACCAGCACTTGTGCCGACCCAACTCTATCCTGCCACAAGAAAGCACAGCAGCCGGAAGACCTCCACGACCTCGAGAGATCCTCCCAGCCCCAAGACAGTAGCTGTTCACAGCCCCATGCCCTAGAGCCCATACCCACCTGCAAGTGGCCCTGCCAGCCTCCTCCTGCACTGCCTGCCCGACTGCGACTGCCCCAGGACAGTCCAGCGACAGCAGAAACCCATCCAATCTACAGCAACTGACCACCAGCGACCGTGACGGTACTTGTGCTGGCCGCCTGCTGGAACCTATCCCGCTCACTGTCCCCGCCGACCGCAAGAGTAAATATCATTGCCGGTATCGACCGCCTCGGCCCTGATACTGAATTCCGCACCTTTCGAGTGGTCACAGCCCCCCGCGGCTGACACTGCGCTCAGTGGTGGCCTATATATAAAGTATCTTCTACTAGACTAAAACATGTTTCATGTACATGAAAAGTATTGGTTGATGCTATACAAACCTATTTTCAACAATATTGAAAATATTACATAATTGGAAAGTCTACTTGTCTGTAACTGAGTTCTCTTGGTTCCTAAAATAAAAGTAGCTAAAGTAATATTTTTACAACTATTGGCCTGGAGTTAAGTCATTGAGTGTGTGTTCCTGTCTTTTATGAGTATGTACAACAAATGCATTCACACTACCCTCTGAAAAGCCTAACTGCTCAGCCCAGCATCCACTACATTGAGAGTAAGGTTTTATCTACTTTAAACTCTGCCATACCTTTGGAGACTCACTGGACTCTGTGCATACTATACCTCTTTTTGGTATAGTATATACAGAGCCGCCATCCTACAGCGTCTATTTTGTCAACAGTTCGAATAACAAAAGACAAAAAAATAAGTCCATGAGGTTGTTAGAAGAAATCTCGGCAAGGTCAGTATATTTACAAGAGAAGAATTTGAAAGCTCTGACAAGCATATTCATGGATGAGGGAGACCAACCAATCTAACACCTCGTTGGCTATGCCTGGGGTGGCAATTGTTATCCTCAAAAGAAACAGATGAAGAATTAAGCTGCGATAAGGAAGGCTGATGGGTTGTCCTATGGTTAAGTAAAAGAAACTCTCTAGAAACCCTTGGCTCATACTATGGCCTTATCGCCGGTGACCCAAATGCCCTCAATGAGCTGTTATTAGAAATGTGATGATTTCTGAATTCCTTTGTCATTTCAGGAGATCTTATTATAACATTAGAAGAAATTGATAGAAAAACAACTAGGACTGGGCAAAGGTGGGAAACTAAAAGAAACCAACAGATGAGAAAATTCTTTAAAACTATTTCAGAAGAGTATAAAATATTGGACATCTGGCGAGAGTTACATAAATATAAGAAAGGTTTTACATATATGAATGTCAGCAATTTAGAAGCCAGACAAGAACTGATTATTGTTTGATCTCCTCCCACATAACTTTTTCAAGTGCTGACATTGTGCCTCCTGTACTTTCAGCCCATGTTGTAATCTCAATCGAGGTCGATATTTATAGCACTCAAAGATATATATATATTGTCAAGGAAATGCTGGGGAGCGGACTTGTCACATATAACCAGTGAGGAAAGTCATGAAAAAATGTCTGATTTAATTACTGAATATTTTGAACTTAATACCAACACTAGAGGAATAATGATGGTTGGAGAAATATTTAAGGCCTTTTTCAGACATATTTTAATGACCGAAAAGTTGAACTTTTGGAAAAAAGCTTTATTAAATCGTATACAGAAGGAAAGAGTACTGCATGAGGTCTACTTGGTAGTTATTAGTGACCTAAGTCGCTGGAGTAGTGGCATAATAATCGTTCCTCTGAGGTACCTGCATTTGTAAAAAAATATCATAAAATAAAAATACATTAATAGAGGAGATTTCAATTAACCCTCATCATCCTGTTGTCTGTTTGTAGTGCCAATCGTATTTTCCTTCTGTATACTTTCCTCCACACCGTAGGGCAATGGGTCATCATAGCTCAGTCATTGTCTTCCCCTTACTGTTAGTGGTGGCAATATGCCTATGTACAATATGAACATGTGCAATAAATGTATTGCCTCTCAGTGCCATAGACTGGTAGCTCAAGCTATCTTCTTTTTTTTAAAAGTTCCCTTTTTGAGACCTAATTAATTTTTTTTCTTTGGCAAGGGCCTCCTCCAACCCTACCATATGCCCTTGCAGCCACTTGCTGTGCTCCACATACAGCGCGGGTGCTGCTAACGGCGGCCATGCTGGAAACGGTGTTTCTGAACCATTCCATAATGGCCACCTGTGCATGTCCATACATGAGCATCCACTGGAGACAATCATTGAATTTCAGGATGGCTGCTTGCGCATCCCCATGTGTGTTTACACATGTCTGGGCGTATTGGTATGGGAAAGTATAAACATGCATTGGCAAAAGTACTGGGAGTGCAGCCAACATCAGACCATTTTTTTTTCATATGCTTGATGAAGAGGGCTTCACGTGTGTGTAAAATCTTTGAAGCTGGCAGTTATTGTTATTAAACTATTATTTGTTGAACACAGCAATCACTCAGTGAGTCTCTTTGTGCTGTAGAAGCACTGTAATAGTAACGATGCACAGTAGAAGGCAGATTTAACTATTACAGAGAAAAGTCTCCAGTTTCTTATGAAAGTTAAAGAGAGTGGGGGGTATTTGGATTTCCATAAGCATAGCATTACAAAGGTGGACATCAGAGAAACTGAGGAAACCTCAATCCCATTTTTTGCTATTTGAATTTAGACATGATTAGCATTATTGTAGTAGCTAACCAAAGAGTGCCTCTCAGCACATATTTGATTAACTTCTTTTAGAGAAAACTGAGGCTGCGTAATTGATAGGCGATATACATTTTGTAAGCTGGCTTGAACTGCACTCTTTTCCTCACTGGAAGGTATTTATGTTCTGGAACATGGACAATATTTTCAATCTTAGGGGTCAGATAGTTCTGGATTTGATGCACGGCAGCCATTAGAGGTTAAGTATGTACATTCCAAGGGAGATGGCATTCCCATAATCCAGTCAAGACTGGACAAAGGCATTTATTGAAAGGAACCTCTGTGTAAAATCAAGAAATAGGAAAATCCGTATTTGTAAAGCGCGAACTACTCACCCTTATGGGTCTCAAGGCGCTGGGAGCCGTCGTGGAAATTAAGTGAGCTATTGCCCAGAGTCACAAGGTGCTGAGCTGAGCTGCCGCCGGAGATCGAACCGTGAGCCCTGTGCTCCGAAGTCAGCTGCCCTGGCCGCTGCACCACACCTCTTCCACCTCTTCCAGGAAGATCCTGTTCAGAATTCTCAGGTGGAAAAAGCATGGCTTGGTGACTGAAGCCACATGCATTTCCAAAGTAAGATGCAAGTCAAGCATGACCCCTAACTTCTGGACATTGTGAACTGGACTCGGCACTAGCCCCATGCAGTTTTGCCAAAGCCTTGAGTCTCATGAGATAAAATGCTTTTTTGCCAATAGGATTTCAGTTTTTGCCAGATTAAATTTTAAAAAGTTAGAGTGCATCCATGTCTACACTTCCCATAGGATCTGTGGAACATTTCTGAGTCCTTCTCTTTACTGTATCAAAAGATTGAAATAATTTGTGTATTATATGCATAACAATATAGCATAATATTATAGTTCTGTAGAAGGTGAGCCAGTGAGCTGACATTTATGTTGAATAACTGAGGTGACAGAAGAGACCTCTGTGGAACGCCACATTTGACTGCTCAGAAGCTGGATTTAAGCTCCCTGATTTTAACATGATAGCCTTTGCAATCCTGTCCCATTAACATTTAGTCCTTCAAGTTGTGCTAGAAAAAAAGGTATGGTCAATGGTGAACAATACTGCACTTAGATCTAACAAAATAGCAGTATGTACAACATTGCTAACCATTATCATTCCAAGGTCATCAGCTATTGATGTGATGACTAATTTAATTCCCATTTGTGGCCAAATGCCCCCCTGAGCAAGGTCCACTAAGTTTGCATCATCTGCCATTTGTGGTAACTAGGTTATAATTGCTTATTCTAGGAGCATTGAAGGATATGGAATTAGCAAAATTGGTCTAAAATTGGCAGTGTTTGTCACTGGGGTTTTAACAGATTTGTTTGAAGAGGTCTGGGGCTATTCTTCTGCAAAGGTAAGTATTCAGGACATCTTCTACTAAAAGATCTTCAGAATCTCTTATTTCTTTAAGATATTTTGCCAGGCAAATATCTCACGGTGACCCCAATGTTTTACTGGGCTCTATTAGTCCTATCATTTTTTTTATTTAAGACAATATGGAAGTGTGTTAGTGGTGACTAAGTATTTGTTTTTTGTATTATTTGAAGGTCTAAACTTCATGGTCAGACTCTTTATGGAATTTCTCAACTCTGTTATGAAGCATTGGGAGAGGGTATCAGTTCGTTCCTGGGATGCATTTATTTTAATCTTGATAGCTGACGGATTATTGAACGGATACTATGTTTTAAGGGTGTCTCAGTGGGCATTGCCCACTGCCTGGATCTTGGCTGAGTACTGCTTCTGTTTGACTGCCCTGATCATGTAGTTTTATTTTCTCACCCTGGATTTTACATTCTTATCTACAGTTTTTTCCGCTAGATATTCACTGGAGTTCTTAGTATTCTTTTTTTCCTGAGAAAGTTATTTTGAGAATCATTTGCAGTAATGGAACATATCCTTCATTTGCATGTATTTGACTGAAGCAAGCTTATCATCAAGAGGTGGTAAAACATTTTCAATTTGGCAATAACATTCTTGTCAGTTTGCTGTTTATTAGGATCTGACTTAGATTTCTGAAGTTTTGTATTTAGAACTTCAGGAAAGATGTTTCCACAACATTCATATACAATGCTTTTTGGTTTATTGACTTTTTGGTTTCTAAATTGTATTTCCAGTATCAGGTACTATATAAAATAGTGAGCTGATCAAGGGTTCTGGGGCCTGTGTCATAAATAAGTTAGAAGCACTAAAAGTGAGATCCAACCTACAGTCATGTCTATGTGAAGGTTCCTGTACACCTTGTTGCAAATTTAAGTAGCTGATGATTTTTTTATTAATTCACTGGCAATAGAGTTAGTAGGAAACCTGGCCCAGGAGTTAAAATCTCCCAGAACAAATGGGTGATCAAACATAGAATAACCTTGAATAACAAGTTCATCAATTAATTAAAGAAGATCGTGAATATGGAAGGGGGGCTTTATGACACTGTATAGCCATTTTTTTTTTCAGGTTCACTATCCTTGTGTAATAAGAAATGTTTCTGAGTCAGGAAACTGGTTACAAGCCTTCCTCACGATTGGCAATGATTCATAGTGAATTAGGGCTGCACCTCTGCCTTTCTTATCCAATCTATGGATGATGGAGTATTTTAAAGTATGGGGGTACTATGTCCACCATTATGAAAGAAGAGTACCCACTTATCTGGACTTAGAAAAAACTGTTGTACCTCACTGTCTGTAATAAGATTGTTAATCAAAGTTCTGTTTTTAACTGCTCATCGTACATTTTAAAGGTTAGAGACAAAGACATGATTCCATGATTGTCTCAAAGGATTAGGCAGAAAGGTTGAACTTTGCGTTATAGAGACATTGTGTGCTATAAGTTCTCTTCCTGAAGCTTGTAAATTTCTGCATCATCTACTTTAATGGAGGTCAGGAACTTTGATAATAAAATGTTACCACTGTGCTTTATCTTGCCTGTGCTGGGGGACTAAGGGTGGAGTGGAGGCCGCAGAAGGAGGCAGGGTGCAGGGGACCTCAGATGGTCAGCTTGCCGTAGGTGTACATCTGGTGCATCAGTTGGCCACATCCAGTGCTCTTTGTCTCTGCTGACACAATTAAGTGGCACGGTGCCTGGACCGTGAGACAGACTGTAGCTTCTCTCACTTGAGGTGGAGGTGAAGGTGAAGGTGAGTCAAATGAATAGTTTTTAATGTATACTTTTCTGGAATTTTAAAATTGAAGCGATTGCTTGTTGGGATGTTTATTAAAGAATCGGTGCTTCTTTAACACATTGATCTGTAGTGAAATATCAACACAAAATTAAAATCAAAACAAAAACGAATTGTGATCATTTTATTTTTTAAATTAAATTATTGGATAACTATTAAAAACACTTTGAAACTACATTTGCTTCACAGCAGTTAAAAAAGGGATTGTCCTCGCCAATGGAAAAAAGAGAAGGGCTCCTTCAAAATAGGTTTTAGACTTTTAAATTGTATTCACCGAAGGACCTGTTCAAATGCACAGTATTGTCATACTCTTTAATGTTTTTAATAACAGTGGCTAAATGCGTAAGGGATCAGCCATTAGAAATGATGAAGTTTATTTCTATTTGCCTATGTGTGGATGGGGACAGCAGTTGCAAAAGGTTCCTGTAAAATAGTGTTAGCCAACATTCATATTCTAATATGCTGTGCAATTAGGAAAAAAATACTTGGGAACAGATTGAAGTAACCACTTTTTTTTTCAAAAATGTGATCTCCATATTGTCAACACAGATACACAAAAAATGTAAACAGCTCTATCACTGTCAGACTGAGGCAGCTTGCCTGACACGGGGTCGTCCGGAGCAGTTCCGCAAGCCCCGAACCTGTTCATGCCCCTGATATATATTACATAAAATGGATAAGTGAACAATGGGCGCTTCCCTCGCTTCTCTTGTTATGAAGAGTGGCCCTGAGAATTGAATTCAAATACAATGTTTTCCTCCATCTGAGTAGATAATGCACATCCACTCTGACCCCAGGAGCAATGGGGACTTTGCATTATCTGTGCTTGGAAAATACAAATACGTTTTTCAGTGTGTTTCCAGCAGCTGCCTTTAATTTTTTCATTTTTTTCATTTAACTTTTTTTTTTTTTGAAAGACAAATTATAAATAGCATACTTGGGAAACTACAGCAACAGAGTAAATTATCAGTGAAATAAAATATATAATATGGCATAGGGAACTGATCTATAAAATGAACAACCTTACAAATACAAAGAACTTTGCAAGTAAAATTAAGGTCAGGCTGCCCTGTGGCTTTCTCGTTAAGACTGAAATACAATTGCAAAGTTTCAAAGTGGAGGCACACTCTCAAATAGACATTAACACAAACATGGGAGTGTGTTTAAAAAGCTTTTTCAAATTGTTTTTGTTCACGAATAAAAGAATGATTTTTTTAAGCCGCCCTTGTTGTTGGTAGAAAAACAACGTTCAAGGTTTGAGACCACTTAGCGTAAATGGGGATTTCTTGAGAAGATGTCTTTTAGAAACCTGGCAATGAAGCAAGGTCAGTTTTTCACTTCTTGCTTAGTCTATGCTTCCATTGACTACATCGTGTGTAAATTTGACACAGCAGACAACCAAACGAATTTCACCTAAACATATTTAATCTTGAGTTGAACTGGAAAAAGTTAATGTTATCAGTTTGTACAAAACATAATTCTGAGCACACATAGGCATTAATGTTTCTAAAGACATCCATGTTTTCACTGCTGCAGTTCAAACACACACGGCCGAAGAGCACATATGGGAGGCAGTAGATTGCTGAGTGCGGCCTGTAATTTTCAGTTCATTTTATTGCATGGATTAGTACCAGATTATATCCTGCTAAATAAAAACAAATAGACGCTTTAAATCCGTTGAGCGCTGATAACACGTGACACTCACTAACGAGAGTTCAGTGGCTGACGCACCAGGGTCAAGAACCGGCACCAGTGTCTCAAACTAGACTCCACGGAGTCCTTGAGCCATAAATAGACAGGCCAGAGGTCAGCAGGCGGCTATCACATGCGTGCAGACACTCGTAAACACCGCTTCTGTATGCTGTAAGGCTGGAGTAACCCATGTCTGTTCCAAGGAGGTCGTTGAAAGCCTCTGGGATCTGCAGCCTTCAACACCATGGAGGAAAATGACTTCCATATGCAAGTGGAAAGCAGCAGGCCTAGTTCCCAAGCAATCTAAGCTTACACAATGCTTCACCTGCACCCGGAAGGGATGCCAGCGGACCAGGGGCCAGACTAGCTGTCTAGCGGAAGTAGGGACCCATGGGGCCAGGTGCATATGAACCAGAAATCAGCAGCTCCTGTGCATAGGGAGATGGTGGGAGACCCTGATCTTTCCGTCATAAGGCTCCAGGAGACAGCATTTAACACGCACAATGAGCAAAATGTCGGCGGTTGGCATTGACCGTTTTTTCTTAATAAGGGTCAAATTGCTATTCTGATTTTCAGGCCTTAAAATGTTAATCTGTGCACCATTGTAATTGCTCTTGCAGCCTTGGTCCTGTCATGAAGGCAATGGTATGGATATGAGTTGTTCACCTTAATTCAGGCTATATCGATGGCGATGTCTGAGCATTTGCAAGTTGCCAAACTAAAAATGTAATGCCTTTTCAATCCCTGCAGAGAGTTTCATGACTCTTGTATGTGTGATTTGTCTGATTCTGCTACACTGCAGCTACGTGGAGGTTCCCATATGCATGTTGCATTATATAAATTGCTCAACTTTAGTTGTTAAGCAGTGGAGCACTGAATTTCACAAGCACAACATCGGTTTGAATTTGAGTCTGCTGTCTCACTCACGTTGAAGTCCCAGCTAGATTCAACAGAGTTGATCACTTTAAGCTTGTCTTTGCAGCTTTGGAAAAAGAATATGACCCACTGATACACTAATCTATGTCCCACCCTAGTTAAAGAAACAGAAAAGAACATGGTCAAGGTGGAATAATCCAAATTCATCCCTGTAGAAGTACCAAATGTAGTTCTCCAAGGATCAATTTTATCGACTACTCTTTTCAACGTATACATCAAACCCCTTAGAGAATTAACTAACAATTCAGGCTTCTCTATGCATTAATATAGCATTTATTCACACAAACTCGAATGTCTGAAGGATTAACATGCCTTTGTGAAATTGGATAATGACATTTTTCTTCCATATAATAAGCCTCTCCATGTGAACAGGGGTTCGGGTTTGACTGTACTGTACAGAACTCAGATCCTAGCTTGGCCTGTTGAACCTGTGGGAACCAAACATACTAATGTAACCCCAGGGAACAACGTAGAAGAACAAAAAGTCAACGGTGCATGAGGAATTACTGAAAGGTTGTATATTTCCTACACTTAAAGACAATTAGAGCTGCCCATAACCCTCGTGACTCTAGGGTTCAGGTAATGACTGTCTAAATTATAAAGAATACAATTACTGTGAGAACAAATGAGATTGCTGGGGTCCAGCTGCTTCCATAGGGTCATTGAGGAATAGATCATCAGGTTAGTAGGGCTGACTGTATTGCTCTGAGCAACTTGAATAACTAACGCGAGTATTTGCATGTATTATATGGTATGGCTGCGTGGCCTTACAGTGTAATACACTTGCAAATACAGTTGTGGGTCCACTCAGGCTTGTTTGTAAAACCCTAGGCTCAACCCTTGGTAGCTATTGCTTCAAGTAGCAAGGCTTAAACAAAGGAACCATTGTAAAGCATTTAACAATACCAAACAACAAAATAATAAAGCCACAAAACACGAAAGAAATACAACACCAATTTACAAAAATAAATTATATTTTAATACATTTTTAGAGTCCAAGATGAGCAAAATACACCAGAGGGTTCCAGAGATACAGATTTTTAAAGAAAACTTACATTTCAGTTAAACCACAGGCAAGCACTGTAAAGTTTGTGACCTTTTGAAAAGTTTCTAAGAGTTGAGTCTGATTACTACGGCCTGGCTTGGGCAACCAAATCCGACAGGGAGAAGGTTTAGGGGGCCAATAAGGACTATTTGGACAGTTACCTGGCCACCAAGGCATTTTCCAGTCCAGTTCCAAAGTTTACAGCATGACCGCCATAGACGTCAATGGAGTGGTCCTGATGCTGCAGATGCAGGAGATGGAAGATGCTCAAGGATGCTCTGAGTTCTGTGTGGTAGAAGGGGGTGCCTTTGCAGCTATTCCTCGGTCCACGGTACAGGTCAGGTGACTTTGGCCACAGATGTCAGGGTCCCTCGAAGTCCTCTTTGAAAAAGTAGAAACTCAGATGGCTGGGCTACTCGTCTCCATCCAAAGCGGTCTCAGCGGTATCCCTTGGTGGAGGCTGGTGTCCCTCTTGGGTGACCAATTTGGACTCAGATGACACTCTGCCTGACTCAGGTGCAACTTTTGGCCATCAAGGATCAGTCTCTTGGGGCAGCCAGTGGTGATTCTTCTGAAGTGGCTACTGACTTGCGAGTTGGGATACTTCAGCTTTGATGGCCCTGGTGCTGATTCCAGGGGCTCAGCAGACTGACCATTGGAGTACTTCTCTGGGGAGCAACTTTTTCCAAAGCCAGGAGCCACAGGTGCAGGCTGCTATTGTTCCTAAGCCTGTGAGATGTTCACACGATTCCTTAGGATGGCACAAAGCTGTCTCGTGGGCAGTGACTGTGTGAGGCCACTGGACAAAATGGGTCGCAAACTGCAACTTTCTAAAAGTTGCATTTCTTTAATAGTGACATTAAATTTGACTTGGGCATCAAGTTGGGTGCAATTAAATGCCACCATAAATTTGATACCTTACAGCACCCATCTAAGTAGTCCCATTCAGAAGTTAGCCAGGCAGAGAGGTCAGCCAGTGACCCTGTGTTAGCCAATCGGACCCTCCCACAGCAAAATGACAAATTTGGAAGTGTTGCTGTCAGGAAATGTATATAAAATACAATATAAAATTCAGTCCTACTTAATAATATACAGCTCCCTGTCTTAGGGCTCGCTAAGGTTTCCTTAGGGTAAACTTACATATATTGCTAAGGGAAGTGGCAGCTTTGCCATTGGTTTGAATGACAAAGTTGAACTAGTAGTGTTACCACTGCCCTTCCAGTCTGCAGTGGCAGGCTGGGAGCCATTTTGTACTTTGTCACACACAGGGTGGCACAATCAGTGCTGCAGCCGGGGCTGGGCACTCTGCCTTACATACCCTGGGTTCACTGGGTGCCATATACTAGGAAGTTATAAGTAAGTCAGGGTTAGAAATGGGGGTGTATACACAAAAGAAGCTACCCTGAAGGAAAATGACAAGGAGTTTACAAGGTGCTTGGTGGAGTACCAGGCATCTAAAAAAAAGTGAACCACCACAATCACAGTGGTGATGGGGTACTAACTCCCCCATTCTCCACACTTTATTTTAATACCAAGTAATTACCTGTTTAATAAATGTATTGTGGCTTTTACATTGGTTTTTAAAACCACTCACTTTCACGGGCCACCACTTAGATTTAGAAGTGCCTCCCTGTCTCCAGGTGTAGGCCTGCTCTCTACCAAATGGAGTCTCTAGAGAGTGAGGACTGCCAATGATGAAGCATGACACCTGGTGGTGTGTGAGGACAGTTCTTCACTTTTTTTGAGATGCCTGGTACTCCACCAAGCACCTTGTAAACTCCCGGTCATTTCCCTTCAGGGTAGCTTCTTTTGTGTATACATGTTTAGGTTGGAGGCCAGCTCACCCTGAATACCCCATAGCCTCTAGTTCCCTCCCCTGGAAAACCCCAGGGTTTAGTGTGTTGCTTAGAAATGGGTGTCTCTAGTTGGCAGAGGTATGCACCATGTCCAAGTAAGGACCCTTCCTTTTAGTCAGGGTAAGGGGGAATAACCCCTGCTCACCCCCTTGGTAGCTTGGCACGAGCAGTTACGCTTATCTCAGAGGCAATGTGTAAAGCGTTTGCACATAACACACAGTAATACAGTGAAAACACCACAAAAGGTCACCACACTAGTTTTAGAAAAAATTGCCAATATTTATCTGTGTAAAACAAGACCAAAACAATAAAAATCCAGCATACAGTAATCAAAATATGAATATTGCAAAAATAGACTTAAAATACAGTTCCTTGAAGTTGATAGCTCCGTCCGGCGCTATCACGGTGTCGAGAACAAACATATCTGACAGTTCAAGTCCACCGCAGTGTCGCGGGCCAGCTACGATGTCGAGAAGACCCGCAAACAGTACATTGGAAATGCAGGGCCTCGTGGACCTTGCGATGAGATCCGAAGATGCGGTGTCAGCAGACGTCGGCTTCGGAGGTCGGTGCAGGAGTCGTCGGGCCCTTGAAGTCACATGCGTTGCAGATGGAACTCCGTGAGATTGAAGTCAGAAGCGCCCGCGTCAGCAGGCATCGGGGCTGCAGTGCAAAGTGCAGCAATGTGGCATGCAGTGCCCTCAGGTCGCGGTGCAGGCAGCAGCTCGGTGACGGTGTCCAGCGTTGTCGGTGGGACCAGGGCTGCGGTGCGAAGTGGGGCAGTGCTCATCGTGGTGCTGGCAGGTCACGGCGTATTCATTGCTGAAGTGCTGTCTTAGGTAGACGATCTGGAATTGATGGCGCTGTTGTCGGTAGGCCAAGGTTGCGGTGTAAGACGGGTGGGTGCGTCCAGTAAGTTAAGAGCAGTGCCCCCAGGCCACGGCAGAGGCAGCGTCGTCAATGTCAATGTCTGCGTGGAGCGTCATCATCGGGGATACGAGGGCAGTGATGTGAAGCGAGGCTGTGTGAAGTGCGGTGCCCTCAGGCCACAGTGCAAGCAGTGGCTCAGTGGCGGCATCGAGTGGCGAGACCAGAGTTCCGGTGTGAAGTGGGGCGGTGCTCTCTGCAGTGCCTTTAGGTCACGGAGCCGGTAGCAGCGTCATTGACTGCGTTGGGTTATTTTTTCTTCCGATGCAGCACAAAACACACAGTTCCCAGTACTGGTAGCAGATGATCTTAAAGTCTTTGCTGCCCCTGAGACTTCTTGAACAGGGGGCAAGCTCTACCTTAAGCCCTTATAGAAACTCAGGAAAATAAGTTGCAGAAAGTCCAGTCCTTTCACTACCCAAGACAGAAGCAGCCACTGCCGGCCAACACAGCAGAGCACACAGCAAAGTGGTAATTCCTCATAACAGCTTTTCCAGCTCTTCTTCTTGGCAGGTTCCTTAGTCCAAAAGAGTTCTAAAGTTCTTGGGTCAGGGCCCCAATATTTATACTACTTTTCCTTTTGAAGTTTTAGGCAGCAAGTACCTCTTGCTTAGTAGAAACCACTTCTGTCCTCTCTAGTCCAGCTTCACTACAGGAGGTGAAGACAGCATTGTGCAGAGCAGGCACAGCCTATTCAGGTGATAGTTAAAGCTCCTCCCACCAATCTAAATGCAGAAAGGTCTAGTCAGCCCGGCTATGAGTCACCCAGGAAAGGCAGGACTGTCTGAGTGAATGCACATCCCCAGCTCCTGTCACTCCAAAACTAGATGGTGTATACATAAACAGGCAGAGCTGCACAGGATGGTTAAACAAGAAAATGCACACTTTCTAACAGTGGTATTTTCAAACACACAATTTAAAAACCACACTTATTAAAAGATGTGTTATTAAATTCTGAGATCAGGGAGCCTAAATTTCAGATCTCTAGCTGTTCCCACTTGAAAGTTACACATGTAAAATGTTACAAGGCAGCTCCAATGATAGCCTGTGGGAGAGCTAGTCTTTTCAATAGTGAAAAACGAAATGCACAGTATTTCACTATAAGCACATGTAACACACACCAGTACATGTCCTACCTTTCACATACACTGCACCCTGCCTATGGGGATACCTTTGGCCTACCTTAGGGGTGCCTAGTCATGTAGTAAAGGGAAGGGTTAGGCCTGGCAAGTGTGGGCACTTGCCAGGTTGACATGGCAGTTAAAACTCCCCGCAGGCACTGCAGTGGCAGGTCTGAGTCATATTTGAAAAAGGCTACTCATGTGGGTGGCACAACCAGCGCTGCATGTCCACTAGTAGCATTTGATTTATAGGCCCTGGGCACACACAGTGCACTTTACTAGGAGATTAGCAGTAAATCAAATATGCCAATCATGGATAACCAATCATACTCACAATTTACACAGAGAACATAAGCACTTTCGCACTGATTAGAAGTGGTAAAGTGCCCAGAGTCCTTTAGCCAACAAAAACAGGGTCAGAAAAATAGGAGGAAGGAAGCAAAAGTGTGGGTATAACCCTGCAAAAGGGGCCAGGTCCAACACTGGCCTACAATTTGAAGCCAAAAAAATTGAGTAACTCAATTGATAATAACAAATGTTTTGCTATGCTGTATTCCCACATGTCTCTCGATAAAAACAGTACCCCATTTGTATGACAGGGCCTCTTTTCTGCAACTGGAAAGACTCCAATACACAACATCAAGATTTTGCCTTTCTAATTGACCCATTCTTGCGATGTGGGTAGCTACGGTATTTGAACTCAAGCTCAGCCAGCACCCAGAGAAACACACCAAACCCAGATATCTCAGAAAATTAGACATCAAGGGGAGCCGATGGTGGTGGGATTTGTATGGATCCCATGCTTTCTTACCCAAAATGCCTGCAAATGTCAAACTTTGGCTAAAATCATGGATATTTCTTATATTTCAACGAGGGGACATTCCAGAATCTGTGGCAATCTATACTATTACTGCCTCTCAGAATTTACACATTTCTCTTGATACAAACAGTACCCCAAATGTGTTACGGGGTTTATCATCCTCAGCAGAAATTGCTCAAAACTTGGATCATGTGATGTCAAAGAGGTCATCATATGGTTATGTTTTTGGTCCATTCCAATGAAAACCATACACACACAGCAGAGGAAGTGTTTAATTTGGGAGAAATGTGGGAATGCAGGGGTTAAGATTTTAGTCATTGGCTAGAAGTCCCCACATTTTCTATCATGTAGGAAAAATAACCTCTGTTGACTGATACTTTGAGGTTCACAGAGCTTTTGGGTAAGAAAATGTTCTGGAGTCCATGCAACCCACACCACCTTGTTTTTCCCTGTGCCTCTTGGTTTCAGAAATGCCCAAGGTTGACAAGGTTCCCTGGTTGCCAGCAGATTCTTGGCCACAAAAGTGCAGCCATTTGCCATGGTAAGTGAAAGGAAATTGGCATTTCCCTGGGCATACATATTGTCTGGTTCCAGGGGTTGGGCCTGTTGCCAAATTGGTCCAGCACCCAGCCCCATTCCTTTTCTCACTTTTTTTCCCTTGGCAGTCTGGTGAACTTTCAGCTCCCCTGGGAAGGCAGGTTAGGGTGTTTATCACTTATCTGCCCATCCCGGGATGAAGGTGGGGTGAAATCCTAAGAAACCAACAAAACAAACGAGAAACTGAATGTGGTCAGGGTTTGCCCATCCTAACACGGCACTGCACTGCATGCACCACCACTTGGCACCTTACAGAATTTTTGCCATGCGGGGGAGGCAGAATGGAAGGGTTAACCCACTCTCTGTGCTGGCTCATATGTCAAAACTACATCCAAACAACCCCTAATTTTCTCTTGCTTGCCATAGGGAGGGAAACACCCTAGATACCTGGGTCAGAAAGACTGTAGCAGAATAAAGGTGGGGGTAGGGCCTGATGCCAGAGTGGCCCGGCCTCCATCCCATTATTTTAAAAATATTTTAACAATCTATTCCTGGCGTCCAGTTGGTTTTCTGACCCCAGGGCAAATTGAGAGTAAATCCCCCAATCTGACCACAGCAGGGCAGAAAGACTATGGGACGTTAGTGGGGGGGGGGGGGTAGGGCCTAATGCTAAGATGGGACAACCCCTACCACAGGATCTTTAGAACATATCTATCTCTGGCATCCAATGGACTTTCTACCAGCCCACGGGGCAATTGGGGGTAAATTCTCCAATGCCCCCTCAGGGGACAGAAAGACTGTTGGGACTTTTAGGGGTGGTGGTATAGCCCAGTGCCTAGGCAGGCTGACTCCCCACCCCATTTCTTTTTCATAAATATAAAAATCTCCAGTGTCTAGAAGGCTTTCTTCCCCCAACAAGAGCATATTGGAGGTAAGTCTTGCTCTGAGCCCTGGTCCCCAAAAATGAGTGCCAGTCTGCCTCCCCACCTGCAGCTAGACCAAAAACCAGTCGAGGGTCTCTACCCTTCAATGTTATGATTCTCCAAATTATGGGGGAGTTTTTGGGACAGACTGTACTTAAGTTAATCCTTTGATATGTTTCTATTTACTTACTAAGAGTTGTGTTCCTTTCCACAATTCCATTGCCTTTCGCCACCTTGCTTACAAGTCCTTACTCTCTGTACAAGTACATGGCATTCCTGTATTCCACTCTAAAGCTCTCAATAGTATAAATTAATATGAATCACTTTTCTCACATCTGAAATGTGTTTATGTCAATTTTTCTGCAATACTCCTGTGATGAGTCCCACATGATCTCTGATACAGTTCTTTGCCTCCGTTGTTCCTATCGCACACAAAACTGAATTCAAATATGAAGAGTCAGGTTAGTGCTGAAACATTCATTTCATTGTGTTGCACTGCATCACAGCAGAATCCTTCTGTATGCTTAAAGTATTATATATTAGAGGTGGATATTTGTTAACATGGTACCAGATGAAGCCCAGGGCATCAGCATTCAATCAGTATTGGCATCTTGTACATGAATAGATTTCTCATTGGGTTAAAGCACATAATTCAAAGATCTATTTGTCACCTGCTCGATATATTTTTGAAACCTTGAGTGGCAAACTCAACCTGTATAAACTGGCATACTACCATCTAGTATTCAAATGTACCAATATGTATTATTATTTGATAAAAACACTATACTTTTTCAACTTCAAAACCTCAAGAAGATGAACCAGTGTGCCATGCAACAGATTTTCTGGAATTTGATCCTGTGCATTTATGTACCCCAGTGATTAATTATTTATTGGTATAGTTATGAATTTATATTGCTCTATTCTTACTCTGGATGGTGTCAATGTGCATTTCAATTAACAAATAATAGAGAACCAGAGGTACAATAAAATAAAGAAAAGAATATATGACTGTTTAATCTGTCATACTTAGGGTGGTCTTCCCCCAAATCTTTTGATTGCTTACTTCCTCTTTTGCTGATTCTTTTTGTTGGCCTTAGGACTCTGAGCACTTTCCCACTGCTGACCAGTGCTAAAGTGTGATGGAGCAGGGTTTCGCAAAAAGAAACCTGCTCGAATTAACTCCCCCATAATACTTATTAACAGTGTGCAGTGTAAACTAACATGCAAATCACATGAGCTACATGGGAAACCGCTTTGCGCATACGTGCACTAATGTGAACTAATACATGAAAGAACTAGGCCGCATTTTACATTGCGTTTCAAAAGAAACGAGATTAATGCACGTTTAGGCCGCATTTCGCATCTTGCATCTTGCTTTGAAAGCGATAATAAATAATTCCGCTTTGCATGAAGCTTAGGCTAAGAATATATTAACAGGGAATAGTGTAAAGGTGGGTGGTAAACAGTGAAGGATGCATTTCCATGTAATTAATAATGTATGTGTTTATTTGTCATAGTGAGCCGAATGGGCCTGTATTTTCCTAAATTGTCCGGATAGATGAGGGGCTGAAAAATGAGCAAGAATGACCTGACAAAACCGACAGAAATGCTGAGCGCTGCGGATGATGAATATTAATTCAAGGTTGATCAGCTCAGAGAACATTGTTTGCCTGCCAAAAGATGAGACTGGCCGTGGGATTCAGGACTTCGTCTGCAGACGTGGCTGAGAAATTAATAAAATGTAGCAAGAACAAATTTGTATGGACTAGTCAGTAAATACGCATTGGGAAAGGAAGTAAAACAATCAGTATGAAGAATTTTGAATGAAATCACAGTGGTGTGATACACCACCTCCCCAAGCATCCAATGAGCAGTCGAATTCTGTGCAATGTTTCAATTAATGTGGGTTGGACATGTAGGTTTTAGGGTATAACTGGGGTGCCTTTGGGGGTGTGGTTAGAGAGCGCGGAGTTGCAGCAGTAGGAGATTGAGAAGGGAGATGCGTCGCTGTCCGTCGGTTTGCAGAGAGGCCTAGCTGTTCCTGTCCCTGTCCTGTCTTGTTCCTGAAATCTTTGTTTCCTGATTCTATTTCAGGAGACCCCCACTACTCCCTTGGCCAGGGGGGTGGAATTTCATTAATCTTTGGGTTTGTATTATCCTCTGACTCGCAATATGCATAATTTCTTGCAAAATGTATTTTTGTCTCTGAATCTTATGTCTCTTCATCTATCCACTCCGTCATAAGTATTATATTGTTTCGCATTATTTTGCTGAAACTTATGTCTCTCTCTCTATCCACTCCTTCATGTGCATATCGTTCATGAATGATGAGTATGACACTGTTTGTATTTTGTTAATTGATTTTCTCTCCTTTTGTGGGATTCATTGTTTGCATTGCAACCTGTATGCGATGAGCATTTATCAATTACATTTATCTGAGATAAACTTTATTAATCTTACCAAGAGTCTGTGATTATTTAGCTGGTTAGATAGTTAGTTAGTTCTATTATTACCAACAGCTTCTCAACTAATTGGTCCGTCGACCGAGAGGAAAGAGAGTTGATATATAAAGGTCTAGTTATGTATTTAGAAATATTAAACGTGAATTTGTGAAGGAAATAATTTTCCACGACATTCAAACTTGACCATCCAGCGCAACAGGGATTTGTGAGGTGGGTGTGTGTGTATGAGCCATTTGTATGAAATATTGATGAGTAGCGATCCCTGATAAAGTGGCGCGCTGGATTAGGTTTTCTGGTAGCAGAGGACGGTTTAATTATTGATTAGTTTGGTAATAATTATTGATTATTGATTATATGTTTTAACAAGACAAGTTAGTGTCCTGTTTTATGTTGTCTAGAAGCACAGGTACAGAGGTACCTGAGGAATCCCGGGATGGGAAATTTAGCCTGAAGTAGGCAGAAGAAGAGTGTGGATAAAATATCGCACTGCAGAAGTACTTTGTCTGTTGTTATAATACTGTACGGCGGAAGGCTGTAGGTGTTATATTTAGGGAAATATTTCGCATGTGAGTAGAGTGTCTGAAATTAGCGAAGGGTCCACTTTTGAAACTCTAGCCTTATCGCCAGAGGAGTCCCAAGACCTCTTTTGCACCAAAAAGTCCTCTTGCAAAACTTTGGCCTTATCCCTAGTGGAGTACTAAGTCCACCTGTAGCTTGTTTGGGTGTAAAATAATGCTGGACATTGTTTTACTGGAAGTGAAAGAATTTCTCATTAAAAAGTGAAGACTATCTCTTTATTTAGAGGAACAGACAAGGTAGCATTGTTTTATGTTGTTACTAACAAGAATTTTTATTAAGAAAACTTAGAAATACATCGCCGTATTATTTTGTAAAGGGAGGGTCAGTAGAAGGAGTAATACTGACGTCACAAAAAAGCCACGCTGGCATTGGTCAGGCAGCGAACGTGAAGTAAGCTCTGATTGGCCGGTTGTGTGAGCCGCGCTGGTATTGGTCGAGATAGCAGATACATAGAGAGCTGTGATTGGACGGTTGGTGTGAGTCGCGCTGGTATTGGACAAGAACTGACAAATAGAATAAGTAGAATTACGGAAAGGTTTCCTTGTTGTTTTACTGAGAGACATTAGCGTAAAGGGTCAGAAAAATGAAGCTGCTTATGAAAATAAAGAATTTCTTTAAAAAGGACAAACCAGTAGTGACTAGAGAGGGAATTCCTATTCCACCGCCGAGAACGCCTACTTCCTATATGATGTTAGAGCGAGGATATCATACGTGTACTTGGTTGGAGAATTGAGTGGAATACACAAGGGATGATGGGGTTATAGCTTTCCCACAGCATGGTTCGTTTAATGTAAGGATTCTGCAGAATTTGAGAAATCGAATGAATTCATTGGAGCAAAGTCCCAGACCTTCCCAGTATGAAGCGTTAGAGGAATGGGAAGTAGAAGCATTCGAAAGAGAGAAATATCGAGGTGGTAGGAGATATAGAAATTTAATGACTAGATATCCTTTTGAGAGAAGAGAAGACACAATGAAGAGATGGAGGAGAGCTGTGGTAACTGAGGGCTTGTACCCAGTTTTAGTTGCTGAAGATCAGACAGGAGGCAAGTGTAAAGAGAGAAAGAAAAATATAGAAACTTCAAGTTTAGGACAGGACCCGAACGAATCTGATGATGAGTTGTTAGAAGACATTATGACCAAAAGACCTCCGCCATAGCAAGAAAATTCAGTTGAGGTGACTCCGAATGCACCAATAATGGGAACTCTATTAACTCCACAGATTGTAGACATGGCTAGAATAGTGCAAGAAAAAGAATTGGACATATTAAATAAGGCAAGAATAGACCAGATCCAGAAAATAAACCAGTTGAGCCTAAATACAGAAGCCTTGATGGTACCGGTAACAATTGGTCCCGTAGTTCCATTGTATGGAGAAAAACAGAATATATTAAAAGTACATACATTGGCAGTTCCAAGGAGTAGCGACAGGAGTGGAATGGTGACAGTATTAGATGAGGATGGACAGGCTGACATGAATACTACATTGTTAGATCTTCCGGTTTGTGAGATGATAACAGAAACCCCTAGAAGAGGTATACAAATAGATCCAAGGAGAATAGGGACAAACGTCATTCCAACGACAGAGAGTTCAGAAGTTCCTTCACCAGAGGAATTGAATGATTGGATAAAGGGAATGGAAAAGCAAAAACCTCAACCACAGAGTATAAATGTGAGCCAATTGAAAGTGGATTTGGAAGCGATGATTATTGGTACAATAAGTCCAGATAGATTAGGGACTTACCGAGATGAAGAGCTGTTGTTTATGTGTAAAAGTATCACTTGGAGAGCGAGGAATCTTCATGAGAAAATAGCAGAGGCTGCTAGTGAATATGGAATAGATATGGAGAAGTCAAAAGTGCTGCAGAAATCGTACAGATTGGCCTTTACCGAAAAAGATTTGGAGAGTTTTAATGCGTCTGGAAAAAGATTACAGATAAAAGAGCTGATGAATATTTTGAAAAAATGGGGAGATGTAGAATGGTGGAAAGGTAGATGGACGAAAAAGAAAGAAGAGGCAGCTGGCAAAGGAGCATCAATGTTTCCGTTAAGAGAGACAGAACAAGTTGAAAGGGTGTGTCCAATGAGAGAAGTCCCAGGTGGTGGATATGTGCATGTTCCCTGGACAAGACAGGATATATTATCCTTTACGAATGATTTTCCTAGATTAAGGGAGAAACCAGTTGAGTGGTACAATCAGGTAGAAAGGTTTATGAAAGTTTCAAAGGTTTTGTTAAAAGATTTAGATGGTTTGTTTGAGATTGTCGTACCAGCTGATTTGTGGACAGAATGTAAAATTACTGTTGATTGGCCAAAAGAAGGATATCCTAGAGACCCTAAAACGGTGTACCATCTGATGAGGTGATGAGAAAGTATAATCAGGTAATCACCTTTTTGAAAGGAAAAATTTCTCCAAAGGAAACAGATTGGGTTAAGATAGACTGGACGACCCAAGAACCGAAAGAGTCAGTACATGCCTATTATGAAAGGTTGTTACAGGTATTTAAACAGTATAGCGGATTTGAGAATATTGGAGACAAAGATATGGGACATTTTGTGTATCGTTTTGTGTTTGGTTTGAAACCAGAGATTAGTAATATGATTCAGCAGCATTTGATTTGTTGGCAGACCAAAACAATTGACGAAATTTTGAGGTATGCGAAGTACTGTAGTGATGACATTGAATCAAGGCATAAAAAATTAAAGGAGAAAATGATGTGGGCACAAGTGAAGGTAGCAGAGCAGCAAGAAATAAACAATGGTTCTCAAACAGGTAATCAAATGAATGGTCAGAATCAAATTGGTCAGGTATACAGTGGAGGTAAAGGTAGAGGTAAATTGAGCAAAGAAGAAGCCAAGAAGAAATTTCCTTGTCATGCGTGCGGAAAGTATGGACATTGGAAGAACGAGTGTAGATCTGTTCAAAAGAATAATGGGGTAAATCAAAATTTAAATCCACAGATGCAGAATGAGGTGGGTGTGAATCAACAGCAGCAGCAGCAGGTAGTTGCTCCACAGTTACAGGTGCCACAAGCTCCTATGCCCAATAATGTGAATGCTTAAGTGCAGAGGTGCAGTGCGAACACTGGATTTCACGGAGGTGATCAAATTGGTAAGAATCAAAGTGTGCAAATGGTTCCTCAATACTGGTTGCAGTGCAATGGGAGTGATTCAGACTCATCTCAATGACGGTGCCTGAGGGGGGAGGAAGAGTGCGTACTTGGTGCATCCTTGGCGGTAGATCAGTCAGGTCCATTTGTTGATGGAAAGGTGGAAGGTTATGATATTACATTCCTGGTGGACACTGGTGCTACCCGTTCTACTGTGAGAGCAGCAGAAATTCCGAACCTACCCCTCTCGGGAGAAACTATCCAAGTTGTAGGAGTCTCAAAAAAGCATATTAGAACACCAGTCACAAATCCAATAGAAGTCCATATTGGGAGTTTCAGAGACATGCATCGTTTTGTGGTATGTGACTCAAGTCCAGTAAATCTCTTGGGAAGAGATTTATTGTGTAAAATGAATTGTACCATCTATTGTATGCCAGATGGTATTGCGTTTCAGACACCTAATGAGGATGTTGAACTCAAGATGATGTTAGCGAAGCAAGGGACAGAAGTGGATGAGTTGTTTTCACTTCTCACAGAAGAGAGTTTGCCTGAAGAATTAAAAAGTGCAGTAAGGATGGATGTATGGGATTTTACAGGACAGGAGATTGGCCTAATGTCAAATGTAGATCCGATTCAGATTACGGTGAAAGAAGGTGCCATATATCCAAACACTCCTTAGTACAAAATGAGTCCGGAAGTAATTGCAGGAGTCACTCCTATGATTGACCAAATGGTTGAACAGGGAATTCTGAAAGATGAGTAGTTCTTGTAATTCAACTATTATAGGAATTAAAAAGCCCAGTGGAAAATATAGAATAGTGCAGGATTTAAGAAAAATTAATAAAATTGTAGTACCCTGTTGTCCAGTAGTGCCAAATCCAGCAGTAATCCTTTACCAAATCCCGTGTGATTCTGAATGGTACACAGTGATTGATCTGTGTCAAGCATTTTTCTCGATTCCTTTACATCCGGAAAGCCAGTATTTGTTTGCATTCTGGTTCGGAGATCATGTTTTGGCATGATGCCGAGTTCCTCAAGGGTACACAGAGAGTCCTTCAATTTTTAATCAGATCCTGTAAAGATGTTTGGAGACTTTAGTTATGCCAGGGAATTCAGTTCTGGTTCAGCATATTTATGACCTACTGGCGGCATCAAAAACACGAGAGGCATGTGTGACAGATACCATTGCCTTACTGAACCATTTAGCAGAAAGAGGGCACAAATTGTCACCAGCAAAATTACAATTTTGCAAACAGGAAGTCCAGTACCTAGGCCACAAAATGGAAAAAGGAGTCAGAAAGGTGACACCAGAAAGAATTAGTGTAATTAAACAAATGAGTCCACCAAAAACTCAGAGAGAAGTTTGAATGTTTTTGGGAATGGTTGGATACTGCAGGCAGTGGATCAGTGGGTTCTCACTGATTGCAAAACCTCTATGGAGGTTGACACGAAAAGATGTGGAAGATCCGATTGTGTTGGATGATGAAAGTATGGAAGCTTTTACTAAATTGCGAAACAGTCTTTGTCGAGCACCTGCATTGGGAATGCCAGATTATGCAAAGGATTTTGCATTGTATTGTTGTGAAAGAGATGGGTGTGCACTTTCAGTTTTAACTCAAAAACATGGAATGTCACGACGTCCAGTAGCATATTTTTCTGCTACTTTGGATTCAGTGGCCGCAGCGTTGCCAGGCTGTTTTAAAGCAGTAGCTGCTACTTGCGTGAGTCTGGAACAGAGTGAAGTAATTGTGATGGGACATCCAGTCAAGGTGTATGTGCCACATTCAGTTGAGCTCCTTTTGACCCATACAAGGACACAGTATATGACCTCTAGTCGGCTGACTAAGTACGAAAGAGTGATCTTGGGTGCTGAAAATGTGACTGTGGTACGGTGCACAACCGTAAATCCGGCGACCCTGTTGCCGAATTCATATTGTGAGGAAGTAAGAGAAGAGGCGAATCATGATTGTTTGGATGTGACAGAGTTATGCACGAAACATAGGCCCGATATCGAGGACGTTCCATTAGAAGAACCAGACTGTGTGATGTTTTTTGATGGATCATGTTTAAGAAATGAGAAAGGAGAATTGTGTACTGCCTATGCTGTTTGCACCATAGCGGGAGTTCTAGAAGCATCCTGTTTAAAAGGGGTAAACTCCGCCCAAATTGCTGAATTGATAGCTCTGATTAGAGCATGCAAAATTTCCAAAAGCCTGAGGGTAACCCTATTTACTGATAGTCAATATGGTTTTGGGGTTGTCCACGATTTCAGTTAGCTATGGATGCAAAGGGGATTTCTGTCTTATTCAGGTTCCCCTATAAGAAACAGCAAAATTGTAAAAGATTTATTGGATGCTTTACAGCTGCCCAAGAAGATTGCAGTGGTCAAATGTTCCGCACATAAATCAGGAGATGATTATGTGATGAAGGGCAACAGATCAGTGGATCAAGTAGCGCGTTTCTGTGCACGGAATTTAATTGCTCTAAACAGAGGGATGGAAAAAGAAAATACCAATTACCATCTTATGTTTTCTTCTTCATTTGAAACTTGGGACGAAATTAGACAGTTGCAGGAAGAAGCAAGTGATGAGGAAAAGGGAATTTGGATAAATTCAGGTTGCAGAAAGAGAGCAGAGGACGAAGTGTGGGTCTATTTAGACGAAAGACCAGTCATGCCAGACAGTTTACTATCCCAAATGGCAAGGGTATACTATGGAATTGCACATGTTGGAAGAGATGCTATGATCAGGCTCTTCAAGCAATCATGGTATAACCCAAAGTTCAGGGCCATTGCAGAGAGTCTCTGCCAGAGGTGTGTCACCTGTCAGCAGCAGAATCCAGGCAGAAAGACAGTTGTTAGTTGGGAACGAATTGGAAAGGCAGCAGGACCATTCACCCAACTCCAGTTGGATATTATTGAGCTCCCCCGTGCAATGGGCTGAAATATGTGTTGGTTGTTGTCTGTTTGTTTTCTCGCTGGGTGGAAGCCTATCCAACGAGAAGGAATGACAGTTTAACAGTCGCGAAGCTACTACTAAGACAACTGATACCTAGATTCGGATTTCCAGTCACTTTAGAAAGAGATAGAGGAACCCATTTTAACAATGAGATAATTTGGATGATTTGTGCAGCATTACAGATTGAGCAGAAGCTGCATTGTGCCTATCGACCCGAAGCATCTGGAGTGGTTGAGCAGTTAAATGGCACAATAAAATCTAGGTTAGGAAAAGTGTGTGCATCCGCAACACTGAAATGGCCTGATGCTTTACCCCTTGTATTGATGAGTCTTAGAAGCATTCCTGACAAAAAAACGGGTTTGAGTCCTCATGAGATACTAATGGGAAGAGCAATAAGACAAGCATTTATACCAGCGAACAAACTGATGAATATATCTGATGATCTAGTGCTTGACTATTGCAGAGGATTGGCTGATCTGGTGCGTTCTGTGTCTCACCAGGTTGGAGAAAATGCCACTACGACACAGCCGAATCAAGCTCATGATCTGAGTCCTGGAGAGTGGGTTCTTGTGAAGAAACACGTGAGGAAATCGTGTTTAGAACCCAGGTGGAACGGACCTTACCAGGTGATTCTGGTGACGACAGCAGCAGTGATGTGTGGTGGCTTGCCAAATTGGATCCATGCGAGCCATACCAGACGAGTCCCAAGTCCACTTGAAAGACAAGAAGAGCAGCAATTGGTAAACCAAAGCCAAAGACCAAAAGCTGAAGTGTGTGAAGCTGAAGAATCTAGAGTAACAGATTCTGAAGAACAAACAGATGATGAACAGCCAAGCACAAGTCAAGTAGAGTGGGTACCAGTTACTGGGTCTCATGAGACTGCTGTAGAACCAGAAGAAAGAGAAGTTACTGAAAGTCAAGAGGAAGAACAGATAGAAGAAAGGCCAAATAAAAGAACCTATGAACCAGATGAAGAAGGTGAAACTAAAAGACCGAGAAAAGGTGACAATTGGCCAAGTGGAGTGAAAAGACTGAAATACACTCTTGTAAGGAGAAAGACAAAAAGAAGACCAGAGCAAATTAATGAGGCGTCAAGTCAAGCAGAACAAGAAGAGTCAGGAGAAGATTTAGTACGAAAAACAAGGAGAGTAAGAATTCCAAGTAAGAAATACACAGCACCGGAATGGACGTACGTGATCTTGGAAGAAATTGAAAGCTCAGATCCAAGTGAAGAAAGAGATGGTACTGGCACTGAGCAAGTGGATGAAAGCAAATTAAAACCACCTTAAAAGAACTGTGAAAAATTAAGGTGAAATCTTGCCAGATGCAATGAATGGAAAGACTCAGAAGAAGTAAAAGAAAAGAAAAGGGGTAAAAGAAGAAAGTCTTGAAGTGTAGGATTACACTAATTTCCAGAAAATTATTTTTTAGTACATTTAGAGTTTTTATAGATTTAGATTTTTATTTTTTTAGTAGAATACAAAATGGCCAAAGCAAAAGTGACTGAACATCCAAAATCTAGCCTAAAACGTAGATGTATTAAAGCTTGCTTATGTAGTGTCTTTTCACTGACATTTATGTGGATATTATTAATTGTCATTGTACCTATTCTAATGGTAACTAATAATGGAAACAATACTAATGATGTAATAAGTGAAAGAGTGAATGATGTTACTAAAGAAACCCTTAATACTAACATAGAACAGATAGATGGAAGTATTTTCCATCATGATAAATCAATTAATGATTTCTCGTTGAATGTTTTTACAAAATTGTTGTACGAGTATGTTAATTCAATGAATGTTAGTCATTGTTATGTGTGCATGCAATTACCTTCATCTGTCTGAGAGGGGGTGACCTACCATCACCTACCTTTAACATATGGTGTGTCTTGCAGTGTTTTAACCACCCTATTCTACGTGACAGGCAAGCTGGAGTATCATTATTCCAATATAGATTTAGTATTTTCAGAGATACCTATTATAAAGGAACTAAACAAGGTGTTAAGTAGTAAAAATGCACGTTATATGGGAGAATTCTTCCATATTACTAAGACACTAGATATAGAATATGCTTACAAAAACAATCTAACATGTAGTTTGCGGGTTGAAGAATAAGTGTTCATAGATATGGTACAATATAGAAGAGAAAGTTTCCAAAGAAAAGCTGCTGAACAGAAGTCACAGGTACCACCATGGGCATTTAGAGAAGGAAATATGAGAAAAGTGAGACATATGCTGCAATGTCCTTGGACTGGTATAAAAAGGGGAAAATCTGCTTGCTTAGAATGAAAACTAACTATAATAATTATTTCATTGGTTCTAGTGAATGTGAGCATACTTACCAAATTACTGGAGGTAGGGGATTGAAGGGTGGAACTGATCCTGTTTTCCCAGGAGTCTAATATGTGTGTGGTAAGAAAGCCTATTACAGGTTACCTGCATATTGGTATGGTAGTTGTTATTTTGCAATTGTTTTCCCGAAGGTCTACCATGTAGACAAAAGTAATAACAGAATCAATGAAATAAAACAAGGATTAATACGTAAGAAGAGAGCTAGTTTCTCAGAAATAGTAGGTGATATTTTTGGTGTACTGATACCATGAGTTGGAGTCGTTCTGAATTCGCATAAAATTCAAAAATTGTCCACAGTGGTTGATCGTTTATCGACAGATACTGCTGATGGCTTCTTGATGATTGACACCGAAATAGTTGCGATCAGATCAATGGTTTTGCAAAATCGACTTGCCCTTGATATCTTATTGGCAAAAGAGGGTGGAGTCTGTGGCATGTTGAAAGTTCAATACTGCTGTACTTCTATACCTGACAAAAGTAAAGGTATTGAGGGATATATTAAGAATATTACGAAATTACATGAAGACTTGACCCAACTGGAGGTTGACGGTGTCTGGGAGAGACTTGGAAAGAGTTTCTCTTCGGTAGGTAAATGGTTTACTACCTTTGGAAGTAGTTTATTAGGAAAAATAATAATACCAATGATTTCAGTAGCTGGAGTAGCATTAGTAATGATAACAATATACAAATGTGTCAATGTGGAAGAAAAGAAATGACAGAATCAAACAACAAACGAAAAGCAAGAAAGAGAATAAGAGATGAGATAGAACTAGAAGGTATGAAAGGAGATTACTATGACAAATGAAGGAGTTAGATGAAAAGATGATTAAAAGAGAAAAGAATACTGATCTTTAGATAGATAAAGGTGGCCCTTGGTATGGTGGGTATCTTATCATGGCTCCAGGAAGCCATCAGAGGGGGATTGATGGAGCAGGGTTTCGCAAAAAGAAACCTGATCGAATTAACTCCTCCATAATACTTATTAACAGTGTGCAGTGTAAACTAACATGCAAATCACATGAGCTACATGGGAAACCGCTTTGCGCATACATGCACTAATGTGAACTAATACATGAAAGAACTAGGCCGCATTTTACATTGCATTTCAAAAGAAATTAGATTAATGCACGTTTAGGCCGCATTTCGCATCTTGCATCTTGCTTTGAAAACGATAATAAATAATGCCGCTTTGCATGAAGCTTAGGATAAGAATATATTAACAGGGAATAGTGTAAAGGTGGGTGGTAAACAGTGAAGGATGCATTTCCATGTAATTAATAATGTATGTGTTTATTTGTCATAGTGAGCCGAATGGGCCTGTATTTTCCTAAATTGTCCGGATAGATGAGGGGCTGAAAAATGAGCAAGAATGACCTGACAAAACCGACAGAAGTGCTGAGCGCTGCGGATGATGAATATTAATTCAAGGTTGATCAGCTCAGAGAACATTGTTTGCCTGCCAAAAGATGAGACTGGCCATGGGATTCAGGACTTCGTCCGCAGACGTGGCTGAGAAATTAATAAAATGTAGCAAGAACAAATTTGTATGGACTAGTCACTAAATACGCAATGGGAAAGGAAGTAGAACAATGAGTAGGAAGAATTTTGAATGAAATCACAGTGGTGTGATACACCACCTCCCCAAGCATCCAATGAGCAGTCGAATTCTGTGCAATGTTTCAATTAATGTGGGTTGGACATGTAGGTTTTAGGGTATAACTGGGGTGCCTTTGGGGGTGTGGTTAGAGAGCGCGGAGTTGCAGCAGTAGGAGATTGCGAAGGGAGATGCGTCGCTGTCCGTCGGTTTGCAGAGAAGCCTAGCTGTTCCTGTCCCTGTCCTGTTCCTGAAATCTTTGTTTCCTGATTCTATTTCAGGAGACCCCCACTACTCCCTTGGTCAGGGTGGTGGTATTTCATTGATCTTTGGGTTTGTATTATCCTCTGACTCGTAATTTGCATAATTTCTTGCTAAATGTATTTTTGTCTCTGAAACTTATGTCTCTTTATCTATCCACTCCGTCGTAAGTATTATATTGTTTCGCATTATTTTGCTGAAACTTATGTCTCTCTCTCTATCCACTCCTTCATGTGCATATCGTTTATGAATGATGAGTATGACACTGTTTGTATTTTGTTAATTGTTTTTCTCTTCTTTTGTGGGATTCATTGTTTGCATTGCAATCTGTATGAGATGAGCATTTATCAATTACATTTATCTGAGATAAACTTTATTAATCTTACCAAGAGTCTGTGATTATTTAGCTGGTTAGATAGTTAGTTAGTTCTATTATTACCATCAACTTCTCAACTAATTGGTCCGTCGACCGATAGGAAAGAGAGTTGATATATATAGGTCTAGTTATGTATTTAGAAATATTAAACGTGAATTTGTGAAGGAAATAATTTTCCACGACATTCAAACTTGACCATCCAGCGCAACAGGGATTTGTGAGTTGGGTGTATGTGTATGGGCCATTTGTATGAAATATTGATGAATATCGATCCCTGATAAAGTGGCGCGCTGGATCAAGTGCATGTGCTTCTCCCCTAAATATAGTAACATTGGTGTATACACAACTGGCATATTTATAAGTGGTATACCATATTCCCAGGGCCTGTATATTAAATGCTACTAGTGAGCCTGCAGCACTGATTGTGCCACTCACACCAGTAGCCTTTCAAACCTGTTTCAGGCCTGCCAGTGCAGGGCCTGTGTCTCCAGTTTACTACCACTCCGACTTGGCAATTAAAACCCTTGGGCAATCCTTAAACTCCCCTTTTATTAGACATAAATCACCCCTAAGGCAGGCCCTAGGTCGCCCGTTGGGCAAGGTGCTGTATACGTAAAAGGGAGGACATGTACTGGTACGTTTTGCTTATCCTAGTAGTGAAGAACACCCAAATTCATTTTCCACTATTGTGAGGCCTACTCCTCTTGTAGGTTAGCATTGGGAATTCCTTAATACACTTTTAAGCTGTATTGCCTGATTAAAAAGGAGTAGCTGCATCTTGTTTTATATCTTTGGAATTTTAATGATACATCCTCTTTACTGATAAAGTTGAATTTAACATTAGTGTTTTAGAAATGCCGCTTTTGGAAAGTGGACATTTCTCTACTCTTACTGCTTTGTGCGCCTGCAGCCTGTCTCCAATACACGTCTGGGGTGGGTGACAGCTACACTTTGTGCATTCCCTCTAGACAGCCACAAACACAGGAAGGGTAGGTGTGCTAGAGAACTCATCTGCATTCATCTGCATTCTGATAGTTCTTCCTGGGCAGGAAGAGAGGGGAAAGCTGACACTTATACCTGAATAGGCAGTATCCTGTTTCCCACACAAAGGGTTGATTACCCCCTACTGATAGTCTGGAGTCAGGGCTGGGATGAAAGGGAGACCTGTGAACTTTAATGGTCTGCTTTGAAATCACCCCCAATTCAAAGGCACAACTGGATATAAGTACTGGGGCTCTGGGTGGTTCACTCAGGTTTCACTACAGGTTCCAGGGGGGTGGGGATCATGATTAAGAACTCTTTCCCAATGTCAATTAACCGCACTTGGACAGACGTGATGGGCAGGTATGTGGCCGTATCTAGGCAGTGGGAGGAAAAACCACTCACAGTAGTAGCGATATATGTCCCCCCAAGGCTACAGAGACAGACATTCAGAGATTTAGGTATCATCATGCTGTCCTTCCCAGAGGGCTGCCTTGTAGTGGGTGGAGACTTCAACTCTGTGGCATCCGGGACACTCGACCGGTGTCCTCCTCGTGACATAAACCCCTCACAAAGATGGCTTCCCGATTTTCTAGACGCAATGGGGCTGGGCGACGCATGGAGGGTTTACCACCCTGGGCGTGTTCAACATACCTTCCATTCAGGGGCACATAACAGCTTATCCCGTATAGATTACATTCTCACCCCGGCGGCTCAAATAGGGAATATACAGGAAATCAGACACCTTGCCTGAGGCATATCAGACCACTCATCAATTTGGGCCAGGGTGACCCTGGGTGAAAGGCGGGTGGGCAGAATAGCACTGATTAACCCTTGGTACCTTCGGAATCCAGTGGTCAAAGGAAAACTGTCTGTAGCCATTGAGCATTATTTTCTGGAGAACGAAGTGTTGGTAAAGTCAACTCAAACGCTTTGGGAAGCCTTCAAAACAGTGGTAAGGGGACAGGCAATTTCCCTGATTACCCGGGTACGTAAAGAAAAGGCCAAAGAATTAGTCAGGCTAGAAGACGAAATACTCCTCATTGAAGAGGAAGCATCAGGACCATTGCAACAGGATAGTCTCCACACACTAAAACTCAAAAGAGAGGAATACAAAACCATTGCTACTGACATGGCAAAAACACTGAGCAGGGACAAGGTAGGTAGACTGTATGAGTTGTGGGACAAGGCTGGGAAATTGTTGGCCTGGCCAGACAGGAAAGAACTAGCAAACCGGCTCGTAACCGAACTAACGACTGAATCAGAAATAACTTTAGTAGACCCGCAAGAGATAGCCAATGAATTCGCTAATAACTATCGTGCCATTTACCAAACATGCACCTCCTCTCAAGAAAGCGATTCTGAAGCCCTGCTCTTAGACATAACACTCCCAACCTTGATGACTGAAGATAAGGAACTGCTCGACAGTGCCTGCACTAACGATGAGGTGGCCCTGGCAATAGGAAGCCTTCAATCTGGAAAGGCCATGGGCCCCAACGGGCTGCCAATCGAGCTATATAAGCTGAAGCCAGACAAAATCGCGCCATATCTGAGGGACATGTTCGAGGAAAGCCGTGACTTGGGTGTGCTCCCTCAGGATCAGAGGGTGGCCACACTGGTTACTATACATAAAACGGGTAAACCCAGAAACAGGTGTTCTTCGTACAGGCCTATCTCGCTCCTGAATGCCGAGCCCAAGGTACTGGCCAAGCTACTGCCCGGTCGTTTGGTCCGTGTAATCAACAAACTAGTGCACCCAGATCAATCGGGCTTCATGCCACACAAAAACACAGCACTCAACTTGAGGAGGCTCAATGAAGTGTTAGGACATCAGGGTTTTATCAGAGAGGATGCAGTAGTGGTGTCACTGGATGGCACAATGGCCTTCGACACTAATGAATGGCCCTACCTCTTTGAGGTGCTGAGTAAGATGAGATTCGGGCCAAACTTCATCAAATGGGTACGTCTGTTATATTCAGAACCCCTGGCACAAGTAGTCGTCAATAATAAAAAATCTGAGGTATTCGCACTTGGTCGTGGGACTAGACAAGGATGTCCGCTGTCCCCTTTGCTCTTCGCACTGACCCTGGAGCCCCTGGCAGTGTGGATTCGAAGAGACCCCATTATTCGGAGCCTGAAATGGGCTGATAATTGGGAGGACCACATCTCCCTCTACGCAGATGACATTCTGCTGTATTTGGCATCCCCCAAAGCATCACTCCATAGAGCTCTCAATATATTCACGAATTTTGGCAAATATTCCGGATATACAATCAACTGGAGTAAATCCCTGATGTATGTCCTTAGTGGAGGGCCCCCTCCATTGCCCAGGGATTGCCCTGTGCAGGTGGCGAAAGATGGATTTCAATACCTTGGAGTCTACATAACAACAGACCCTAGGGCTAGCTACGAGCGAAACCTACTCCCCCCGCTACAGCGACTGAAACGAGACGTGGAAAACTGGAAGAATCTTCCAATATCATTATTGGGAAGAGCTACATTATTTAAAATGATGTCATTACCACGTTTCCTCTACACCCTTCAGAACTTCCCAAACCCGTTTCCGGTGAAATACTTTAAAGAGGTGGAGAGTATCCAGAGAGAACTGCTCTGGGATGGACAACCCCGCATATCATTCCCAAAACTGGTGAGGAGCTGGTATAATGGGGGACTCGGACTCCCCGACATTAAAAAATACTATTGGGCGGCCCACCTGGCTGCTATCAATCACTGTACATACCGTCATTGGGATGACCCGGGCTACAAGATGGACAAATGGCTTTTACCAGGTGGTAACTTTAACATGGCTCTTTACTCTAAACCTGCAAAATTTTCTTTGACAGGGCCAACCAGGCACTCAGTACAAGTGTGGCATGCTGCCAATAGAAGTATGGACTGGGTACAGAAAATCACGCAGGCCACTCCCCTGTGGGATTCGGAGCAGCTGGGCACCCTGAGGACAACGAAGGGATTTGATAGATGGGACATGATAGGGATCTCAAGTGTAGGTGACCTATGAAAAGGGGGAGGAATCACACCATTTGCTACCCTGCAACAGCAATATGAGATGGCTGATTCAGAACATTTTTGCTACCTGCAAGTGAGACACGCATTGACGTCACAGATACCAAGGGGGGAGTCTTTGCCAGAGGCCTCACCCCTTGAGGATAGACTTCTGGACGGATACATGCAAACAAAAGAGGTATCTCTAACATATAAAAAACTGATAAATAATGCCCCACACCCCCTGGGAATGGTCCGTGGACACTGGGAGAGGGATGTTTCAGAACTGGACGAAGACGAGTGGCAGGAGGCGTTGCCCTTCCCTTGGGAGGTCGCGATCTCTGCTCGACTGCAACTGGTCCAATTGAAGATCCTTTCAGAGGGATGGTCGGAAACAAAATCTAGGAGGCCGGGCCGGACTATGGGCTCAATTGTGGCTGTTTATTGAATTCTACAAAATTAAAAAAAAGTTTCAATCAATCTACAGTCCTCATTTCTTCCTTTTCTTTTCCTTGTCCATTTTTCTTCCAATGTTCTCAGTGATTTATGGTGGTTTTCTGAATACTTCTGTCCCGCTTTGATTTTCTGTCGCTATTTGGCCTGGTCGTTGTTAGCTGTTTACTCAATGCCTCTTCTCTTCTTATTCCTTTATAGGTTCCAGCACCAAAGACGGATACACCTCAGGAGGCTCAGATGAAAACATGAGAGAAGGCAGTGAGTATCAAGACCTTCTTTTGTTATTCCTTTCTATAGGAAAGACCGCCACCAAACCGAGTATAGGTGCCCATAGGCTATAGGGTTTTGTGGTGAAGAGAGGTTGTGAAAGGAACAGAAAAGACAGTGTCCACACCTGCACCCCAGTTCCCCTTTTCTTCACCTCCCTGTCTTCTCTCTATAGAGCCAGGGGAACAGCTTCCCAAGTCTTAGTGGTAGGTGTGGATTTAGGCTGTGGGGGGGGGGGGGCGGTAGAGGCTTTGTGCGAGCAATAAAGTTGAGGAAAAAGACATGGAAAAAAAAGAAGAAGAAAAAAAAATACTTTAGCCCTTGAAATTAGCCCTTGATATAACGATAATATCGTTATGTTTGGTCAGGTTCATGCACCGTGGAGAGAGAGAGAGAGAGAGAGAGAGAGTCAAGTACCATACAATCCCCACCCTCCTCCCCTGTCCGCACACTCTCCGCGATAGCCGCAACTCTCCTGATTTGCGGCACCGCTGTATCGGCTTTCCTGAGGGGTCCACCACTCTTCGGACCAGCTCTCTGCAACGTCGTATTCTATGTCCTCTTGGTCTTCCCGAACTTGAAATCGGCGTGTGGAGTCTTCTTTATCCGTGTTCGGCGTCTTGACCCTGTCTTCACGCTGTGCTTCGGCGTCCTCTCCAACATCCTGCTTCCGTTCGTAGTTCTGGCTCTCCTCCTCTTCAAGGCTGCCTCTCTCCGCTGCTTGGCTTCCCAGTGAGTTACAGAAAAGGGTAAACCCAAATAAGCCACTGGGACCCGAGTAAAGTACAGTAGAAAGAGGTCCTAGTAGGACAATTCTAGAAAGCACATATAATTAAATACTGGAAAACATAAACACACTTGTGCACCATTGCTATGTTAATCAATGTTATTTAATCAAAGTGTCACTATTCTATGCCAGGTTTGTTCAACAGTGTTTTTCTCACTGGGACAGTGTATCTGTAATCATGGCTATGTAATTGACGTTTCTCAACTGAAAGGCTTAAAAAGCCGGTTTTATTGTAAATAATGGTGTGATGGATATAATGTCACTACCTTTCCTTTTCACTTTTCCAACCCTCACTTGATTCACATCACCGTCTCCCTTTCTTTTCTCCCCCTTACGTGGGGCACTTGTTTGGTATTTTTTAGAAATCGTTTAATGATTTACAATCATCTCAGGTTGTTCAATGTGATTAAATAACATTGATTAACATAGCAATGGTGCACAAGTGTATTTATGTTTTCCAGTATTTCATTATATGTGCTTTCTAGAATTATCCTACTGGGACCTCTTTCTACTGTATTGGCTTCCCAGTGAGGCGGACTTGCCTTCAACCTGCACGGGGAAGGTCAAAGGATTAACCCTTTAATCACTTCCCCTCGTCTTCGCACGCCCTCGCTCTGCACCAGCTCCCGGGAAAACGGCACCAGGTAGGGATTGGGGCTCCGGTCGTACCTTTCCCTCACAATCCTCCATAGAATATAAGTCACAGGACCGACATTAGCTAGGATGGGTAAGACGGATGACTTGGGGTGTAGGAGACATTGCGGCCAGGAGGGCACATTCATGCATATATTATGGGAGTGTGTATACGTTCAGAAATACTGGGCAGGAGTCTACCATTGCTTCAGGGAGGTCCTCGGGTGCGAATGGAAATTGATGCCAAAAGATGCCTGCTAAACATCTGGGAACCTACAGACCTGAATAGCAAAGGATAAAACATGGGAGACAGTGGGCCTGATGGTAGCTAAAAGAAACGTGGCCAGAATGTGGGGCGCCAGTGCAGCGCCTAAACTGGAGGCCTAGGAAGCTGATATGGACTGGTGTATGATGAGGGAAAAACTGTTTATATTGCAAGAGGCTGCCCGTAAAAATGGTCGCAAATATGGGGCAAGTGTAATGACTATCGTGGCAATATCTGTGTCCCTCCAATTGTCCCCTTTCTTTCTTCTCCAAATACACCATAAATAATGTAACACAGGATCACCAAGTATTGTAAGATGTAATTGATCTCTGTATGTATAAGTGTGCTAAACCATAATCTACTCCATTGATTGTAAGATATAAACCAGGGGTGGGCGGAATTTGCGGAGTCCTATTCCGCAAAGTTCTGCCAAATGGTAAAAAATCTCAGCGAGCTTTGCAAAGTTCAGCGAGCATGCGGAATTGCTTGTCCGCCCGTTCGCGATGGGTTTTTCGTGTTCGGGAACGCTGTTTGCATGCTCGGGGGGGAAATATCTCGCGAACTTACCCATCCGGTCGCCAAATGGCGCGGCCATCTTGTTTCACTTGTCCCGCCCACTCGCAATGCGTGTTTCCTGTTCGCGAACGCGGATGTCCGGTGGCGCGTCCGAATGACGTGTTCGCGATCGCACACTCTCGCGGTGCACGCGAACGGATAGGAAAACTCATCGGCGAACGCAGGGATCCCGGTAAGTCGCTACCGCGGGCGCAAACACGCATTTTTAAAGCGCGAACAAGGAAAAAATTACGCTACGCTGCGGATCGCGGAATTTTGGGTGATTCCGCGTTCTCAGCGGAACGCAGAATTACCAAAATTCCGCAAAGTCCGCAAGCGGAGCGGAATTTACCGCCCACCCCTAATATAAACGTCCCAGCACTGTTATTAATAAAGAGATTTTTTTTTTTTTTTAAAGTACTGGTGCTCTGACCCTAACAAGGCAGTGCACTGCTGGACCTGTGAAGAACTCTGCCAGGAGTAAAGACTGCTGTGCTACACAGATTGCCACTCTGCTTGACTGCTGGTCTGGAAGAACTGCTTTTCTGCTCTGCTGCTGCACTCCTTATCCTGCTGAGGACAAGGACTGGACCCATCTCACTTGAACCCAGAGTAACTCCAAAGGATTGCTGGCTTGCCCCCTGTTCTGAACTCTCAGGGCCATCAAAGACTTTCTTCAGCCATCTCACAACACCTGGACTCTGCTATCTGTGACTCATGCCCTGACAAGTGGTGCTAATCCAGTCCTGGGCCCTTGGCAGGTGAATTCTGCTGTCCAGAACCATCAAAATAGACACAGTGATGACTTCGCGCTGGTCAGAACTGATGCAGTGCCCTTTGACACTGACGCAGGAGCCGATCAACAACATCACTTCAATGGACAGCGCAGCTCGACGACAATGGACAGCGCGGCTCAATGACAACGACACAGTGCCTGCATCGTAAAAGTGTTCATCGACAAAGCCTTCATCGTCTGGCAGATCAGAACTGACTCATTGAGTCTTCGACATTGATGCATGCTCTATCCAAGGTACTTTTTCAGCTGGACCTGCGTGAGTCCTGTAGCTGGCCTTCCCTCCAACGCGATCAGCCTGAACTTTGGATTTACCCCGGTCCAGCACGACCTCAAGTATCCCCTTAGGGCTATTTGACCCTAAAATCTTGATTTTGATTTCATCTTTATAAATCCAGAACTCTGGTTGTACTTATTGGATTTTTGACATTTTTGTCTTGTTTTACTAATAAACATATAATCTATTTTTCTAACCCTGTGTGGAGTATTTTAATGGTGTATTCATTGTGTTACTGTGTGTGTGTGTTGCACAAATACTTTACAAAATGCCTCTTTAGATAAGCCTGACTGCCTTGTGCTAAGCTACCAGAGTGTAAGTGCATATTATCTTCTAGTGTGTTTCTAGCTTACACTGACTAGAGTGGTGGTTCCAGCTTGGACAGGGTGCATAACTTTGCCAACCACAAACCTCATTTCTAACATTGGTGATCAGTGGTAAGGATAGGACTTGTGTTTGTGCAATAGCATATAGTAACTCATTGTTCACTACAACTCTATACTAAGATCAATTCGAAACTTTTTCATTTCTCCCTAAATTGACATCTTTGTTTCTTCTAAAAGTCTTTTTCTCCATACTCATTTTTATCTGCAATGTCTGTGGCTTTATCTGGCAAATGGAATTCGAGCTGGCCAATCTGGAAACCTACGCAGTAGCTCAAGGGGTTCAGCCAAGAAAGAAGGGTGTTCATTAATGGAAGTTCCAAGAAGGCAGAGCTTCATAAAACCTTAAGCGCATGGGCAGCAGCCCACCAGACCAACACAGAGGATGAGGTCGAGGGGTCAGAGTCTGAGGAGGAATCGGATCAGGACCTGTCTGGAGGTTCTTGTCATGCAGCCTACTGATGTGCAGGGTAACACCAACCCAGGACTGGAAGTCTGCAGCAGATCAGGTAGCAGTGCGTCTTCAAGGAACCTGTCCCCAAAAGAGCTGGAGGACAGGAGGGGGCAAGGGCGGTCCTTTGACGTGAGCATTGGGGCTCTGCCCTCTTTACTTTTTCACCCAAGCTGAGGCTTCTTTAAGTTAAGCAGTGTTCGTGCTGCTTTTTAAAAAACATACATTGAAATTATCTTCCTGGCTGGGAGCTGCAGCATTCTCTTCATGGTGCTGGCCCACGTGCAGACTGTCACTTGACATCTGCTTTCAAAATAATTTGCTGAGCTGATGATCTCACAGCCCTGGAGACTGTAATGTTATCAGCTTGGCAAAATCATTGCCTCCTAGGCTAAGCTCCACCCCCTGAGGACATGTGTATATATGAACCAGGACAAATGAGTATTTTCGAAATGTTCCTTCTAATCTGAATAAGTGGTTAATGATATTGCAGGCAATACAGTATTTAAGTCTTTATTCTCGATTGGTAAATCAAAGCTCCAAGGTGATTCTTCAAGAGTCAGAATCACTAGATACGGAGATACAACCAACACGTGTTTTGCCCCCTTACCAGCGTACAAGCCTGGGGCTTTCCCAAGGCTGATAACAATAACATTATATGTATATCATAAAGTTATAAAGTACAAGTGAAACAAAAAAAGTCAATCATTAAGTAAGGCCATTATGACAAAATACCAAACAAGATTTAAGCAAAACATAATAATGTTCATCGTCAAGGTAAATACATTGAGCACATTCATGTCGTTAAAAGTGTCCAATGGCAAAGAGATAATGTAAATAGTCGCATAAATGGAAATTTTATGCAGTCATCCATTAGAATGTACAGAAACACAAAGGTTATCCACCATTGTCAAAACAACACAATATGTACATAAAAAAAAACCCCAAGTGATATAATTTGAAAACGATATGCGTAATGTCAACATTATGTTCATGCGCAAATTTATAAGAAGTATATAATAATAATAATATCATGCAATTCAGATCATATGCCATCAAGTTTCAATAGGCAGGATGAATAATTTTAATAAATGGTAGAATGGAGAAGATTGTCCTTTATAACCCAAAAAGACATATAAATGATGAAAACTGTACATACGTATGTCCATTGTTCACAGTAGGCACGGAGGTATAATATATTGAGGAGAAGAAAACAATTATATAGTAAAAGAAATATCATTGTAACTACCTGTTCTCTGAAGTTAGTGTCCCTGTGCAACAAGTACATTCCTTATGCAGGGGTGTAAGGTTAGACGATTACACCAAAGACATTGAATCGTCGTCCAGACAGAAATGGAATTGAGACCGGTACCATTGAGCGTGTCGAAATATAGAAAGGCGGGGAGCATGAAAAGATAGGAGAGTCGGCCTGATAATCCAGCATGCTGCAGGAGAGAATTATGGAAAAATCAACTTCGTCAGATCAGCGTGACGGAATATATATTAATCCCTGTAGTGGTAAACGTCCGGTTGTAAAAAGTGTTTGGCTAAAGGCTCTTACCGTTGTTCAGTGGCCTGTAATAACGGCCTGATGTCAACTGCTTAAAAAATTCTGAAAGTCTTCAGTTGTAAAAAGGGGAGGGGGTTGCACCGTAACTTATATAAATATGTCACAGAGGTATAATTTACCTGCAAGGTTGCCCTATATAAGTATTTGAAAGCTGTGTCGGGCATGTATTAGGAGGTCAGCATAGAACGCTGGGGAACACAAAGCGGTCACGATATTAGGTAGATAGTTACTGTATAGTTCTAGAATGGGGGTCACAAAGTCGTCTTCCGTACCTGCGGTCATGAAGTGGTGAGGTCACTTGTGGTCTGCATAAGCATTATAGAGAGCTCCTGTTGGTACTTATGAGTAATGGAGGATGACGGTCGAGTACTTCCGGGGTGGGAAGGAATCCCGCATCCGGTTTACTCCAAATGGCATTGGCCAGGCACCATTATGGGCGTAATACTTAATACATGAGGGAAACATTTATATACACAGAAAAGATCTAAATCGCAAGGGATATCATGAGCGGCAAAGGAGAGAGAGAAAAGAAAATACTGATATGTAGTGCCTAGACCTAGGCTGTTGTTCATGAGAATGTGATGATTCTCTAATAAACGTAAATACAAGGTCCCATATTTGCTGTTTAGAAAAATATACTATAATACCAGAATGGAAAGGGTATTACGGAACTCTAGGTAATAATTTTCCGAGTGATGGTATAGATATCAGCAGTCCATTAGAAAAGTTTAAAGACAAGATATGTCAGAGATTTGTATTATTGTCATGTTACCCATAATGTGGAACACAATGAAGTGCTTTCGGACCCGAGGTGGATCGCGCATAGAAGATCATAGGTATGGTGACTGGATTATTATTGCAATCCGTACATAAAATGTGTCCCTAGTAAATGTAATAGTGGCAACCCTATTGAGTCTGAAATGTAAGATTATACATCTAGCAGGGATATGTGGAGATGATAAAAGGGGCAAAAGGTTGTAGCCGGCTATTTCCACCCTGGTAACCTGTATAAATGCCCAGGTGTATTATTGACCATAGCACAGGTGACTCATCAGTGACATGAAGCCATAGTAGTCATCCGCATGTACTATTGTAGTAACGATCTTATGTACTCTGAGATACAAAATTATACGTTTGTCATAAACTGGAAAGGGTGGTATGTAGAGGGTACAAAAGAATTTTTAGCAAGCTGTTTCTATGCTGATATCCTGTGTGGATCCTCATGTGTATTATGGACCTTAGTACATGCGATACATCCAATGATGTTAAGACAGAATATCTAGTCCTCATGTAACCACTATTAAATTTCTGCATCCTTGTTTAGTCCATATCTAACTACTATATTTCAGTATAAGTTTACTCTCCCTCCTGCGTAGTTTGAGTTCACGGTATACTCCACGACAGTTCCGATCGACAACCTCAGTTCCTGAAAAGGTAAAAGTTTTCTGGTGGTGATGTGCCTCATGAAAATGGTCTGTCAATGGATAGCATGTGTTGAATTTGTGAACGTTTTGATAGTGTTCTTGTATTCTAGTATGTAAAGTCCTTATGGTACTTCTTATGTAAGGTTGATTGCATGGGCTAAAGATGACATAAATCACAAACTTGCTGTTACAGTCAATCCATTCCGGTATTTTAATAGATGGTCCAGTGTTCATTATGATCTTAGTTGTTTTGTTAAGACCAAGTTTGCATATGCTACAATTGAAATTATCTCCCTGGCTGGGAGCTGCAGCATTCTCTTCATGGTGCTGGCACATGCGCAGACTGTCACTTGACATCTGCCTTCAAAATCATTTGCCAAGCTGACAATCTCACAAGAGCCTGTGAGGTTATCAGTTCGGCAAAATCATTGCCTCCTAGGCTAAGCTCCACCCCCTGAGGACATGGATGTAAAGTTAGCCCCGGGCGCTTCAGGCTCAAGCTCTGCAGTGCCAGGGGCTCCACGTTAACCAGGGACTGGAAAGCATTGTCACCCCACACTTTTCAAACTTCTCGCAGGGTTGGGTGGGGTCAGTGATCATTACTGACCCCACCCTGTGATAGGTTGGTAAAGGGTGGGTTGAGACTGTTGGTGGCAAGCGAGAAATCTAGGGCCTCATTTACAAGCCCATTGTACCGCTGGTGTGTCAACTTTTTAGATGCACCGGTTGTGCAGTGTGCCTGCCCATAATTACAAGGCCATGTATAGTCACCCTGTGTGACTTTTCATGGCCTTGTAAATAAGGCCCCTTTCACGCATTACTGTACGTGAAAGGGGCGTTCCTTGGGTGTTGCTGTGAGTGTTTCCACGCAACATCCATGGAACCTGACACATTACCCGATTTACAAAGTGTTATAAACCTGGGAATGCGCCAGAATCCTACGCCTCCAGGGAAGGCGTAGGAGTGGCGCAACGAGGAGAAATACTGAAGCACACATAGAAAGAGCAAAACACCATTAATGAAAGAATGTAAATTTGTGCCATTAGCTAATTAGCAAATCTAAAGGCTGCATAGATCAGGAGCCAGAATACGGCTTTAATTCATTGAGAAATATGAGGCTTAAAAGTGACAAAGATGTATTCTTCTTGACAGAAAATGTTTTACCACCAGCTCAGTTCTGGAGTGTGTTATTTTCACGAAACATAAAAAATATCTGAGATTTGAGAAAATCTGATTGTGTATTATTACTATTATTATTATTATTATTGAGATAAATTTTGAAATTGATTGTTTTATCTGAACACTGGATTATTTTGCAGGAACCGTTCATTGTGAGGAATGTATTTTTAAACTGGAAGTGAAAAAAAAATCTCTGTGGCATGGCCAGTGCCGTCTTAGTAGTCTATGGCAATTATTAGTGTGAATGGGGACACACTTATTCTCCATGTCAAAGTTTCAGTGTGCTAGATACTTCGTCAGTGGCTACTATGCACAAAAATGGTGAAAGAATACTATCGCTCACTGTTATGAGTCTGATAGCGTAGAGATCTTATCTCATCTGTAGTGGTGCATCATAATCACACGTAGAGCGCACCCACATATAATCATTTGTTGTATTAACGCGAAGTGTTAGAATTGTGAACATGTAGTGTGTTTTAGGTCATTGAAAAGTAACATGGAGATTTAACGTGGAAAATGAATGTAAGTAGCAGAAATCATCAATGTGAAGAAATTGTGTTATGCTACTGACAATTATTCATGTAATAAACGTGTTTATTAATTGTGTCAATTTATATGTAGGTAGATGCATTCATTGAAAGTGCTTATTTTTCATGCAAAATCGTAAAGCTCATATGATGCTTTCCTATGTTAGCTGAATTTTATTTTTATTTTTAAAGTTTTATACAGTGCGAACAAGACCACATGGGGTATCAGAGCGCTTTACAGATTGGCAGTTACGAAGGTACGGGAAGTGGAAACCATAGCACAACCAGACAAGAAACAAACATAACAGATCATAACAATCATAACAGTTCAATAAAGACAAGTGTAAACTAGTGAGTCCTAGGGTGAATGGGATCTAGCTCAGAAATTTCTTCAGCAGTATCTCTTTAACTTCCCTTTTGAAGGAAGCCGTGGAATTATTCAGTCTTATTTCAGGAGGCAAGGAGTGCCAAATTCTTGGTGCAATACCCGAGAATACTCGATTGTAGGTTTTGTTTTTAAGGAATTTCGGTGGCTTGAGCAGTAAAGTGTTGGAACCCCTAGAGAATCTAGTGCCCCCAGAGAGCTCATATTTTTGCACAAGATATATTGGGTGCTGAAATATGAAGCTTTGTGGGTCATGCATGCAATTTTTAGATGAAGCCTTGCTTCATACGGGAGCCATTTAGTGATTTCAACTCAAGCGTGATGTGATGATAATGTCTTGAGCCTGTAATGAGCCTTGCAGTGGAGTTGAGAGAGGCCCTAAGTGGCGCCGTCTTTGATCTAGGAAGGCCACAGAGGGGTGCACTACCATAATCCAGTTTAGAGATCACTAGGGCTTGCACCGCAATCTTGAAGTCATTGTGGGTTTTATTTTCTTTAAGATGCTCAGTTGGAAGTTTGCTCCTTTGTTGAGAGCGCTAATGTGCTTTTGCATGTTCAGATGCTTATCTAGCATTATTCCCAGAGAGCTCGTGGAATCAATGATGTTTGAGTGCATTTAAGAGCTGTAAGTTGATGCATCCATTCTTTAATGTCTGGAGACTGTTTGGCTGGGGCAATAATGAGGAATTCTGCTTTGAGAGAGTTTAATTTTAGGTGATTGTGAGTCAACCAACTTTGCATTTCCTGAAGTGCTGAGATGAGGGACCTGATGTCCTCTGGGGAGGAGACTTTCAGGTACAGTTGAGTGTCATAGGCATACATGTGATAATGGATGTTGGTCAATTTCAGGATTCCTGTTAGAGGCTCCATGAACAGGCTGAAGAGGGTGGGTGAAAGTGTGGACCCCTGTGGCACCCCCAGAGTGAGGGGAGAGGGGGTAGACAAAGAATGATTCACCTTGAGTCTTTGTGTTCTATTGTGTAGGAATGAGGAGAACCAGTTTAGCACAGTCCCTGATAGCCCCACCCTATGCTCCAGTAAATTGATGAGTATCATGTTTGACCATATCAAAAGCTGACGATAGGTCGAGGAGGATCAAAAGGCACAATTCATTTAGGTCCAGCATTTGTAGAGCATCATCAACAATGTGGGTAAGAGTGGATACAGTGCTATGACCCTGACGGAAGCCGGATTGGAATTGGTCCAGCAATTGGAATTGTTCAATGTGGCTACATAGCTGGGTGTGTTGTAGGCCTGAAATGCAGTTCCCTGAAAACTCTCACTTTACAATTAACAGTTTGAATTTCATGTGTGCTGTGAAATTTGTTCTTTCTCATGTTTTGTGTTGCAGGTGAAAGAAGCGCTCTTGTTAGTTAGAATAATGTTTTGGTTTTACTAGTCAGGCAAGGAGAGAAGAAGTTACAATCGTGTGGCTTGAGTCGATAAAGGAAGGTCATTGTGCTTCACACAGGAGAAGGCCTGGGAACCAAGGACAAAATGTATCAAGGAAAGGACACCGTTGTCCCATGGAAAAACACCTTCAGGATTGTACCCAGAGCAGATGGCATGACTCGAACTGGATTCTGGGATTATTACCTACGAATAATGTGTTGTTGGGAGTAGGGAAAGTGCCCACTTGTCTTTTGCCTTCAGAGAGAGAGCGTCTTAGAGCAAGCTCTGTCTCTGTAGCTTTATGCTACATGACCCATCGATTGTGGAGAGACATCTTAGGAAGACTCCACATGCTGACACCTTTTCTCCTTCTTCCTGAGATGCTTAAGCAGGAATGCCACTTTAGTGTTAGAGTAGGGATAGATTTAATGCTTGTCACTCACCAATCCTCGATGCAGGGAAACTTGGACTCATGCTTTCTGATTTTCTGTATTTTACTTCTTGAACTAATCTTATTACTCATGCTGCATCGCCTCAACTGGATGCGGAGATTTGGCTTCATGTTGGTTCCTTTGTATTTCTATACCCTCGTGTTGAAGTGTTTTTATGTTCAGCTGTTTCTAGCTTTGTAATAAATTGACTAACCTTACGTAGTTGCCTGTGGTTACTGTGTGTCCAAGAGGATTATTAATTTACTGATTGGTCACCTAATTACTTTTCTCCCCTTCACACTTTCATGCTGTGAAAAATAACCATTGAATTGTGAATCTAGAACAGGTCTAGATCGTATGGGCCCGGCCCTTTCAAGTCAAATGTATGTTCTTTAAACAGTGCAAACATACACAACAGGTGCACAGCTGCGCTTTGCATGCGTGCACTAATTCATAATACCACCCTAGAAGAACAATGAACATCATAGCTTTGCACTGCTCGATCAGTGTAAATAATCACATTCGGACTGGCTAGTCAGCGCAAGTGTAGATGAAAATGGTACTTAACTGGTACACAATGTTTACACTGTGGCCTACATCATGCATAATGTGATAAAGATACTTAGTGGTCTTTTAGCGTTATGCAGCGGAGTGATATTGTGTAAGCAACTGGTAATTTATAAGTAAAAGACAGTGTCAGATTTTATAATGAAGAAAAGCTTTTACTGCATTTGTTTCTCCACTCATGAAATTGTGTCTCAACTTCAGAAATGGGCTCTAGAAACCACCAATGGTTTAAACACCGTCTGTACCCATGCTGCAGAAGCGGCAACAATTCAAGACATCTTTACTATTACAGCGAACATAAATCAATCCAAGATGGCTTCCCTCACACTGGCACATCTAAGTGTAGTTTAATATTGGCTGAGGATCAGAGCAGCCGGGCTGTAATAACATTTTGACAGTGCGATTCGATCCAGAATTGCTCAAAAAGCTCAGTGCATGTGGCTGGTAAAAATTAAGCAATTGGTACCAGACATTTATTTTAATTGATTGCTACTATTTCAAGTACTGTCTTAAATGTGGCTTTATTCTTTTAGCGAGCACAATGAAGTGGACGGCACTGACTTATGGGAAAGTATAAAACAAGAAGCTTCACCAGTGTTTGTGCAGAAAGAGCTATCCATCTCATTGCGCAAGAAATTAATTGAGACCAGGCCAGTAAAACAAAATAAATCTGGGCTATGAATATGAGTGGAAGGAAACTTAACAAATCAATAAGTAGTGGAACACATAGAAAGATTCATTTATCATGGCCGTATGAGCTCAGCCAGCTGGCCGAGAAAATTCAGCTGGCGAGAAGTCAAGCGCGTTTGGTACACTGTACCTCACAGTGAAATTCTACGATTCATTTGAATTACAAACTATTTTAGAAGTGAATCTTTTATCATTTTCTGCTGGGAGATTAAAGGGAACGGTTTGAAAATATATGATGAGGTATCTTACCCAACATTTCTGGAATTGCAAATTGGCACTGGAAAATGTAATTGGATTCACACTTTTGAGAAAAAATGATGCACCGATTCACAAATGGCCTCCGCACTTGTGGCTGAGGCTCCGCAGTCGTGGTGGTGGGGGGGAGTCTGCAATGCAGAGGTCCCACCATGCATGCGGAGTACCCGCCACGACTGTGGGGCCTCCACCACAAGTGCACCGTCCCTTTGTGAATTGGGCCCATAGCCTTCTAGTGGTTACCGCTGCAAACATTTAATTTCATGGAGAAAGATGGATCGAGGTGTGTGTTTTATATGGATATAATGCATAAAAAATGTTTAGAAAATCCTTAGAGAGACCTTCAAAGGCACTGACAATAGCCTTGTACCACAAATTTCCAAAGAAGGCCCACCTCCACCTCTCAACATTAATCAACTTCCGTTTATTTCATTTTTATAGAACATTTATCAAACGCGCATTTATACGGAATAGACATGTTAGTACAGTGGCGGCTTCTCCACTATGGCGGAGAAGCGTCACCCCACTGCTTTTAAGCAGTGCAAAGTAGAAACATAAAATGATAATAACTTTGAGTTATTATCATTTTATGCTTATGCTGCTTTGTGGGCTTACTGCTCTGCTCTCGGAGCAGGGGAGGAGTGGTTTGCCCACTCCTAAGTGCACATGACTGTGTGGCTGGCCCTCTCGGGCCGCCCAAAACAGTCATGCGCACTTTTCCTGTTCTCCACGCAGGCTGCATTACAGCCTGCGTGGAGAACATGCCCAGGCCCCCATTCCCTGGCTGATCGTCGAACCAGGATGCTCAGACCAATCACAACGCTGCATTGCAGCGGTGTTATTGGTCAGGGGAGCCTGGGTGCTTACCAATCACAATGCTACATTGCAGCATTGTGATTGGTCAGTGGGGCCTGGCTCTGCTTCCTGTTCCTTGAGTTCGACGAGGAGAGCAGGAGTAGAGACGTGGGACCCGGCGGCAAGGTACGTTTATTTATTTTTTTATATTGAACATCCCCCGCGCAACCCCCCCACCCTCGCACCTGCCTCGCCATCCGTGACCCATGCCGGCTGCCACTGCGTTACTAATGTGTTTATTGTGGGTAGGTGTGACAATAAAACTAAGACTTGATGCATTCAAAAGAACACAAAATGTGTGAAGAAAATTGAAGGAAAGAAAATTGTGGCTTTTCTCGATTTAGATGGAAAACAGGAAGTGTGTGAAAAATTTTTGTCTGGTGAACAGAGTTGAGGAAGTAGGATAAATAGAAGCAGCCTTGGGGGAGAAGCCAATAAGAGCTGAAAAACGGGCAGGTAAAACAGTGGGGGAAAATGGGTGTAATTGTGTGTATACAGAGAAATTCGAGGAAATGGAAAGAAGGTTTAACAGAATCCTTTGTGTGATTGAAAGTAATAGGGCATGAGGCAGTAGCTTAGTGCAATCAGATGTCAGTCAGATGGGCTTTCTTGTGTTGAAGGTTGAAAAGTGGATGCCAGCAAGTAAAGTAGACAAGGTGGTTTGAAAGGCAAAGAAAACAATCAATTATCACTTCATTGTTTTTATCGGATGTAGAAAAAAGGGATACCCTGTGCAGAAAAAGAAAGGAAGTATGCTATACATGGCAAAGGTTAACAGAGAGAAGGGAAAGAAGATTTTAGTTTTAGAAGTTTGCTAGAGAGAAAATGGGAGTACACAATAGGTCGATGAACAGATAAACAAGATAGGATCCAAAAGTGAAGTGAATCAGAAAAACAGATGAGAGAAAGGTCTTGGGATCATCAGTAACAAGGGCAGTATTACAAATAAAATAATTAGATAAGATTGCATAGAGAGGAAGTAGAATGAGAGCATAGTAGAGGTTCCAAAGATTGAGCCCTTCATACCACAATCAAGGTATAAGTAAGGCCAGCAACCAGAAGAGGTCTGGCTCAAAATATATGTTTTAACTGAGGGAAAGGTGGATCCACACAAACAGAAGGAAGACAAAATTTGGAGAAGGGTCTAATTATTCACAGTGTCAATAACTGAAGGTTCAGCGATGAAAATTGGAACAGAAGCGTGTCCACTGTGATGTGAATATATAAAGATACATGGTAACATGAGGAAGAGTGGTCTATGTTTTGAGCATCCACAAACCAGATTAAAATGATCAAAAGAAAATGTGAAGACCTAAAGAGGTCAGCAGAGAATAAACATTATGTTCATGTTTTTTAAGAAGAATGAAAAGGGTCATGGGTCTATTTATTTAGAAAGGGTTAACCAAAAAGGTATTGCAAGAAGTAACAATGCTGAAGCAAAAGGAAATATTTAAAAGAAATTCTAGACTACAAGAAGGACCACGGGAGAAGGAAATTAGGGTGGTGGAGGGCAGGAGTTGCTGAGAAAGCAATTGACCCTCACGAGTAGGAAAGGGAAGAGGGGTCTGAAGTAGATATAGATTAAAAATAGTAAACAAAGTACATAGAAGAAATTAGTTTATTTGAAATATAGAGGTGCTACCGAAACGAAGGTGAAATATGTGGATGATATGTGAGAAGACAATAAAGAGGGGAAAGGAAGGTTGAGAAAGGAAAGACAGACGACGAAATACATCTTTTGATTTTAGAGAAAAGATAACATGGTTGAGAGTCATAAGAGGAGATCAGAGGAGAAAGTAGCGGGGGCGTGGCTTAGCGCCCAACGAGTATGGCGGCGTTCATGTGAGGCTCCGGAGACTGGTGTCGGAGGGACGCACTCTCAGCAACTCGGCCGTGACGACGGACGAAGAAACGAACGCGTGATGTGTTGCTCGCTTCCAGGCTGACTTCGTTTGCCGATTTTGCCAAATGCAAGGAGGTTAATCGTGAGGTAACGTCCAGCTGCGAGGCCGTTTTTACCGCGGCCGCCATTTTGTATAAATCATCGCGCTGCAGTTAATCCTTGCACCACAGCGACAAGCAAAAGCCCTTTGTTATTTGCACAATACTATTTGGCATTTATGAGCTCCCAAATGCCCCTCACGAGCAAGGACTGATGATGATGCAGCACCCTCACTTTACCTTTCCTTGATGTCATTTCTTAGTAACAAAGGTGCGGCCGCCATTTTGCGAGAGTACTTTGCGCTATAGATACTCTCCTTTATATTATAGCAACTAACAGGATTCTCATGTCATTTGGACAACTTTTATTTGCTTCTGCGAGCCCCTCGTTTATTCAATGTTAATAAAGGCTGTAGCGGTGAAATACCCTCCTTTTACCTTCCCTGATGGTGCTATATGGTAATAAGGATGCAGCCGCCATTTCATATGGGCATTTCGCGCTGCTGATAATAGCCTCCTCACTACAGAACTAATGAAGCTTCTCTTGTGGGTCTGAGCAACAACACAACGTTTCTGCGAGTTTTGCAGCATTCATTATTAGTAAAGACTTAAGGTGGCGAGGCAACCTCATTTTACTGCACCCTGCTGGCATTATATGGTCATCATTTTTCGGTGCGTCTATCTTGACTGGAATGCGATTGATATCACGCATGGTTCCGGATAACTTGACTCTTTATCTTGCTTACTCCAGCAGTTGATGGGGAGAACGAAGAGAGTTCTTTGCACTATCTCCAAACCTAAACGCTCTTTTGTCAAGAACTCAAAACTGTTTTCAGAACTCTCTAGATTGGAGGACTCAGGTCTGTTCGAGATAGAAGATACCCACACAAATATGGATTCCACACCAACAATATCAGGAAAATCAAACGTAAAACGTTTGAAGAAGGACCCACCCTCACCACCCAAACCAGCGTCACCAGTTTCAATGGAACTGTTATTACAGGAGATACGAGCCCTCAGGCCCTTCGTTGAGGAAACTAATTCCAAATTGCAAATTCTTTCAGACAATTGGTCTTTACTCGACACAAGACTCACAACAGTGGAACAAAATGTTTCTTCCTTTACTGAAACTTCCAAAAGTGTTACATTCATGCAGACCCAATTATCATCGCTTCAAAAGCAGGTTGAAGATCTTGAGAACCACAACAGAAGAAATAATTTACGCATTTATGGCCTCGAGGAAGGAGCCGAAGGTGCAGACTCTATCGGTTTCTTCAAATCCTTTATCCCCAGGATTCTACACCTTTCTGAGGACGTCGTGTTAAACATACAACGCACCCACAGACTGGGTCGTGCTCCAACCATTAGTTCTCCCTCACAAAGACCAAGAGGAGTTATCCTGTATTTTCTTGAGTACACGGATTTATTGAAAGTTCTATCGGCTGCCAAAGCTATCCAACGTATTACATGGTCTGGCTCTATGTTGTTCTTCGCACAAGATTATTCTAAAGCCACAGCAGCCAGACGCAAAGCTTTCTTAAACATGAGGCCTGACCTTCGTTCTATGGGTGCAAGATATGGTCTCTTTCACCCTTGTCTATTTAAAGTCACCTACAACAACAAAACAACATCTTATGAGGATCCAATTTGTCTACAAAGCTTCATCAATTCGCATAAGACGGCTCATATGGTCACATCTGGCTCCCCTTCTTCAAGCAAAACATGAATCTCACGGAAAGTACTTTTGGCATGTTATTGTTCCTTACATTGCTAGTTCTGCTTCGTTGTTCACTCTCTTTCGATGTATCAGAAGCTTACCTCTGTTCAATTTGTAGTTTATGGTTGTTTCTGTTAATCTGACTCTTTGCTGTTTGGGTTTTTTCTTCGCAGGTACTTCATTCTTCGTTCGTCGCAACGTCACCTATGTCACTTTTATTTTTTGCTGTTTTCTCTTTTTACAGTCCTGTTCTTGGTATGGCGTGGCTCTCCCCCAGCTCTGTTCAGTCTCCCTGATGGTTCGTCTGCTCCATGTGGTTCTACCCACCCCCACATCCATGTTTCCTTTGTGTAGGTATGTTTTTTGTTCTGTCTTTTGTTCTCTGTTCTGCACTTCATTTCCTTATTTTTTTATATCTGGATGTCTGTATTCCCTTTACCTCCTTGCTCACTCGTATACTCGACCATGTATCTATTACTATATTTCTGATCTCTCCCTTACTGTTGTTTTTTCATCGCTTGCGTGCAAAATTCCACTTTCTTTGTGTTGCTAGTCTGGTATCTCTTCTATGGCTTTACTTCTCTGTTCTTCCTAATCTCTTCTGGCTCAAGAATTCCTCACCTACTTACTTCTTTCTTTTCTATCTCTACACTCCTATTTTGGACTTTACTGAATCGGACTCTTATTTCAGCTTTCTTTATCAATCCTTTGCTGATATTTCATGTCATTAAAATTAATTTCTTGGAACGTGAGGGGATTAAATTCCCCAATTAAGAGACAGAGGGTCTTAACCCATCTTGCTAAACTTGGTGCTGATATTGTTTTCCTGCAAGAAACACATCTTACGGAGACTGAATCCTTAAAATTGAAAAAAGGCTGGGTAGGGGAAAGTTTCTTTTCACAAGGTGATGGTAAACGTAATGGAGTTATGATATTATGTCGTAAATCTCTACCTGTTACATTTATGTCGCAAGACTCAGATGCGGATGGCAGATGGTTACTTGTTAAGATGTTATTGAGGGGTGTTCCGGTTTCTTTCCTAAATGTCTATGCCCCTACTGGAGGAGATGCCTCTTTTGGCCCACCTTAGCTAAACACATTTCCCAATGCATGGAGGACAATTTTATACTAGCAGGTGACTGTAACCAAGTATTCGACCCATTTATAGATAGGAACTCCAAAGTGTCTTTTATTCCTAATAAGTCCCATAAATCCTTTGTTCATACTATTACCCAACATAAACTTCTGGATGCTTGGCGTCTTTGTAATCCAGTCACCAGAGAATACACCTTTTATTCCCCAACGCATCAAACTCAATCAAGAATCGATTATATTTTTGTTTCTCATAATATCTCACAGTCCCTTTCTTACGCTGACATTGGTCCTATCCTCCTGTCCGATCACGCCCCTGTTTCAATTGGCTTAGATATTTTACCTAAGATTAACGCTCCCAGAAGATGGCGCTTTAACAATGCGCTTCTATTAGATCCCAAGTTCACCGCCTCCTTCACTGCCTTTTTTAGTGATTATTTTCAGTTAAACCAAAATGAGTCCATGCCTTTCTCCACTATTTGGGATGCTTTTAAGGCCTCAGCCAGGGGCTTTATCATCAACTTTGTTGCACAGAAACGAAAAAATGCACACAAACTCACCAATGCTCTCCTCAATGACATTAAGAAACTGGAGCACTCCTACTATGTTTCTCATTCGCAGGAAAGTCTAACAGCTCTCATAAACGCTAAGTTGCAATTTAATAAGTGCTCAACGGAGGATGCCTCTTTATATCTTTTAAAATCTAGTGCCAAGTACTATGGCGGCAGAAACAAGGCAGGGAAAATATTAGCTAACTATTTAAAAGTTCGGCGGAACAAATTAAATATTGATTCTGTTTATGATGACCATTCTGTTTTAAAATTTAAGGATAATGAAATTGTAAGCCAGTTTTCTCTCTTTTACCAGTCACTATACACATCTGAAACACAGCCGCCAGATCACTCTTTGTCACAATTTTTCTCTAATATCCAAAAGCCTCTCCACGACCCACTGGACCTGCATTCCTTAGAAGCAGAATTAACACAACAAGAGCTACTAAAGGCTCTCCTACAACTTAAAAAAGATAAGGCACTTGGCCCAGATGGCTTCACTGTTGAGTTCTATACTCATTTCTCTAAACTGTTACTGCCCAAGTTACATACATTACTACAGTTTTTTAACTCTGCGAACAGTTCCACAGGTTCCTTCTCAGAAGCACACATTTGTCTCATTCCTAAAGAAGGTAAAGATTCTAAATATTGTAAAAATTACAGACCTATCTCATTGGTCAACATTGATTATAAGATTTTCTCTAAAGCACTAGCAATACGCTTAGATTCCTACCTACCAACCTTGTTGGGCAAGGAACAGTCCGGCTTTGTCAAAGGCCGGGTTATAACAGACAACACACGACTTTTCTTTAATGTCATATCTAAGTCTTCTCATCTAAAGCACTCCCTGGCAGCAATAGCACTGGACGCAGAAAAAGCTTTTGATAGGGTTGAGTTGAAGTATTTATTCTATACTCTCAGATGGTTTGGCTTTGGCCCGAATTTTATAAACTTACTTTCTCTTCTTTACTCCACTCCACGGGCTGCAGTCTGTGCTAATGGCCTGATCTCTCCCTTTTTAATTTGGGGAGAGGTGTGCGCCAAGGGTGCCCTCTCTCTCCTTTCCTTTTCAATTTGGCACTAGAACCTTTTTGTCCAAATTGCGTCAGAACCCAAACATATATGGTTTTCAAACTTCGAATGTCCACATTAAAATGGCAGCCTACGCCGATGACATCTTGCTCTTCATGTCTAAACCGGAAGACTCAATTCCTTCTTTTTTGGAAGAAGTGAAGTGTTAGAAGGTGGTTCTGACACTATGGGCTGCCCGGATTTTTCGCTTTTTGAGCACCTATGTGTTGAGTTTTTACTGTGGGGAAGCCTCATAAATTGGGACTTATCCACAGTGAACTCAGGATGAAAGAGACTGCATGTGGATTTGACTGGTGTCCCCCTAGCTTGACTAGGCCGCTGCGCAGCAGCTGGAGTAAGGGGCACCGAACTGGTTACATGCAGACACCTGTGTACAGGCGTGTGCACACGTGTAGGGGCTGCGCAGGGGAGATTCTTAGCGTGCGCAGTCCAGGAGCAGCTACAAAGTGAATGGTGTGGAAGGACTTATGCAGAATTGGGTGGTGACACGGAATAGGCTTTATACAGTGGGAAGAAACATGCCAGGGAAAGTCAGTGTGCTTTACAGTGTTATTCCTTTATTTTCTTATGAGGATAGGGAGCACATGGGCTAGTTTTACTTTCCTAGGGCCTACAAATTCCAGACACACACCAAAGTCCACTGTAACTTATGTGAGAAGAAGTATTTTGTAGAGTCCAGAGTCATATTTGTACTGCTTTTGGGTCATCCAAAAATGTTACATCTCTCTGAGTCAGTTCATAACCAGGGCCTGGCTGGGGGTTGACCTCAGCAGGCTGGATTGATGACCTTTTCTTCCCAGAGCGAAGATCTTCCCTCCAAGGAGAGAAGATAGGTGGAGCTAGTCTAATCCATCAGCAGCTGTCGCTGGGGGCCAGGCACCAAGCTGAACCAAGGTGAAGGCAGCACGGGGGAAAGGGTCTTGTTTCAGAGACCATGTGGCCAGAGACCCTGGACGACGCCATTTTGAACCAGCCCAGAGGCTGGACAAGAAGGAGGGAGCAGGGGCAGGGAAGTGATGTGGCGCTGTTGGATAGGACCAACAGAGACTTCCTGCCAGCCCCCTACTCACCTTTTAAAAAGTGCTTGCACAGGAAGAGAAGCTCTCTCTGGGGTGTGGTCTGCTGAGGCGGAAGGTGCTGGAGCCTGGCAATGGGCAGTTGGAAGGAGGTACCCCCTGTCTGCCCCCCAGGCCCCTAACAGTGCCAGAAGAAGAGCCCAGGACCGATGCGCAGAAGCAGGAGCCTCTGCGCAGGGAGAAGAGAGGCCCAGGAGGAGAGCCAGGCGAAAGTCTGGCGCAGGGAGCCAGTGAAGACCGCTCCCTGCAGAATGCACCCTCTTGGAGTCCCGGAGGGCGAAGGAGAGTGCTCCCAGTGGCTGGGGGCCACCGCCAGGAGCAAGAAGACACGAAAATGGGGCCGATCGGACCTCCAGGGGCTGAGATATGGCCCCCGGAAGGTAGGCGACCTTTGACCCCTAATCGGACCGACGACGACGAAGCGCGTGGGGCTTCGCCGCCGGTCTCCAAGATGCACCCGGGGTGGGTCAGGTCCCGGGGGCTGCCCCCAAAGAGGAGTAAAGACGGGGAGCGCCGTCGCGCTCCCCGCGAAGGTGCCCAGCTGGGGACCAGGAGCCCACCCTGGCCCCACCGAAGACGGGGCGGGGGAGTGCCGTCGCGCCCCCGCGAAGAGTGGTCAAGGGGGCCCAGGACCCCATCCCCGGGCCCCAAAGTCAAGTCGGGGAGCGCCGTCGCGCTCCCCGTGAATATTCCCCCCGCGGGGGGCCAGGAGCCCACCCTGGCCCCCACCGAAGCGAAGCAGCCGGGAGCGCCGTCGCGCTCCCCGTGATGAGGAGGAGGGGCCCGGGACCCCATCTCCGGGCCCCGAAGCGACCGGATGGAGGGAGCGCCGCCGCGCCCCCGAAGATGCCCGGGGCCCGGGACCCCATCCCCGGGCCCCGAAGACTGAGAGAAGACCGGGGAGTGCCGCCGCACTCCCCGCGGTCCAGCCGGACTGGAGGACGAGGACACGTCTGCCCGCGGGAGCGGGCAGACCAGAAGTTCCCAGCCGGCTCCCGCGGCAGCACACGTGGGTGCTGGCCGCACGGGGAGCCGGCGGGGGCAGCCGGGGGTGGGCTCCCCAGGCTGCCCTCCAACGATGAAGACAGGCGGGGGTCCCGGGTGGGACCGGGACCCCAAAAGAAGAGGTGCAAGGGGCCCGGGCGGGACCGGGCCCCGAAAATGTGCAGAGCAGCAGGGGGTAGGCTCCCCGAGCCGCATTCCCTTACCTGGGGGTCCGGGTGGGACCGGGCCCCCCACCGAGGCCTGAAGATGCGGCGAAGTCGCCAGCAACTCCGCACGGCTCTCCCGCTCATCTATTATGCGGAAAGCGGAGCACGAAGCGCCCCATAATGCCTTGCTAGGCATTTCAGAATCGAGTGTTTTGGTGCTTGTGGTGGCCCCAGGAGGACGGGGTCACCACCAACTTGGTGCAAGGGTGCTGGGGGAGCTGCTGGAGATGCGCAGTCTTCCCCCAGTACGAAGAGAAAAGTCCCACCCTAAGTGTCTTGGGGACTTAAACAGGATAACCCCTCAAGGGCTCAGCTTCCATTTAACACCTTCTGGGCTGGAACTTTTGTTCTACAGCTGAGGGTGTGTTTTGAAGTGCTTCATGGAGTGAAGGGCTGAGTTGGGGATGTCTGGAGAAGGGCATCCCCTGGAGGTGAAGAGGTGTAATTGCACCAGAACGGCATTTACTCACGGTTATTCCTTTTTAGAGGGACTGAGGGTCACATATGTAATGTGAAGGTACCTGTGTAAGGTGATGTCATAAGCAAAGTGGGTTATGTTGCAAGACACTCCTGCTAGGGTGTCTGGCTTGATATGCGTAATCCTGTGATTCTCAACTGAGCAGGCAAATGTGTATGCGCCATTTTACAACCAGATACAGCTATTCGAAACGCTCACGTTATTTTGAGAGGTGCCATCTATTCTGCGTCATAAGTATATGTAGATGCAGTCGAATTGTTTCTAAATATGGGAAAAAATTCGGAAACGTGTTTTTAGAAAGTTGTGGAAAACCTGTAACAATTACGGAAGTGAAAACGAAAATGTTTTTCACAGTTTATGAAGTTAGTTCCAAGCTAATTAACCAAATTAAACTGAGCTCGTTGTATTGAAGTATAATTATCCTGAATTTCTACGGAGCAGCCTAAGTGATATATATTTAGGGCGTGAGTGGCTCTCTCTCACGCACATTCCCCTCCTGAGCTACCTCGTCCCCCCTTCGTGAGTCTTGATAACAAAGTGCTAGTCTCCTGCTCTCTCCACCCCATACACTGTCTCTCTGCGTCCTGCCACAAGGGGCTCTGCACCCTCACGTCCCTCGAAAATGTACCCCATTGCATTGTTGCCCCACGGATTTCACCCACGACTGCCACTGACACAATCATGTGACCCGGTGATTCAGTGTGAGTCATTCTATGTTGAGGTGTTCCGTGTCCGGCCCAGCGTGCCTCAGCTGAGCCTCCATCATGGCGCCTCGATCAGTGTCGCTAGAAGGGGTAGTCTATATTTACAGCAGCCCCTTCTGTGGCCCGTCATGCCTCCTTCCTTTCTGATGGGATTTTTCCTCACATTAGTTAATATTATAACAACTATTACCACTACAGGGAGTCAGAATTGTTTCTTTGGAGCTACTTCCGAAAGGCAGGGTTGCTGAATACCAAGGCTGCCTAGTTTTGCATCCAAGTCATGTGTATTTCTGCCACCTCCCTAAACTTCCTGTCTATTTATCTTGCGGCTATAGGTGCTTTTTCACCACTGCCTTTTCTCTTGGTCACTCTTTTCGCACTAATCTCTAATTGCTTATTTCTCAGTTTTCTGCATGTCACTCTCTCGCTCTATCTAGACCAAAGCCTGGGGATGAAAATAGTATTTGCCCCAAAATGAGTTCACGGGCCCTCCACATGCAGCGACGGTTTAAATACAGCCCTTTTAGGATTTCTGTGAGGGGTACAAAATCTGCAGGCGATTTCTAACCTGCGCGGGAAGATGCCAAAATATACTTGGAAAAAAAACTGCGTCACAGATTTGTATTGCCTCGAGATATATTCAAACCGCTACTTAGGGACAGGACTGAATCCTTGGTCACACTGCAGCACGATCAAGGGACGTCAACGCTCGCTGTGAACATCTGCACTAAAAGACCTTTGGTTTGTGTGCATATAAAAGCTCTAATGTAATGCTGTTAACGCCTACTGTGTGACGTAAACACCGTTTACTCTCTGGGCACTCCTTACAGACTGGCAAAATGCGGAACAGGGAAGGTAAAGGAAAGAACGAGTCATCCTAGCGACAAGCACGAGCGCAATATTTACAACATTTTGAAAGTAAAACCCCTTTTCATATTTCTGTTGCCTTTGAACCACTAGGAACCAACTGACTCTTGGCACTTAACCGGTAGTGACGTCACACCAGGCCACGCGCCGTTGCAAACTACAGAGTGCCTAGATGGTATCCACGGGTTCCAAGCCACCTGCAGGTTACACTACTAGCAATGTAACACACAATGCACAGCAGCAGACCCGGCATATCATTAAACCAAATATATTAAACATATAAACTCCTACAGTCTCACGTTGCCCAGTGTCCGACATCAGTTGCTAATCTAGTTCTACTTGCATTCTGGTGCTTGTCGTTGTGTTTGTGTCCATTACAATATAGGACCGCAAGTACTAGAATGCAAAGCGGAAAGGTGTGGCTGCAAAGAAGATTACATCTGATCCAGCTTGGGGCTGTGGAGTAGGCGCAACGATGTCGTTATCATGGATGTAAACGCTATACAAGTATCAACAACTTAATATTTAATGTTGGTTCGGCGCCAAGAAGCCAGATGCTACGCTAACTTGTCATTTATAGCTTTTAGAAATTACAGAAGTGCAGTTTGAAGCGCTATACAAAAGTAGGAGCAATTATAACTGTTGTTAGTAGCCAACCCAGACTTGTTTTCCAATTGCATTATGGTACGAGTAGTTCTGCTCGCCCTAGTCCAGATAATTTGTTTTTTATGCCGTTTTGTATATTGCACTTGTGTCGTTTTTAAGCAGTGTACAACATCGAATTACAATGCTCAATTTACAGATCCCAGAAGGATGGAAGGCTGAGTTTCCCTTGCTGGGATTCAAACACCCTTGGTCAAACCACAATAATTGCTTTTGTCTATTCCTTTGAGAATCTTTTCAGTGAGGGGGCAGCGAGTTGCGTGTGTAAGCGCACTATGCTATAATTTCTCTGAGTACATCCGTGCACTTACTCACCCTCATCCAGCCTTCTTTGCATTTAATTTGTGTACACTCTTAGGTAGCCTTGAACTCGACTATTCATTGATTCATTGCATCGATCCACTCACTCACTACTCCAAATATGGATTCATGTTCACATTCACTCAATCACACATCCAGATAACACACACTCCAAATTAAGAAGAACAAGCATTGGCATAGCCAATAGGTCTCGCGTTTGGGGCCTTAAGTATTTAGTTATGCAGCACCATATCCTTGGTGCAACAACATCAACTGTTGCATGGCTAAATACTTATAAGGTCCCAAAGGCAAGACCTATTGGCTGTGCCAATGCTTGTTAAAAATGGGCACGATCGTGGATTCTACCCAGGTAGGTAAAAAAGTGGTGCTACAGCTGGCGGTGAGCACTTGAACTAAAATAGGCCCCCACAGAGAAATATTTGCTTTGAACAAATCTACAGGGACTCCGTCTGGTCCGGGGGCCTTGCCACTCTGACTGACAGAAAGTGCCCGCTCCACCTCATCCAAAGTGAACAGCAGATCGTGATGCTTGGGGGAAGGCTTCAAATTTTGATCCTCCCATGCATGGTTATCCAACTCAACTGAGTTTCCCTCACCGTTATATACTCGTGAGAAGTGGTTAATCCATTGTTCCTCGCTAATTGCGATTTCAATGGATGGGCCAACCTCTCTAGACAGAAAAGGTGCCCTGGCTGCTTTCCAGAATGCCGCACTGTCTTTTGATAGGGAGGCTGTATGTAGTGCCTCCCAAGCCTCCTTTTTCAGAGTGGTTTTTCTATCCCTTATTGCTTGCTTGTATTCCACTCTTGCCAACCTTATCCTGGGCGTGTTTCTCGGGGTCTTATGCAGCTCTTTTTTAAAATTTGAATAAGCTTGAGTGCACCTGGAGTCAAACCACCCCTTCAGATGTCTAGTGCTGCTTTTACGTCTAAGGAGGGACTTTCTTATTACATTAGATATCGCTAAGAATGAGGCTAGGATATTAACTGGCGCAGCTGTTTCGCTCAAACATGTCTCGATAGCAAGTTTACATTTACCCACCACTGACGTAACTAGTGCTGCTTGGTCTATCATGGTCCAGCGCAGGGAATACCCGTTTGCACTCCCAATAACTAGGTTTTCTAACAACTGATCCTTGTTATTAGACCCAAAGGATTTACTAGAGGGTAGTGTAATTGCCAAGCACAGAGGGAAATGGTCACTGAGAGAGTTCTCTGAAACATGAAAGGAATGAAGACTATGTGCATGACTGCTTGATATTAAAACGTAGTCAATAGTGGAATAGAGACCTCTACCGTTAAATGTCCAGGGCATGGGAGTAGGTACTGGGCATAATTCATTAACAAAGCCTAGATCCAGGCTAAAAATTAATTCATTGAATTGCTCCCCTACAGTTGAATGCCGAAAGTGGGATAGACATGCCCCTTCTTCATTTAAAGCTCCAGATAAGTTATCCCCGGCGTTGGCACATAGCGCACAATTAAAGTCCCCTACTAATATTAGCATCATATCTTTCGCCATACTTTTCCCAACAGATTTCAACGATTGCAACATATTTTTTTACAACAGTTCCTACTTGCTCTGAGGGAATGTTATTGTAAAAATTAGTCAGGACTATGGAGTGTTTAGCGTCTATGTCCAATTTAACCAATTGGTAATAGTGGTCGTTAGCAAGCATCGTTATCTTCCTTACATTCATACTGCTCGATATATATGTACACAAACCACCCTTAGCCCTACCACTCAAACCATAAAATGCTGGGGTGTGAAACGTCCTGAACCCATTCAGGTGAATCACCTCCCTAGTCCATGTTTCCTGAAGACACAAAACCTCAAATTTTAAGATGAAGTCCCACCACAGATGATTGTCTAACTTAGAGCTAATACCCGCAATGTTCCATGAAGCAATATTACAGCGAGCGGGTCTGCCACTATCTGAAAGATTAGTAGAGAGTACAATCCCAGGTGGGTCCTCAAGTGCATTGCTATGTGGGAGAGAAGCATTTGAAGGGCCCTGGGGGTAGGTAAAAACTTCCAGCTCCAGGTCTATAGTCCTGGTGACCACGTCTCTATCGCTTCTGTTATATGTAAGGGAGGGTTCGTCTTTTCCAGTTGAGGTCAAACCAAAGTTACCCCCATCATTGGGCCTACTGGCTTCGAGATGGGGGCAAACAGGGGTCCCCAAGTTCAGTCAATCGATGTCTTCTATAGAATTCAGAGCATCGAAACGATTGTGCACTGGGACCGAAAATCTAAGCTCCCTGGTCGGCATGGGGTTACCTCCTATATGCCTAAAGCCTCGAGAATTAAGGGCATTAGGTGGTTGGTAAAAATAACCAAGCGGTAGTATGTTTATATCATTGGGGTTAACAGGCCCATTGTTTCCCCTCTTTAAAATTTCCTGCACCAAAAAAGGCGAACTAAAGGTTAACACAACGCGGTCTCCGCGTAGTGTTTTGGCTGATGGACCCACCCACCCTATTCTCCGTACCATTTTAAATTCTGAGAAGAGGGGGTTTTTAATACCAATCCTTGAACTTAGAAAGTGTAGTGACTTATTCTTTAAAGACAACCAATGTTCATAGGCATTGGGAGGTAAGGAAGGGACATTAGCCAAAACAACCGTGTCCGGGATTGCTTCCGGAGGCAGATTTAAATAACGCGGTGGATTAAGAGGCTTGTCTTGATGTTCATGGGAGTTTATGCCTCTCTCCACCTCCTCGTTTCTGCCATACGTTCTGACGCCTGGTACTCCTCTGTCTGAGCTTGCTGAAGTATTAGGTGTTGCTACAGAAGATCTTACTCTGGGGGGAATCTGACCAGTACAGGCAGGGATATTAGTTGTGCTAGATGTGATGTTATTAAGACTGCTCTTCATTTGTGCCTGACTGTTTGCAATAGGATTAACTGGCTGGCCAGCCCCCGTACCTGTCCCCATATTGTTTGGCGGGCCTGCACTTGGTTTGGAGCTGACTGGCGGAATAGCCAAGGACTTACAGCTAACCAGCTCCTCCACCTTAATTAGTCTGGCTTCTACAGTACTTATTTTTAACAGAGCTGGTTCCAGTAGAGTCGACATCATAGTTTCGAGTCTGCCCCAGAAGTTCCCCTCTTGTGTACTATCAGCAGGCTTCCCTGACACAATATGAGCAATGGAGTTAGGGGGGCCCTCATTAGGTTCACTTGCATTTGTAGCGGGTTTCATTTTATTCCCATTTATTCTTTGTACGGGTTTACTCTGTTTCTGTATGCCTCGACTCTTCCTTTTTTTTTTTTAATTTTTTTTAGGGGGGTTCAGTAATACGATCTGACCTGAGTTTGGCTTTCTGTCCTCTAGTAGTGACTTTAGGTCTGACGGGACTAGATTCTAAATCAGTAGATGAAAAAGAGACAATATCTGTCACTGGGTCTAATAGGGCGTGTTGTGCCGGACTAATCCGATTTGAAGATGCTTCATGATTGATCACCACAGGGGAGTCGGTAAGTGCAGGATTCAAAGAAAGTCTATTCTGAGAGGGCAGGGGCTCAAGGGATAACCTACGTTCTGTAAGTTTGATCTCATTAATGAGGGCCGATTCTGCCCTCAGTAAGAAAGCATCTAGGGTCCCTACAACACCCTTGCTCGTGCAGCACTTTTGCTTGCTCATTATAACAATGGGTATGCAACCCAATTTAATAATAACCAAACAATACTGTACTAAACACAGATCGTCCCCGTGTCCAAGTTCTTAGAGAGGTGGCCCGGCCCAGCCTCTTGCGGTCTCGAATGGGCACAAACGGGCCGCAATGCGGGAGGTGAGCGGGGCTTTTATTGCGCCTCCGGGCGCGGGTGCAGCATCAGGGTGGCGCGAGGCTGCAGGGAATTGTAGTTTTTAGCCGTTCCCCTCATGGCACACGAATAGTGGTGTTGGCCGTTCCCCTCACAGCGGATGGCTGCTGGAAAGAGCCGTTCCCCTCACGGCAAAGCTTTTGCCAAGTCTAGCGGCAGGAACGGCAGCAGTACAGATTTTGAGCGTCCCGCGGTGCGGGAGGTGAGTTTTATTGCGCCTCCAGGCGCAGGTGCAGCATCAGGGTGGTGCGAGGCTGCTGGGAATTGTAGTTTTTAGCCGTTCCCCTCATGCCACACGAATAGCGGTGTTGGCCATTCCCCTCACGGGATGGCTGCTGGAAAGAGCCGTTCCCCTCACGGCAAGGCTTTTGCCAAGTCTAGTGGCAGGACCGGCAGCAGTACAGATTTTGAGCATCACAAGGACACAACAAGCTCCAGAGGACTCCCTGCAACTGCCCAACTGCCCTGTGGTACTGGACCTGCCTCAGCCTTGCTGGCTTCTGCTGGAGTGAGTTCCTGATCCCCAAGCGATGTCTCCCAAGGTTCTGGGCATTTGGCTAGCATCAGAGAGAGCTGCTCCTAGCCATTCCATCCATCAATTGTGTGTCTTTTGCTTCCTAGCCTAATTGAAGCTTCCGCCAAATCAGGGGTGAAGTGACACAAAGCCCCGCAAAGTCTTGCTGCACAGCTGCAAGCTTCATAGGAACCGATGCCAAGTGACGGAAAGCCCTGCAAGGCCTCACCCCACAGCTGTCAGCCTCATCGGAGTCAATGCAGAGGCACGCAAAGTCATGCAAAGCCTCACTGCACAGCTGCCAGCTTCATCGGAACCGATGCCAAGTAATGCAAAGCCCTTCAAAGCCTCACCGTGCAGCTCATCGGAACCGATGCAGAGCATCGCAAATCATCGCAACACCTCATCACATAGCTTCATCGGAACCAACACCTGATGACGCAAAGCTTCGCAAAGCAATGCTGTGCAGAATGTGCACCAAAGGCACAAGGTACATTCGTTAGCAAGCCAAACTTGGTCCTGTGCCTGGCCTGCACTCCATCACGGTTGGCTTGTATTTGTGACTTTATCCAGGTCCGGCATGACTAGATGCTCTCAGTTGGTGCTACTTTTACCTACATTTGTAAAATTGCTTTCTACTGATTGTATGTTTGTTGCTTTTGTCTCAAATAATGTATTAAAATGTATTCTATTTTTCTAAATTAATGTGGGGTTTTTCTTATTTTGGCTTTTCACTGTTTTACTGTCTAAGTGCTGCATAAATACTTTACACATTGTCTCTAAGATAAGCCTGACTGCTTTCGTGCCACGCTACCAGAGGGTTAAACACATGTTAATTTAGTGACATTTTCTGTTTCACCCTGAGAAGGATTGTGACTGTTGCTTGAGAAGGGCTCACGTCCCCCTCAACCAACAACCCAATTTCTCACATCATTCTATTAATTTGTCTTAACCATGGTACACTCATACCACCACTTTAGGCTCTGTATCCATGACAGGGCATATTGCCCACTGCTACAATGAGAGCACTCTTGATTTGCCTCTTCAGCTCCCAGGACACGGCCAAGTCCTCACAAAGTCAGGGACAGGCCTAGGCACACACACATAGGCCCAGATTTTTCAATAAATTCATGCAATGCAGCAAGCCATCTTGCTGTGCTGCGTGAAAGTGAAAGGGCAGCAATGCACCATATTTACTATTATATGGTGCATTTCTGTCCTTTCCTAGCGCTGGCGCACTTTTGGCTGCCTAATGCCAATGCAGGCACCCTTGCTATATGTTGCAAGGTTGCCTACGTTGCAGGCTGGATTGAGTTCTATCAGGCAGGGGCACCTTCCTGTACAAAAACAATCCTCACAGGCATTTTCCTCTTTCTAAGTGTGCTGCAGAATGCAGCACATGTAGAAAGAGGAAACAAGAAGGATAAATAAAGATATTTATCCTCGTTCTGCCTCTGGCGGGGAGGTGTACAATTCTGACACCTTCCCAGGTCTACCAATGTTGGTAAATCTGTGAATGTGTCAGAATGCATGGGTGGATGCGTGGGAGCACCCGCGCTCCCTGGGGCAGAGTATCTCAAGGCAGCGATTTGCACTGGCTGGCGTTACTCCAGATTTGTCAAGCCACTCAGGGCCACCCATGGAGGCCTTGCATGCCTTGATAAATCTCATTTAGGTTTTGTGTTGCCTTTGCATCCCCTTGTGTGGCCCAAGGGCAGGGCCACTGGAATTATGCGGCAGAGGAGGACCAAATTATGCGGCAGGGTTGACTAAATTATGTGTCAATAAAAGGAAAATTATGTGGCATAATGCGCCACATTTTGTGATAGTAGTACTTCATTATTTTGCCACTTTTACACATGGGAACAGTGTCTGAGAAAAGAGTTCACCTTAATTAGTTCCAATTTAACATCCAAGTACAGCAATAAGCAACTGAAAGATGACCAGCCAACATTTGTGAAAAGCCTTCTGGTGCGCAGAAACCAAGTCACCATATGTTTTGTAAAGTTTAATCCGTTTGAGCTATAAACAATTTTTTTTTATTAAAATCTGAAGTTCGTGATCCAGATGATGGATTATGTGGCAAATGCGACAATATCCATAACTATGCGAAAATCGCTGCGGAAGCAGAATTGCATAATTTCAGTGAACCTGCTCAAGGCTGACTCAAAACCTTGATAAATATGGGCCTTAGATCAGAGTAACAGCAAGGCCAAATAACATCAGAATATGAGATATACAAGCATCTGGGCGCGCAGATGCTGTCATTCCTTGAAAACTGCTATGGCCATATTTAGAGTTTGGCAGATGGGATACTCCGTCAACTTATTACAAGTGATATAGGCTATGCTATTGTGCCCTTGCAACACTCTGAATGGGTCATACACCACGTTTGTGAAGTACTATCTCATTTGTCAAACTCTAAATAAGGCCGGTGGGCCCTTAAGTATTAACATATTTCCCCATAGACACAGAATGGGTAAAACCCTTTCAGAGACCAGGCTCTTGGTCTCTTGGAGATATTGTTTGTACTGTAAGTGCAACACAGTGAAATAAGCAGTTTTTAACGTTTCACAAGTGAGTTCATATGAAACAACTCTTATAGTTTATCTTCTTAATTGCGCTTGTGTTGCTTTGGTCATAAACATTTCCCAATCAATGATCATGTGGGATTTCCTTTGACAAATATGTTATCTTGTACCCACAGCACCAAATAACAATAGCCACTTTTGACCTCTATTATTTGTCAGACCTTCTTTGTACAACCCTGATAATCTGTGTGTGTGTCAGTGCCTTGAACAACTTTTTTCTCTCTGCCCGAGGAAGTCACAACATGTTCTACAAGAAAAGGTGCAATCGCTGCAGACCCATCCGATGCTCTGCGCCCTGCTCAGAGCATCCACTTCCTGAGACACGACCCAATTCAGAGATATCATGACATCCTTCCGTGTTTAAATATATGCAATCCTTGCTGCGAGACTTTAACTTGAACTTGTTTATTTTCAACAACCCTTGAAGCCAAAAGATAGGGTCATCCAGGGTTAATAGTTGAAACCTTGAAAAGACTTTCCTTTGTTTAACTTAAAATATGTATCTGGAACAAAAGGAAAAATACAGCTTTAAAATGGAGACAGTCACTGCAAGTAAATGTCTCTTTTTGCGTAATCACCCCCAAAGTTTTGGACTTCCTGCTGTTGGTTTTTCGACTCTGAGGGGCCGATTTACAAAAGGATTAATGACTGCTAAAGTTACCAGTGCGGAGTCTCTGCACTGAGCACTGCAATGCGGGGATTCCACCCGAGTGCGGATATTCCACCATAAATACGGAGACTCAGCACTCATAACTTTACGAGTCATAAGTCCCTTTGAGAACCGGGACCTGAGAGTTCACTAAGGCCTGCTTGCCAGACCCCAGTGCCAGTATTCGAGCCTCTTACAAATGATATGTGGAACTGGCTACCCCCAATTGGCATAAGCTACATACCTTGTAAGTCCTTAGTATATGATACAAAGGGTACCCAGGGTCTGTAAGTTAAAGCGTCCACCGAGGGCTGCATCACTGATTGTGCCACCCTGAGTCTGACAAAGTACAAACATATTTCCCAGTCTGCCACTGCAGCCTGAAAGAGCAGTTTTAAACTGCTAGTTCGACTTTGCCATTTAAATCAATGGCAAAGCCCCAACTTAATACTTACTATACCTAATACTCGATATACTTAATAATGTACGTAGTCTCCCAAAGGCCTATTGAGCCCTAAGGCAAGGAGTTGTATATTATTAGGTGGGACATGCACTTTCTTATGTCCTAACAGTAAAGGCCCACATTGTTGTTTTTACTGTGAAAAGATTATTAGCCCCATTGGCAAGTACAGAGTTATAGGCTGACATCTTAGCCCTGCTAACTTCTGAATGGGACTGCTAAAGTTAGTACTTCAAGGTATCAAATTAATTGTGGCATTAAACCAGACTTAATGCCCAAGTCAAATTTACTGTTACTTTTAAGGAAAACAACTTTTAGAAAGTTGCCACTTTGTTGGCCAGTTTCTCTGGTGGCCATTCACAGCTGCTGGCGACCAGAAAGCCTTATGCCCTCTTGGGGAGTAGTTTGAATGACTCCCCAACATGATCAATAGAGGCTGCTGCAGAGGAAGGTGTTACCATGCAGGAAGCCAGTCACGTTGTTGGCCCAAAAGGTGAGCTTCAAAGAGGAGGCCGCCATTGATGGGCAAAGGGTAACCATGCTCGGGGAGGGCTGCTCCTTTGTTGAGGTAGATACGCTGGCAGTGGGAACAGAGAGGGGAAACCAGTTGTCAAACCGGATTTTCTGTGGGCATGTAGTCCACAGGTAGCCACTCCTCTAGGGTGGGCTACCATGATCCACACAACAAGGAAAAGGTTCAGACATCTTGGAAGTGTGTAGAATAGTGCACTCTGGTGTAGCTAGATGCCGCACATAGCCAAATGTTGTCATAAGCAGAAGGGAACTGGTAGCCCATTGGCTAGTGACTGCTTCATCCCCCAGGGCACTTCCTGGGCTTAAATATGGCACCCCTGACAACAAAACCTCAGATCACATCTGGACTGGAGAGAGGGCCAAAGAAGGAATGCACTACTGACCCCTGGAATGAGAGGCTGCTCCAGCCGCTGGACTGCACCTAATGCTCTTTGGGATTGCAAAGACTTCATCTGTGGTTCCCAGCTCATGGAAAAGTCACTTTAGAGCCCCAGACAGACGAGTCGAACTATAAGAGCCTTATTATAGAAAGTGCCTCAGGGGAGCAACGGGCATGTGCGCCCGCTTTGTGCAACTCCCCCGGACACTTTGGCATTACAGAAGGGGCTACAGATGCTTGTGCAGATCCTTCTGTAAAACAGATAGTGCATGTAGCACCAGCGCTACATAAAGCACCAGCGCTATCTCATGAAGGTGTTCCCTCATTTGCATGGGGGCGTTGCCCATGCAAATGAGGGAATCTCTTTACCTGTACCCTTGCCATATAATGGACGCAGGCGCAAAGAAGCTGAAAGTGCACCACATAAAGGTAGTGCACTGTCAGTGTTCCCCCTGAAAGCAGCCCTGTGGAGGGGGCAAACGGGAGCCCATGGTCCCCCCAGACATCCCCTTGCAGGAGAGTGCTGTCACTCACTGCGCCTGTCTGCAAGGGGATCTCTAATCCCTCTTAAAAGTGCAGGCCGGTTGCCGCCTACACAGTGAAACACAGAGCGTCTTTGAAGCAGCCGCTCCATATTTCACTTGAATGCTTTGCCCCCAGGGCAGCACATGTTCACGGATGCACCCGTTCCCTATTTGCGCACAACTCATCTATTAAACGGTGCTTCATGGCTGAAACAGGAAAAGTGTGTCCTATTCATAATAGGGCCTCAAGTGTCACTCCCTGTTTGAGCAACAGGCTCATAGAAACTGAAGTAGCCTGTTCTGGCTAGTCAGTAGTCACATTCATCGAATCACCACTGATAGTCGAACTGAAGCTAGGAAGACCACTCCTCAATGCCTAAAGGTTGCACCCAAGTCTGCCAGACACAGGAGAGTAGTCTGAGTTCAGATTGGTCACCAGAGACAGACACTAGCCCTCACCAAAGGAGTCCGCTGGACCTGCTGTGACTAGAGAACTGTAGTCCAGTTGTAATTGGACTTTGCTTGACTAAAGAAGACTTTGAGAAACACCCCCCTCGGCTAAAGTCACCCCATCTGCATTGTGGACCTAGGAATAACCCCAGAAAGCCCACTTGTTGACTGAACAGCACCCACAGCATCCTATAGCATCCTGAGCATTCTGTATCCCCAGCATCAGGACCACTCCGTTGAATCCTATAGTGGTCCTTGCATAAAGTGTGGAAATGGGACTTGAGACTGCTTTGATGACCAGGTAACTGTCCAAATACTCCTTATTGGTCCCCCTGACATTTTCCCTGCTCAAATTTGTCATTTAGTCCAGGCTAGAGTAGTCGAACACAACTCTTTAAAGGTTTTAGAAAGTTTCCAAACGTTACAGTTACCAATGCTTGCTTGCACTTTTGAGTAAAAAGCTAAGATTTACATTTTACATAAAAATCTATACCTCCTGAACCCTCAGGTGGATATTGTTCATTTTGGTGTTTAACATTTTATAACAATATCATCTATGTTTATAAATTGGTGTCTGATTTCTTTTGTGTGCTTGTCCTTCTTGTTTCATTGTTTGCTGCACCTAAATGCTTTACACTTTACACTTTGTTTAAGCCTTGCTGCACAGGGTTGAGCTAGAGGTTTTACAACTGAGCTTGACCAAAGATAGTTTTGTGAGTGTATGACAAAGTGAGGTCACACAACCACACCATATAATACTAAGCAATCCTCACAGTCACATTTTGGGAAACATTGGAATAGTATATGTCCTCATGTAAGTTAAACTTGAAACCAGGCAAACTAGAGAAGTGTGTCCATCACGACTGGTACACCTGAGGCCCAGTGGTGAAATACAAAATTATGCCCCCCCTGCCGAAAGTGATAAATCACCCCAGAGATTCCAATATGTCACAAATATTGGGCTGAATGGGGGCCCCTGATGGGTTGGATCCCCCTCCTGCACCAATGGTGCTTCTGTTGTGACCTAGACACACTAAAGGAGATGTACAGGTCTGGGTACTCAAACATATTCCTATGGGTGTCAGCTTTTAAATGTTTGCGATATACTAAAAACGTACCAACCTTTGGGGCATTCTGAGAAGGTTGGTGAAGTGTACATAGTCGATAGGACAGGCTCAGAAGGAATTTATCCAGGCAGGCTTCCATTAAGCAAAACAGTGTGCCATTTCATTGAGAAGGAGAGGTGAACAAACATTTCAATTACAAATAATCACACAGCGACAACAATTGTTTGTTCAACCACACCACCATTTGGAGGTATGGAAGAAGCACTATCAAGCCAGGAGGGGGCCAACCCAGAAGATCAGGCTGCCATGCAGTCCAAAAGGAAGCCCAAGGTAAAATTTACAGAGGAGGAAAGCCACATTTTAATCAAAGAGATCACTAAAAATGAGAACAGTTTGTTTGTGACCTCCAAATTACCATTAGCTAAGAAGGAAGCTCTATGGCAAGCAATAGTGGACAAGATAAACTCTATGACACCACGGATTGTAGTTGAATGTAAGAAAAGGTGGCATGATCACAAATCCAGGACAAAATAGAAACTGGCCAGGAACCGGAGGCTGCAATGAGGACCAGAGGAGGACCAGAAGTCCAGGAGGAGTTGAACCCACTCCAGAAGCAGGTGACACCCCTCATTTTAATAGAGTTGCTTGTCAGAGTTGAGGTCCAGAACAGTGCTAAACTTGAGGATCAAGAAAATGTGCAGGGTACGTTAGATCATAGTGCATGTAATACATATTGACATATTGGTAATACGAGAAGTAAAACACATATTAAAAGGATCCTAACATATAAGCACACATAGGACAACAGTGTAAATTCGATCAATGAACCAATATAATCATAAAGGGCAGGTGTTGCAGAAGATGCAGGTACTAACTATAGTATAACCATCATAACTCAAAATGTGTGTATGTATAGAGTTAATGTGTAACACTCTCAAATATCAAAGTATCTACAATATGTGTATTGTCAGGTCTTCATGAAACAGTTGATGCGCATATATGTACATGTTAGTCATCTACACACCTTAGCGTAATAGGACAGATGTGTATAGTCTTTGTAACAACCAGTAACCAGGTCACATGTGAAGCACACAATTCTGTCTTCACACAAAAACTGGGCATATGATCTAAACTGTCATGTAATGCAGGCCAGCAAGCTAACTTGGTGTGGTGCGTAACTTGAAAGAGAATGTTTTATAATGTGTCACATTTACTCATATAGGCTGAATATCCATTGATCAGCTAGCTCTGGTGCACTGTGTGCAGCCTAGGCCCACAGCTGCCACCCATAAACCCTTGTGAAAGGGTGCCTGCATCACTCGTTTGTTTATGTGCATGCAGGAATGTGCTGTAGCATCAGAAGTGCCTTGTGTATTATACATACATAGAGGTAATTTTAGCAATATTTAAGATATGTGTCTGCTGATCCTCACTCATGACACCAAAGCCTGAAGACTTATATAGGTTTCAGACTTTCATAATGGTGCAAGTATGGCTGTGTTGAGAATAACAAAGATACAGGTTGGCAGGACTAGGATTATAATGATATGTCCTTTTAACATACAAAAATTGAAGAATCCTTCCCTCTCTGTCTACCTCCAAGCTAAATACTTAAAGAACAATAACCATGCATCGTTATTTACAACTACTCTCTATGTTGTGTACAATGTTTGAAACATCAAGGGTATTTGCTGTGCTGCAGTACAGGAAAGGGCGAGGTGCTACATGTTTCACAGTTAAATCATATATTGTATTGATCATAACTCATCATTATGGTGTCCTGTGTTGTGAAGATTCAGTAAGGGTGTATGTGTGCAATGTACAGGGATGTGATGGTCTGTAAGGGCCATAGGTTATTGCTCAATATTAAGGTGAAATCTTTGACCTTGATATCTGAGGGCTAGATTAGATTAGAATACTTGTATAGCGCATGGCTGCCCCAGCAACAAGGCATCCCAGCGCTGCAGCAGAACACCGAGGAAGCAAGCAGAGGATTAGCAGTGGGAGAAAAGCCAGGTCTTTACCAGCCTGCTGAAGGCCAGGTGATCAGGATTGCTACGGATGTGAAGAGGGAGGGAGTTCCATAAAGCGGGAGCCAGCCGCTTAAAAGATCGACCACCCGATCTGGTCCTTCGTATTCGTGGAATTCTTGCAAGGAGCAGATCCGCCGAGCGCAGCGCTCATGAGGGTACGTAATGGGTGCATAGATCGCTCAGTATTCCTGGGCCGATGCCTGTCAGAATCTTATGCGTGATACAAAGCGCTTTAAAGCGAACTCTTTGTTCAAGGGGCAGCCAGTGCAGACGATGGAGGAGGTTGGAAATATGCCAATATTTGGGGAGGGCAAAGATGGCGCGGGCTGCAGCGTTCTGGACCCGCTGCAATCGATTCACCACAGACTTATTGGAACCCAGAAGAAGCACGTTACAATAGTCCAGTCTGGCCAGGATGGAGGCTTGGATGATCAGCTGATGCGTTTGAGGGTCAAACAGACCAAGTATAGGCTTAAGGCCTCGTAATAGCCCGAAGCATTTCCCAGCCACTGATTTGGCCTGCGCCTCAAAATTAAGATCTTTGTCCAACATAATTCCCAAATTCTTCACCACCGGTTTAGGGGCAGGGGGGCTCCGAGAGCAGGAGGCCACCATTCGTTGTCCCAAAGATGGGAATCTTTGCCTACCAGAAGAATCTCAGATTTGGCTGAGTTCAACTGCAGAAAATTGGTCGTCATCCACTTCGAGATGGCCATTAAATCTTCTTTGTATTTCGCCCTATCCTGGCTAGGATTGTTTGAGAAGGTAATCACCAGTTGGGTGTCATCTGCATATGACACCAGGGAGATGCCCCGTGCTTTGGCCATCCGTGCCAATGGGCTCACGTAAACATTAAATAATGTGGGGCTCAATGCTGACCCCTGCGGAACAGCACACCGAAGTGGGTGAACACGGGAAGAAAAAGGGGGAGCGATCACTTGGAAAGTCTGATCAGCCAGGAAAGACGAGAACCAAGCTAAGGCTTTGTTGTTGACCCCGATCTCCTCCAGGCGAAGAAGCAGGATTTCATGGGAGACCATGTCAAAGGCCGCACTCAGATCCAGCAGAACCAATGCTGAGGTTCTGCCGGCATCCGTGGCGGTCCGCAACTGTTCTATGACCGTCAGCAGAGCAGACTCGGTACTATATCGGGGTCGGAACCCATTCTGGGATATATCTAATATTGAATTAGCTTCCAGGTAATGAGTTAGAATCGAGTTCACATGAGCTTCCATGATTTTGGATAGGAACGGAAGTAACGAGACTGGGCAAAAATTTTACGACTTGGATACGTCCAGTGTTGGCTTCTTCAGTAAGGGGACCACTTTGGCATGCTTCCAGGACTTTGGAACTGCTGCCGAGGCAAGGGATAGATTGACGAGCTCCAAGCACTCAGGCAGAAGGCACTGTTGAAATTTTCGAAAAACGTCAGGTCTCAGAGGGTCATCTGGAGACCCTGATTTTATTTTGACAAACAGTGCTTCCATATCTTTAGGAGAAATAAGAGGAAGCGCAGCGAGAGAAAAGATCTCAGGGCCTGCGGACACGTTCCTCCCCGTGACATTGGGGGTTTCGCCAAGGTGGAAATTACCGTAGATGCATTCCACCTTCTCCAGAAAGAAATTTGCCAGCTCTTCACATTGTAGGCTAGAGGATATAGTACTGCCTGAGGCAGAGGGAGATGTGACCAAGTCCTTCAAAAGAGAGAATATGGTTTTACTGCGATTGTTACTTGTAGTGATCAGGCTGGAATAGTGAGCTGCCCTAGTTTTACGGACCAATTTATGATATGCCTTAATTGCAATTCTATACTGCAATTTAGCCTGAGCATCATAGGTACACCTTCAGGCTCGCTCCAGGACCTTTCAGTTTTTCCTGGCTAGAGTCAGAGCCTGATTAAACCAAGCATTAGCGAGCACCTTTAGGGTGTGTGAGCTTGAGCGGGATACAGGTGTCCAAGGCTCGGAGCGCATCAGCCTCTTCCATATTTAAGGATTTACCTAGCGGTTGTGTGCTCAAGGCCGCAAGGAAAGCCACCTGGTCAAGTTTATGCCAGGGGCGTTTAAGTGAGGGGTGATGGATTGACCGACGTTTAGGACCGGCTAGCGTTAGTCGCATTGAAATGAGAAAGCGATCTGTCCAAGTCATAGGGAGGGATGCTTGAACTTCCAGTGACTGGAGGTTTGAAAAAATCGGGTCGAGGAGATGGCCGGCAATATGGGTAGATCCCGGGACCAATTGAGTCAGTTTGCAGGCTGCCATATCCCCGAGAAAGCTAAGAATGTCCGGGGACTCCAGCAACTCTAGATGTAGGTTCAAGTCACCCATGACTACACAATGTAATACAAAAGTGAAGGCACAATATTCTAGAAATGCTCAACTAATGTCATGGTAGCTTCACATCTGGTGAACATGGTAAGATTATGGAGATTGAATCACTCATCAATGAATTACTCTATAACTGCTGAGAATATGCAGGTGTATGTAGTAATGCCAAGAGGCAAGGAACGCAACTATGATGTGTTTTTTGGTTGGTTCCAGGGACACTATGAGCGCAGGACCCACATCTGGCCATACCGTTGGTCACTCAGGGTGTTACATCAAACCCATGAAAAGTGATAAAAAGATACTTGCAATAAGTCTAACCACTAGCAATCACTTGAGGTAGCATTGCCAACCATTGTTCTTTTGCCTGCTATGCCACTTCAATTTGGACTAACCCTGGGCGTAGTTCGCGTAGTAGCGCTACGCGTAGCTACGCGAAGTGCACTTCGCACTACGCGAGCTACGCGTAGCTACGCGAACTGCGTAGTGCACTGTGCAAAATGCTGTTCGCACTGATTGCACAGTGCCGGATGCTTGTCCACACTGTGCAATCATTGCAAACGGCATCTTGCACAGTGCAAGCGGTCGTTTTCTGCCGCTCGAGTAGATTTCTACTCGAGCGGCAGCTTTCTCAACGCGAACTGGTAGTTTCTCATTGCGAGCGGTCGCGAGCATACGCGACCACTCGCAATGATAACCTGACCTCCCGCGTTGAGAATCTCGCCGGGAGGTTTATTTTCCACGCTCGCGATCGGCAACTTGATGTTGCTGATCGCGAACGAGGAAAAAGTCTCGCCGGGATGTCATTTTGCTTGCTCGCGGTCGCCAACTTGACGTTGAGGACCGCGAGCAAGCAAAAAATGACCACTACGCGTGTTTGCACTGTGCTACGTGCAATTTGCGTAGTGCGAAGTAGCGCAAACTTCACAAACTACGCGAGCGTAGCGTAGTACTTCTCCCAGGGTTAATTTGGACCCAGTTGAATGCAAATCAGACTTAACCCTGTTCTAATAGGAACAGTCTAGCCTGAACTGCTAGGTCCTCCCTGCACTGGAACACAAGAAACCCAAGACTGACTTCCACCTTGATTGGGGCTCTTCAGTCAGGTATAGTTGGTTCCAGTGGCACGGTGAGCACAAGACCCACATCTGGGCATAACCATGGCCACTTATGGCGTTACATCAAACACACAAAGGTTTTGGGAGGATGCTTGCAATAAGTCTAATAAGTGGCAACTGCTCGGGATAGCATTTCAACCCTTCATTCTTTAGCCCACCATGCCACCCCATTTTGGACCCAGCCATATGCAAATAAGTCTTGACCCTGCTCCAACAAGGTCAGTCCAGACCAAACCTTCAGGCCAGGACCTCCCTGAACTGGAACACGAGAAACCCAAGACCAGTTTCACCCTTATTGGGGCTCCTTCAATCAGCTGTAGCTTGCTTCCAGTGGCACAGTGAGCACGGGACCCACATCTGGCCATAGCCTTAGCTACGTAGACGGGAACCAAGTCTACATGGCTCAGGCTATGCCCAGATGTGGGTCCCTGGCTCACTGTGCTATAACAGTGCATGATAACTACCTGAAGTTGGTAGTTGGAGTGATCATAATATTTGTGCATGTAGGTAAGGCCTGGCATCCATGTGCTTGTGATGTTCAAAATGGGCCCAGTTCTTGTACGAGTTCAGTTATAACCCTGCTTCTAAATATTTACCAAAAATCTCTTTCTCTGCCTGGTCAAGTGTTAATGCGACCCCCTCTCTTCATTTTGTTGCCAAAATCTGCATTCCCCTCATTATTGTATATAGCACTTACATTTTGGAGAAAGCTGATGATTATTGGCCCCCTTTTTCTACCGTTCATCTGCTTACCGCCTTCTACTACTTCATGGTAATTTGAGAAGTGCAAACAGTAGTTTTTGCTAATATTTAGTAATTCCAACTTTGGAAATTCCTAATAAGGAAAATCACTCAAAATATAAATCTCTCCTTTTTATGACTTGATATACTTTTTTAATGGCCGTACACTTTTTTAACATTAGTACATTTCTACATGGTGTTTTTGTGATTGCTAATCAGTTTGCTACTAGTTTGTGTTACTTAGTGCCTTAGGCTCACACAGTGTAGGGCCACCTGCATTTGAAATAATATGTAGGTAATACTGCAGATGTCAACCTTTAACTGTGGTGTCATATAGTCAAGTGGAGGAGACCAGAACCAGTAACAAATTTGAAATTATTGATAGTATTTTTGTTTCTAAAATATAGGTTATATTTCATAAGTCGTCCTGGACTTCAGCCAAAGTTACTATAAATTGTACTAGGCGTCCTTCTATTAAAATGACTAGACATGCACTGGGATTCCCTTGTTTCTGATAGTCAGGCAATATTGCACAAGTTGCCTAAGGGTTTCATTTCAATGTCACTAGAGACAGTGGCAATGTAAGTTCATTTTACATGACATCTACTGGGGGCATTGAGTTTTAGGACCCTTTTGGAGCCCACAGATATTTTAGCTAATTTTATTTTCTAAATGTTCTATTGTTGTGTGGTGCTATTGTAGGCTGCGGGCCACTGTTATTCGTTTTAATTTATTTAGTCCTTTTTACTACCTCACCCCATGTTCTCATATTTTGTTCTATGGTCATGAGGGTTATTGGGCCATGGTTTTCCCTTCTATTTAATGTGTTTTATTTTTTCCAGCCCCCTTGCTATCGCTAGGAACTAGTATTTGTATCTGTTTCCCTGTATCTTAGGCCTCTGTGACTGTTGCAGAGGGGATATGTCATGGTCTCAGATTCACGGTATCAACTATCAGTATCTAGGACATTTTTAGTATTAAAACATATTTAATATGACACTGCAGTCAGGTTTTCACAAATTATATTTTTCTAATTTAGTGACTATCCTAACAATCAGTTTACACATGGTATTATTGTTATATGTTATGATGATAGTCTTCCTTCTTATTTTATATTTCCAGCTGGTGAATAAGACTGAGGCAGAAAGTCTGTTCGCTGACTGACTGTAAAGCCCAGACACCACTCTACTAGGTGTTGTTCACTAAGAGGTCAAGAAGGGTACCCAAAAACATATTCCTGTCAGTAATTTGGCCAGTGGACAGAAGAAGTCTGTCACCACTGGAAAACACATTGGCATCAATCCCTCATCATTTTTCCGCCAACATGCTGAATTTGGTGTACCTGCTACATCTCTTCTGGATTTTGTCTTTGCCTTTGTCATTCAGTGCTGCAGCAACTGCAGTCATGACTAAGACCAGTGAGTCCAAAATTAAATTGTCCAAGCAAACATAATCTACCCAGCAACCAGAAAAAAAATTAAAATGAACTTGTTGTACTTGCTGCTCTTGTCACAAGGCAGCATGTTGTGCCTGACTTACAACCACACACGTTGTCAGACCATCTCCTCCTCAACAATTGAGAAGATCAAATCCCCATCTTCTCCAAGGAGCTTCAGATGAATATGACATGGAGTGAACCTCTATACACCACCATGGGAGAAAAGGCACAGGAAAGGTTACAAAAATGTTCTGCAGTGATGAAGATGAACCACTCATTGTTCATGTTGATAGAGGCATGAAGGAAGTGCAAATCACCTTGATTAAGCCAGCATCATTAATGCTACCACCTGCTTTCATCTTTCTGAAAACACGCACCAACAACCTTCACCATAGCCCCAGCTCACCTTAAGCAAAAGCAAACCCCACCTAGCTCCATCTCTTGTTCTGGGTTTGGCTCTACACATAACTCTCCATGCTGATTTGGGACATCCTAGCAGTTAGACCAAATGAGTAGCACCTTGTAGATGGCACAGTTTGCTACAAAGCAGGGCTTCATGGAAGCGAGGTGCACATTATGTTACTGGGATCCCACTGGCCCATTTGAAAAACAAACATCCAATCATGTGGGATTGCCAACTAATAATCACTGGTGTTGCTGAAACCGAAGACTCAGACAGTTTGAAGGAGATAATAATGATAATGGTGAAGAAGGTATCGTTCTCAGGACATAAAACACTGCCACTTTTAGTTTTTATTCAGCCTGAACAGCAAACCTTGTTTGACACAGAAAGAGGAGGATATCACAATCATCTCAAAGCATCCAACCCACCTACCTACATAGAATTCACATGATGTCTGATTGTCATAAAAACAACACTAAAGCCCTTTTAAGGCTATGATAAGCATGAGTGCACTGGACCACCGGAAACAGGCCAAAATATTTGTGCCTGATCTCCTCCCCATTTGTAATTGAAAAGAGGTGGGCATATGATATTTGTGGATGACCTTTGTCCAAAATGAAAGGTTCCAAATCAACCGTAATTCTCAACTATCAACATGCCACCACTGCATCATAAAGTACTGGGAACAGTTGCTAACGCAATAAAGTAGATCTCTGTGCAGTCTTTCATCCCACTACAGATATGTGGACCCGTTGCAAACTACAGACTATCTGCGCTTCACTGAATCCCGATGTGCGTCAAGAAAAGGCTCTCAACAGCATTAAATAAACGCACCACCAGTGCAGATGCTTTTCAAGGCATTTGTCAACATTTGCCAAGTTCTCCTTGGAGAAAGCACACACAATTGCCAACTTTTTGCAAGAATTGATTGCCTATGTCAAGACTTGATTCATTATGCTGACAATGGCAGTAACTTTATCAATGCCATTGCTGATGGGGAATATTTCGAAATGCTCATTTTGTTAGCCCAATACATCAGCTGGATTGTGCAGGGCTTTCTCAAAAAGGAAGCAGTCTACAACATACTGGTCAGGTATTTGAGGATTTTCACACATTTTAAGCATTCATTTTAAGCCCAGAAGAACTTGAGGGTCGTTCAGCAAGCTAGTAATATTCTCATAGGAGCTCACATACAGGAGGCTCTAATCAGTTTGATCACAACCTAATGCTTGTTGCTACACCTGTTTGAGAAATACAAGCCTTTCAAAGATTATGTGCTACAAAGAAGAAGGGTACAAATACCAAAACCTATGTCAGTAGAGGCTGACAACTTGGGGCTATTAGAACGCTTGATGAAAATGGTTGCAGCGTATGAGATCCTGATGCTGGAAATCAGCCAGGTACATTGTACCATGTGCCAAGGAATCCCGCTGTTACAATTGCTGCAGACCAATTTGCTTAATGTGGAAGAAACATTTAAGAATATCAGTGATCAAGCTGTTAGTTTGGTCAACAGTTTAGAATTGAATCTGCAGCTAAATAAAAGGATTAAATGAGACGTTGTGTCCTGCAAAGTGTACTTAGATATCACTATAATGGATCTGCTGTACAAACATGGACTGTCTTATTTAATTCCCTATACATCTCTTGAGGTCTCTTTCTTTAAGACTAGAGTTGGATCATCAAGAAAGTTCTGAGTTTGAAGATGAAAGAATGTGACTTTTAAACACTAACAAGTACAGTCTTTACCAACTTCTGCTGAGTACAGTAGTGGCTCCAGATGCATGTCGCAATAGAAGTGTTGACCAATGGTACACAAACTATCTTTTCACATCACATACTTTGTTTAAAATTCAAAAACAGCAGAATTAGTCGAAACATTCTCTGTACTGGGTTGCTTTTAGGCAGTATAAAACTTACATCAAGTATATAGATACAGGAAGCAGGGGGGGAGCAAATGCCAACTATGGTAAAGGAGACAATGTTACATAAAGTAGTTGAATGACCAAACTAGATTCCCAGTCAATGAAGAGCCAGTGATCCATTGCCATGGGAAAATGCAACATTGTCCAGAACTCAGCAGGCCAGGAACAACATAACTATTATGTTCTTTAACCACTGTAAGATCTGAGTGGGTGTTTAGTGCTTGGCTCCTCAAAATGTGGAAAGACACACAATGATGAAAATGAATGAACATTTAATCCTCAAGAGTATCCGACTACAGAAGACATAACATTGGAAAAAGAGGGAGAGGATTCCTGAGGCATATTGAGACTGACTATGAAGATGAACTTTAAAAGGTCGACTAACAGTTCAATGTCTGCTGCTAAATAGGTTACTTAAACCGGAACATAATTCAGTTGTATTGTGGTCAGTGTATCAAGAGATTTAAATTAAAAAAATTGATTAGTGTCTTCAGTGTGCAAGGCACAGAAAATTAAGGACATAGTAACTTTGGTCTGGTGACAATTTAACACACAAAGATAACTAATTCACACTTCAGGTCAGCCGAAGGAGCTGCCATTTTACGCATGCCTCACTTATAATTTCGATGTTCAGCTATCATCGAACATTGAGAGAATTGCCATGCTGGTGTTTTGGCTTCAAAAGTAAAAGCGAGGCATAGGTACCACTCTTGATGGAAAAAGAGGATTTGGAATAATTGATGAATGCTAAATGATTAATGTGGCACACATAAGGGGATTAGCTAAATAGCATTTTTATGTTTCAGAAATAATTCTGGGAAAGCTCTATTTGTCTGTGGGAGTGGTACCTGATTGACCTTTAGTTAAATGCATGCCAGCAGATATTCCTCAGTGTGTCATTTCTTGGTTCCTCAAAGACCTTTCAGTTTACCTAGACTCTAAGTTTCAATGTCTTTATATTTTCTTATTCAACAGGTCTGTCTTTTATAGGGAAAAAGGAAAACCTCGACATCTGGTCTGCAACAACCAGGAGGAAGTCCCATGGCCTGCTACCTACTCCAATGGAATCAATGGAATGAAGAGGCACACACTTTTCGACTGGACACAGGCGATTTATTTGGACTAATGATGACTAGCATCTTGAGTGGCAAATGTGCAGTGATTAATGTGGCGTATATAAATGTCTTAGTGTGTGCATCACTTGTCTGGAATTAGTACTAGAAAAACCTTTAAACTTGCATCTATTAGGTTCTTCTGAAACCTTGTGGACAATGTTTCCTTTCCTGGCGAATATTGCTCTAAGTTTTTAGTTTTTTATTCAACAAACATTTTATTTAATAATGTATTTCACATATTTTTATAGCACATGATTGCCAAAGTTATGTATGCGCTTTAGAGTTCACAGTGATGAGACACATGTCATTCATAAAACCGAGTTGTGCATAACAACAACAGGGCAACAAGTTGTAGCATAGATAAAGAAGTCATAAAAGTGTGGTTTTATATAACAGGTTCTGGAGGAGAGATGGAGTAGAGGAGGAGAGATGGAGGGACATGGAGGGGAAGATAGATGGAGTAGGGGATATAGAAATGATCTAGACAACTTGCCGAGGGGATGCAGGTTGGTAGAAGGAAGGGGAAAGGATGGGTTGGAATAGGAAGCAACCAGTTAGAGGTGGAGTTAGGGTGAGACGAGGAGGGAGAGAATGGAGAGTAGCTATCTAGCCGGGGTATTGGGTGAGTTATAGCTTGAACAGGTGAGTCTTTAATAGATGTTGGAAAGCCAGTAAAATTGGAACTGTTCTGATGACCGAGCAGCTGTGGTCCGTGCAGGTAACAGCGGTGGGGCCGCATTGGGGGGATTTCGAGGGACGATGCAGAGGGAAGATTTATTATTTATTTAATTTTCCCTCTGCATCGTCCCTCGAAATCCCCCCAACGCCGCCCCACCGCTGTTACCTGCATGGACCGTGGCTGTGACAGAGTCTAAGAAGTTCCAGAAGGAGGAGGTCACTCCGGAGGTTAAATGATGTAAAGAGTGAGAGGTTCTGAAAGAGTGAGTTTCCAAGAGAAGATTTTCTCAACTTCTCAAGTTCCTTAAACCACCAGAAGTCTTGAGCAGATTGTTCAGGTAGGACTGTGCCTTTGCATGGATTGCTTTGAAGGCTAAGCATCCTAACTTGCATTTTATTCTAGCCTCAATGGTGAGCCAGTGCAGTTCCATGAGAATCGGGGAGATGTGATCACATTTTTGGGCTGTGGAAAGTAGTTTGGCCGTGGCATGTAAGATGGCTTTTAGGGGTGTTAGGGCGTTGCAAGTGGACCCAGCAAGGACTGTATTGCCAACGTTTAATTGAGATAGTATCAAAGCATGGATGGCGGTTTTCAGGTGATCAGGTTGAAAGATTGTATTTAATTTCTTAAGTATCTGTAGTTGGAAGTTAGCACTTTTAGTGATTTTTTTAATGTGTTGAACCTTAGTTTATTTTTATTTGTGCAAAAACAGAATGAATGTTTTCTTTTTGGGATTAAGGGTAAGGAATTTGTTGTTTATCCATGTTTGAATATTGAGTAACATTCTTCTTAAGGTGAGGATGTCATGTAGAGTTGAAGGTTTCAGGTGGAGTTGAGTGTTTTTGGCATATTGATAAATGGAGACAGTTGAGTCATTACAAATTTCTGCTAGAGATTCAACATAAAGTTTAAAAAGGGTAAGGGATAGAATGAATCTTTGTGGGAATCAAGAAATCCATGGTGCTTCTGCTATGCAGTTCAACCCTGCTCCCAAGATGGATAATGTCAGATACATAGTGCACTATTCTTTATATTGTAATACTTTTCCTTATTCTAAGTAATTTTGAACTATGTGTGTCCTCCCTATTTAACATTTATGCAACTAATTTGTGAGTCTATGGGCTGCTAAAGAATGAGTGACTTGTGTTAAATTAACTGACATCCTTCTTATCCTTGATCGTCTGTGTTCATGGAAGTAGCTGAATGTTGTGTCCATGGAAGTAGCTGAATTTTGTGTTCATGGAAGTAGCTGAATGTTGTGTCTATTGAAGTAGCTGAATGTTGTGTCTGTCTCTCTGTCTCAACATTTCCCTAATTCCTCCTACACATTCACTGATTGATTCTCTAACCCTCTTCTCCCCAATTATGAAAGTTAATGTGCTATAATTTATTTTCACCAACAACAGATCTCACACAGGGGAGATCCGATGAGATTTAAGCAATGCTAAACCTTTCCAGGAGGTGGTAGCAAAATATACTAAATATACAATGTTTCCCACATCCCCTGCTGTGGGACATCCTGATGCTGGGAAGTCGATGGCTGGCTAAGTCTAGATAGAGTGTACATTTCTTTTGTTTCCTACATCCCACGCAAAATGTATTTGCTGAAAGTTCCTGAATTGCACAGGGGTGTATCTATAATACAATAATCCATACTTTGCCTACCCCTTTGTTATTAGTTATATAATTTAAATAATTTGAGTGTTGGACTCAGTTTGAATTTTCTATTTATAGATCTCTTGATTTCAGTTAAGCCCTCTTTCTTGTTCAGGAGAAATATGATGATGTTGATCTTTATTTGGGATTTGCTACTGACTTTGTCTTGTTTCATGTTATTTTAGAGTTCCTTTGCTGGTTCATCTGGTTAAAACAAGAAATTCCAGTTTATCGAATGTGTTTCTTGTTTTGACTTCTCAAGGGGGGTATTTAGGAGCAAATAGTGTCTGAATCAGAGCCACAGCTTATCTAATGTAGTTTACTACCCATAGACGACTGGATCTCCTGTCCAAGTATAGTGGTGCTGCATCAGATTTTCCTCAACTCTCCTTACATTACCCCATTCCAAGTCTAATCTGAGCAAGGCAGCAGATGTAGAGATAGCTACTCACAAGTACTGTCAGACTCAACCAACATCTCTGCACTGGTTGGAGAGGTCTGGGTTTGAAGGACTGCAGAATAATGTGACATATTGTTTATGGGTACATACTATTACAACTTACTGGAGATTTGAAGGGTGTAGCACCACACTACTATTATTAATGGAAGATGTTAATTAGGGCTGAGGTGACGCAAGGTGAGTTACTAAGGAAGAGGGTGGTTTACAGCATGGTCTGATTTTGCACATTGAAGGGTTGAAGCCTGCATTGGGAGTCGCTGGGGAATGGAGCTCATGGATAGTGTTGGAGTAAAGAATATGACTTCTTTGTTCCTTTGTGACGGTTCAGGTTTGGGCCTTTCTTGTTAAGTAGTCAACAAAACCTACCCACCCACTTAACTCACAATACACACATTCCTCCCTAAATCCAACAAAACAAAACTCATCCCTAACATATTCTACCAACACATAAACACACCCATCTATGGAAACACAAAACACATGCAACAATACATTACTCTTCTTCCACATATCCCATGCATTAAACACACCTCTAATGTCTCATAAACAAAGAATAACTAAATACAGGAGCAGGAGGAATTGTTATAACAAATATCCCTCTAAAACTGAAAGTATATTTTTAATTTCTTCCTGACCTTGTATCAAGGTCACGAGGCCCTCCATCATTCTTCAGAGAGAACTACTGTGGGAGCGCAGATATTGGGGACAGCGATATTTCAGCTCGGCTGCCTGCTGTGGTCCTTGGTTGATCTTCACTGGTGTCTCTCAGACGGTCCTGATGCCTCCTTCTCCTACTCAATATACTCCAGTCAGTGGACGACTACCACAGTGGTCTCGATAGTATCTAGGCACAGTCAACAAGCTATCTCCTGCCGCTCTCTGTGTCATGTAGTTTTAGCCTCCTGGCCTGCAGGAGTGACAGACTGTGCTAAGGAGAGAAGAAAAAGACACTGAAATTTTAGTACACACTGCAAGCAAATGTTGTCAAAAAATGTAAGGTTCTTTACCACTAATGTGGTTCTGCATCCATTTTTTTACATAATTACTATTGACTGTATTTGCCTTAAAGTAATCCTTCAGCATCTGCATAAAAGATTATCTAAAAAACACTATAAATTTGTGACCCTCAGCGACAGACACTTTGTAAGAATTAAGTAAGTGGTCAGCCTCAGTTGCTGCTGTATTCCGGTGTTCTTTACCTGATACCAAAGGATCTGATGAGGTGAAACTCAATCACCTCCCACCAAAATCGGGTGATCTGGGGACATTGCCACACCACAGGGGCAAAGTCAGCATCCACTAGGTGAGCCTGTGTCTGTAGCATCACATTTAGCCTGTGTGGTGTAAGGTGTGTCATGTGCAGATAATTGAACTGGGTGTATCTGATTCTTCTGTTTCTCAACATCTTGTAGGTGCATTTCAATGTCCTTGTCCACTCTTTTTCTCTAATGGGCGTATGTAGGATCTCTTCCCAACCTAGCAGGCCATCAAAGGTCTCTAAAATCAATGCGCAGTACAGCCAGGTGATCAGTCTCCTACCATCCCTGATGGTGAGCAGGGTATGCAGTGCGTTATTAGTCGCTAGCTTGGAACCTGCTTCCCCCCCAAGGTACCACAGCATGTGTGTTGACTTCATTTAAGCCCCCAGAGTCTCTATCCCTGCCTCCAGCCAGGCTTGCATACGCTGAGTCGTGAAGTAGCCTCCGTGCAACTTAGGCAGCCCCACTATGGGCAACGCCGGTGCATACATACCTAGTCCCCTGCCCATGCACAGCGCCCTCCTCCAACATTGCAGGCCAATCAACAGATGTTTGGGTCTTCCGGTTGGAGAGGTCTGGGTTTGAAGGACTGCAGAATAATGTGACATATTGTTTATGGGTACATACTATTACAACTTACTGGAGATTTGAAGGGTGTAGCACCACACTACTATTATTAATGGAAGATGCTAATTAGGGCTGAGGTGACGCAAGGTGAGTTACTAAGGAAGAGGGTGGTTTACAGCATGGTCTGATTTTGCACATTGAAGGGTTGAAGCCTGCATTGGGAGTCGCTGGGGAATGGAGCTCATGGATAGTGTTGGAGTAAAGAATATGACTTCTTTGTTCCTTTGTGACGGTTCAGGTTTGGGCCTTTCTTGTTAAGTAGTCAACAAAACCTACCCACCCACTTAACTCACAATACACACATTCCTCCCTAAATCCAACAAAACAAAACTCATCCCTAACATATTCTACCAACACATAAACACACCCATCTATGGAAACACAAAACACATGCAACAATACATTACTCTTCTTCCACATATCCCATGCATTAAACACACCTCTAATGTCTCATAAACAAAGAATAACTAAATACAGGAGCAGGAGGAATTGTTATAACAAATATCCCTCTAAAACTGAAAGTATATTTTTTAATTTCTTCCTGACCTTGTATCAAGGTCACGAGGCCCTCCATCATTCTTCAGAGAGAACTACTGTGGGAGCGCAGATATTGGGGACAGCGATATTTCAGCTCGGCTGCCTGCTGTGGTCCTTGGTTGATCTTCACTGGTGTCTCTCAGACGGTCCTGATGCCTCCTTCTCCTACTCAATATACTCCAGTCAGTGGACGACTACCACAGTGGTCTCGATAGTATCTAGGCACAGTCAACAAGCTATCTCCTGCCGCTCTCTGTGTCATGTAGTTTTAGCCTCCTGGCCTGCAGGAGTGACAGACTGTGCTAAGGAGAGAAGAAAAGACACTGAAATTTTAGTACACACTGCAAGCAAATGTTGTCAAAAAAATGTAAGGTTCTTTACCACTAATGTGGTTCTGCATCCATTTTTTTACATAATTACTATTGACTGTATTTGCCTTAAAGTAATCCTTCAGCATCTGCATAAAAGATTATCTAAAAACACTATAAATTTGTGACCCTCAGCGACAGACACTTTGTAAGAATTAAGTAAGTGGTCAGCCTCAGTTGCTGCTGTATTCCGGTGTTCTTTACCTGATACCAAAGGATCTGATGAGGTGAAACTCAATCACCTCCCACCAAAATCGGGTGATCTGGGGACATTGCCACACCACAGGGGCAAAGTCAGCATCCACTAGGTGAGCCTGTGTCTGTAGCATCACATTTAGCCTGTGTGGTGTAAGGTGTGTCATGTGCAGATAATTGAACTGGGTGTATCTGATTCTTCTGTTTCTCAACATCTTGTAGGTGCATTTCAATGTCCTTGTCCACTCTTTTTCTCTAATGGGCGTATGTAGGATCTCTTCCCAACCTAGCAGGCCATCAAAGGTCTCTAAAATCAATGCGCAGTACAGCCAGGTGATCAGTCTCCTACCATCCCTGATGGTGAGCAGGGTATGCAGTGCGTTATTAGTCGCTAGCTTGGAACCTGCTTCCCCCAAGGTACCACAGCATGTGTGTTGACTTCATTTAAGCCCCCAGAGTCTCTATCCCTGCCTCCAGCCAGGCTTGCATACGCTGAGTCGTGAAGTAGCCTCCGTGCAACTTAGGCAGCCCCACTATGGGCAACGCCGGTGCATACATACCTAGTCCCCTGCCCATGCACAGCGCCCTCCTCCAACATTGCAGGCCAATCAACAGATGTTTGGGTCTTCCGGTCAAAGTCATTTTGACACCCATTATTAATGCCACTAGTGCTACCTAGCTCCCCAACTTGTCCTGTTCTGTAGCATTGCGGCATGTCAACCATCTCGCTAGCCACTGTAGCTCTGCTGCTAGGCAACAGATCTCAAAGTTTGGTGATCCCAGTCCTCCACACTGGAAGCTGGAGCATGTGAAGTGCCACTTAGTGCCTACCCTCATCCTAAATCAGCTCTCGCAGTAAGAGGTCGAGAGATCTAAACCAAGCCTGCGTTATCCATATCCGGAGGTTGGTAAAATGGCCCCCCTACCCGCAGTTTATTATCAAATCAAATGTACAAAAAATATTTTTCTGGGATTAGAGAGCAAGTGGGTTTTAGGTAATGATGAATGTAGAGCATTGGAAAGATTTAGCTTTGGTTATAGACAGGTTACAATAATGGAAGGTAGAAGGTGGATTGGTGTTAGAAGAAACTCAGGAAATGAAATACCAGCATTTGCAAAGCGCACAGCTACCTCCGGAGAGGTGTCCCAGCTCTGGGGGCCCTCGGGAAGATTAAGTGAGCTATTGCCCAGAGTCACATGGTGCTGGGCTAACCTGCTGCTGACACCGGGGATCGAACCTTGAACCCTGTGGTCCGGAGTCAGGCACCCTGGCCGCTGCGCCACACCTCTTCCACAAGAGGAGGAGCTGTTCATGCATCAAGTGGCAGAGAGTAAGACACATAAACATATTAAGCTGATTAAAATGGTTGGGGACTCAGTTTAGGTTAGGGACTAGGAAGGACTTCTGATTCAGAAATATAATAAATAGGAGGTGTAGTTAAGAAAGCAACTTGATTTACCATTTCCAGAATCAGCCACTACCTCTCCAACCGGCTCTTCCTGTGGTCCTCCTCTCATATAGCTCCTAAAGAAAAAACATTGATTTAGTAATATGTAGTAAGAACACTTGCAAAAAACAATCGAGAGAATTTCAAATTATTGCTTACCATAGTATAACTTTGCAAACTTTACTTATAAAAATGGAAATAGTCCTAATTTGAATGGAATTTAAAAAAATGAAAAACTGAGACGTAAATTACTAGGAAAGGGTCACAAGACTAATGCAAAAAGAAAGCTCAGAGGGGAAGAAAGAAGAGAAAACTGAAGGAATAATTATAAGAGGTTGCTCTACTAAGAAACAAGCATTGGCAAAGAAAATTGGTCTTGCCTTTGCTACCAAGTGCTAATCTAATGGATCTTTTTATGTTTTTGTAAATGAATTACAAGACAGTCACCATGCATGAGCATGCATACATGGCAGCACATGCACATCTTGTAATTGATTTTCTTATGTTTTTTGAAAATTGATCACTACATAGCCACTCTGCATGCATGCATGGTAGAGCATCTTAGAGTGTTTTTTTAAAAATAATTTGGCTTTTATAGTGCTTGTGATGCAATTCATCTAGCACTGGCAATGCTAAACCCATATGCAGTGCCAAAACCATGTACTGAGTGTCAGCAGCAGTTGACGGAGGAGGGCACATCCTGTACTGAAGAGACTAGAGTCAGAGACACAGTGATGGGGAGCACAAAAGTGGAGTGGTTACCACGGGGGCTATTTAAAGCTCTATGTAACTGTACGAAATGCCATGGCTTTAGTGACATCTCATCTAGCTATAAACATCTCATAAAAGGTGCCAATAGCTAGTGGCTGAAGGGGATTGATTGCAAACTCACTCACTTTCTGTAGGTAGGTATGTATATTGCACTGTATTGCTCATTTATTTCAGCCTGCTCTTCAGGAAAGGCATTCAACAGCTATTCTATCCTATTCCAAAAAAATGTCATTCATAAGTGTCTCACTTTTGTCTTGAATACAAAATGTTAGCACACTAATTGTTCATGAGAACTATGTTGTGACGCTGCAGTTGATTACTACTGACTTAAATGAAAGACTGCTGCTGGTATTGGAAGCACACATTTAACTCTGCATGTCAGAATGTTTCATTGAAATGCCCTCCATGGGCAGCCTGTTGCCCATGTCCATGCCAACCTGCCCTCTGTGGTCAGGTTCCTTCACCTGTCCCCTTTCCCTCCTGCATGCCCTCTGTTCTCCATCTGTGTTCCCCTGGTCCCTCCTGCCTTCCCTCCATGGTCTTCATGGTGCCCCTGCTGATGCCTACCTCCCTTTGTGGTCTGCTTGCTGCCCTTTTCCCCATCCCACTACCCTCCTTTCTCCAAGTGTGTGCTCCTGTCTCCTCCCGCCTGCCCTCTGTGGTCCATTGTGCTGCCACTTACTGCCCTCCATGGTTAGCTTGCTACACATGCCTGCCCACTCGTGCCCTCTTTTCTCCATGTGCTTGTCCATGCCCACTCCCTCCTACCATCTGTGGTCCATTGTGCTGCCCATGCTCACGACTGCCTGTCCTCTATGGTTAGAATGCTGCCTCTGCCCCACTCTCACCTGTTTACTGTTGACATCTGAAGCCTACATCGGTCTCAAGTTGTACTTTCACACATTAACTGGTGAATTTTAGTGTTTTTACTTTAATTCACCTTATTTACTATTAGAAGACCTATGTATAACTCCACTTTAACTTTTGCTTTTTTTCTGAAAAAAAGATATATATCGTGGTGAAGGAGGATCGGAGCAGCTAATACTTGTCATCTGTCTCTTGCATCACAGAAGAACAAAAAATGCCATGAGGGAGACTGTCCTTCCCTGCAGAGAATAAATATAGAATGTATGTATCAAAATGCTGTACGTAAATAACAGTGTTTGTCACAGTGAACACAAATATTTTAGTATGCCTGAAGCGTTTATCAACCTGTGCTAGTACAATTTATGGAATTCTAATGTCAATCAATAATAAATGTTGAGCGTTTGACAATTTTATTAAATGTATTCACGTCTGTGTATTATGTGAAGTGGTGTCTTTTTTTGTTATGTATGGCTCTCATTGAAAGCCACTGGCATGAGCAACCGTATTCTAAAACCAGTAACTCACTGCTAGGGCGTAGCAACAGTTATTTACAAAAGCTGTTGCCCACTGTTGCTACCTCCTAAAGGAATTCCAGGCTGCTTTGACTGGGTTTTCTGAGAGGCTAATAGTGCAGTTCTGGAGAGCAGGGAGCACACCTTATGGTAGACAGGGACGGGAAGGCACAGAAAATGGTGGGGTTGGGTGCCAGGAAGTCATGTCTCTTTTATTATTTTTTAATTTGGGGCTGGGAGAGAGGCCCTTTTTAGTATGGCTCTCCCTTTATTGCTCTGCATTGAAAGCAGGGCAGGTGATTTTTGGGGCCATACATAACATAAAATTCTAGGGGGCATATTCACTAGTAGTTATCGCCACGTTAGCGGCACCTTTCTGCCGCTAATGCGGCGAAAATCTTATCGCCCTATTACTAAGCTTTTGGTAACAGCCGTTAGCGACCGTTTTTAGGCGAAAACGTCCATTGTAAAGATCGCCACTTCTGTTAGCGATGATTATATGCAGGAGAGGCGTTCCCATGCAAAAACGGCTGCAAACACCACTTCTCCATATTCACAAGGGGATCCTTGAAGTTCTGAAGACCAAAAAAACTGTCTCTAACTGCAGTTAGAGCCAGTTACTTAAGACCAGAAAATAGCTGGTCTTAAAAATGGGGATAACACTTGGGGCCTCATCTCAGCAGATCTTGGTGCTGGACAGCGCTGCAAGCAATGTTGCAGCGCTGCCCTGCGACAAAACTACAGTGCAGGAATGCGCCCCATCAATAAGATAGTGCGCATTCCTGGGCCCCAGCCATGAAAAGTGTTGCAGCGCTGTGACAAGACAGCGTTGCAACACTTCTCACTATGCCCTTCTTGCGACAGCATGGATGCGCTGTATTCACTGGACAGCGCTCCATGACGCAAGTAATGACAGATACATCAGGAATCCTGACGCATCTGTCTTCGCCAAAGTCACGCATTGCTGCAGTCGTGTCACAACCATGACGCAACTCCATCAATGCATGGGGCCAGCCTATCCCTGTGGCACTGCGTCACCCTCACTGACGCAGTGCCGTTCATGAGGGGTGCCCGAATGTCGGCGCTGTTGGAGATCCATCGGTGGTGATTGTGCGCTGCGGTGTCATCATTTGGAAGCATTGGTGGAGTGTTGGTGCGGAGGGAGTTGACGAGACGAACTTTGGTGGCCTTGACCCAGCTGCGAGGGGGTGCGATGATGGCGGTGGCGTCCGGTGCAAAAGGTGAAAACGTGATGTTACCAATGATGGTCGGTCCAGTAGAGTCCGGTGTTGTGGCTGTAGTTGAAGTTCCCGCTGGCGGAGGTGACGTGCTCGACCGTGTGTCCTGCTATGTGGCTTGTTGAGGTGACTTGCTGCTTGCATCTGATGTAGGGGACCTTCCCCAGGAGGGGGTGGTGCTCTGGTCACTGGGGTTGTCCAGGTGGAACTTGAGTTCACCGAGTAGGATGTCGTCGGTGGATGGGAGATCCTGGGGTGCAATGAGGTCTACAATGGTATTGGAGAATGGGGGGCCATGGCCCGGGGGGCCTGCACATGAGGGTGCCGCAGAGGATGTACTTGGGCTTGGTCCAGATCTGGAAGTTGAGGTGGGCCATGGTCACCCTTGGGTCATTAGAGTGCGTGGTCAGTCGGAGTGTGCTTCTGTAGGTGATGGCAATGCCTCCTCCTTGACGGTCGGGGTGCTCCTTGCGGGTGATACTGCAGCCATCAGTGATGGCGATGGCGATGGCGATGTCCGGTCCGGAGCAGAAGTTGGTCCTGGCAGGCAAGGTGGCGTCCAGGGTTGATGGCGAGGAGGGTGCTGGCGTCGTAGCGGTGGAGTGTCCAAGAGGAAGGCTCCTTGGTGCTGAGCGCAGTCCAGGGGCAGACGGACGCAAACGGCGTAGCCTATGGGTTGCCTTTGGCACGGGAGACGACCATTACAACGCAGGCAGTACATCGTTAACAACGCAACTCCGACAACGCAGGTGCCTTTACATCGCATTTGATTACAACGCATTGTGAGGTCAGTAATGGGGTAATTAAAAGTTTTTCGGTGGGTATGGGTTTCGAATGTCTGCTCAGGAAATTGAGGTGTGTTTTGGGGTAAAATATGAATATTGGGGTGTGTTTTGGGATAAAATATGAAAATTGGGGGGTGTTTTGGGGTAAAATATGAATATTGGGGTGTGTTTTGGCGTAAAATATGAAAATTGTGGTGTGTTTTGGGGTAAAATTTGATTTTTGGGTGTGTTCTGGGGGCTCAAAAAGGAATTCCAGGGTTCACGGTTGGGTTTGGGGTGCAAAGGTTAATTTGGGTTGCACTCACTGAAGTGGGAATAGTGATATTTATGACTCCGCTATGCAACACCTACTCTACTGTTGCAATGTGCCTAGTATTAGTATGCATTGGAATGGAATGTGATGTTATGGCATGCGTCTCAACTACGTATGTGCCTTTGGCACAAGAGTGGTACGCCCGCTGTGCATGGGCGCACAGCAACCGCCATTGGGTAGTGCTGGGGGGGCTGGACAGCTGTGAGGTGGTAAACGCCGGAAAGAACACTGAATGGGGCGTGGACGCGGGGATGTGTGTGCGAGCGGGTGTTGCAAAAATGTAAATGAGGGAAGCCTTACCTCGAAGCCGGTCCTGTGTCTTCGTAGCTCCTGCTCTCCTGCGTCTGCTCCAGGAAAAGGAAGTAGGCAGCCAGGCTCCCTCCCCTGAGTCAATCACGACGCAGCGATGCGGTGGTGGCATTGGTAATTGGCAACGGGACAAGTCATGCATCCAGGGGCCGGATGGGTGGGCATGTTCTCCATGCAGGCTGTAATGCAGCCTGCATTGTGAACAGGGAAGTGCGCATGACTGCTTTGGGCAGCCTGAGTGGGCCGACCAAACAGTCATTGCGCACTTGAGTGGGCATGCCAATCCGCCCATGCCCTGCTCCGTGTTTGGAGCAGTCCTACCCTGAGGATACATAGCATGATTACATCAGTTAGTTATCATCATGTGATGATTGTTCCTCTTCTGCACTGCTTGAGGCAGTGGGGCAACGCTCTTCTGCTATAGCGGAAGAGCCCCCATTGGGGGTGCGTCATCTACGTGTTATAGGCCTGAGCGACTCGCCCCCCGGCCCTCCTGCGCTACGCGTCCCACCTTCTCCTTACCTGGGCTGCAGTATTTTCAGTACGTTTGTGTCTCTGTCGCTCCCCTTTTTCTCATTCTGCCGTCTCTGTCTCTAACACTGCTGTGATTTCAGACTGCCCCTCGCTCTCCTGTTTTTTTTATATTTGTGTGTCTCTTCCTCGTCACCAGTTCTACTCTTTCATTCTGTTGTGTGTGTGAGAAGTTGGCCTGGAATATGCTGTCCACTAGTGATAGTGGGCACCTTGCACCAGTCCAAACAACCCCTTATTGATGATAGGTTAAAGACAACCTTTAGTGAAAGCTATCCTAGTGGTAGTTAGGGAGAGCAGCCTTCAGGCTAAGTCTTGGAGGAATGTAAAGCAGCTTGTTTTACCAGTCTATAATCTCTTGAGTGACCCAATGAAAGAGGACCACACCAGGTATATATATAAAATGTATGTATTTAGTCTTAAACACACCCCTCTAGTCTCTTTATGAGGCTAGAGTTCAAAGTACATAAGTTACAAGGCGAATATCAGCAGTTATTAGCACAATACACGTTTGAGCCCTAGGGGCGTACCAAACCATATACTAAAATAGTGGTATAAGAACCACGACTGAGCTAGACACAAGGCCTAGAGCCTGTAGAAGTGCTTGGACCCCAAGGAACCACCCAAGGTAGTGACACAGGGGACCCACGGGGGACGCGTGCAGTGTGAGAACACAGCCGCGAATCGCCGTTGACTTCTATGGGGAAAGTCGCGGTTGGATTTTAAAAGAAAAAGGACACTTCGGAGAGGACTTCCAGTTAACCCCTTAAAACTTAAGAGTTTCTAGGGCCCACACCCACGTGAGTACCGAAATACTCGAGTTACCTCACCCAGGGAAGCCGGGTGCATACGTGTTAAAAGCTGTCGGGAATCGTCGTCGTTTTCAATGGCGACCTCTTGGAAAGTGCTGCTGCCGTGAAGTGGAAGAGTGTCTGGTGCGATCCAAGCCTGGATCGAGGAAGAGGAAGACCTGAAAGCAGAGGGGACAGAGTCTGGGTCACTAGCCAGTGACCAGGGGCATGATAGTCGAATGCCCTCAGATGTCGGGTGCTTCAGGTGAGTTGACAGGTGCCTTGACTCTTCAGCCACGAGGTCCAGGAGGTGTCGACAACAACCAAGAGCTGGAATCAAGCTGTCCCACAAAGTTTGTCGAGTGCTGCGGTGTCGGCGACCACATTGAACCCAACAAGCCTTGGCAACGGCAAGTCACAGGGAAACAAAGAAAAGGCTGCGGTGCAGACCAGCAAGGTCTGAGGGACTCACCCAGCAAAGGTAAGTCAGGTCATGCCTGGAGCAACCAGGAAAGCCCAAGCAATTGAAGAGTTGCCTTCGTGGGGACCCACTAGCCAACGGACTAGAGATCACAAAGGAGCCTAGAGCTCCTGGTATATGCTGTCCACTAGTGATAGTGGGCACCTTGCACCAGTCCAAACAACCCCTTATTGATGATAGGTTAAAGACAACCTTTAGTGAAAGCTATCCTAGTGGTAGCTAGGGAGAGCAGCCTTCAGGCTAAGTCTTGGAGGAATGTAAAGCAGCTTGTTTTACCAGTCTATAATCTCTTGAGTGACCAAATGAAAGAGGACCACACCAGGTATATATATAAAATATATGTATTTAGTCTTAAACACACCCCTCTAGTCTCTTTATGAGGCTAGAGTTAAAAGTACATAAGTTACAAGGCGAATATCAGCAGTTATTAGCACAATACACGTTTGAGCCCTAGGGGCGTACCAAACCATATACTAAAATAGTGGTATAAGAACCATGACTGAGCTAGACACAAGGCCTAGAGCCTGTAGAAGTGCTTGGACCCCAAGGACCACCCAAGGTAGTGACACAGGGGACCCACGGGGGACGCGTACAGTGTGAGAACACAGCCGCAAATCGCCGTTGACTTCTATGGGGAAAGTCGCGGTTGGATTTTAAAAGAAAAAGGACACTTCGGAGAGGACTTCCAGTTAACCCCTTAAAACGTAAGAGTTTCTAGGGCCCACACCCACGTGAGTACCGAAATACTCGAGTTACCTCACCCAGGGAAGCCGGGTGCATACGTGTTAAAAGGTGTCAGGAATCGTCGTCGTTTTCAATGGCGGCCTCTTGGAAAGTGCTGCTGCCGTGAAGTGGAAGAGTGTCCGGTGCGATCCAAGCCTGGATCGAGGAAGAGGAAGACCTGAAAGCAGAGGGGACAGAGTCTGGGTCACTAGCCAGTGACCAGGGGCACGATAGTCGAATGCCCTCAGATGTCGGGTGCTTCAGGTGAGTTGATGGGTGCCTTGACTCTTCAGCCACAAGGTCCAGGAGGCGTTGACGATGACCAGGAGCTGGAATCGAGCTGTCCCACAAAGTCTGGCGAGTGCTGCAGTGTCGGTGACCAGATTGGACTCAAAAAGCCTTGGCAACGGCAAGTCATGGGGAAACAAAGAAAAGGCTGCGGTGCAGACCAGCAAGGTCTGAGGGACTCACCCAGTGAAGGAAAGTCAGGGCACTTCTGGAGCAACCAGGAAAGCTCAAGCAATTGAAGAGTTGCCTTCATGGGGACCCACTAGCCAATGGCCTAGAGATCGCAAAGGAGCCTCAAGTGGTCGCACTTGGAGCTAGCCCACGGGACACTTGTGGATTGTAGGCCAGTGATCTTTTCTGCAGTTGGTGCTTGGGGATAGGGCTACTTGGAACCCAAAGCACAGCTTCAAGAGATGTCAGAAAGTTGGTGCACTTGCAAATGTGCTTGGTGTCCAGGGGTCACGGTTCCACGTTACTCACGACAGCTACGTGCCTCAGCTTTGCTGGGGACTCAGGGCAGCCTCGGGGAAGTCTGGAAATATGCCTCTGGTGATGCAAAGACTTCGGCGTCTGGCGGGAGCTTCAGTGATGCAGACCGGACAGATGCTTCGTTGGTGCCTGCCAAGCAGGGGAGTCACTCCTTGACCCCAAGGGAGATTCTTCAGTCCTCTAATCTTGATGTAGAGCGTCGAAGGTCCAGGATTCAGCTACAGAGTTTCGTCCATGGATATCTAAAGTCCTGTTGCCAGGGTTCCCTTACTTATACTAAGGAAAGGGGTTGGACTAACTCTGGGGACCCACCTATGGGAGGGTTTGGAAAGAGGGGTGGCTACACCCATTTCCTTTGTCCAGTTTTGCACCAGAGCAGGGGCTGGTAGCCCCTGCAACCGGTTTGAACTGGGGTATGCACGAGGACACCAAATGTGCCCCCAGTGCAGGACTTCAAAGCACTCAGAGAGTGCACCCACCCAGCCCCAATCCACTAAGGCCTGTCTGGGAGGTGGTAACACCTCCCTGCAACAGGAAACCTATTGTCCAGGCCTCCCCTGCCGGAGTTTCGGTCAGCAGCAGGAGGCCAGACTCGTGTCTGTGGCTGCAGCATCCATTTTGTGATGCCAGGCTCTGTTTAGTTGGTACCGGGTATACCGGTGCTGTCATGTCTCTCCCTCTAGAAGGGTGGGATCATACTCCCACACCAGGTACTGGTGTGGGGGTATGATTCCAAGGTGTTTGACACCAAACACGACATGTTTCCGTGCAGCCATCCCAAAGTTAGCATTTACCGTTTAGATATAATGCACTTAAGAGTATATGGTCAGGCTGCACCACAGACAACCCCGGAGAGGAGATTCCGAAGGCTGCAGAGGGGCTCTGCTCATGCATGGGCACCCTCTCACATATAACCAAGCACCCTGCCTTCAGGATTGATAAGGCCTGCCATAGGGGTGACTGATAGGTTTCTATGTGCAGTGTTAGGTGAGATGTAGTGAACCTATATCTCTGTAAGGGGTGCATGCACCACCTCACTCCGGCTGCAGTAGCAGTCCTGTGGTGTCATTTTGGATGGCCTTCCAGGGGTGGCACAATACATGCTTCAGCCCCTGGTAGGCCTCTGGGGTACCTATGCCCTGGGTACATAGTATACCATATACTAGGGACTTATAAGGGCACCCCAGAATCCAATCTGAAGTGTACCTAAGGTACAGGGAACCAATTTAGAGAGGAAGCAGCTAGGCTGGGGTCCTGGATAGCAGGGCCCCAGCCAGACTAAAGTCGAAAAACAGTGATACACCAGCAAAAAGTGGGGGTAACCATAAGAGGCAGATCCTACTCTCCTACACAACCCCCAAACGCAGGGACATTAAACTAACCTTGACCAGTTAAGTCTTCATGTTCTAAGTGGAAATATCTGGAGAGTCCATCTGCATTGGCATGGTTACTCCCAGGTCTATGTTCCACTGTATAGTCCATCCCCTGTAGGGAAATGGACCACCTCAAAAGTTTGGGGTTTTCACCCTTCATCTGTTTTAGCCATAAGAGGGGCTTATGGTCTGTCTGAACAAGGAAGTGAGTACCAAACAAGTATGGCCTCAGCTTCTTCAGAGCCCAAACCACAGCAAAGGCCTCCTCTCAATGGCTGACCAACGTTTCTCTCTGGGGGTCAGCCTTCTGCTAATAAAAGCTACTGGCTGATCCTGACCTTCATCATTCAACTGTGATAGTACAGCCCCTACCCCCAACTCAGATGCATCTGTTTCCACAATGAACTTCTTGGAGTAATCAGGACTTTGCAGAATGGGAGCAGTGCACATGGCCTGCTTCAGGTCATCAAATGCCTTTTGACAGCTAACTGTCCACTGAACCTTTTGGGCATTTTCTTAGAGGTTAAGTCATTCAGTGGTGTCACTATTGATCCATACCCCTTGACAAATCTTCTGTAATACCCAGTCAGGCCTAAGAAGGCTCTCACCTGAGTCTGGGTAGTTGGAGCAACCCAGTCCATGATGGTCTGGATTTTGCTCTGCAATGGTTGAACCTGGCCTCCACCTACAAGGTGGCCCAGGTACACAACCTGACTCTGCCCTATCTGGCACTTTGTGGCCTTGATAGTTAGGCCTGCCTTCTGCAGGGCCTCCAAAACATTTCTGAGGTGGACCAGGTGATCCTCCCAGGTGTAGCTAAAGACAGCAATAGCATCTAGATATGCTGCACTATAGGCTTCCAGACCTGTAAGGACTGTGTTCACCAACCTCTGAAAAGTGGCAGGTGCATTTTTCAAACCAAAGGGCATCACCACAAATTGGTAAAGCCCACCAGGGGTAGAAAATGCAGTTTTGGGCTTTGCATCATCAGCTAGTCTGATCTGCCAGTAGCCAGCTGTTAGGTCAAATGTGCTTAGATACTTGGCTGAGGCCAAAGTGTCTATTAGCTCATCTGCCCTGGGGATTGGATGGGCATCAGTCCTAGTGACTGCATTGAGGCCTCTGTAGTCCACACAAAACCTCATCTCTCTCTTACCATCTTTGGTGTGAGGTTTTGGCACCAGGACCACTGGACTAGCCCAAGGGCTATCTGAAGGCTCAATGACACCCAGTTCCAACATTTTCTGGACTTCTGTCCTGTTACAGTCCCTGACCTGGTCAGGTTGCCTGTAAATCTTACTTTTAACAGGCAGACTGTCCCCAGTGTCCACTTCATGAGTGCACCAGGTGGTCTGACTTGGAGTCAGAGAAAACATGTGTCTGAACTGATTGAGCACCTGTCTGCAATCAGTTTGCTGCTGGGCAGTGAGGCTGCCTGCCAAGGCTACACCATCCACTGACCCATCATCAGGGTTCTGGGAGAGCAGGTCAGGGAGAGGGTCACTCGCCTCCTCCTGTCCCTCATCAGTTGCCATGAGCAAGCCCATGTCAGCCCTGTCCACATATGGCTTCAGCCTGTTGACATGGAGCACCCTGTGGGGGCTCCTGGGAGTTCCCAGGTCTACCAGATAGGTAACCTCTCCCTTCTGTTCAACAATGGTATGGGGGCCACTCCACTTGTCTTGGAGGGCTGCTGGGGCCACTGGCTCCAGCACCCACACCTTCTGTCCTGGCTGATAAACAGTGAGCACAGCCTTTTGGTCATGCCAGGCTTTCTGTAAATCCTGGCTAGCCTCAAGGTTTTTGGTTGCCTTTTTCATATACTCAGCCATCCGGGAGCGGAGACCAAGTACATAGTCCACTATGTCCTGTTTAGGGGGTTTGAGAGGTAACCCAACCTTCCTTCACTAGACACAATGGACCCCTGACAGGATGGCCAAACAAAAGTTCAAAAGGGCTGTAGCCAACCCCCTTTTGAGGCACCTCCCTGTATGCAAATAAAAGGCAGGGCAAGAGTATGCCCCATCTTCGCCTAAGCTTTTCTGGGAGCCCTTTAATCATGCCCTTCAAGGTTTTGTTGAATCTCTCAACTAAACCATTGCATTGTGGGTGATAGGGTGTGGTGAACTTATAAGTCACTCCACACTCCTTCCACATTGCAGTCAAGTAACTGGACATAAAGTTTGCCTCTCTGTCAGATACTACCTCCTTAGGGAAGCCCACTCTTGAGAAAATTCCCAGGAGGGCCCTTGCCACCACAGGGGCTGTAGTGGTCCTAAGGGAATGGCTTCTGGGTACCTGGTGGCATGGTCCACCACCACCAGGATAAACCTGTGCCCAGATGCTGTTTGGGGATCCATGGGACCAACTATGTCAATCCCCACCCTCTCAAAGGGAACCCCCACCACAGGTAGTGGTATCAGGGGGCCTTTGTGGTGCCACCTGCCTTCCCACTGGCTTGGCAGGTTACACAGGAGCGACAAAACTCCTTGGTGTCTTCAGACATGTGGGGCCAGTGAAAGTGAGGGACAATTCTGTCCCAAGTCTTGTTCTGGCCCAGGTGACCTGCTAAGGGAATGTCATGGGCTAGTGTCAATAGGAAGCCCTTGAACTTCAGAGGAATAACCAACCTCCTGGCTTCTCCAGGCTTGGGGTCTCTACTCTCTGAGTACAGGAGTCCATCATCCCAATATATCTTATGGGTGCCACTAGCATTCCCAGCAGCCTCAGCAGCAGCTTGATGTCTGAGGGGTTCAAGAGAGGGGCAGTTCAGCTGCTCCTGGCTCAGATCTACCCTGGAAGGGCCCCCTGTCCCCAAGAACTCAACCTGATCAGGTTCAAGCTCCTCTGGGACAGTTCCTTCTTCAGGCCTGAGATCATCTTTCTCAAAAGACTGATCTTCCTCCTGAGCCAAGGGGGAAGGCACTGCCTTAACCCTACTGCTCCTCCTCTTGGGAAGCACCTGGTCCATTATTCCAGAATCCAGGGCCTGTTCAGCTTTTGACATTTTTGCCTGTGACCTAGTCACAGCAAAGACATGTGCAGGGATCCCTAGCATTTCTGCATGTTTCCTGAGCTCCACCTCTGCCCAAGCTGAGGTTTCAAGATCATTGCCAAGCAAGCATTCAACTGGTAGGTCTGCACTCACCACAACCTTCTTAAGGGCAGTTTCCCCTCCCCAGAAGAAGTTAACAACTGCCAGAGAATGGTCTGTCCTGGCATTGCTAGCATTGGTCACTTGGTACATTTCACCAAGTATAATCTGCCCAGGATCCACAAGATCTTGTGTCACCATGGTGACACTTGCTCCTGTGTCCCTGAATGCCAAAGCCTCCCTTCCATTAATTAAAGGCTGCTGTCTGTATTTGCCCAAATTATTGGGACTCACAAAGGGGGACATATCCATGCCCCCATCACAGACTAGGACAGCCTGAGTTGGCACTCTGACTAGGTCAGAGCCCATCTCAGTACCCAGGGTCAACCCTACTAAACCCTTATTCTGAGTGTTTCCACCACCACTTGTAGCTGGACTAGGGGGAACAGTTGCCTTAGGGGCAATGGTGGCTGGATTGGAGTCTTTGGACTTGGTGCAATCACTTGTCCAGTGAGTCTTTTGCTTACAGACTTTGCACCATGGTTTCTTTTGGCCTTTTCCTTTATTAGATTGGGATTTTCCACCAGATGCAGATTTTTGGGGACCTTGAGAAGACTTCTGGTCTTTACCCTTTTCCCCACCCTTGTCAGAGTTTTTAGAATCTTGCTTCTTCTGGTTACCACCTTGGTTCTGTACCTTCTGCTTCACCCTGGTTCTGACCCATTTGTCTGCCTTCTTTCCCAATTCTTGGGGAGAGGTCAGATCAGAGTCAACCAGGTACTGATGTAGCAACTGATTCTGACAGTTATTAAGAATCTGCACCCTCATGATTAAATTATACAATCCTTTGAAGTCACACACCTTACTGCCAAGTAACCAGCCTTCCAGAGCCTTGGTAGCACAATCTACAAAGTCCACCCAGTCCTGTGTCTGTGCCTTTTGGGTATCTCTGAACTTTAACCTGTATTGCTCAGTGGTTAGGCCAAACCCATCTGTCAGGGCACTCTTCAGGACTTTGTAATCATCAGCATCCTCTTCTCTTACAGTGAGGAGCTTGTCTCTACCTTTGTCTGCAAAGGAGAGCCGCAAGATTGCTGCCCACTGCTCCTGGGGGACCCTCTTAACTTTACAGGCCCTTTCCAGTGCAGTTATCCATTTGTGGATGTCATCCCCACTCTGGTAGGGAGGGACAATCTTGCTCAGGTTTCTATGGTCATAAGACCTTTCCCTACCACTAGGGAAGTTGCTGCCACCATGGGACTCTAGTCCCAACTTTCTTCTTTGTCTATGAAGCTCTAGGGACTCCCTGTCTATAGCCAACTGCTCTTTTCTGATTCTCAACTGAGCTTCCTCATACTTGAGCAGTCTCTCTTTCCTTTCATGAGAGGATTCCCTCCTACGAGAGGAAACAGAGGTCCCTACTGAGGTGTCAGAATGGTCAGACTCCTGAGAAGGAGATCTGGACCTTCTAGGCACACTCACAACTCTTCCTGGTGGGACAAAGGAGAGGTCATTCTGATCCTCCTCCTCATCTGCAGGAGGAGCTGGATTGTCCAGGGCAAGATTATTTTCATCTTCCTGGCCAGTTTCACAGGTCAGGTCCTGGGTATTTTCACCCCCGGTCCCTTCCTCATCTTCTGCCCCACCCTCTCTGCCTACCCCTGCAGACCCTAGGGGTCTTCTGAGATCATCCAGCAGAAGCATCTCCATGAGACGTTGGGTGTTGGCACTTTTGCCTGTCTTCAGCTTCCTAATCTTGCACAACTCTCTCAATTCCAAGAAATGGGAGGTTGTCATATTTGGAGGGTAGGAGCCCACTGGTTCCTGGCAGGGACCTACTGGTTCCTGGCCCTGATGACATTACTAGTGAGGTGTGGTGTATGCACTACCTACTCTAGTGTGGCCTACTAAACTCTCTTGAGTTGTAGAAAGGGTGTGCTAAGCCCTTGACACACAACTCTAAGTTCAGTAGAACTTACTGTATTTCTAAGCTTGAATTTATATGTACCTTAGGTACCTTTAGTGGTTTTCAGTAAGTCACTTGAGATTATCTGGTAAAACAATAGCAAGCTGGAATCCCACACGCTGCACACCAATGTGAGAAGTTGGCCTGGTATATGCTGTCCACTAGTGATAGTGGGCACCTTGCACCAGTCCAAACAACCCCTTATTGATGATAGGTTAAAGACAACCTTTAGTGAAAGCTATCCTAGTGGTAGCTAGGGAGAGCAGCCTTCAGGCTAAGTCTTGGAGGAATGTAAAGCAGCTTGTTTTACCAGTCTATAATCTCTTGAGTGACCAAATGAAAGAGGACCACACCAGGTATATATATAAAATATATGTATTTAGTCTTAAACACACCCCTCTAGTCTCTTTATGAGGCTAGAGTTAAAAGTACATAAGTTACAAGGCGAATATCAGCAGTTATTAGCACAATACACGTTTGAGCCCTAGGGGCGTACCAAACCATATACTAAAATAGTGGTATAAGAACCATGACTGAGCTAGACACAAGGCCTAGAGCCTGTAGAAGTGCTTGGACCCCAAGGAACCACCCAAGGTAGTGACACAGGGGACCCACGGGGGACGCGTACAGTGTGAGAACACAGCCGCAAATCGCCGTTGACTTCTATGGGGAAAGTCGCGGTTGGATTTTAAAAGAAAAAGGACACTTCGGAGAGGACTTCCAGTTAACCCCTTAAAACTTAAGAGTTTCTAGGGCCCACACCCACGTGAGTACCGAAATACTCGAGTTACCTCACCCAGGGAAGCCGGGTGCATACGTGTTAAAAGCTGTCGGGAATCGTCGTCGTTTTCAATGGCGACCTCTTGGAAAGTGCTGCTGCCGTGAAGTGGAAGAGTGTCTGGTGCGATCCAAGCCTGGATCGAGGAAGAGGAAGACCTGAAAGCAGAGGGGGCAGAGTCTGGGTCACTAGCCAGTGACCAGGGGCACGATAGTCGAATGCCCTCAGATGTCGGGTGCTTCAGGTGAGTTGACAGGTGCCTTGACTCTTCAGCCACGAGGTCCAGGAGGTGTCAACAACAACCAGGAGCTGGAATCAAGCTGTCCCACAAAGTTTGTCGAGTGCTGCGGTGTCGGCGACCACATTGAACCCAACAAGCCTTGGCAACGGCAAGTCACAGGGAAACAAAGAAAAGGCTGCGGTGCAGACCAGCAAGGTCTGAGGGACTCACCCAGCAAAGGTAAGTCAGGTCATGCCTGGAGCAACCAGGAAAGCCCAAGAAATTGAAGAGTTGCCTTCGTGGGGACCCACTAGCCAACGGACTAGAGATCACAAAGGAGCCTAGAGCGGTCGCACTTGGAGCTGGCCCACGGGACACTCGTGGAGTGTAGGCCAGTGATCTTTGCTGCAGTTGGTGCTCGGGGCTAGGGCTACTTGGAACACAAAGCATGGCTTCAAGAGATGTCAGGAAGTTGGTGCACTTGCAAATGTGCTCGGTGTCCAGGGGTCACGGTTCCACGTTACCCACGACAGCTACGTGCCTCAGCTTTGCTGGGGACTCAGGGCAGCCTCGGGGAAGTCTGGAAATCTACCTCTGGTGATGCAAAGACTTCGGCGTCCAGCGGGAGCTTCAGTGATGCAGACTGGACAGATGCTTTGTTGGTGCCTGCCAAGCAGGGGAGTCACTCCTTGACCCCAAGGGAGATTCTTCAGTCCTCTAATCTTGATGTAGAGTGTCGAAGGTCCAGGATTCAGCTACAGAGTTACGTCCAGGGATATCTAAAGTCCTGTTGCCAGGGTTCCCTTACTTATACTAAGGAAAGGGGTTGGACTAACTCTGGAGACCCACCTATGGGAGGGTTTGGAAAGAGGGGGTGGCTACACCCATTTCCTTTGTCCAGTTTCGCACCAGAGCAGGGGCTGGTAGCCCCTGCAACCGGTTTGAAATGTGCCCCCAGTGCAGGACTTCAAAGCACTCAGAGAGTGCACCCACCCAGCCCCAATCCACTAAGGCCTGTCTGGGAGGTGGTAACACCTCCCTGCAACAGGAAACCTATTGTCCAGGCCTCCCCTGCCAGAGTTTCGGTCAGCAGCAGGAGGCCAGACTCGTGTCTGTGGCTGCAGCATCCATTTTGTGATGCCAGGCTCTGTTTAGTTGGTACCGGGTATACCGGTGCTGTCATGTCTCTCCCTCTAGAAGGGTGGGATCATACTCCCACACCAGGTACTGGTGTGGGGGTATGATTCCAAGGTGTTTGACACCAATCACGACATGTTTCCGTGCAGCCATACCAAAGTTAGCATTTACCGTTTAGATATAATGCACTTAAGAGTATATGGTCAGGCTGCACCACAGACAACCCCGGAGAGGAGATTCCGAAGGCTGCAGAGGGGCTCTGCTCATGCATGGGCACCCTCTCACATATAACCAAGCACCCTGCCTTCAGGATTGATAAGGCCTGCCATAGGGGTGACTGATAGGTTTCTATGTGCAGTGTTAGGTGAGATATAGTGAACCTATATCTCTGTAAGGGGTGCATGCACCACCTCACTCAGGCTGCAGTCGCAGTCCTGTGGTGTCATTTTGGATGGGATGGCCTTCCAGGGGTGGCACAATACATGCTTCAGCCCCTGGTAGGCCTCTGGGGTACCTATGCCCTGGGTACATAGTATACCATATACTAGGGACTTATAAGGGCACCCCAGAATCCAATCTGAAGTGTACCTAAGGTACAGGGAACCAATTTAGAGAGGAAGCAGCTAGGCTGGGGTCCTGGATAGCAGGGCCCCAGCCAGACTAAAGTCGAAAAACAGTGATACACCAGCAAAAAGTGGGTGTAACCATAAGAGGCAGATCCTACTCTCCTACAGTGTGTCTCTTCCTCTGCTGTGATTTCAGCCTTCTTCTCTGCATCCTTTGTGTTTAAGGTCCATTGACTTCTGTTCCTTTCTCTCGGTTCTCTTTTAGTCATTTTCCGGGCTTCTGCTGTATGGTGTCTGCTTTCGAGTCTGTCCCTACAGCTCCGTTTCCAGTCTGTTCATGTGTCTCTTCCTCTACTGTAGTATCAGCCTGGTCCATATATCCCCCTCTGCTCATTTTCAAATGCTTTACCCTTGCATTGCTGTACTCTCCTTACAGTGTGTTACTCTGTCATTTATATTCTAACATCTCTTACGCCTCGTGCTCAGTGCTTTTTCAGTTTCTGTATGTGCTTTCAGTTTCTGCTGTCCTCTGTGCTTCCCTCTACCCAGTGTATTCTCGCGGGGCGCACCCCCACCTGTCTGCCCCGGTGGTTTTGTCCATTGTGAGCCTCCGTGCCGGACACAGACAGTAACATCTCTGCCCATTTTCCTCTACAGGGAGAACAGCGAGAACTCCAACAGCCACAATGCCTTGTCATCCTCAATGAACGGCAAAAGTAAGACAGTGTTGGGGAGTTCTGATGAGGAAAAGACTCCCCTGGGAACACCGGAACACCGGAGCACCGGTCCTCGAGCCCGGCCATGATGCTCTCCTCGAATCCTGGTCTGCACCCCCTGCATGGCATGGGACACCCCCAGGGCCCTAGCGCCATCCCCGTGCCCGGACCAGACCCCATGCACCACCACACTTCAATGGACTCCATCTAGAACCCCATGTCCTCCAACCTGGTGGACCTCGGATCCTAATAGGAAGAAAGCCCAGGGGACTCCCGTAAAGAGCGCGGAGGAATCCTGAATGGACAATGGCAGCCTCGGGCTGGCTGAATGGATGGCTGGTTTATGGTACGGTAATGAACTGTGGAAGTGGAGTACGTGCAATGGCAGGTCAGAAGGGTTTACAAAGATGGTTTTTGGTGGATTCACAACGCAGCATGCTTGCTGGGAGCTGCAAACTTCTCTGTAGCCTTGTCACGTTTTTATTTTACATGTACGTTGCTGATATGCCAGAGGCAAAATACACTCAGGCCATAAATATTTTGGACACCAGGCGGACAAGGTATGATATTTCACTCCTATATGCAGGTATATACTGTACGTTTACAGGACTCACAGCAAGTCGCAGGAGCACCGAGGAAGATGCAGCTCCGGGTGTGCCCTGTGCCAGCCGGTTCCCAGCATTTGCCCACTGCTATCTGATAGCACCCTGGCACGGTGCAGTCACCTATAGCTGGACGCTCACACAACCCCTCCCCCTCCAAATGCGACCAAGAGCTGCAGAGCGAACCACCAGTCACTATAAGGGGCATATTCACAAGGAGTTATCGCCGCGTTAGCGGCACCTTTCTGCCGCTAATGGGCCTATCGCTAGGTATTGCCCGCTAATGCCGGATTTCCTATCGGCATCGCGCTGATGTTAGCGGCAGTTTTCACCTCCGTTCCCTGATACTATAGTCATGTAGCAACGACTTGTTAATATGCTGCTAACATGGAGATAGTTTTCAGGCTTAGGCGGCGATAAAAAAACTGCTGCTAACTGGTTTTTGCGATAGGTATCGCCGGTTCTTGTGAATATGCCTCTGAATGTCAGAGCTGAGGCGTTTCTGCAAATGCAGTAGGAAGAAAAATCTTCTGGCATGTTAGCTATTTCTGCAGGATACAACCCGATGCAATAATTTCTTGGTGTTTCAATAACAGTTGTAATTGAAACAGCCTCACCCCAGTGCTGTTCTTTGCTCAAAATGTGAATGCCTTTATTAAAACAAAAGCGACCACTGGGGGTTTAGTTTTCTCTGTTTTTGCTCGTACAATTAGCTTTACATATATATATCTATATATCTATATATCTATATATATATATATCCTCCTGAAATCTCTCCTTCTGGAGATCGTGGCTTGATAAGGGTTGCGCGATACCGGCGGAGTAAACCGGTAGTCAATTTCAAAAGCGAACGGAGTCCCAATCGCGCTCTCAGGTATTGCACAAAGCACCAGTACATCAAAGTAATTCCAAAGGGTTTATTAACTCCATAAACCCATCGTGACGCGTTTCGCTCCCGAAAGAGCTTGTTCACACAATGGTGCTGCAAATGACAACTGTTTACATACATTTCTTGGTTAGGTATAGACATTAATGACGGACCAAGACTATTGCATTGTCCTCCTTCAACGGTCGCCATTTTGTAATGGGCAACAAAAAACAGACGATAGAATGAATACAGGTCTGTACATTACACAGCTACGAGCGTTGTGCTCTAATTCAAATCATAAATATCACATAGATATATGCATTGTCCATGCGCAACAGTGATTTAATACAAGGGCATATCTGTGTCACATTATCTATATACAGTGTAAAATACTATCACTAGTGTATTCTGGGACATGTAGTGCAATCGCATAAAGGAAAAAATATTCAGTCCTTACAAGTATGAAAATAATAGTACCCTTGTTAGTGGGGTAGTCATATAGCCCAGGAAAAATCTATGTAGTGATATCGTAATATCGTGTATTGTTTGGACAAATAACGTGTATTGTTTGGACAAATAAATTAACCCCTGATTAGTAGGCTAGGTCACAGTAGTCGTCATATATGTCACAACACATACTAGAGAAAGAAGTCAGTTGTCATAAACGGTCACCCCTGTTCCCCTTAACTCCAGTGTATAATACAATGTGTGCGCAAACATGTGCCAATGCTAAAACCCAAAAGAACAATATCACAAGACATAATTAATAAATTCATAAAAACGGGGATTTCTTATCTTAGCCCTGGAACGTAGATGGATAGTGATACGAAGAAAAGGGTAGGGAATCCGTTGCCGCAACAGGAGACACAGTCCCTTCCTTTCCTCCTGGGGGTAAAAAAGAGAGAAGGAGACAAAAAAAAAATATATATAGGAGGTTATCTACATGGAGTATGCAAAACTATAAGATCTACGAAGGAATCCACATCACTTGTCGTGTAGGTGTATGGCCATTTCTTCATCAAGATTATGTCCATTGGGGTGGCGGGTACCCATCCCAATGATGTGTCTCGATTCCTGCTGTCTTAATTTTAGTACCCGATTACCACCCATCATGCTGCCTACTATCTGTTCTATTGCATAGTAGCTAAGTTTAGTGCAGTCTGAGAAATGGTGAGACGCAAAATGTCGTGCAATAGGATATTGCTGATCTTTGTTGGTGATCGCCCTCATATGCTCTAAGACTCGTTTTTTGGCCATGTGTGTGGTACTGCCTACGTATCTTAGTTTGCACGGACATTCTAGCACGTAGATGACCTATGTGCTATTACAAGTGAGGAACTGTTTGATCTCAATCATCATGTTGGTACTGGAATTCCAGAATTCCTTCTTCATGCGGCTACTTCCACAGGCCTTGCAGTGGCCGCATGGAAAGAAACCCTGGAGGACTATTCCTCTGTTAGCCCGTGTGTTTGTGATGTCACTATGTACAAGGAGGTCCTTAAGATTGCGACCTCTCCTGTACGTAATGCTGGGTCTTGCAGGAAGAGTATTGCCTACGACAGGGTCTCCCCTCAGCAAATTCCAGTTACGTCGGATGATTCTACGTATTTGTTCTGAGTTGCCATTGTAAGTGAGGATCAAACGAGTATCCTCGCCCTCCATGATGTCATCAACATTGGTTGTATTTTCTCTGAGAATGAGGTCTCTCTCAACTGTCTTCACTCTCTCTATTGCTTTTTTGAGTACCCAGTTGGGATAACCTCTTGCTGAAAATCTCTGAATCATGGTATCCTGTTCTCTGAGAAAGCCCTCCTCTGTACTGCAATTCCTCTTTGCTCTCAGCATCTCCCCATAGGGGATGCTCCACTTTAGGTTATCTGGGTGGCTACTGAGAGCGTGTAGTAATGTATTCCCTGCTGTACTCTTTCGGTGTAAGGTGGTGTGTATCTTATTATTCACTACCTGTATCTTAGTGTCTAGGTATTCTACCTCCTGTTTACTGATGGTACCAGTGAAAATGAGCTTTCTAGTACTGATGTTCAGTTTATCTATAAAGGTCAGTGCTTCCTGTTCTCCACCTCGCCAAATTAAAAAGAGATCATCGATATATCTCAGCCAGAGTATGACTCTGGAGAGATCAACTTCGAGACTGGCTTCCACTTTTATGACTTCCTCCCAGGCCCCCATGAAAAGATTTGCGAAGCTAGGTGCAAAGCATGTACCCATCGCGGTACCGAGGGTCTGCTTAAATATTTCACCATCAAAAAGGAAAAAGTTGTTGGTAAGACAGAAGTTGATCATGTCCAGAATCATGCAGGTATGTCCCCAGTAGCTTATGTGTCTGCGTTTCAAGAACTACAGGCCTCTATCCCCTGTGTGTGATCGATGACTGTGTACAGGGAACTCACATCTAGTGTGATGAGGAGATAATCTGTTTTCCAATCAAGATTGTGAATGTTGTTCAAAAAATGTTTTGTATCCCTCACATATGATGGTAAAGAGATCACAGAGTCCCTTAAAAAATGATCTATATATCTGGAGATGTTTTCTAATGCGCTGCCTCTGGAGGAAATGATGGGCCTCCCAGGTGGATTTTCCCTGTTCTTATGAATTTTGGGTAGGAGGTACATAACCGGAAGGATGGGGTAGTCTTTCTTTAAAAAACAATACTCCTCCCATTCTATGATTCCCTTGTCCTTCCACTCGCATAATCTTTCCCATATGTTGGTAACACTTTTGTTGTACTCATTGCGATTAGTTCTAGTGTACGTATTGGTATCAGACAATTGATGGTTGGCTTCCTTAATATACATCTCTCTAGACATAATCACAATATTGCCCCCTTTGTCGGCGGGTCTTATCACAATATTTTCATCTGTCGCAAGTTCTTGCATGGCCTTCTTTTCTGCAAATGTTAGATTGTGCTTGAAAGTTTTCATCTTTTTCTTCCAGTTTTTCTGTCTGTACTCCAACAATTCCTTCCCTACCTGCTCCTGAAACGTGTCAATATTGTCGTGATTCATATTTGGCAAAAAGATCGACTTGGGTTTAAAAGGAGTACATGCTGCTTTATCGTGTCTTATTTCCATCTCATCCAATATGAGATGGGCATCCATGCTAATATGTGTACCCTCTGAATCATTCTCTAGTTCGTGTAGTGCGACTATGGTGTCAATGTCACCTATTGTCAACTCGTTGTTAGTGGAGACGTGCTCTCCTGGATGAATACCTCGACTTCTTGCTAGTTTCAACTTGTACCACTTCCTTAATTTCATTTTCCTGCAGAATTTAAAAATATCTATCCTGCTGTCATCATAGTTCATGGGTGTGGTGGGGCAAAAGGAGCGACCAAGGCAAAGTGTCCTTTTGTTCCTATCACTAATTGTTCTGGTTGATAAGTTAATAATAGTTTGATCTACCATATCGTCATCCATTAGTAGCGTTTCTTGGAGCGTGTCGCTTTGTTTCCCACTTGCTCCGAACCGATTTCTTTTCCATCAGGGGTTAATTTATTTGGCCAAACAATACACGATATTACGATATCACTGCATAGATTTTTCCTGGGCAATATGACTACCCCACTAACAAGGGTACTATTATTTTCATACTTGTAAGGACTGAATATTTTTCCTTTAAGGCGATTGCACTACATGTCCCAGAATACACTAGTGATAGTATTTTACACTGTATATAGATAATGTGACACAGATATGCCCTTGTATTAAATCACTGTTGCGCATGGACAATGCTTATATCTATGTGATATTTATGATTTGAATTAGAGCACAACGCTCGTAGCTGTGTAATGTACAGACCTGTATTCATTCTATCGTCTGTTTTTTGTTGCCCATTACAAAATGGCGACCGTTGAAGGAGGACAATGCAATAGTCTTGGTCCGTCATTTATGTCTATACCTAACCAAGAAATGTATGTAAACAGTTGTCATTTGCAGCACCATTGTGTGAACAAGCTCTTTCGGGAGCGAAACGCGTCACGATGGGTTTATGGAGTTAATAAACCCCTTGGAATTACTTTGATGTACTGGTGCTTTGTGCGATACCTGAGAGCGCGATTGGGACTCCGTTCGCTTTTGATATATATATATGTGTATATATATATATATATATATATATATATATTCTAAAAGGATTCCTTCCTCAACCTCCTGACGGCGATGAAGAAGACGCAAACTCCACTTGTACTTGGCGTAAGTTATATTTATTTGCTCACAAACAAAGTCATTAAGCGTTTCGACCTGCAAAACCGGCCTTGATCATATATATATATTTATTTATTTATTTGCAACCTTCTTGAAGTCAATTGAAAGGTTTGTGATGTGCAGAAGTTTAGCTTCGGGACATCCATGTAAAATTCGTTTCTTTTGCTGTGAATTTGTGTCACGTGCATCCTTGTTTTAGTGCGTCTACAGAGACCTTTTGGTGAAAACAGTTTTTTTGGTCAAAGAAATGCCATTGTGCCTAGATAAACTGGACATAATGTAATCCTGCAGAGAGATATTCTGCAATATATTGTCCAGGAGGAACTGGCGTCTCAAACGTACATTTAGCCTGAATTACTATCAGCAGTTGTTGGCTACCTTAACTAGTCTGTTATTCAGAACATTCTCCTACAAAGGAATGACAAAACCTCAAATGTGTGAAAAAAACAGAGAAACTTCTTAGCCGTTTTAAAGGGCGCAAAAATCAGAAACTTAGCAAAACGTTCCTGGCAAAGAAAACACTGAACAATCACCACTCACTGTTTTGGAATTTTACAAGATGTTCTTGCATTTGACTTTGGGGGGAAGGATTGGTTTCTAGCTAAAGCAGCGGCGTTCAAACTGCCGAGGGGGTACCCCCAAGGGGGTGACAAATTAATGGATACTGAAGTGTGAGGCTCTGTCAAACAGGAAGCGTGAGTGCACAAGTCAGTAAAAACACTGATGTAGTGCTCCAAACCGAAGGCGCGGTTTATTAGCGCTAGACTGAGGCTGCCTTCTTCAAGCTAAACGGCCCCAGGAAAACAAAAGCGCAATTACCAATTGCCGGCTGGCCAAAAGGTCATTTTGAATGCAGGGCTGGAAACTATCACCATGTTTAAATGCTAATTAAAAAGTTTGCCGTGTTTGGTGATAATTCAACTGTCACTTCCCTCCTAAATATCTCCCATGTTACCCTCACTCCTTGTTTTAAATTCCATTCCCCACTTTTGTAATCCATCGCCTATTTATTGTGGGTGATACCATCCTCTGATACATCATTGTGGACATTCCTTGCAGGATATTTCACAGGCACCTCCCTAAGCATTTCAGTTAATTAGTAGCTGCCTTAATAAGACCGCTCGTAATAGTTCGAACAAACACTGAAAGTATTCGCAGTACATTCATTTGAGTGCCCCAAACAGTATTTTTGCTCAGCATGGAGCTCAGTGCAAAATATTTAAAGACTGCTGGGGCTTTTAGGCAAGCAGTTCTAATTTGAGATACTGACTTCCCTGCTTAATCGCAATGTGTGATTTTGAGCAAATCGCGACACCTTCTCTTACCTTCACAGCCTTCTCTATTGGATTTGATAGCGCTTAGAAGTAGACTGGTCGCAAGCAGTACGAGCTATGTCAAATCAGGACATTTTTACGCCTAGCTCGTGCAAAAGGTAGGTGAAACATTTCTGCATAAAGTCCTCCTATGTTACACCCACCCTTCCCTTTCGGAGAATAGACTCAAGGGCATATTCTCAAGTAGTTATCGCCGCATTAGCGGCACCTTTCTGCCGCTAATGGGCCTATCACTAGGTATCGCCCGCTAACGCCGGATTTCCTATCGGCATCGCGCTGATGTTAGCGGCAGTTTTCACCGCTGGTCCCTGAAACTATCGCCATGTAGCGACGGCTTGTTAATACGCCGCTAACATGGCGATAGTTTTCAGGGTTAGGCGGCGATAAAAAAGCTGCCGCTAACTGGCGTTTGCGATAGGTATCGCCGGTCCTTGTGAATATGCCCCTTGGTGTGTTAAAAGTGAGTTACAGGGATGTTTTTCACCTTGGGGTTCTGTGTGACATCATGGACAACTCAAGCTTTGCTCTCAGTGTGTCTTTGACTCATCTGTTACCCATCTATAATTCTGTATGTTGTGATTTTAATGAGCACTCGCGAGGAAAAGTCTGGTGCTTTGGAAAGTATTGTATAAAAGATCTACATAAAGAAGTGAGCATATTAGTAAATATTTCTTTTGCTATGTTGTTACATGTACATTTGCATTCCTTAATTATCTTTCTATTGGGTCCTTTCCACAACTGTAAGATTGCTGGGATATCGACCCTGGAGACAGACTGCACATGATAAACAAAACGGGATGATATTCCACATCATAACAGCTTTTTCTTTGAAGGGTTATTTTGCAGGCCCAGTTTGGCTTCCACTGTTTTAATCAGAATGCAGGCTATTTGAATGTTAATAGTTTCCACTCTTGGTTTATTAAGCTGGTTGATGGAAAGTAAAAACCAGATACTCCTCGGTAACTCCAAGCATTGCTATTAGGCTGCAATATATGCATGTGCACTTGTTAAACCATTTCGGCATCCCCTGCCCTAAATCGTTTAAATGAGAGCAGGCAAAATGACAGAATACTTCCTTTCAGAAAGCAGAGGGCTCTGCCAATTCACTTTCAATACAGTCGTTAAGTGGAACTGAGGCAAATATATCACCCCATGTGTAATTCCTTGCAATAACACACTTGCTGCTAACCATTAAACTCATCTTGTGCTCTGCTCGGTGCTTTCCTTGCAAACAGTTATCTTCTGGTGGACTAATAGAACTGCAATAAATGGTTTATGCATATGTGGCATCCGCGTGCCCCCGCCATCTTCACAGGATGCACACACTCTGGTCTCGTGGCAGGATGTTGTTCCATTTGGTTTGTAAATTAAATATCTTTCAAACTAAATTGAACAAGAAGAGGCTATGAATAATTAAAAAATGGGTTATAGTTGCTATCTCACGGCCTGATGCTTAAGCCCTGCCCTGAATACAGTGATGCAGTTGCAGAAAGGTGATTTAGAAAACCATGTTCTATATTTACATCAATCATATTTTGACTAATGTGCATTGCCTGTTACTGCCCAAGTACAATTATTACCTAGATCCAGGTCAAGATGATCTTCTGCCAGCCATGAATTTTCAGGCACCGCTACTTTGAGACTAAGGGGCATATGTATGAGGGCTGTGCGTCATGCTCGCACCAGGCAGCATGGTGCGTGCACGATGCAAACCTCTCATATTTATGAGGGCTGTGCGTCATGCTCGCACCAGGCAGCATGGTGCGTGCACGATGCAAACCTCTCATATTTATGAGGGCTGTGCGTCATGCTCGCACCAGGCAGCATGGTGCGTGCACGATGCAAACCTCTCATATTTATGAGGGCTGTGCGTCATGCTCGCACCAGGCAGCATGGTGCGTGCACGATGCAAACCTCTCATATTTATGAGGGCTGTGCGTCATGCTCGCACCAGGCAGCATGGTGCGTGCACGATGCAAACCTCTCATATTTATGAGGGCTGTGCGTCATGCTCGCACCAGGCAGCATGGTGCGTGCACGATGCAAACCTCGCATATTTATGAGGGCTGTGCGTCATGCTCGCACCAGGCAGCATGGTGCGTGCACGATGCAAACCTCGCATATTTATGAGGGCTGTGCGTCATGCTCGCACCAGGCAGCATGGTGCGTGCACGATGCAAACCTCTCATATTTATGAGGGCTGTGCGTCATGCTCGCACCAGGCAGCATGGTGCGTGCACGATCCAAACCTCGCATATTTATGAGGGCTGTGCGTCATGCTCGCACCAGGCAGCATGGTGCATGCACGATGCAAACCTCTCATATTCAAACCTCGCATATTTATGAGGGCTGTGCATCATGCTCGCACCAGGCAGCATGGTACGTGCACGATGCAAACCTCGCATATTTATGAGGGCTGTGCGTCATGCTCGCACCAGGCAGCATGGTGCATGCACGATGCAAACCTCTCATATTTATGAGGGCTGTGCGTCATGCTCGCACCAGGCAGCATGGTGCATGCACGATGCAAACCTCTCATATTTATGAGGGCTGTGCGTCATGCTCGCACCAGGCAGCATGGTGCATGCACGATGCAAACCTCGCATATTTATGAGGGCTGTGCGTCATGCTCGCACCAGGCAGCATGGTACATGCACGATGCAAACCTTGCATATTTATGAGGGCTGTGCGTCATGAGGCCACGCAGAGTCACTTTGTGAGGCTTCGAATGGCTTCAAGTATGGAGTAATGCAATGCAGCTCAAATCGCCCCTACTCTGCGCAAGGCAGGCATTCCATGGGCATGCGTTGCGGTGGATGTTCCCACGCAGCTCCCATGGTTTTTGATTCATTCCCAGGTTTACAAGGACTTGAGAACCTGGGAATGCTTCATAATTTTACGCCTCCCCAAGTGCCCCTTCTTGCACAAAAACAATCCTGCCTGTAAAGGAGGCACCCTTGCGCCAGGGTGCAAGAGGGCCTGCTTTGGCACTAGGCTGCCAAAACAGCGCCAGCGCAGGGGGAAAGGACAGGAATGCACCGTACTGGATAAATACGGAGCATTCCTTCCCTTTCCTTGTTACTCAGGGCAGCGCAGAACAGTAACTTGCTGCTCTGCCCTGCACCAGAATTCCAGTAAATATGCCCTCAACAGTTCAATTTTCCCCATTATAAGTATGGGCATGCAAGTCCAAGCTAAATGCCCTAGTAGACCCACCCATCTCCCTTTGCCTCCACTATCTTCACTAAGCCTCCTCTTGTCTGTCCTAGCTTTTGTATGTTGATATGCCATTTCTCCTTTGCCTCTTCTGTCTCTCGTCAACATTCAAATGTCTGTCCTTACCTTCTTCTATCTCTCATTAACCGCTCTGTCTGCTCAGTACCTTCCAGTTTTCCCTATTGTGAAAGCCTCCATGCGAATAAAAGTCATCTTATTTTCTAAGTTGGCTTAGGGAGCAGCTTTAGGGACCATCAGCACACTGTTAAGATATTTATCAAAAAACGAATTCAACTATAAATACAGGTTTTGGTAAATATCCTCAAAGGGTGAGTTTACAAAATGTTGTTAATTTCTACCAGAAGCCTGGTCAGAGCCAGAAATTAACTCTCCATCTCTGCTGACTAGATGTGATATGGCTTTCCTGCATAAAAAGGGCTTATCTGACCAGAAGATCTCTAGCAAGTAGGCAGGAGCAGGTTAATTTATGTGCAATGTCCTGGAAACAGGATGGTTCAGGGACAGCAGATGGGCACCACAAAAAGCTGACAGGAACTATCAGAAGTAGCATGCATATACTAATCAGGGACTTGTTGCGGGGCTTGCCTTTTATTGGTGGCCTGTTCCCAGTCAACTTGTCTCCTATCCCTAAAGGAGCCGTTCAGGCTTTCAGAGACTAGACTAGTTTGAATGGGTATCTGGTTGGGATTGAAGGGGAGTATATCTTTTCCATAGGAAAATCCCTTGGTGGGCTGGGGGAGTTTGACACCAAAGTAGGGTTTTCAAAAACTTTTTTGCAGCACACTGAGACAGTGGCGGCCGGCAAGGCTCGCGGGTGGCAGGGTGGGTGAGTCGTGGGTGGGGGTTGCGCACGGGGGGTACGCAATATAATTTTTTTTTTTTTTTAAATACACTTACCTTGTCCCCGGGTCCCACGTCTCTGCTTTTGCTTTTTTTGTCGAACTCGAGGAACTGGAAGCATAGCCAGGCCCCACTGACCAATCACAACACTTTAATGCAGCCTTGTGGTTGGTCTGAGCATCCTGGTTCGATGCTCAGCCAGGGATTAGGGGCCTGGGTATGTTCTCCACGCAGACTGTAATGCAGTGTGCATGGAGAACAGGGAAAGTGCGCATGACTGTTTTGGGCAGCCTGAGAGGGCCGGCCAAAGAGTCATGTGCACTTAGGAGTGGGCAAACCACTCCTCCCCTGCCCAGCTCTGAGAGCAGAGCAGTCCCGCCCATCCGCCCGCCTGCCCACAAAGCAGCACAAGCATAAAATGATAATAACTTAAAGTTATTATCATTTTAGGTTTCTACTTCGCATTGTTTGAAAGCAGTGGGGCGACGCTCCTCCGCCATGGCGGAGGAGCCACCACTGCACTGACAGGAAGTGCTGTAAAATGTGGTTGGGTTATCTGTGGAAAATCTTTGGGTAGATTTAATACTTATCACCAGTCACTAGTTTGTGGCAACTTTATTAAATGCTTCCAATCCCAAGCTCCTCAGAACACATCTGGAGTTTGAAAAGGTCCAAGGCGGAAGAACATGCTATCTGTGGCAACTGACTGAGGCCTGGTCTGCTCACCTTTTGTACCCAATGATGTGTAGGGTTTCTCAAGGGTCAGGCCAACTAGCATCCTTTAGTCCCAGGGAAATAAAGGACAAGAAATGGCGTATTTCAAAACGAATCAGCAGCACATTGGGAACTGGAGCCTAAGCTGAAGACTTGACTGAGGAAAGTAAAGATAAGAAAAGCATCTTAGCAACAGTTCAAGCAGACAAGTGGGAACTGGGACCAGTGATAGAGCCCCTGCTGAAAAGAGTGGCAAAGCCTGCCTCTCACTGCTATATTTGATCTGTTGTTTGGAAGGTATCCTTTGTAGTTTGGGCATTTCAGAAGGAGATATTCAGCTATCTCTGAAGTATGAAGAGAGACAAAAGAGGTTGAGACTTTGCAGATGAGACAGAGAAAAGGAAAAGAAAGAACAAATGAAGACAGGCCCGAAGAGTAGGGTGGACTTAGAGAGCTTGGAGAAGGACAAATGGTGTGAGAGGCAATTTAGGAGAACTAGAACATGTTGGCTAAAATCTGCATTCAGTAGTCCGAAGAGGAGTATCAAATAAAGAGGCATCTAAGGATAGCCGAAAGAAAGCTAAAAAGAGATAAGACTTTAGGAGATAGTGAGCATGTTTGTGAACATACCACCATTCTCTAGTTATGCTACCCATGAACCTACCAAATCATTAAACCATGTACCATATTAAAACTCCCCATACATATCACTGGTCTCATATTAACTACTCTTAATGCTTCTTTGTTTTTTTTGCAGTTTTATATAGCACGAACTCGACCCAAAGATATCAGAGCGCTTTACATGAGCACCAGTTACATTACAGATGGACACATTCATTTATTTTTTTCAAGCACGGGGAGAGCATATTGCTTGGTTTTTCTTTCGAAGATAAGATGTTAGCTGCTGCAGTAAAAACTTTTGTGCCCACATTCCAACACAGTAGCCTGTCTAGCCGTGGCGGCCGGTAAGTTTAGGAGGGAGGGGGCGGACGGGACACACATGCACACATACACACTCACAGCCATGCATTCACACACGTGCACACAAACACATCCATTCACAACACTCATTACCAAACATTCATACATACACACACGCACCGAACATTCATTAAAAAACACACACTTACCTGCAGCTCTGCCTCGGAGGTCCCAGGAGGCTTTGGACTGCTACCTTCCCTCATTCCATCACCGAAGGTCAGCCAATGAGGGAAGGCAGCAGTCCCAACGTCATCACGGAGTGCGATGGGGTCAGTAGACAGCTGACCCCACCCCACTCTGTGATGAAGTGTCACTGATTGACACTCGATCCTGGGCGCTTCAGGGCTTAAAACTGAAGCGCCCAGGTGCGAGGCAATCAGTGACGCTAACCTTCGTCACTGAGGGGAGGGCCTCAGGAACCTTTGCTGAGCTGAGGAGGTCACACCCTCAGGAGCTGTGACTTCCTCAGCCCAGCAAAGTTCAGCTCAGGCAGCCAGGAGCATGCGCATTTAGCGCATGTCTAGCTCCTGGCTGCCTGACCTGAAAATGAACAGTGTCTGTCAGGCTGTTCTTTGTTCAGCCTGAAAGACACTATTCGTGAGGGGAAAAAGGTGGGGGGGGCGTGGCCCCTCAGCCCCAATGGACTGGCCGCTGCTGCTGTCTGGTGTGTATTCATATAATGCATTGAAACCAAGTCTGATGTAGTGTTTCGGTGAGTAACAGGTCAAAATAGGCATAATCTAGGACTCTCCAGTTATCTGGCTTCTCCTGGATGTTTGTTAAATAGTAAGTGGCTAGGACGACTCCTATTTGTTTCTTGCACATACCTATAAGTATATTTTATAAGTATGCTTCTACTGAGTATCTTTGAGTACTGTGTCAATGCAGAAGAATTGGACGGCTACAGTGAATTTTCGAACAGAAGGCCACAGACAACCTTTGGCTGCTGCAGCATAATTTATGAAGTGAGTTTCTGTTGGGAAAAGGTGAACAACCTTCGCTAGTTAAGTGCGTTGAGTCTTATTCATGGGGTCTTTGCCCTTCAGGGGTAGCAAGCACTATATAAATGCAAACCTTTTTCCCTCTTCTATCCCTCCGCTATCCTTCTCAATCCAAATAACTGATTAACATATTCACCACTCAAATTTATTTCATATTTCACCATACTAATTCACCACTAATCCTTTATAGGCTCCGGAGTAGCATGCTACTCGTCGAAAAAGCGCTTTGACGCCTCATCAGGGATAGTAAGCGCTATATAAATTTAATTACAATACAATACAATGCATGGAATCTGTGCATTTTTGCCCAGCGTAGACACAGGATACATAACATTAACTTATAGTATTCATGTATGGGACATGCACATTATGAGAGAATTGGGTTGGCGGCTGTTTACCACGAATGCAAAACCACGCTTGCAATTACAACGCGGTCGTTACAACGACCGCGTTGTTACAGCGCATGCCATTACAACGCAAGTCAGAACAACGACTTGCTGTAGGGGGCAAAAGGTGTTGGATTTAAAATCCAACACCTTCCCTACTGTTGCACAGACCGGAGTTGGAATAGTAAATTATACTATTCCAAAATACAGCGCCCCCCCTACAGCAAGTCGTTGTTCAGACTTGAGTTGTAATGGTATGCGAGGTAACAATGCGGACATTGTAAAGACCGCGTTGTAATGGCATGTGTGGTAAATGCATGCGAACTAACGTGACATATTCATGCTGTGTAGCAAGCACCAACTTTTTCAAACAATTTAATATGTATTTGCTTCCTTCTGCCATGTGCCTGTAGTGACAAAACCCTACTGATGGCAAAAGGCCTCGATCCTCCTTTCCCTGCACGGTGTAACAGATATCTAGAGGATGAGCCTTGCATGGTCCATTCTGCAGCAGCAGCTGAAGTTTTTTCAGTGCCTATGAAAGGGGTGGAAAAGAGTTTGATACAGTAGTATCAGGCTGTGGAAGACAGCAGTTAGTATGATGTGGCAACAATGCCCACTGATGTCATCAATGATCTATGGATCTTATGCATTCCCTTGCATCCAACGTGACACAGGTACATCTCAGCATTGGGGGGGGGTGGGGGGCAATAATGTTCACTCATGTAAAGAGCTCCATCTTCAAGAGTTTAAGAAAATAAAGACATGCAAATGGATGTAGTACTACAACATAGACTCTGATGTATCGCCTTGTAATATTATCGTTTGCAGGATATTAACTCACACAATATTGTCAGTAGATATGATATCTTGCAGTCTATATTGCAGCATGTCAATATTCGTGCATTTAATATTCTTACATATAACCATGCGAATGCAAGATCAGTGGTGGCTGCCTTGGAACGGGGGTGGTGGGGCGGGGGGAAGAATGTATAAAAAAATTCAAATAAATAAACTTACCTTCCCTTCGCCGCCGCTGCCTTACGCCTCTCCTCCGACCTCTTCATCTGCACTGGCAGCAACGGAAGCAGACTCTCCCAGCCAATCACGACGCTGCATGAGCAGAATCGTGATTGGTCTGAGCGGCCTGTTTGGCCGCTCAGGCAGTGCTTGGGAGCTTGGGCATGTTCTCGATCAGGCTGTGCAACACAGCCAGGTGGAGAACATGCTAAGTGCGCATGACTGTTTGGCCGGCCCAAGAGCGCTGGCCAAACAGTCATGCACACTTAGGGAGTGCAAACCACTCCTCACTCTGCTCTGGCAAGCTCAGCCTCGCCCCACCCCAACCTGGCTCTAGTCCCACACAGAAAAATAAAATGATAATAACGTCTTGTTATTATCATTTTTTATTTCTTTTAGCTTTGCTCAAATAGCAGTGGCGCGGCGCTCCTCCGCCTTAGCGGTGGAACAGCCACTGTGCAAGATTGGTAATGCACTAATACTGAAAGGCTTTAGGGTTTACATGACAAGTTGCTGGTGGTAGACAAACCTGTTTTTCTAAACTGGTTTGTATTATGTTTACCAGAAATTGGTGCACTCCGAGGGGCTGTATTGGTGGGGGGGAGGGGGGGCTTCTGGGGATCCTGGGTGAGCTGGGGGGAGGCGAATTACCCCCCTCCCCAACATGAAACCTACATATTTCTGTCCAGGTCTTGTGGCAGAATGTTATGATCCAACTACAGTATCTAATTACATTTGCTAAAGTCACTTCAGCACTAACAATGAGAAAGATTCAACGAATGGCAGAGAAGCCTGTGTGTAGCACCTAGCAGCCCCTGCAGCTTCCTAAAACGTCTTCTCTCTTCAAATCACAAAGGAATATATTTTACTCTTTCAGCGGATGGGATCTTGAAGTATAATTACTGGTAGCTAATCAAATCTATTTCAAATACCCACACATATATAAACTCACAGGGATGATTAATTACTGGTGAAAGCCATTTCAAATGAGACCTAATCTAAACAATGAGATTTATGCCCTTGGTCCTCAGTGTAAATCTCACTGTTTTCCAAAGCTGTGAATCTTAAATATGCAAAACCTGAACTTTCATTTAAAGATAAAACAGAATGCTTGGCATAGAATAGGGGATTATCTCACCCCAGGTCCTGCATCCTGGCAGGTTTATCTCTTACTAAAAGTGCACCAAGGCCCTGCAATGTTCAACATCTTATAAATAGCTTTATGGCTTTTTTTGCTATTACGAAAACAATTGCAGACTGGTTTACACATAAGAGCAAGTTGTGCCATTTGCTCATTCTGATACAAGACTCAATGGTGATTGCTTACTGACTACCAAACTCTAGTCAGAGATTTGCAGAACGGTGTATCCAAACCATCACACTCGAAACCACTCTTTACAGAGATTGAGACAAAGCAGTCCCAACGAGCTTAATCATAGTGGTTCGTCGACGAACCCAATTATGTATGAGATATAAAGAGCTTCTTGAATAAGTGTGGAATATAAAATAAGGTATATACATTAAAGTGTTTTACAAAAGGTACTGATGAGAAATATATTCCCCTCTTTAATTTCACCTGGAAAAAGCTGATGAAATCTATATTGAGGAAAATTGCATCAAATTGAGAAAAATCCATCAGAAATTGGCGCCGACTCTCTAATTCCTGCTGTTCTTTTTCATTTACCAGGGTCTAAATTGTAACAGTATGGTGATGTCACACCCATGAATGACTGTGCCTCACTGGTTCGAATTTCAGCAGGGTATATTTGTATAGAGAGTCCCTCAAATCTCATAATTAGGCACTTTGTGTACAACTGCTGACAACATTTAAGGCCTGTGTTTGAATTTTACACACCTCTACCTACCTACCTTTCTTTCTTTCATTCTTTCATTCTTTCTCTCTTTCTTTCTTTCTTTCTCTCTTTCTTTCTTTCTTCCTTTCTTTCTTTCTTTCTTTCATTCTTTCTTTCTTTCTTTAAAATGCGCTTATAACAGTGTGCGGTGAAAGCTAGATATGTGCCTTGCATTAGCTCTAAGATATAAACGTACGTTTCAGATGTAGCTCGAATTCTCTTTCGATTCCTGCTAAGAAAATAATGCATTAAAATAATCCGGGCCGCTTTGCACTATTTGTTGCTATTGGTCTCTTTTATCTTCCACTTGGTCGTTCCTCCAAAAAGCATCAACATTGGAGAAATACAAAATAGTGACGTGTATTTGCAGAAGCATTGCACTCGGGCAGCACGTCCTCTAGGAACATCTTCATCTCCTTAGCATCCCCTCTAGGTAGTTGCTGGTGCATGAGATCTCAAAAAGCTGCCACATAATTCTCTCAAAGAAGAGTGCAGCATAATTATGACAAAGTCTGTCAGTGTGGTTAGCAATGCAGATGATATGCATGTATGCTAAATTCGGCAGTGACATGTGCAGAAAGGAACCTCTGCCCTGCATAAATACACAGGAAAGCCCGAGGAGAGACAGACAAATTCAATAAAGACCTGACCTTCATTTGCATTGCTGTCAACATTTTTCCATACATTTCTTCCTGCTGCAATAAGAGGCAATGGATTGTGGATATTTAAAGATTTTCGAATGCATTTTTTTCTCAAGCACAAGGCAGTTACTGCAAATTGTGAAGCCACTGTATTCCACACAAATGTTATTCTGAATAAGAAAAGGGGAGCCAATGAGTTATTTTAAAGCTGATATTTCCAGCGGTCTGGTGGCCTTCTTTATTAAGTAATGAACACAAATTTCGCTTACCATTAACTTTAATTAAGAAAATAAAGTAATAAAAAAAAAAAACATGATAAAACCGTAGATGCAAAATAAACAAAATATTTTCTGATCTCATTTTATGGTTCGCAGGTCATAACAATACACATATTGTTTGAAACTGTCAATTAGACAAACTTCCAGATTGGATTATAAATGAAATTAGGTATTATAAAGCTCATAAGTGCATCCACAGGTTTCTTGGCACTGCTGACGAAAAATCTCTGATTAAATATTATCCAACAATAATTCTGATATGGAAACAAAACAATGTAAATCTTTTCTGTTCAACGATTGTGTCTAAAATAAGGAAGATAGCAAAGTATATTGCTCTTCTGTTGATGTCTGGACAATGTAGAATCAGGGCTGGACAGGCCTTTTATTCCTACTGTAAAGTTCCTAGGGCAACTTCAATATATGTTTAAAAATTCATCATGAAAATGGTTTCAAGAGAGGAGACCGTCACTCAATGTACAAAAATACAAAAAGTTTGTTTTATTAAATATTCTCTACATCAAATATACCATTTTTAACTTAATGTAACAGATAAATCACTATATCATTCTGCATGCATACTGCACTCCTTCATATACCCATACATGCAGATCACGCACATGATTGAGTTCTTTTAAACATTCTATACATTTGATTTGTAAGGATTGTAAATGGGTGATGATACAGTATCCCAATGTTAATCACAATTTATATATTCAGTCGAGGAATGCACCAATAAGAGATGTGGCAGTAATTCCACCTGAAATTTCCCCAGAAGGCTGGAGCCCCTGAAGGTCGGTTTTTAGGGTAGGAGGCCGCTCCTGGTGCCTCTGATACTTTCCAGAGATCTCCAGGTTAATTGTAGCAGGGGGAGGTTACAGAGAGAGAGAAAAGGAAGGAGGGAGGGGGAGAGTAGAGAGAAATCGATCAGTGTGGGAGTCGAGAGAGAGGAGACAAGGAGAAAGAGAAAAGGATGGATGGAAAGAGAGAGATTGAGAGAGGAGATGAAGGGAATGGGGCTTGTTTGAGCATTTTTACCAGGGATGCTTTGGTTCACCAGTATAACCCTGAAATGGTAGTTTATGACACTTAAGGAAATGAGATTGGACGTCATTGAGGAGTGACGTAATCCCTCTTTTGAAGCTCTTAATTTCAATTATATTTTATAAATGGGAAACCTCTGACATTTCTTGACCTGGGGCTTGCTATAAATGTGTAGTCTGTGGGGGGATACCGCACAACGCCTGCTAGATTCAAACACGAATCGAGTGGCTGTAAATAGTTATGGTGTAAGTGTAATGGGGTTTTCCAAACTCAAAATAAATTGAAAAAAGAGTCTGCATTCGAATTTACAGATGTCTCTGCATATAAGAAGTTTCGTGATTATGGTTAGGAATGTGGGCACTGATCAATTTTAGCCTATTCCACTAGGTTCCAGAAACGCCTTTGGGCCCTTGTGAAAGCCAGGAAGATGATTCCTTTGACTGCTGTTATGGTAGTAAAATATTACAAGTATCTGGATTCACTGGGCTTCTTATGACTCTCAGCCCGGTGCCACTGCACCTGCTGCACCAATGATAGCAACGCTCCTGCCCCGTCCCTTAATTCACCTCTGGTTGAAAGAGGATCATGCAGTGACGCAGGGGTCAGTGCTAGTAGCGGCGTGCTTTCACTGTGTGCAGATATCCCCACATGCACCATAGTTCTTGCGTAAAAACACATTATGAAAATGAGGGTGAACTCATCAGCATCAAACACTGGCAGCCATTCAGCCATCTTTGTCCTCTGCTAATGAGGGACTGATTGATTCTGTCTCTCGGGTCACAGGTCCATGGCTACTGTACGGGCAGAAACGTGGGGATGAAAAGAACTCGCTGCAAAATTTGTACACAAGAAACAACAATCAAGAAATTCACAACTCCTCTTTGTAAATTATAGCCCTTGCACACTTTGCTGATTTGAGCTTGACGCACTTTCACATCTGCAACATGCGAACATATTTTGGAATTTGTCCCTGCAATCGCAACCGAATCACGGAAGCGTTTTTCATGTTCATTTGTCCTCACAAAGATCTCCTTTGTGAACCCTGTTATGTCACTCGAGGGCTGCAAGTTTAAACCAAGTGTCCACACTGTGCCCAAGCCTTTGAAAACCACTCTTTCGATGCTCCGTTGCCTCTGGGTGGATATTACTACTGAATCACGGGGCTATGGACAGTGTGGTGGAAGAATATCCTGGCAAAATATCGAATAATAAGATGTCGAAAAGTATGTGCATATAGAATAAGTATAGAATCACTATTCCTAGCTCCACATCTACGCGCCCTGAAGATCCATATCATCAAGGTACACATTTGGAGTTAGGTATAGAAAATCTGTACTTACTTGCCTTTCAATATTTAGGATTCGATATTTTGTCCTCAATGCTCCCCTACCTCTGGTTGGGCTAAATATCCCATTAAGCTGTCTGTGCAGTCCTGGTGAGGTTAGTATAGTGGATGTCATATTTTTGCAGGTCGATATTTCAACCACAATAGAACTCCGTTCTGGCAATCACCTTCATTTCACAGAACATACGAAGAGGGAACTCCTCAGAGTGGCTTTTTGCTGATCAAGCTTGATGTGAGCTGAAGCAATGGAAGAACACCACAGAGGGGCAAGAACCTCGTATTCGGGCGGGGTCTTATGCTAGCCTATTGCACACACAGTTGCTATTGTATACCTAGCAGCCCACCACAGCACCCTGAAGCGGACAATTAGTGACATTTAAGAATTCGACCAAACCTCAAACTAATTAAATAAATAGATATGACAGCTGCACAATATTACCTGAAACATAGATTGATGAGTCTTTTTACTTTATTGATTGGTGATTTGTTCGCCTTTGAATTCCACTTGTAGGCCACTTTAGGAATTTACCCACATTGACTTCTTATGGTCAGGATGTTCATCTTTTTTAATATCACATTGCTAAACTTGTCTAGGAAAAGTCATTGCACTTACAAATGTATAACTCACTTTGGGGCATATTATCAACGGCCAGCGATAATTATCGCTGGCCGTGCTTAGCGATAGATTACTTATCGCTGGCTATCTCCGGAAATTATCGCCCTGGTAGCGCGTTATTAACAACACGCTTCTCCAGGGCGATAAAAATTCCAGAGATAGCGAGGTTATCGCCGTTTTGCAGGGAACATCGCTGGTTTTCCAGCGATGTTCCCTGCAAACGGCGATAACCTTGCTGATACGACCCTGTGGTCGTATCAGCACAATCCACCCCTATGTTAGGGATGGCTAAGTCGGGATAATAGCAGACGTTAGAATTTGGCGAAAACGGCCGTTTTCGCCAAAATCTAACGTCTGCTATCATCCTGTGGGCTGCCTTGTAAATATCGCGATGTGCACATCGGCGATATTTACAACGTAGCCCATCTGGGGTACGCCCAGTAACGCCCACTTTGCATCTCATTAGAGATGCAAAGCTGGGCGATAAGAGAAAGGGCGAAAAGCATGGATTCACGCGTTAGCGTGTCCTTGCTAATAAGGCGTTAAAATTATCGCCGCTTTTCGTCCGAAAACGGACGCTAAAGCGGCGATAATTGTATCGCCTGCCCTTGTAGATATGCCCCTTTATCTTTACTGTTTCTCTTAGACATCGCAATTACAATTGGACAAACATCTGAAAAATCATCAATCTACAAATAGTTCACCTTCGAAACACATTTCCTTATATTTAGAAAAATGTTTGTCAGGGGGAGCTTGCACAACCATGCAAGGTAAACCTAAGAATTGCCAAGGTCGATTCAAGGTGACTGGGCCCTATTTCCCCTTCAAAGGGCTCAAGGAATTCAGTACAGCAGTGGCAGTGGTTAACACCACCTTACAGCTGGCAGGTGCCACTACCACCCACCACCATACTTTGTCCTTAACATGCAAAGTTAAAAATAGCTGGGGAGTACCAGCACCTGATTCTTACATAAGAGTTTAGTGGGATACAGGCAGCGATGGAGATATGTATCCTGCCATCTGATTGGCAGTATTCCTGTCTCTGCTTTTTTATTATTTTCTGAGAGGTGGGAGGCAGAAACTCGACACGGGGAGTTTAGCATACAAAGTATGAATGTCTCTACTTTGCAGGACAATTTAAGCCAGTTTCGACCTCTTTGTTTAACACTCCTACGTTGGACTCCTCTGTTGGTGCTTCCACCTTGTGGTTGCTGGTTTCATTGCATCATTAATCTCTCCCATCTTCTTGCACATATTTTTTCTCCACTGGGCAAAAAAAATAACCAATGGCCTCTAATGCAGAAAGAAAATGTCCTAGTTGTCATGGTAAAATATTCTTTACTAAGAAAGAAACATACCATGGTTACTTGCCCAGTGCTAGAAATGTTTTTGCGAAAGTGTTCCTACAACTTTGTTACCACATTTGAGTGTCTTCTGAGATTAGGAACACCCTAAATTTCATTTGTGTGTATAATTGTATTTACCAAATTAATGTTCCGTAGATTTTTTCCCCCAAATGCTCTTTTCAGTGCCCCAGACATGTTTTCTTTAGTATAAATACATGTTGCCGGATTCTGCAATCCTTAGTACGTACATGCCATCCCAGGATGCATATCGTAATTGTGTAACATTTCCGCCACACGTTGTTCATGGTCAAAAAGTTGTAAACAGCCTTATAATGGCATCATAGATTGCTTGACTGATTAGGGGAAGGTGACTATAAAGGGCCCTGAGGATTCCCTGCATTTTTGGCTGAGTTTGAGTGTACCCTAACTCCAAGAAAATGAGTTAAGTGCATATCTAATGTTTAATAAGTAGATCATTGGTATATGAGGCAGTATGTGGACCCTCTCTTGCCTCCTTTGTCAAGGCCATGGCTGGTGGCAGTATTGTTTTGTTTTTTGGGTAAAGTAAATTTACACAGTGGTGATGCCTGCTGGCTTCTCTTTAAATCTACAACCTAGTGACCGCAGATAAACTTTGTGTTGGCTGGCCAGCACTCAATGACGGAACATCTAAGCTTGGACTCTGTTCCAGCTCTTCAGAGACCTACTTCTACCAAGACTTGCATGAGTTTGGCTGCAGTGGTTCCTGAATGCGGAGCTGTGTGCTGAATATTTTGAATAACACTAGGGCTCTGCATGATAGCCTGCTGAACTTTCTTTTGACTTGGTCTCATGGAGGCCCACTAGTCAACTCAAGGAGTCCAGAACACAGGGCTATGACCATGAATCCCTTTCTACCTCTCACCAGAGACCAGGATAAGCTGAGTGGTGTTTCGGTGACTCCGGTGACTCTGCGTGTCATTCACACTCTTCCCTATGACAGTGTTTTCTCTGTTCAAGGAGGTAGCCCACATTTGCTCTTTCCTGTAACTCACAAGCCTGTAAATTAAACAAAAAGAGACTTGTAGACTCTGGATCACTAGGAACCACTGCTATTGTTGCCAGGGCCTAAATGTTTATGCAAGATAGTTACTATTCAAAGACCAACATTTTTTAGTCTCATATGTCAGTGAGAACAGATTCTAATTAGCGGATTATGGTTCAAAAAAAGGATAAGATCCTTCCTTCACTCTAGGTGGCATGCTTCATCTTCAGGGTCACTGTTTCACCAGCACCGTCCTGTTGCTAGGTGAGTTCACCCAGAGCTTTTGGTGCTGTTACGTATGTAAGTAAAGTGGAGACAATGGAGGGTCTCTTTATGAACGGGTAAAATTGATTTAGGATCCGTAAAGTGCCACTCCTTTAGTTATGCTATTGAGATCCCATCCTATACAAGGTAAAAAAACATGAGGAGGAAGAAGTTAGTTAGTAATGATGGCACCTTCCTATCCAGGTGTACATGTTTCAGCTCTGATCTGGTGAAAAAATCGTCTGAGGTTTTCTTCAGGTCCATTAGCACCATATATATAGTGAAAGCTATCCTAGATATTCTGATTGTGGGATAGCAAGGAAAAAGCCCACCTTATCTATGTTTCATTGAACTCCCTTATATCCTGTGAAGGAATTACATAAAAACAACAAGTTATCTGAATAATGCACATGAACAGCATATATTAATGCATGACTTCTGTGTAACTATCACCCAACTTGTGTGGCACAGAAAACAAAATGTTGCATCCTGTGATACTGCTAATGCTTATCTAAGCCTGTAATTACTCACTCTACTGGAGACTGATGAATAGTGCAAACCAATTATCTCATGTAAAACATTGCAAGGTGATGGAATGGGAAAAGTCATGGTTATAAATCAAATGTAGTCATACAATGATGTAATCAACAAACAGTGGTGTTAGGCAATCCACTTAGATTCTCACATGGTGTTGTGATGCCAGGCAACCTGCAAAAAATGCCAAATCATGGTGGACATTCTGTCCTGTAAGCATGTCTAATCATATGTCTTAGTCTCCCCAGTGTTGAAGAAAATAAAGTATTTGTCAATTTATGATGGTTTCAAAGGTGCTTCGCTATTATTGGTGATGGTCCAGTCTAAGAACATAATAGTAAATGTAATATAGTGCACATAGTTTTAGGCATGAGGAATGAATTTTAGAGTTAGACAGACTGTAATCATTTTTATAAATATATAAAAGCACATGGCCCTATTGGTGGAAGAATGAGGTACGTAAATAGAGATCCATAGAATCGAGTGGACCTTTTCGTTCATTGTGTAAGAATTAATGCCCCTGTAGAATAAAGCTATGAATGACCATTAAGAGTCGGGGAGACCATGCTCATCTTATTTTGTACAGAAAATAATGACCCCTTGCATGCGGTACAAAGATGTACATACCTTTGAGTAAGGTGCTCACTGCCAACATGTCTAGCTACAAGTGCATTGATCTCCACTATGTATACAGTGCCAAGCATTGAGTGTGGGGATTAAAAATCCTGTGATGGGCACTGTTACACTGACATAGAGTGCTGAATGTCATAATAACATCATCACATAAACGTATTATTAGATCTGGCACCCTTGTGTGGTAATCTCCAAATCTTTTGCTTTCACCCCTCCTGTTTTTGTTGAATTCGTTTTTGTTGGCTTTAAGACTCTCTGCACCTCACCACAGCTAACCAGTGCTAAAGTGCTTGTTGTGTTCCCTTAAAGTATGGTAAAATTGGCCTGCACCTGATTGCCACATTTAATTTACTTGTAAGTCCCTATCAGATGCTACTGCAAGTACCCAGAGCCTGTAAATCAAATGGTACTAGCGGACCTGCAGCACAAATTGTGCCGTCCACTGAAGTAGCACTGTCAAACTTGTCTCATGCCTGACACTGCAGCTTGTAGTGCAATTTTAAACTCCCATTCGACCTTTTAAAATAAACATTTGCCAGGACTAAACCGTCCTTTTTAAAACTCTTGTGTCACCCCTAAGGTGGACCCTAACAGCACCTATGGCAGGGTCCATTATATTTAAAAGGTAGGACAAGTGTACTAAAGGTTTACATGTCCAGGCAGTGAATAACTCCTAAAGTCGTTTTTCACTGTGGTAAGGCCAATCTCTCCCATTGACTAACACTGAGCTACCTTATTAAATTTAATAAGTGCTAATTTTGGATCTTCTGACTTATACTGGGTGTTCCCTTGTGTCTGGACAAAGCTAAACCTCTCTGAAGAACTGTAACAACAGCGAAACACGTGTCAGGGGTTGCTTTTATTCATTTCAGGTTGGCTTGGATGGTATTTTGCCAGTCCAAAGCTACAATACTGTGCCTGGAGTGGTAAATGGCTTTTGTCATTTAACAGCTCGGCATGGATAGCACTGTGATATTCCTATGCTTAAAGACTTTGCTGTAGAAATGGCAAGAGACTTTGTCCCTTTCTATCTCGGCGTGGATAGCACTGTGCTAATCCTATGCTTAAAAACTTTGATAGAAAAGCAGACATTTGAGGTGAGCAAATATAGAGTGTCGCTGGTGTTGAGGATGCTCTATACAGAAGCTGCCTTCCACCTAAACTTGGGAACTACCCAGAGTTCTCTTCTTCTTTTTTGCATAATTTATGCGTCACTCTATGCCTGCAAGGGTATTCTTCTGACTTATACTGGGTGCTCCCTTGTGTCTGGACAAAGCTAAACCTCTCTGAAGAGCTGTAATGACAGCGAAACACGTGTCAGGGGTTGCTTTTAATCATTTCAGGTTGGCTTGGATGGTATTTTGCCAGTCCAAAGCTGTAATACTGTGCCTGGAGTGGTAAATGGCTTTTGTCGTTTAACAGCTCGGCATGGATAGCACTGTGCTATTCCTATGCTTAAAGACTTTGCTGTAGAAATGGCAAAAGACTTTGTTCCTTTCTATCTCGGCGTGGATAGCACTGTGCTAATCCTATGCTTAAAAACTTTGATAGAAAAGCAGACATTGAGGTGAGCAAATCTAGAGTGTTGAGGGTGCTCTATACAGAAGCTGCCTTCCACCTAAACTTGAGAACTACCAAGAGTTCTCTTCTTCTTTTTTGCATAATTTATGCGTCACTCTATGCCTGCAAGGGTAGTCTTCTGACTTATACTGGGTGCTCCCTTGTGTCTGGACAAAGCTAAACCTCTCTGAGGAGCTGTAATGACAGCGAAACACGTGTCAGGGGTTGCTTTTATTCGTTTCAGGTTGGCTTGGATGGTATTTTGCCAGTCCAAAGCTGTAATACTGTGCCAGGAGTGGTAAATGGCTTTTGTCATTTAACAGCTCGGCATGGATAGCACTGTGCTATTCCTATGCTTAAAGACTTTGCTGTAGAAATGGCAAAAGACTTTGTCCCTTTCTATCTCGGCGTGGATAGCACTGTGCTAATCCTATGCTTAAAAACTTTGATAGAAAAGCAGACATTTTGAGGTGAGCAAATCTAGAGTGTCGCTGGTGTTGAGGATGCTCTATACAGAAGCTGCCTTCCACCTAAACTTGGGAACTACCCAGAGTTATCTTTTTATTTTTTGCATAATTTATGTATCACTCTATGCCTGCAAGGGTATTCTTCATATATATATATATATTCACTGAAAAAACCATAGGTTTTAGGGACAGTTATAGTTAGTTGGACATTTCACTCGTACAAAACCATAGAAATTCCCCCGTTATAGTTAGTTCAGCTAACTATAACTCGCGCCCCGCAATGCACTGCTGATGACGTCACATATTACATCACTCATGACATGGTCAGTGACATCACTGATGACATCACTGATGACATCTCAAATGACATCACTGATGACATCACTGATGACATCATCCAGTGACTGTGTGTTTCTGTAAAGTTTAAATATGTTTAATATATATAGGGAAAGGTGTATTGAAGAATGAGTGGGTGTATAAGTGTCTGAATGGATGATTTAGTACGTGAGTGACTGACTCTACAAGTGAGTGATTAAATGTATCTTACTGAATGCATGGGTTAGTGACTAAACTGTGTGAATGTCTGTATCCGTCTGTCTGTTGGTTTGTAAGCGGCTGCATGGCTTTCTGAATAGCTACATGAGTGTCTACATGGGTTATTGATTGATTGTCTGAGTATCTGTATGGGTGCCTGAGTGTTTGTGTGGGTGGGATGTGTGTGACTCTGTGCATAGATGTGTGAGTTGGTGATTCACTGGGTGCATGGTTTCAAGAGTGCATCTGTGATGGACTGTATGGGTGGGTGAGTGTGTGTATGGGTGTGTTAGTGATTGAATGTATATCTCAGTGGTACATGTGTGAGTAACTACATATGTGAAAGGCAGTATATATGTGTGTTGGAGTATATAAATGGCTATAAGTGAGAGTGTGTGATTGTGAGAGTGGCTGTATGGATGAGTGTGTACTTGTATCAGTGATTGTATAAGAGCGTAAGAATGTGCTAGTATTTGTATGAGTAAGTGAGCTGGTGTGTGTATAACTGTATAGGTGAGTAAATGGGTGTGTGATTACGTTTTTGCATGACTGACTAGGTGTGTGAGTACCTCTATGGATGAGTGGCGGTGTGTGAGTATTTATATAGGTGTATGAGTGCATATGATAGTCCTGTACTGAGTGACTAAGTATGAGTGACTGTACGGGTGAGTGAGTGGATGTGTGTGTAGACCTAAGAATCAGTGAGTGGGTATGTAGTTTTTGGTGTTGCAGTGTCTATGGTTTTGAGAATGGCAGTCTGTAATTTAGAGTGGGTGTATCAAAAGTTATATTAGGGTGTGAGAAGATGCATGAAATTATCACATGGATGATGTCATCAGTGATGTCATCAGTGATGTCACTGACCATGTCATGAGTGATGTAATATGTGACGTCATCAGCAGTGCATTGCGGGGACGCGAGTTATAGTTAGCTGAACTAACTATAACGGGGGAATTTCTATGGTTTTGTACGAGTGAAATGTCCAACTAACTATAACTGTCCCTAAAACCTATGGTTTTTTCAGTGAATTTCAAAGGTTTTTTAAATGCTAATTTCTAACTATAACGTGTCTGAAACCTATGGTTTTTTTCAGTGAATTTCAAAGGTTTTTTAAATGCTAATTTCTAACTATAACGTTCCTGAAACCTATGATTTTTTAAGTGAATTTCAAAGGTTTTTTAAATGCTAGTTTCTAACTATGCCTACAGAGGTAGGACATGTGAAGAAAGAAGAAAAAACGCACAGAAAGAAGCAAAAGATGTGCAGAAAGAACCAACAGAGGAGCAGAAAGAGGCCTTGTTGCAAAATCATCCTGTGCCCACAACTTTTTCAGACGGGTACTGGTGGTAACTGACTCTGACTAACCAGAGTCAGTGCTATGCTAAAAGACACTTAGAATACAGTGAAAACACCTACATACACTAGGGAACACTATGCGTTGGGGTACCCCTGTGATTAGCATGACCTCCTCTGCAAGTCCCTAGTACATAATAGGGCAGGGGATTAAAACTACCTCTTAAAACACGCTACAGGGCGCGTTTGCACAGTGGTGAAGGGAGGGGGCCCTGAGGTGACATGTGTGCAAACGCACCCCGTGGCGCGTTTTAAGTTGCGGGATTAAGTCCCCTTGAATTCTGAGGGTCCCTGGGGCCCAACTAGCCCCCAGGTACCTACAGTTAGGACCACAGAGCTGAGTTGCAGAGAGGCGTTCCGAGGCCACGCACCTTTTTTCACCTCTCTGCAACGCAACTCTGTTGTGCTTACTGAAGGTACCTGGTGGGCTAGTTGGCCCCCAGGGTCCCTCAGGATTCAAAGGGAATTCCCCAACTTAAACGCACCACAGGGCGTGTTTGCGCACATGTCACCTGAGGCCCCGCCCCCTCCCTTCACCACTGTGCAAACGCGCCCCGTGGTGCGTTTTAAGTTGGGGGATTAGGTCACCTTGAATCCTGAGGGTCCCTGGGGCCCAACTAGCCCACTAGGTTCTTCCAGTGAGCACCACAGGCCTGCGTTGCAACGCCTGTAACAAATTGTGCAGTTGTGTTTAGGTAGTGAAGAGGGTCGTGCTGGGGGTAGTGTTTTAGGGTTTAGGGTAGTGCAGTGGTGTTTGTGTAGTGTAGGGGGTCATGCTGGGGGTAGATTTAGGGTTTAGGGTAGTGCAGTGGTGTTTGGGTAGTGTAGGGAGTCGTGCTGGGGGTAGTGTTTTAGGGTTTAGGGTAGTGCAGTGGTGTTTGGGTAGTGTAGGGGGTCGTGCTGGGGGTAGTGATTTAGGGTAGTGCAGTGGTGTTTGGGTAGTGTAGGGGTACTGCTGGGGGTAGTTTTTTAGGGTTTAGTGTAGTGCAGTGGTGTTTGTGTAGTGTAGTGGTTCGTGCTGGGGTAATTTTTTAGGGTTTAGGGTAGTGCAGTGGTGTTTGTGTAGTGTAGGGGGTAGTGTTTTAGGGTTTAGGGTAGTGCAGTGGTGTTTGTGTAGTGTAGGAGGTCGTGTTTTAGGGTTTAGGGTAGTGCAGTGGTCTTTGGGTAGTGTAGGGAGTCGTGCGGGGGGTAGTGTTTTAGGGTTTAGGGTAGTGTAGGGGGTCATGCGGGGGTAGTGTTTTAGGGATTAGGGTAGTGCATTGGTGTTTGGGTAGTGTAGGGGGTCATGCGGGGGTAGTGTTTTAGGGTTTAGGGCAGTGCAGTGGTGTTTGGGTAGTGTAGGGGGTCGTGCTGGGGGAGTGTTTTAGGGTTTAGGGCAGTGCAGTGGTGTTCGGGTAGTGTAGGGGGTCGTGCTGGGGGAGTGTTTTAGGGTTTAGGGCAGTGCAGTGGTGTTCGGGTAGTGTAGGGGGTCGTGCTGGGGGGAGTGTTTGAGGATTTAGGGCAGTGCAGTCCTGTTCGGGTAGTGTAGGGGGTTGTGCTGGGGGTAGTATTTTAGGGTTTAGGGTAGTGCAGTGGTGTTCGGGTAGTGTAGGGGGTTGTGCTGGGGGTAGTGTTCTAGGGTTTAGGGCAGTGCAGTGGTGTTTGGGCAGTGTAGGGGGTAATGCTGGGGGTGGTGTTTTAGGGTTTAGGGCAGTGCAGGGGTGTTTGGGCAGTGTAGGGAGTCGTGCTGGGGGTGGTGTTTCAGGGTTTAGGGCAGTGCAGTGGTGTTCGGGCAGTGTAGGGGGTGGTGTTTCAGGGTTTAGGGCAGTGCAGTGGTGTTCGGGCAGTGTAGGGGGTCGTGCAGGGGGTGGTGTTTCAGGGTTTAGGGCAGTGGTGTTCAGGCAGTGTAGGGGGTCGTGCTGGGGGTGGTGTTTCAGGGTTTGGGGCAGTGCAGTGGTGTTCGAGCAGTAAAGGGGGTCGTGCTGGGGGTGGTGTTTCAGGGTTTAGGGCAGTGCAGTGGTGTTCGGGCAGTGTAGGGGCGGTGCAGGGGGTGGTGTTTCAGGGTTTAGGGCAGTGCAGTGGTGTTTGGGCAGTGTAGGGGGTGCTGCAGGGGGTGGTGTTTCAGGGTTTAAGGCAGTGCAGTGGTGTTCGGGCAGTGTAGGGGGTCATGCTGGGGCTGGTGTTTCAGGGTTTAGGGCAGTGCAGTGGTGTTTGGGCAGTGTAGGGGGTCTTGCTGGGGCTGGTGTTTCAGGGTTTAGGGCAGTGCAGTGGTGTTTGGGCAGTGTAGGGGGTCTTGCTGGGGCTGGTGTTTCAGAGTCTAGGGCAGTGCAGTGGTGTTCGGGCAGTGTAGGGGGTCGTGCCGGGGGGTGGAGTTTCAGGGTTTAGGGCAGTGCAGTGGTGTTTGGGCAGTGTAGGGGGTCGTGCTGGGGCTGGTGTTTCAGGATTTAGGGCAGAGCAATGGTGTTCAGGCAGTGTAGGGGGTTTTGCTGGAGGTGGTGTTTCAGGGTTTAGGGCAGTGCAGTGGTGTTCGTGCAGTGTAGGGGGTGGTGTTTCAGGGTTTAGGGCAGTGGTGTTCAGGCAGTGTAGGGGGTCTTGCTGGGGTTGATGTTTCAGGGTTTAGGGCAGTGCAGTGGTGTTCGGGCAGTGTAGGGGGTCGTGCTGGGGGTGGTGTTTCAGGGTTTAGGGCAGTGCAGTGGTGTTCCGGCAGTGTAGGAGGTCGTGCAGGGGGTGGTGTTTCAGGGTTTAGGGCAGTGCAGTGGTGTTCGGGCAGTGTAGGGGGTCGTGCTGGGGGTGGTGTTTCAGGGATTAGGGCAGTGCAGTGGTGTTCGGGCAGTGTAGGGTGTCGTGCTGAGGGGTGGTGTTTCAGGGTTTAGGGCAGTGCAGTGGTGTTCGGGCAGTGTAGGGGGTCGTGCAGGGGGTGGTGTTTCAGGGTTTAGGGCAGTGCAGTGGTGTTTGGGCAGTGTAGGGGGTCGTGCAGGGGGTGGTGTTTCAGGGTTTAGGGCAGTGCAGTGGTGTTCGGCCAGTGTAGGTGGTCTTGCTGGGGGTGGTGTTTCAGGCTTTAGTGCAGTGGTGTTCGGGCAGTGTAGGGGGTCTTGCTGGGGGTGGTGTTTCAGGGTTTAGGGCAGTGCAGTGGTGTTCGGGCAGTGTAGGGGGTCTTGCTGGGGCTGGTGTTTCAGGGTTAAGGGCAGTGCAGTGGTGTTCGGGCAGTGTAGGGGGTCGTGCTGGGGCTGGTGTTTGAGGGTTTAGGGTAGTGCAGTGGTGTTCGGGCAGTGTAGGGGGTCGTGCTGGGGCTGGTGTTTCAGGGTTTAGGGCAGTGCAGTGGTTTTCGGGCAGTGTAGGCGGTCGTGCTGGGGCTGGTGTTTCAGGGTTTAGGGCAGTGCAGTGGTGTTCGGGCAGTGTACGGGGTTGTGCTGGGGCTGGTGTTTCAGGGTTTAGGGCAGTGCAGTGGTGTTCGGGCAGTGTAGGGGGTCGTGCTGGGGGTGGTGTTTCAGGGTTTAGGGCAGTGCAGTGGTGTTCGGGCAGTGTAGGGGGTCGTGCTGGGGCTGGTGTTTCATGGTTTAGGGCAGTGCAGTGGTGTTCGGGCAGTGTAGGGGGTCGTGCTGGGGGTGGTGTTTCAGGGTTTAGGGCAGTGCAGTGGTGTACGGGCAGTGTAGGGGGTCATGCTGGGGGTGGTGTTTCAGGGTTTAGGGCAGTGCAGTGGTGTACGGGCAGTGTAGGGGGTCTTGCTGGGGGTGATGTTTCAGGGTTTAGGGCAGTGCAGTGGTGTTCGGGCAGTGTAGGGGGTCTTGCTGGGGGTAGTGTTTCGGGGTTTAGGGCAGTGCAATGGTGTTCGTGCAGTGTAGGGGTCGTGCTGGGGGTGGTGTTTCAGGGTTTAGGGCAGTGCAGTAGTGTTCGGGCAGTGTAGGGGATCGTGCAGAGGGTGGTGTTTCAGGGTTTAGGGCAGTGCAGTGGTGTTCGGGCAGTGTAGGGGGTCGTGCTGGGGGTGGTGTTTCAGGGTTTAGGGCAGTGCAGTGGTGTTCGGGCAGTGTAGGGGTCGTGCTGGGGCTGGTGTTTCAGGGTTTAGGGCAGTGCAGTGGTGTTCGGGCAGTGTAGGGGGTCTTGCTGGGGGTGGTGTTTCAGGGTTTAGGGCAGTGGTGTTCGGGCAGTGTAGGGGGTCTTGCTGGGGGTGATGTTTCAGGGTTTAGGGCAGTGCAGTGGTGTTCGGGCAGTGTAGGGGGTCTTTCTGGGGGTAGTGTTTCAGGGTTTAAGGCAGTGCAGTGGTGTTCGTGCAGTGTAGGGGGTCGTGCTGGGGATGGTGTTTCAGGGTTTAGGGCAGTGCAGTAGTGTTCGTGCAGTGTAGGGGGTCGTGCTGGGGGTGGTGTTTCAGGGTTTAGGGCAGTGCAGTGGTGTTCGGGCAGTGTAGGGGGTCGTGCAGGGGGTGGTGTTTCAGGGTTTAGGGCAGTGCAGTGGTGTTTGGGCAGTGTAGGGGGTCGTGCTGGGGGTGGTGTTTCAGGGTTTAGGGCAGTGTAGTGGTGTTCAGGCAGTGTAGGGGGTCGTGCTGGGGGTGGTGTTTCAGGGTTTAGGGCAGTGGTGTTCGGGCAGTGTAGGGGGTTTTGCTGGGGGTGATGTTTCAGGGTTTAGGGCAGTGCAGTGGTGTTCGGGCAGTGTAGGAGGTCTTGCTGGGGGTAGTGTTTCAGGGTTTAGGGCAGTGCAGTGGTGTTCGGGCAGTGTAGGGGCGTGCTGGGGGTGGTGTTGCAGGGTTTAGGGCAGTGCAGTGGTGTTCGGGCAGTGTAGGGGGTCGTGAAGGGGGTGGTGTTTCAGGGTTTAGGGCAGTGCAGTGGTGTTCGGGCAGTGGAGGGGGTCGTGCTAGGGTTGGTGTTTCAGGGTTTAGGGCAGTGCAGTGGTGTTCGGGCAGTGTAGGGGGTCGTGCAGGGGCTGGTGTTTCAGGGTTTAGGGCAGTGCAGTGGTGTTCGGGCAGTGTAGGGGTCGTGCTGGGGGTAGTGTTTTAGGGTTTAGGGTAGTGCAGTGGTGCTTGTGTAGTGTAGGGGGTCATACTGGGGGTAGTGTTTTAGGGTTTAGGGTAGTGCAGTGGTGTTTGTGTAGTGTAGGGGGTCATGTTTTAGGGTAGTGCAGTGGTGTTTGGGTAGTGTAGGGGGTCGTGCTGGGGGTAGTGTTTTAGCATTTAGGTTAGTGCAGTGGTGTTTGGGTAGTGTAGGGTGTTGTGCTGGGGGTAGTATTTTAGGGTTTAAGGTAGTGCAGTGGTGTTTGTGTAGTGTAGGGGGTCGTGCTGGGGGTAGTGTTTTAGGGTAGTGCAGTGGTGCTTGTGTAGTGTAGGGGTCGTGCTGGGGGTAGTGTTTTAGGGTTTAGGGTAGTGCAGTGGTGTTTGTGTAGTGTAGGGGGTCATGTTTTAGGGTAGTGCAGTGGTGTTTGGGTAGTGTAGGGGGTCGTGCTGGGGGTAGTGTTTTAGGATTTAGGTTAGTGCAGTGGTGTTGGGGTAGTGTTTTAGGGTTTAGGGTAGTGCAGTGGTGTTTGTGTAGTATAGGGGGTCATGCTGGGGGTAGTGTTTTAGGGTTTAGGATAGTGCAGTGGTGCTTGTGTAGTGTAGGGGGTCGTGCTGGGGGTAGTGTTTTAGGGTAGTGCAGTGGTGTTTTTGTAGTGTAGGGGGGTCATGTTTTAAGATGCAACGCTCAAATACCTGACCAGTCTGCACTACATAAAACTGCAAAATAACTAAAAATAAAGTGTTTTGCACACTTTTGTCATTGGGCTATATGTGGGCTACATCTGGGTAATATTTGTGCTACATTTGGGCTCTTTTTTCACTGGTGGCCATCTTGGAAGACTTCTTTGTTATGAAGTTTCCTAATTTCCTCATTTACTGCAGTCTCCTCAGTAGGAAATGCTTTCAGTTTTTACTTTGATTCCATCAAGAAGGCATTCAGATGTGTCACACATTTGCCATAAATTCAGAATGTTAGCACTCTAGTTGTTCATTAGATCACTGTAGTAAAGCTACTGCTCAACAAGGAGTTAACTGGAAGTCTACTGCTGGTATTGAAAGTGATTGTTTCAGTCTGCATGTCAGAATTTTCTAATGAAATAGAAGAGGATTTGAGATCTTACTTAAAACATGCACTAAATTTTCTTTTTGCAGCACTAACCATAATTTCTATGGCAAAATGAACCCCCTCATTTTGTTCCTTTTTAAATTAAATGTTTTAAGTGTTACCAGTTTATTCCAATCAAGATGGCTTCAGGTGTGCCATACTTTTGTCATAAGTAAGGCTGTTAGCACTCTAGTTGTTCTTTAGAACACTCTGGGAAGCTGCAGTAGAACACAAAGGCATCAACTGACAGGCTGCTCCTGTTGAAATATAACAGGAAGATATTTGAGATCACACTTGAAACATGTCATAATTTTTCTTTCCAGAGCACTAACCATAATTTCTATGACAAGATGAACCCCATCATTGTGTTCCTTTTTAAATTAAATGTTTTAAGTGTTACCAGTTTATTCCAATCAAGATGGCTTCAGGTGTGCCATACTTTTGTCATAAGTAAGGCTGTTAGCACTCTAGTTGTTCTTTGGAACACTCTGGGAAGCTGCAGTAGAACACAAAGGAATCAACTGACAGTCTCTGCCCTTGTTGGATGTACATGTTTTACTGAGAATGTCAGACTTCATTCTCACATGACTGAGAAAGATAATGTGAATTTACAGAAAATATGCTCTCATTTTAGCTTCTGGAGCACCTTCCAAAACTGTATGGGACAAGCATGTGAAAATAGTTTTTCTCAAACATGATTCATGTTATCCCAGCAGAAGGTTTTTCACAGGGTAAAATCACCTTAGAACACACCACAATTCCTGAAATTAGTATGGTACCATCAACAAATGAATTCTAATGTAACTAAAGTCTGTTATCACCCTTTATAGTTCTCCTTTTGGTAACCCTCAAAATCTTCGATTCACTACAATGCATTTCAATGGGGTACTATCATGTATATTGGTCCCAAGATGGCTGCCAGCAATTCCAGGATGAAGTGCTGACAGCCAATCAGATCTCACGATGACATGTGTGGTTAGGCTCCGCCCAGATATATATGTGTTTTTACTTTTGATTTTCTCAGCAACTACTGAACGGATTTACACCATTTAACAAAAAGGGTTCTTTCTGAACCAAGAACTACCTCTTTGCCAAATTTTGTGTAATTCCGTTCAGCAGTTCGGGCTGTAGCCGTGGCTAAAGTTTCCTATGGGAAAATGAATGGGGAAAACACGTTTTGGGACCCTCCTTTTTTCTCGGTCCCCGCTTGACGAATCACCCCGAAACTTTCAGGGTAGGAGCGGACCGGAGCGGGCCATAAAGTTTGAAAATTTCGCGAAGATTCGTCAACCGACACAAGAGTTATTTCAAATAGAATGTTGCGGATTTCCTATGGAAAATAGGTCCTAACTATAACTATCTACTGGTGACCGCCAGTAGATAATATGATGACATATATATATGTGACCAAGCTTGCTTGTCAAGCGAAATGCGTAACCTGGAATAAACAACCACTGGTGTCAGCCAAAACTCTGAGTGATCGCTTTACTCGTATTCTGAATTATTCCATTGGTTGGCTTAGCTCCGCCAACTGTGAGCGATCCTCTGCTGAGGGCGGGGGAAGGCAGAAGGAGCCAACATTGCAAAATATATATATATATATATATATATATATATATTCACTGAAAAAACCATAGGTTTCAGGTACGTTATAGTTAGAAATTAGCATTTAAAAAACCTTAGAAATTCACTGAAAAAACCATAGGTTTCAGGGACGTTATAGTTATTTGGACATTTCACTTGTACAAAACCTAAGAAATTCCGCTGTATTAGTTAGTTCAGCTAACTATAACTCGCGCCCCTGCAATGCACTGCTGATGACGTCACATATTACATCATTCATGACATGGTCAGTGACATCACTGATGACATCTCAAACACCTTTTAGCAATCCCACTGTGTGGGATTTACTGGAGGTAACAGGAGGGGTAGTTAGCCCCCAACGTTAACCTTGGGGGCTAACTACCCCTTTTATTACCTCCAGTAAGTCCCACACAGCAAGATTGCTAACTTGTTATATCAGGCCCGCCCCCTCCCTGCACCACTGTGCAAACGCGCCCCCTGGTGCATTCTAAGTTAAGGGATTACGTCCCCTTCAATCCTGAGGGTCCCTGGGGGCCAACTAGCCCACCAGGTACCTCCAGTAAGCGCCACAGAGCTGGATTGCAGAGAGGTGTTCGGAGGCCACGCCCCTTTTTACACCACACTGCAAACGCGGCTTCTGGCACACTGCTGCTCGGAGGATGAAGTCCACTTGTGTCCTGAGGTCCTCAGGACACAAGAGGACCTCATTGCCCCACCAGCAGTGTGCCAGAAGCCGCGTTTCCAGAGTGGTTAATAAGGGGCATGGCCTCAGACCACTTCTCTGCAATGCAGCTCTGTGGCACTTACTGGAGGTACCTGGTGGGCTAGTTGGCCCTCAGCTACCCTCAGAATTGAAGGCGACTTAATCCCCAAATTTACAACGCGCCAGGGGGCACATTTGCACACTTGTTTTGTTAGGCCCCGCCCCCTCCCTGCACCACTGTGCAAACGCGCCCCCTGGCACGTTGTAAATTGGGGGAGTAATTCCCCTTGAGTCCTGAGGGTCCCTGGGGGCCAACTAGCCCACTAGGTACCTCCAGTAAGCGCCACAGGGCTGCCTTGCAGAGAGGTGGTCCGAGGCCATGCCCCTTTTTACACCTCTCTGCAACACAACTCTGTGGCACTTACTGGAGGTACCTTGTGGGCTAGTTGGCCCCCAGGGACCCTCAGGATTCAAGGGGACTTAATCCCCCAACTTAAAACGCACCACAGGGCGCGTTTGCACACTTTTCACATCAGGCCCGCCCCCTCCCTTCACCATTGTGCAAGTTGTGGGATTAAGTCCCCTGGGGCCTGGCCAGCCTTTTCATTTTTGGGAGGGGGGCCACGTGGCCCCCCTCCTCAGGCCAATTATGGCCCCGGGGACCCCATCCCCCGGGGACGGCCTGTCCGTTTAAAAAAAAAAAAAATTGATTTTATAAAGGGGAGGGGGGCCGCGTGGCCCCCCTCCCAGGCCACTTCTGGCCCCGGAGACCCCATCCCCAGGGCCTGGCCGCTCCGTTGGGGACCATGGGGGGGAGCCCCAATGCCCCCACGGTCCCACCGGCTCCCCACCTCCTGCGGGAGCCGGCATTGCTTTTGAGCAAGGGAAGCTGCTGACATGCAGCTCCCCTTGCTCAAAAGCAATTCTGCTTTGCTTCATTGAAGCGAGAGCAGAGTTTGCTATGACAGGGCGGGAGCCTCACGGCGCTGCCATAGCAAACAGCAGTGTCCCGGGGTGGGCACCCCGGGACACTGCAGGAGCCGGCCCTGGGGGGTGGCAGTCCCCAGGGCCATCAAGGGCTCCAGGAGGGGGGCCACGCGGCCCCCCTCCCAACGTTTTAAGCCCCCTGGAGGTGGTGGTCCCCGGGGCAGTGTGGGGGGGCTGCCCCCCACACTAATTATTGATTTCAGCCCCGGGGCAGTGGTGGTCCCTGGAGCTTGGGGGGGCCCGCGAAGCCCCCCTGCCCTTATTTAATTTAGCCCCGGGGAGGTGGCGGTCCCCGGGGCAGCGTGGGGGGGTTGGGACACCCCACTCCTTTATTTTCAAAGCCCCGAGGAGGTGGCGGTCCCACCCGGGGGCCTCATTAAAATGAAGCGCGGGAGCCCGCGCTTCATTTTCTTTTAATTTTCAGCAGGATTTGTAACCCCAACGCGAATTCCGCCGAAATTATTTTAAAAAATGCTTTTTTGACCCTGGGGGTCCTTGTGGGACCCCCTGAGCAGGCCTTAGGGGTCAGGGTGTTTCTACCCTGCCCCCTTTTCTTGTTTTTTATCTTTGTTTTACTATTTTCTTGTGACTCGGTTCACAAGATGGCTGCCAACACTTCCTGGTTTGGAGTGTTGGCAGCCAATCAGAGTGAAGCTTGTGCCCGGGAGGGTTCGCGAACCCACCGCGCCCACAGATATCGAAACTTTTTCTTTTTCTAATTTCTCAGGAACTACTGAACAGATTTACACCATTTAAAAAAAAGGTCTCTTTCTGAACCAAGGGCTACCTTTTTGCCAAATTTGGTGTAATTCCGTTCAGCAGTTCGGGCTGTAGCTTTGTCTAAAGTTTCCTATAGAAATTAACATGGGGAAAACGCGTTTTGGGACCCCCTTTTTTCTCGGCCCCCGCTTGACGAATCACCCCGAAACTTTCAAGACAGGAACTGACCTGATTCGTCAACCGGTGCCAAAGTTATTGGGAAAAGAAAAAACGCTTTTTGAATAGAAACGAGGTCCGAACTATAAGTACCTACTGGCGACCGCCAGTAGGTAATATATATATATATATATATATATATATATATTACACTTTGGCGATCATCACTGTGTAGTTATAGTAAGGTCAGAGTTTTCATAGGAAGAGCTTGTTTTGTTTTGCTAATAACTTTGTTGCCATTTCGCGGATATTCACAAAATTTTCCCAAAAAGTGTCCATCCACCTAAGCTCCTTCCTGGAAGGTTTTGGGGTGATCCGTCAAGCAAGGGTCAAGAAAGCGAGGAAATCTTAAAACGTATATTTTCCATGTTGTGTCTCTGTTACCCAGCAAATAAATTCTAGTTAGATATGTCTTCATCACTAACTTAAAGGACTGCCATTAGTAATCTATTTAATAAAGTATGAGGTGTTGTAGAATCCATATCACCATTGTTTTATAAAATATTCTAATAAATGGGCTCACCTTGTACTCTTGTAATAATTATATGTACATATGAAAATTATAAATGTACTAACATTTAGTTTCTCTCCTTACAAAATAGTGTATTATACTTCAAGGTGTTTGAACAGAATATTGTATAATGAATATATGCTTTATTTTACATTCTTTTATGTTTACTTTTTTGAGTATTTATGTATATTTTACATATGTATTGTAAGTTTTTGTTTTTTATGTAGTTGTAGGAATACAAAATATTACCTCTTTTTTCTCCGACACCTTCCCCAAAATAGTTTAGATTGGAGTGGGAATAGAAAATTGTACCCATTTTGTCTCTAACACCTTCCTCAAAATGGTTTTAACTTGGACTGTAAATAGTAAATGTTATCACTTTAGTGTCCAACACCTTCCCCAAAATGGTCAGGTTCAAATTATGATAGACTGAACCAAATCACCATGGGAGATGAACATCCATGATCCTCATGTAATATGGATAATACATTTAAGAAGAAAGCTGCGTGCACTCTTGAATCCATTTTGATGTTGTCCATCATTCCTGGAAACCAACATGGCACAGATGGAGCCCCAGCCCTGATCTCTTCATACACAGCCCTGATGTGACCTTCCAGAGTCTGCTTCAGCTGGGAGGAGAGGTTCAGGAACCCGGCTTGTATAGACAAGATGGCCTGGTGCATGAGAGTGGAGCTTCATGACCTTCAGTGGAGTCAGGTTATGATGTGCTTTAGCAGAGAAAGGGAGTGATGCTACTGTTCAGCTTAAAATTGACCAGACAGATCCAGGCAGTGCCCCAGCTGGGTTTTCTCTCCAGGCCAGTTACAGATAAATTCAAACTGTGCTCCAAGGGAACAACAACTGCAACATGGACTTTAGAGGCAGTTTACAGAAGACGATCCCTAGGGAATGTGACTTTTACAAGGACCTCCGGCTTCAAAGAAAAGTATCTCTAAACTGTGGTTGGGTCAAGAAAGGGGTGGTGTACTTCAATAGACTAATGGAATTTGTACTTCGGGAGCACTTATTTTTAGACCTTTCACAATAGTATATTACATTTCATTTGCTGGATCCTGAATCTTGAACACAGAGAGCTGACCACAAGAAAAAGCACACACCTGTAGAGCTTTCGGATCAGAAGTCAAACCAGGAGAGGGTTCTAGGAAGGGCTGTGAGCCTGAGTCAGCACTTTCCCAATAACCCAGGGTGTAGCAAGCATACATGGGCCACTACACGGTCTAGACGAAGTCTATGTGATCTCTCTCGCGAAACACACAGAATTGATAAACTCTGAATCACTATAATTACCAAAATGTCTCTCAAAGAACTTTACTCTGTGTGATGGTCATTTTTGGTTCAAAATATGAAAGCAACCATCTTTTATAGCTATCATACCCTGAAAAAATAATAATTCAGGTATTCCAAACACACTGCCTGGTAATTAGGGAGCTCCACAAATGTGTCATCATGACTGAACTAGATAGGCAGATTACATCTATATGAGGTGTAATTATAGTAATTCCCTAACGTAAATGACGCTTCAAGTCATTCAGGCACCATTTTGACAAAACAAAGCTGTATCAGTGTGACACACCAGACAGGACAGACTGGCACCGAACAGGCGATCCTGCAGGGTTAGCGCAGAAAAAGAGTAAGCAATACCAAGGGACAGAGATATGCAAATATGGTAATATGGTAAAATGGCTTGACTTTTTATGTTGCTTCGCCCTTCTCTTTCTATCTAGTAAAAGCCAAATAAGCCACCCTATGATTCAAGTAATACTGTCAAGATAGGTGAGTGCAAGTGGCAACAATATGAGTGCAGATTATGACGTTCTCAACAAACTTTGGGCCATATTCTCAAGGACTCATCGCCGATTTATCGGCACTTTAGCACCGCAAAAGTGGCGATAGATTTTTCGCCCTATTCACAAGCTGGTGCAAACTGCCAACATCGCCAGTTTTCCTGCGATAGCTACCGCAAAAAACATCGCCACGGATCAGTGCGACAACTAACGCTAATGATATGCAGAGTAGGCATTCCCGTGCAAAAACACACGAAAACACCACTTCGCGCGATTCTCAACGACCAGTCAGATCTGCGATGCGAACCAAGAACAGGCGATAAGGCGCGTTAGCTGCAGGGATTTAACACCTGCCTTTAGCTGGTGCTAAGCAGGATGACTACCTGCAGTATGAAAGGGTGCCCAGCCCAGAGCCACAACTGAAGACCCACAGATGCCATGGAGCCAATGAACATGCAGCTCGGAGACCCAAGAGGGCCACAACACCCACCGCCACCACCCCCAGGACCCCCTCCCCTCCAGAACCTCCCCCCGGACTACCACCGAGGCAGCGTAGGACAAGACAGCGGACCTTCCGAAAACGGCATAGCCCCTCAGCCAAACAAGTGCAGAATGGGGGGAGAGGTGGGAGCCAAGTATGTGTGAAGGAGGCAACTCACTCATGAAGAAGAATGTACACAATGCCAAGTGTGGCGGTGATATGCTGGACAGACCTCAGAATGCAGAGCACAGACATGTCCATGTGGACATATACTGTTGATGTTTGTAGTGTTGTGGACAGTGGACGCAAACATGTTACCTCAGGCAGTGGGGAAGACCCTGCACATGTAGCTGTGCCGTCCCCCCCTGTAAGCGTAAGCGCAGTGGGCTGGGCCGGCGTACGCCACTCCAGCGTAGGAGTGCGGATAAAAAGGCCGGGGCTCTGGGCATGGTTCTCTTCCGTGATGGGCAACGCGTCTGCCAGGGCGGCGCACCTCACCGTGCCACGAGTCCGCCGCCGTGACCTCCAGACTCCGCGACACAGGCCCTCAGCGCATCCAGCGGCACAACAACATGGAGTCATGTGTGTGCCAGATACTGCCTTAGTCCTACACTGCGGTCAGCAGGTCCCACAATTCAAATCGTGCCACATTTCTGTTAATGGAGGAAACCACTAGCCAACAGACATTGCCCCCAGTGCGGCCCGCCCGGACGACACATCATCGTTGGCTGTGCACCTGCTGAGCGCTCCAGGTGCCACTGACCCTGTGCAACACAAGTCGACACCACGTGGCAATATCGAGGCAGAATTCAGTAGGCAAAAAGAACATTGCTCCCAGTGCGGCCCGCCCGGACGACGCATCATCATTGGCTGTGCACCTGCTGAGCACTCCAGGTTCCACTAACTCAGTGCACCACAAGTCATCGCCACGTGGCTGTGGGCCCTCGCTGACCGCTGCCTCCGGCCTACACTGAGGTCAGCAGGGCGCTCAAATCAAATCCAATCCTGACCTGCGAGGCCACGCCATCATCGCTGGCTGCACACCCGCTGAGCGCTCCAGGTGCCACTAACTCAGTGCACCACAAGTCATCGCCACGTGGTTGTGGACCCTCGCTGACTGCTGCCTCCGGCCTACACTGCAGTCAGCAGGTCCCCCAAGTCAAATGACGCATCATCGCAGGCCGCGCACCCGCTGAGCATTCCAGGTGCCACTAACTCTGTGCAGCTCAAGTCATCGCCACGTGGCTGTGGGCCCTTTCTGACCGCCGCCTCCGGCCTACACTGCGGTCAGTAGGGCTCACAATTCAAACTGAGTCTTCATTTATTCATGGCGCAGTCCAGTAGGCAACAGACATTGCTTCCAGGGCAGCCCGCCCGGACGACGCATCATCACAGGCCGCGCACCCGCCGAGCGCTTCCGGTGCCACAAACTCAGTGTAGCTCAAGTCATGGACCCTTTATGATGTAATCATATGTGTGTGAGTCCAGTTCTGTTGCCCCTACCTCAGTGCACTGCAAGTCAATCATGGACCCTTCATGAGTGACTCTGTGTGTGTGATCCGATGATCACTGTTCTAGTTGTTGCCAGCACCAACCACTCCCTGAGGGCTGGCTTACACTCACCCCACACCCATCCAGCACATGCGTCACTGGACATGTGACCCTGGTAATAAAAAGGGGCCGGGCGCACGTGCCCGTAGCCAGTTCCAGTATCTATCTAAGTGTGTCCGTGTGGTCATTATGTATGCGTGATGGCCCCTGGCCCTACCACATCACATCGTGCTGTGGACAGCGGACGCAAGCATGTCACCTCAGGCAGCGGGTAAGACCTTGGACTTGTAGCTTTGTCGTCCCCCCCTGTAAGCGAAAGCGGAGTGGGCTGGGCCGGCGTACGTCAGTCCAGCGCAGGGGTGTGTAGAATTAGCCCGGAGTTCAGGGCGTGGTTCAGTTCTGGCCTGGACAAGGAAGTCACCAATGCGTGTGTCTCTGTTGTAGTGTCGGCGCCACCTGGCCCGCAATTGACAATGTTGCAATGTAGCATGCACCCGGAGGGCGGTCTCGCACGAACGGAGAAATGAAGGAGCGCATGACCGCTCGGGGTCTTGGTTCATACATGCCAAGTGTTGTGTGTATCTGCATTGCCGCAGCATGAGCCAAATGCCTAGCCTTGGTCGCACCGCGAGTCCAGCCAGGCATGAACTCTACATCTGTGTCCGCACTAACCTTACCATAGGCCTACACTCACGTGGCCGCCCACCTTCAACGGACAACATCACAGTGTCGTTGTCAGGCTTGTGGACATGCGCAGACAGGCCTGATAATGGTGTGCCGTTGGAGTGCAAGTGATACAACCGCGCAGCGCACACAAGTAAATAGGCTCGGGGGGAGGGAGGAGCAGCTGTGAGGCAACGTAACACACAGTGATGCCGCTCATTTGCCACATGCAAGTCATGTCAAACATGGATCCCAAAGTCGCACACATCCCACCCCACACCCAACAAGCCACATCACACTTCATGAATGCAAGCAGATGACAAACTGACATTAGCGATGAAAGCTCCTTTGTCTGAACTATCAGGCGGAAGCACATCTGCACATCCGACCTCGGAATTGCATGTGCCCGGCACCCCCTGACAGATGCGATAGCAGTTGAGGACGACTCCCACACTACGCACAGCCCGACGACAGACCAACGTATACACACCGCACACACAGAAGTCCTTGCTCGGAGTTATCTTGCATGGAATGGCCTTCACACTTACTCCCACACCATCCCAGGCGTACAACCGTTGCACACTTAAACAACTCATTGATCCGAGCTGTGGCATTTCATCCACAGAACTGGCGCAGGTCAGAACAGTGCCGCTTCAACCAGAGCCACTAACGCAATGGCAGACCATCCCGGACACATGCACAACCCCTGTCACGTGGAACTGTACCGTGCACGTATGCTGCATTTACTGGGGGCACTGCCATTGGTAGTGCTGCGGATCAGTTACCGGCTGAGCTTCCGCCTTGCCAACGTCACCTGCGTGCAGCCTGTGTTGCATTGTCGCTCGTGCATATTCGAGTGGTCCATGGATGTCTGCCTCCTCCAACAGGACGGTAGCCAAACTGGATTTCGACATGTGTGTGCGCCCCCTGTTGGCCCACGACCATGAGTGTCACTGTGACACCCGTCTATGGGATGCCTGGATACTTGGCATACATGCTGGCAGCTGGACCTGGGAGTTTGCAGAACTCCTCGTGTGCAGTGACCACATTGAGCCGCTCCCCTATTGGGCTGTAGTGCTAATTGGTGAAAGGGGGTGGAGCAGCACATCTGTCCGGACCTGCTAATAGTTAGCCTCGCCGTCCTGTTCGATGAAGTCGGCAACGACCTCATGTTGGAAATGATTGCCTACGAAGCTGCACTCGCTTTCATGGACGTGTAACTACGTACCTGCAGACACAACAGTTAGGAACACATTGCACATGTCCTGACACCTTGTTGGGACTTGGGGTTCTGGTCACATCTCCCACGACGACAGTGGACATGGCTGCATTCGCCTGGACTCCAAATACATGAGCGGACAACAACGCGGGTAAACACACACCTGTGAATGGTGCGGCACTCCCCCGAGTGGACAGCGGCGCTTGGCAACGTTCCACGTTCTGACATACTTCTGCATTAGTCTGCATGTTGTGGCACTTATCTTTGCCGTACTGACACGCATATGCTAATAAAGTCTACGCACCTTCACTTGTATTCAACTGTGATGAGTGTTGATTTGTATGACAATGTGTGTCTCACTGCCTATCTGGGTCACGGCCATACATGCATTACTACACCATCAGGGATGTGGGGTTGTACTAGTACATCATCATCTCACAGTTTCCAGCTATGCCACATGCGAATGGCCATTTTCCACACACAAGCGGCAGCAGTTGTGTCCTCTGTTCTGTTGTACTGGTGTTGCTGTTTGTTCAACATTGTTGTAAATGTTGCGGTGCTCTGGATCTTATGTGTGTGTGCTGCATTGTAGGTGAGTTGCCCCTTCGGCTCTGATTTGGCTGGCCCTTATCCCTTTCAGGCGGTGTGGCTTTCACTTCTGTGCTTATGCAGTGCTGTGCTGTTGCAGACTTGGGTAAATTGGGCTCTTGGTTGGATTTGTGACTGTTGGCCATGATTTGTCCGCAGATGTGCTCTACTTAATTGTGCATGTGTGCCATTGTGCCCATCTCCCGCCGTCCCCCCAGTCCCTGGTGGTTACTCACCCTGTTGCTGTTGTGTTGGGTCATGTTGAGCAGTGTCCGGTCCCCCAACTCCTGCCACCGTCTCCCCACTGATGACTGTGGTCACCATTTCCTCCATCTCATCCAGCTCCTCCTGTGGCGCTGGACTCCCACCTCCAGTCTGCATTGCTGCCTTCTGGTTGTCTGCGAGTTTCAGCTTGATTTTGCGCTTCACATCATTCCAGCGCCTCTTGAGCTCTTCCATTGTCCTCCTCAGCACTCCGACTGCATTCGCCTTGTCCACAATGGACTGCCATATTGCATTTTTTGTTGCCAATGACACAGTGGAGGTGACGAACAGTTGTTGATGGTGTTCTATCACCTCCGTGATCAGGATCCTGTTTTCCTGCGGACTGAACCGCGTCTTCCTCTTCTTCTTGTCCTTGCCCTTCCCTGACCCCGAGGTCCCAGGCTGGTCCTCCGGGGGGCTTGTGGGGTTCTGGTCGTCCTCTGTACCTGCTCCGGCTGCCTCCATTGTGCTTCGCTTTAGTTTGGATTTTGTTTGTGGTTTTTTTTCTGCTTTTGTAGTGGTTTTTCCCGCCTGACGTGTGTGAATTGCAGGCCTGGCGCTGCTTTTCGCTGTTTGTCTTATCGCGGTTTGGCCCATTGCAACTTTTTTCGCGTTCGGGTTTGGATTTTTTTTGCTGTCCCGGTACTGTTATTGCGGACATTTGCCGCGTTATCGGGGTACTATCACATGTTACCGCCGTGTTGAGAATGCCACGTTGACACAGAGTTATTTTCCCGCGATAAATGGCGATATGGAAACTTACGTTAACCTATTTTGGCGATGTTTATCGCACGTTCTTGAGAATATCCCCCCCAAAATATTGTGTATTGGCCATGTTTGTGGGAGCAGTGTGCTGTATTATGAGGTGGAGGAAAAACTTGATATTTTAAAATATGAAACAGTCACAACACCTGAAGCATTGGTCAAATTTAGGAAAAGACGAGAAATCAATAAATTAAGATTCCTGGATTTTATCTAACAAGACTTGCTATGGGGATGTGTGTAATGCTCTGTTGCAGGTCACTGGACTGCTACAGAGCACTAGGACCAATAAATGTGTTTCTTCTAATTTGTGCTCTAACCTATAAATGCTTTAGAATTATTACCAGGGCTTTAGTCTTTATAAAAGCCTCATGATCTGAACAAGCAGAAACATGTCGACTGACTACCTGTAGACATAGGTAGGGTTCAAATAACCCAAATAAAACCGTTTTTATCTTGTAAGGGTTTGGTAAATATAACATTCAGTATCTACCACTAAATAGTTGTATTCGAAAACAAGCACTGTACATTCATTAATTGGACAACTCACTCAAAGAGCTTACCTAAGCAGGACAAAGAGCATGAATAAGACCCATCTTGTGTCCTGGATGAGGAGAAATCCTATAACAAAGCGTGTCACCTTGGGCGAGTGAGGGTTTGCATCCTTCATATGAAACTCTAAGAGCAATAACTAAAGCTAACTTTCAAGAATTAAGAGAAACTCTCTCACCCAGGCTCAGATGTAGGGCCTATGTGTTCTTTTGTGTGGAAACAACACTTCAGGCACAACAGCAGAAGAATTGAGGTATTGGAAAAGCTCCTATGGCACATGGGGCTGCACTGCTGCAAGGAAAGGAGAGTTTTCGTTCTTGGGCAAGTGCAGGGACACTCTGGACAATGTTTATCATGGGCCCTCTAGCAAGACTCCTCTGAGGTGCCATGTCTGTGGAGCGGCTGGTCACGTGTGCAGACATGGGCCCCAGACTATACATAAACCTTCAAGTCAGAGTTTTAGGATGGCCTGACTAAATAACATGACTTTTGATTTTGAGTGAGCCTCATGGATATGATGTGTTTAAAATACCCAGTAAAGACGGATACGAGAAGGTGCGGAATTTAACAAGTATTTTAAATACCCCTGGTTACAAGTTTTTATCGTGAAAACGAGGAATGGTGTGCTTAATTTGGTGATTTCTGTCCTGAATTCGGCTTGTATTGACATTTATCTGGTTGAAACTGCCGACGTTTACCTGTGGAAAATTGCGAGGGTGCGGTAATGGCCGCACATCTTGGTAAACGGATCCCAGAGCAAAGAGAGGTTTACACAGGGATTGGAATTTAATGGTCCATCTAAAATCATGGTTAAAATGTTATAAGGGTGTCACGGGGTACACTTACTTGACAGCTTGTCCCGACACGAGGGCAGCAGCACTTGTGTGCCTTTTGAAAATTTAAACCACGTACAACAACGCAGACAGGGAATAACACAGGCCCCTGCAGCCCCTGCAGCGGTGGACGGCCCACAACCCTAAATGGGTCTCCCAATCTGTCAAGGGGGGCCATTTAGCTCAAGTTCAAGGAATATCTGTGAGATGTAGGTGACTGTGGGGCCCCTCATCATATTCTGCTGGGAGGCCCCAACATTTTGCCTTACGCCACTGATCGCAGACACGTTTCACAGTTTCACTTTCAAAGCTGTCGTTTTATTTTTTAGTGATGTGACCCATTTTTTCTGAAGCATTCCACCATTTGCAACATTATCGCTTACATAGCGAACAAGCCTTACCGTTCTCTTTTACCTGCAGCTGCAAACAAAACGTACATTTGCAACATGTCAGTAATGGGAATATAAGAACAAGCTATACAAAAAAGTGGTTCATGCAACGTCATTGAGGTTTAAATTAGTAGGGGGCAATTCATTTAATAAAACAAATGTCTTAAACGCCATTCATGAAATCTAAACTTCACTGCTGTGTTGCTTTGTTTGCAACAACTGTTCAAAACAGAAGTTAACATTTCACCCTTCAGAAAGTCTCACAAAGTAGGAAGGGGCAATAGATTTTCCCAGCTCTGAGTGGGCAGATACAAAGAAGCTTTTGAGGATAAACAAATGTATAATTGAGAAAATAAGGAAGGACGTGGCATTTTAAGAATGTGAATATTTAGAGAATGCTGGGGATGGAACACAAAAGTTGCTGTGAGTTAATAGGTTACATTCAATACAACAGGAACCCACACATTGAAAATATAGCTCCAGCTGGATAAAGGCAGTTTCATACTTACGCCCTTTCCCACAGGCCGAAGCATGTAATGTGAATCTTAACCAAGACAACTTTTTTTCTGATTTTAACATTGCTGATGAACATAAGCCAACCAGTTTATTTCTTTTCAGAAGTGACATTGTTAAGAAGAAAATTTGTAACACATTTGAACCCAGAGATGTCTCTCATTTTCCTGCTAACAGAACTAGGCACACACCTGGTAAAACCAAATGTGAGCGGAAACAGGCCCAGAATTGGGAACCACACATGGGATTTGCTGCTTCCACTGCGTTATTCCCCATTAAGGGGAGGTAACTCGGAATGGACAGTAAATTACAAGGGAGATTCCGACTGGATTCGGTATCTCAGGACCCGGCACGTAACTATCAATGATGCAGTAGGTGCAGTGGCACCGGGACCCTGAGGCTTTAGTGGCCCACTGAACCCTGTCAATTGTTGCATGTTACTAGCCATACAGCAGTAAGGGGGCAATTTGCCTTGCCTGCACCTGGGTCCTTGGCACCTTGCTCAGGCCCCTGGTATATCCACACTAAGTTGCCGGCTGGCCTACTTCTCTGGTTGCCCGCGTCCACCTTTCCGTGCAGCATTAGCGACTTGTCTGTCTTGGGGCTCTGGTGGAAAAGGTGGGTAGAAACAGAGGTGGCATGGTGAGGGTATGAATGAATCCATCGCTCTGCTCCGCCTGTTGTATTATGGCGAGGCAGAGGACTTTGAGGAAGTAGAATTTGAAACTGTATACGAAGGGCCTCAACAAAACGGATCTCAGTTGAATTGACCTGTAACTTGAAACCTGCTCTCAAAATGTAGGGAAACAACGAAATTGCTATGTATTGAAACTGGTATAGAGTGAGGACGCTGACACCTCCATGGTTCTAGTCCGTGCAAAATAATGCTACAAATGGATAAATAAAAATAACCATCAGTGACATAACAGGGTCAACCGCCATGTCCCATCCTAAAACCCAGCGCATCCTCTTGCCCGCTGCTGAGGGGCTAATAGGATGGGCGACGAGTGCAAATACAGGAACTAAACTGCTGCTAGAAGACTGTTCATTTTTCTTTCTGATCGCTAGTATTATTTCATTATTTTTCGGAGTTTTATATAGGGCGAACTCGACCCGAAGGTATCAGAGCGCTTTACGTGAGCACCTGTTGCATTACAGAGGGACACAGGGCTTTAAGTGGGCCGGGTCTCACCGGTGCTGAGCACCGGCAGCTTTTTAAAGGGGGCCTCGAAACGGGTCTCTATCGGGCTCTGTTTTGTGCCCTGGCACAGGCGGTCCATTCTTTTCTGGACTGCAGTGACAGCAGGCACATCGATGTGCGCGTGCTCGCACTGCTCACTTCTCACTAGTGGAGAAGTTACGGCATGACGTCATGCCTGGTGAGCGTTGTAGGGGAAGGGAAATCCTTTAAAGAGAGTCATTTTCTCTCTGGATTTCCCTTCTCTTTTTGAAACTCAGGAGCAGCAACATTGTCGTGGTGTCACCAGGACTTTAAGTGGAAGCTTTTTCAATATTATATACAAGCTATAGTTGCTGCTTATTTATCTTATGAAACTAACAACCATTGGCAAGCCAATAGTCCTGACTTGTTGTAGGTATGATGTTACTTGTTGTATCATATATCTGAATGCAATGACAGAAACAGCAAAATACAAGGTGGGCGACACACTATGCTAAGCACAGGTTTTTAGCTTAAGTGTTTTAAGTCATGCCCTTAAGTACATTGGCCAAGCACCTCTGAGAGACCCCCCCAGTTTTTTCATCCCACTTAAAGCCCTGGAGGGACGCATTCATTTTTGTTAGACACAGGGAGATAAAGTGATTTGCCCAGAATCACAGGATGTTGAGCGTCCCTGCCGAGACTCGAACCCGGTTACCTGCTTCGAGGTCGACCGCTCTAGCTGTTAGGCCACATCCTCTCCACTAAGATGCTTCATCTGTGAGATCAGTGATATCAAGGGCAATGCCAGGGGTTTCAAAGAGCATGCAAAAGTTAGCAGCTGATGTCCATTCCTTCCTCAATCATTCAGTAGATTTGTAGAGCGCTACTTGTTACCCGTGGGGGTGTCCATGAGGGTATCCATCCTCGCCTCTGTATCCCGCCACAAATGCCTGTGATATATTTTGCTGCTGTAAAAACACATCCAATCTCACCACCTTGGCTGATTTGCCCTATGAAAAGCAGGGGCATATCTGGTGAGAACTGGTGAGGTTGTTGCATTACCATATTTCCACTCTCCCTATCCTCTGTTAAAGTTGTTCTCAGTAAAATCGCCACTGTGCTGTTTGTTGTCTTTCTGTTCACATCATCAGGATGCTTGTGTGCAGGCCATCTAGAGCAGGAAATATATACTGTACTGTATTATACTTAAAAAATCATCTTAAGCTGTTCTTTCTATGTCTGACATTTACTTCCTTTCTCCTGTCTCTCCTCCAGGGGTTTAGCTCTTCCATGTGTTTTTTTTTTTTCTGGAGTTTTATATAGCCCAAACTTGACCCAAAGGTTTCAGGTATCAGAGCGCTTTACATGAGCACCAGGTGCGTTACACAAGGACACATTCATTTTTGGCACGGTGAGATTAAGTGGTTTGCCCAGAATCAAAGGATGTTGAGTGTCCCTGCCGAGACTCGAACCCGGTTCCCCAGCATCAAGGTCGGCCGCTCTAGCCGTAAGGCCACATCCTGCTTTGATTATCCCTGGCATGTTCCCAATGTAAGCAAGTTATTCGGAGTGCCAGTCAATTTCAGTCACTCTAGTCTTTCAGACAATCTTCATCTCACCCTCAGCCATTGATTCACTCATTCATTGAATGTTTGAAATGTAGCTGTAAACCTACAAGAGAAATGTTTAGACTTTAAACTTGAGATTTGTGAATCAGGCCCAACTGAAGGACATGGTCATTTTCAGTTGAGTAGCAACAAGAGATTCAATCAATCAATCAATCAATCATAGGTTTGTATAGTGTGGGCTACTCACCCAGAATGGGTCTTAAGGCACTGAGGGAGGGAGGGAGGGTACGGGTGGTTCCGCCGAACCTGCAGGGTCACTGAGTTCCATCGAAGAGCCAGGTCTTGAGGTCCTTTAGGAATTTGGGGAGCGATGCGGTTTGTCGGAGGTGGAGAAGGAGGGAGTTCCATGCCTTGGCCGTGAGGAGGGAGAAGGAGCGCCCTCCTGTTCTGCTTTTCTTGATTCGAGGTACAGTTGCGAGGGAGAGTTGTGCTGAGCGGAGAGAGCTCTGGGGAGCGTGGAACATGAGGCGGTGGTTCAGGTTGGCGGGCCCTGTGTTGTGGAGGGCCTTGTGTGCGTGGGTGAGAAGCTTAAAGGTGATCCTCCTCTCGATGGGAAGCCAGTGCAAGGTCCATAGGTGTTGGCTGCTGTGGCAGTAGCGTGGTAGGTTTAGGTCTAGTCTGGCGGTGGTGTCCTGGACGTTCTGGAGTTTGTGGGTGAGGTTCTTGTTGATCCCGGCGTAGAGTGCATTGCCGTAGTCTAGTCTGCTGCTGATGAGGGCATGTGTGACCATTTTCCTGTGTCCAGGGGGTTCCACTTGAAGGTCTTGCGGAGTAGGCGGAGGGTGTGGTAGCAGGAGGAGGTGATGGAGTTGACCTGACGGTCCATTTTGAGTTCGGAGTCCAGGATGATCCCTAGGTTGCGTGTGTGGTCCGTGGGGGCGGGGGGGTCCCCGAGGGCAGGGGGCCACCAGGTGTTGTTCCAGGTGTCGGGGTGTGGCCCCATGATGAGTATCTCTGTTTTGTCTGTGTTGAGTTGAAGGCAGCTGTTCTTCATCCATCTAGCGACGGCTTCCATACCGTCTTGAAAGTTGCGTTTGGTGATGTTGGGTTTGTTGGATAGGGAGAGGATGAGTTGGGTGTCGTCTGCGTATGATGTGATGCTGAGTCCGTGGGATCTGGCGATGGCTGCGAGTGGGGCCATGTAGATGTTGAACAGGGTCGGGCTGATGGAGGATCCTTGTGGGACTCCGCAAGTTGTTGGTGTTGGTTCTGAGCGGAATGGCAGGAGTCTGACTCATTGTGTTCTGCCGGAGAGGAAAGAGAGGATCCAGTCGAGGGCCTTGATCCGGATACCCGAGTCGTGGAGTCTGCGGTCTAGGGTGCAGTGAGAGATGGTGTCGAAGGCCGCGGAGAGGTCAAGGAGGATGAGGGCCACCGTCTCTCCTTTGTCGAGGAGGGCGCGGATGTCGTCTGTTGCTACGAGGAGTGTGGTTTCTGTGCTGTGGTTCTTCCTGAAGCCTGATTGAGAGGGGTCGAGGATGTTGTTCTCTTCGATGAAGGCGGCAAGTTGGCGGTTGGCGGCTTTTTCCATGACTTTGGCCGGATAAGGGAGTAGGGAGATCGGTCTGAAATTTTTGAGGTCAGTGGGGTCCGCTGAAGGTTTTTTCAGGAGAGGGTTGATCTCGGCGTGTTTCCAGTTGTCAGGGAAGGAGGCGGTCTTGAAGGAGCGGTTGATGATTCATTGAAGTTCAGGGGCGAGGATGTCTGCAGCTTTCCGGTAGATGTGGTGGGAGCAGGGGTCCGTGGGGTCCCCGGAGTGAGTGGTCTTCATTATCCTCAGAGTGTCTTCGATGCTGAGGGCGGTCCAGCTGTTGAGTGTCGGTTGCGTGCTGTTGGGAGCGGTGGGAGGGGATTCCTCGTGGGGGTTGTTGACATCGAAGTTGTCATAGATGGTCTTGATTTTGTGGTGGAAGAAAGTGCTGAGTCTGTCGCATAGGTCCTGGGAGGGGGTGATGTCTGTGGACTCGCTGTTGGGTTGGGCGAACTCTTTGATGATGCTGAATAGTTCCTTGCTGTTGTGGGCATTGGTGGAGATTCTGTCCAGAAGTGCTTCCTTCCTGGAGAGTCTGATGAGCTTGTGGTGGGCCGTGGTAGCTGTTTTGAAGTTGTCGAGGTCAGTCGGGGTTTTGGAGTTCCTCCACAATTTTTCAAGTCGTCTGCAGATGCGTCTGGAGTCCCGGAGTTCGGTGGAGAACCAGCTGGCTTTCTTGGCGTGGGGCTTGGAGGCTTTCTTGAGGGGGGCGATGGTGTTGGCGCAGTCGGTGATCCAGTTGTGTAGGGTGTGGGCGGCGGTGGTGGGGTCATCGTCAGTGGTGGTGGGAGCAGAGCTGCTGAGGGCGGTGGCGAGCTGGACGTCGGGGATATTGTCCCAATTCCTGCATTGGAGCTGATGCGGGCGTCTGCGGGGATGTTGGATTTGAAGGTGAAGTGGACACAGCGGTGGTCCGTCCATGGGAGTTTGGAGGTGTGGCTGAAGGTGATGGAGTTCCCTGCTGTGAAAACGGGATCGAGGATGTGACCAGCTGTGTGCGTTGGTTCCGGTACGATCTGCTTGAGTCCGATGTTGTGGAGATTGTCCAGGAGGGCGGCGGAGAGCGGTTGTCGAGGTGGAAGTTGAGGTCTCCTAGTAGCGTGAAATTGGTGGAGGTGATGGCATGCGGTGTGATGATGTCTGTGATGGAGTCGGCGAAGGAAGCGCGGGGTCCGGGTGGTCTGTAGATGAGGGTGCCTCGGAGGATGGAGGACGGGTTGGTCTGGATCTTGAAATGGAGGTGTTCCATCAGGTCTGTGGGCCAGTCGGAGTAGGTGCTCAGCCGGAGCTTAGTTTTTTGAGCGATGGCGATGCCTCCTCCAGGGCGGTTGGGGCGATCCTTCCGGGTGGACTTGTATCCTTCAGGGATGGCGATCGCGATGTCTGGGCCGGAGGCGGTATTCGTCCAGGTTTCTGTGAGGAAGGCGATGTCCGGGGCGGTGCTGTCAAGGAGTTCCCAGATTTCCGTGGCATGTTTGTGGAGGGAGCGGATGTTGAGGAGGATGCATCTCAGGGTTTGGGGTGCGGTGAAGTTGTTGCTGGAGGGAGGTGGGTGGTCATGGGTCTCGGCGAAGGCATGGTGGCAGTGACGGCAGGTGAAAGGTCCGTGGGTGTCGAGAGGCGAGGAGAGTTTGCAGTTGAAGTTCTTGCCGGCATTGAGATCGTGGAGAGCCGAGGAGCTGTAGTGTTGGTGTGCTGGAGGGCCAGAGTTTCGGGCGATGGCCACAGTCGGGTCGCGGACGGGCGCAGACGGGCTTGCCTTTGGCGTGCCAGCGGCCGCCATTAAATAGGGGAGGAGGGGGGAGGGAGACGCAGCTGGGAGGCGGGGGCGGGGCCGCGGGGGAGGCAAAAAGCAGGAAAACGGGCAGGGGGGCACCAACAAGGGCACAGGCAATAAGGAGCAGGAAAGAAAAAAAAAAGGAAATATAGGGCACAGGAGATAGAAGAAGGACAGCGGGGGAGATCCACAAGCAGTCAGGCAGGGATGCGAGGCGGAGCGGGTGGGGATGCAAGGCGGAGCGGGCACTGGCCTCAAACCAGGATCAGCGCTGATCAGGAGGCAGAGGCACTACTGGTGGAGCTGCATGCCAGGGAGAGCAGTGTCTTGGCTGAGGTCACCCTATTGCAAGTCCACTCACCCCTGTTAATTTGCCATGAACTCACTTCATGCTTGTCGTCACTACTGCACGGCCATAGTGGGTGCAATCCAAATGCCATAAATGCAGACATATTTATACATTTTAAGTGAAGTAACTTCTCCAAGACCGATATTTAAACAGGACATAGCACCAGAAAGTTTTTGAAAACTTAAGACTGCAGAGGTCCCACACTAAAGGCGCCCAAGTCCTCTTGGTTTAATGCCTTTTAGTGGGCAGTGGAGCCAGGCTGGCAGGGACAGCTGAACATGGAGACCAGCGATCTGCTTCGATCATAATCCAGCTTTTGTGGGTGTGGAATGGGCATCTAGTGCTGAGCAGTGGCGGACACTACATAAATAAAGTGGTGGAGCAGGGGTGCGGTGGGAGGAGAGCGGGAGGGGAGCACAGGGGGAGGGAGTTTAATAATAATAAATGTTAAATTTACCTGCTGCAGTCCGCATCCCGCGTCGTGACTCTGTGCTGGTTCTTCCTGCTCCCTGCAGACACTGGGACCACATTGAAGACTCCCTGTCCCATCCCCGCGCTGCTCTCCTGCTAAGAGAGCAGCGTGGAAATTGGCCTGAGCGGGCTGGAAAGATGCTCTGCTCAGGTCAAGGAGTCTGTGGGGTTTCTCCAGCCTGGCTGTTCAATGAATCCTGGTTAGAAGAACCTAATTGCGCATGTGTGTTTTGATCGGCCTGAGACGGCCAGCCAAACATACATGCTCACTTAGACAGTGCACATAGCAGCCCTCCTCTCCCCTCTCATGCCCCGGCCCTGCCCCTCCCTGCACATGCTGGCTGAGCCATCTGACCAGTGGGGCGATGCTCCTCTTCCATTGCCCCTGGTGCTCAGCATGGGGGGAAGCCTGCATGACACTCTCACCTCTCTTTCAGATCCCATGGTGGGTGGCTGGATTAGCAGAGCACCAGCTACCTGGACCCTAGAACACACACACAGAACATGTAGATGAAGGTCAGTATCAATGCGAGCTTCCCTCACACACAGTCAGGGGCGTAGCTTGGTCAGGAAGATTGGGGGGGTGAACTTCAGATTTCCCAACAATCACGCTGGCATATAATGTTAAAGTACATTATAGGACAAGCAGGGTGCATGAGAAGGGCTTAAGAGGCATTAGAAAGGGAGAGGCATGCGGAATTTGTAATAGTACTAACTGAGAGAAACAAAATATTTTGTAAAATAATCAACATTTTTAGGGCTTTCAAAACAGAGATGAGAGAGAGTGTGTGTGTTTGTCAGTGTGCACATGCAAAAATCCCAGGTGAAGTCTGACAGACACCTCACCATACTTGACTGTAGGCATCTGTACCCAACTATTCATCAGAAAATACATTTATGAGGGTGGTGTAACACCCCCCAAAAAAACCCTGAAGCTACGCCCTTGCACACAGCCCCCCTCTTCTCCCTTTCTGCCTCACCAGCCTCCCATCTCCCTTTCACCCTCTGTCTCATCATTTTACTCTCCCTCCATGACTCACACCCTCACCCTACTACTTCTAACATCCTCTAAATTCAGTTGAGTACACCCATCACATGCTCTCTCCTCACCTTCCTCCCTGTTACCAGCCCTGTTCTCACCACTACGCCTTTATCCCTCCCTCTCTTCCTCACCTTCCACCCTATCTCTATCTTGCTCTGCTCTCCTTCTTTAATGCCCTTCTGCCCCTGTGCCTCACCCTCCTCTTTTGCCTCACCCTTTTCAAGTCAACGTGTAATCCTCTTTCTCTTCCTCCCCCTCCTCTCCGATTTTTCTCTGCCAAACACTCCCCTCTCTTCCACCACAGTCTCCTCCTATCCCACCCTCCTCCTCGCTCTAATCTCACCCTTCAGCTTACTTTTCCCACCTCACTTTGCTCTCCTTCCCTCTCCACCTTACCATCTTCCCTAGCCCTCCTACAATCTGTCCCCTCTCTCCCCTATCTTTTTTTCAGTGTGCACTCCCTCTCTATTCCATTCCGTCTGCTCCACACTGTTTCTGCCTGCGCCCCCCCCCCATCTGTCTGCTCTTTCTCTCTCCATGCTGTCTATCCAGGTCTGTCAGCTCTCCCATCAGCTTGCCATCCTCCCCCTCTCTTTCTTTTGCTGTGTTGAACTCATTGCACTCATCCTCTCTAACCCTACTACCTTCTGCTGAGTTTACAGATGGCCGTCCTCTTCACCCATCACCTGGGTGCTTCTCCCTCTGGTCTGTGAGATCACTCTCCCCTCTCTGGTATGAAAGCACCACCGCTCATTACATCCAGCACTGAGACAATTCTCCCACCTGTCCTCAAGGGCATGCTGTACACAGGACATGGTTTGTCATATGAAATGGCTTTATAACCGAGGTTGCTGATGGGAGACTCTTCCCCTTCAGTGCTGATGTCTGTGGGGATAAGTGTTTCTGAATGTTTTCTGTCCCCACATATGTGAGGAATGTCAACACTAGAATACTTTAATAGTACAACTAAAACTGCTGCTCCAAGAGCTAGAGTGCTAGTGTGCCAGAGAGTTCATGTCAAAGCAAAATTCTTGATGCATCTTATTTTTTACCTGCCGCGCCCTTCTTTTCTGGCCTCTAAATTTAGCATACACTGTCCTTCAGTTAAACTTTATTCTGCCTCTTCTTTTCATTGTGCCCCAATGCAAGAAAGGTAGTTTGGGGGGGAATCATACTTCTGACAGCACACAATCATTTGGAACTCTGTTCCATATTACTTGTGCGGGTTTCCAGGGCCGGCTTTAGGGCAGTGCAACTGGTGCGGCTGCATTGGGCGCTGACCTGGAGGGGGGGGGGACTAACCTCAGGAGGGGCTGTGTTTAGCAATAAGGTATGATTTAAAAGCACCAGTGCAGAGTTCCTTGTGCGTCCAGCTTTCAGGCAGCATTAAAAATGTCATGATAACTCTGGTGATTAATGTTCCTGCTAGATGAGAGAGAACAGAGATTTGTTTAGTGGCGGTTTTAACTTGCCATAAAGTAGCGCAGAGGGTTAATATGCCTGCTGCAAATAACATATCCATATTTTATGTGGATAGCAGCTGCGGCCCGTGCAGGTAAGAGCGGTGGGGCCGGGTTGGAGGGGAGATTCGACAGATGACCACGAGGGAAAATTAAATAAATAATTAATTTTCCCTCGTCGTCTGTCGAAATAATGCCCCACCGCCCCACCCATCTTACCTGCACGGACCGCGGCTGGTGGATAGCTGAGTGAAATCGCAAAGCCAGCCTTTACCAGTGGTTTAAAACAAACGAAATGTATTTGAGAGAGGGGTTATGGAGAGATGAGGGACACTTTTGCCTGGGTGGTAGTGAGGGAATCCAAGGAGGAGGTCATAGGGGTGGAGGGGCACGAAAAAAGATTGTCGCACCAGGCGCCACCAGCGCTAAAGCCAGCCCTGCGGATAACAGAAAACTATAAAAACATGAACAATAACCTTAATAAAATATGTACATATAGTTCTAATCTCTATTTAGTTCAACTCACAATGGGTGGAAACGCTTGGCCCAGGTCTCTCCAAAAGAGACAAATCTTTACTGAGAGGATAGCAATTTATTTCCTTCTTAGTACATTAATATGTATGTATGTATGTCGTATTTACTTACTGCAGATACATCTAAGCTCTGATACATTTACATTTGCATTTGAAACATTATAAAACACAGGTCAGATCTAGGAAATGGCAGCAGGTTGCTGTAAAAACAAAGAAGTACAATTTAAGATTTTCAATGACAGTGATTATCATTCTGTTTTTTTCAGCCCAGATCACATTGTTAAATGTAAAACTATCAGAATTAAAATATATGTAAACTAAAAGGTTTCACTAGCATGTAGCCAGAACCATGGCTGCAAAACCCCTATCAGCGTCATCTGCAGCCTTTAAAAGTCCTAACATGAGTTATTAGTGTGCACTTAGATGGTTCCAGAGTAAATTAATCATGGTAAATTAGAATGATGCAGATTCAAATAATGGATTTTAGATATATTTTATTTGACCTGCATACAATTATTTTGCCCAATTTTGCAGCACACCTGGAAAGTGCACATCAAAATGTAATTGAGTGGTACCTGCTACATGGAATCTCACTAACATTGCCGTTTTTCTGAAGAAGAATAAGCCACCAGAGGACAGGGGCTCTTACAGACCTATCTCTTTGATCAATTTGGATGCAAAGGTTTTTGCAAAGAAGCTAGCAACTCGGCTGGCCCCGCAATGCAAAATCTGATTGCGGCTCAACAACATGGCTTTGTACCTGGTAGGGATACCACAGCCACGCTAACTCGTCAATTGTTGCATTTGATGTTGCTGAAAGAACCGAAAATAGGATCGGTATGATTCTATTGCATGTCTAGAAGGCTTTTGACCTGGTGGTTTGGGAATGGCTTTGGGTAACGATGGGGGCCTTTGGCTTTGGGGAAAGATTCACTAAGTGGGTTCAATCCCTATGTTCGAATCCCATGGCCAAGTTAGTGTATGGAGGAATTGTTATTTATCATTTAAGCTCTTTAGTGGCACTTGTCAGAGGTGTCCACTCTCTCCCCTCCTGTTTGTTCTCTATATTGAGCCATACTTGAAGTCCCTCTTACTGAATGAAGGAATCCAGCTAGTGATATTTGGTGGCTGTGATCTTGAAATTACAGCTTATGCTGACGACGTTGCTATTTTTATGAATAATCGATCAGCTGCAATCAGTCAAATAACAAATTAGTGAATATGTCGGAACGAGTAAAAATGATCAAATGTTCCTTGGAATCAATTCCAATTTATTTCATCGTGTTTCATAGCAAAGTGAGAAATTTTTTATAGCCAACACGTGTTTCGCCCCTTTACATCGGCCGTCTGGCCTGGGGCTTCCTCAGGGCATTTGAATTAGGTAGCTGGGATACGAGAGGAAATCGGTTCTTTCCCAGGAAGTATTGTGGTCCGGTGAAACGATAGAAATCATGCGTCCGTTGCGGTCGATCGGCTAGGCTAATAGATTCGGAGTCTTCTCTGGTTATAAGCTAAATCTAGCTAAAACACATATACTGCTTAATTTTAAATCAGAGGATCTGATTCCTGGAGTAGCAGCAATAGCCATGTACCTAGGAGTAAAGCAGTAGCTGGGTTGATAATATTTTTAATTCAACTACGAACCTCTTCTGCATTTGGTAACCCCCAAGCTGCGCTCATGGCATAAACTCCCTATTAGTAAAATAGGCCACTGTATTATTATCATCGGCAATTTTTATATGGGGCTACAAACAGGCCAGAAAGGGGCTATACACTTCTTGAAACTCCCGTACAAAGAAGGGGGGGTATCAGCTACCCAATTTTAAATTGTACTTTTGGGCAGCATTTGCAGGTCGCATTGTTAACTTGGCGGGAACCAGAACTGTCCGTTTTGAGATACCAACTTGCTTTGGGGTCTGATGGCAGTTTTTTTTTTAATAAACTTATGAATCCTAACTACTACAAATGTATCAGATTTACTATTATTAGGGACATTGTCCGTATCTGCAGGGAAACATGCTCCAGGTACTCTTTGGCCACTTTCCATGCAGATACGCCACTGTGGGGTAATCCAGCATTTCCCGAAATATTCCACAATTTGATGGGCAAGGTTAGGGGTGAAGACTGTAGGGCAGCTGTATGATTTTAATGGATTCTGCTCATTTGCCTCTCTTCAGACTTCATATGATCTGTCTCATCGGTTCTTCAAATATTTACAGCTGCGAGATTACTTTTTGTGGGAGTGCAATGATTCAATAGATCTCGAAGTATCAGACATTTTGACTTACTTTTATAGGGCACCTGGAAAAGCTTTGATCAGTGCATTATATCAGAGGTTTTGTCTGCAAACCACTGATAATAGTTGACTACTCGCCTCTTTGTGGAGCAGGATGCTTACCTCTGAGATCTCAGTGGCAGAGATTCAAAGTGCTTTGGAGATTGTTGACCGCTCTGCTCTCTCTGTAAGTTTAAGGTTGCAACAGTTTAAGACTATCTGTATGCTTTATTATACACCTGAACTGATGTCAAAATGGATTGTGAACTGTGGTTCGGATGAGACCCAATGTCTGAAGTGTGGCTGCCATGCAGCAGATATTGTACATTTGTTTGCAGGATGCCATGCCCTTCAGGAATTTAGGGCAGGTGAGCCCAACTAGTAAAACCCTGCTTTGGCTGTTACTTTCAGTTGTCTACCAGGGAGATCATGTTGGGGTATAAAATGGATCACAATCTTAGCTCTAGGTTACTGATCTCGATCACAAATGTTTCTGCCCAGTTATGCATAACCAGGTCATGGGTACTCCCTTACCCCCAAAGGCGGTTCATTGGTGGGCAATCATCTATTAAATATACAAATGAGAGCTGGCAATTGCTACGGCTAGAGGCCCTCTAGCCATAAAATGCTTTGAAAGAATTTGGGCTGGTCTCAATTGGGATTAGAAATCAAAGTCTATAATCCAACTGTTGGTATGACAACTGCATATGATGTCACCATCCCAAGTGTTGGGAAGTGGGTTTATATATATTATTTGCTTATTGTAGGCTTTGTTATATCTTATATTTTTTATATTAAGTCTGATTAAATTTTTGTAATCATGTCTGACTCGAAATAATAAAAATAAAAAAAATAAAAAATGTATTGAGTCGTGCTACAAACCTGGCTCGCTAACTGACCCCTTTAGTGAGCCTCAGAATGTTGGACAATGTTTGCATGGCTCAAGGAAGGGAGGCCAGCTCTCCAGGATTCCACCTGGCCAGTATTTTACCATCATGGTTACTATTTTCATGTCTAAAAAATTGGATAAAGGAGCCAAGGTATGTTTCTAAGTTTTTCTACAGGAGGACGAAGGTTGATTTACATATGGTACATCCTCGTCTGTAGTATACGGAGCAAAACAATAATGTTCTGGAATGCTACAATAATTAACAGGGACTGAAATTAATTCAAGCATTCCACCATTCACCTTTTTATTCTTCTCAGAGATACTCACTAAGTACAAAATGCCCAGATTTTGACCCCGTCACTCACTGGGTCACAGGATACAATCTACACCTCACTGAGGAGGACTAGTAAGGCTGGGACCATTATGGGATTGCTTGTGTTTCTGTTGAGCGGGGACTTTACATGGCTGGATTGGTCCTATCTGAGCATGGCCAAGACTGATTTGGTCCATCACAGTAGTAACACAGTAAATATAAACATAGACTGGGACTCCATCCAAGTAATGACCGGGGTCTGCGCTTAATTCAAGTATTCCACCCATCACTTTTTTGCTTTTTTCAGACCAACAAAAGGGCAAAAATATTAACAGAAGGCCTTAGGATTAAACCTGGGCGAAGAACTACGCTACGCTCGCGTAGTTTGCGAAGTTTGCGCTACTTCGCACTACGCGAATTGCACGTAGCACAGTGCAAACACACGTAGCGTAGCGGTCATTTTTTGCTTGCTCGCGGTCCTCAACGTCAAGTTGGAGACCGCGAGCAAGCAAAATGATCATCGCGGCGACACTTTTTCCTCGTTCGCGAGATTCTCAACGCGGGAGGTCAGGTTTCTCATTGCGAGTGGTCGCGTATGCTCGCGACCGCTCGCGACGAAACTAGCAGTCCGCGTTGAGAAGCTGCCGCTCGAGTAGAAATCTACTCGAGCGGCAGAAAACGACCGCTTGCACTGTGCAAGATGCGGTTTGCACTGATTGCACAGTGCGGACAAGCATCCGGCATTGTGCAATCAGTGCGAACAGCATTTTGCACAGTGCACTACGCAGTTCGCGTAGCTACGCGTAGCTCGCGTAGTGCGAAGTGCACTTCGCGTAGCTACGCGTAGCGCTACTACGCGAACTACGCCCAGGGTTACTTAGGATATACCTTAGGAGAACGAAAAATACTTTGTTCTCTGACAAACTAAAATATCTCAAAATGGAAGTGCACAAGGTATAAAGACAATGGCATAGAGACTATTATAATAAAAGAAAAAAATATATCAATATAGCTGCCACCTATAAACTTAAGATATGGGAAGGAAGAAAATACACTTCTCTAATCATATCACCCAAGCCTTCATCTGGCTGCAAGAATGATTTCATACTGTACCAAAACTACAGTATCCTTCAGCTTCCTCAGCTACCATACACCACTCAAATCAATTATGAGATAATCTTGCTCAATCATCTTCAACAAGCTTAAGCTATCATGGGACAATCTCCAGGCAGAAAAAAGTCCTACACCTGATAATCTTCCTATAACAGCTCATAACATCCAAGCTGTTACTATTTTAAACTTTTTCGTCCCAACTGTTGTGGTCCATCTGTGAGTCACTATTGCAAACCATCATCGGACTGGTTAATGCCCAGCTAAATTATGACACTTCTTTTCCCTTTTCTCAAAGCTCAACTGCTGGCCTTGTTTAACTTGTATTTAGGACAAGGTATATTATGTATCGCATGGAAAACTGCATTGTGAAATCCCTTCTACAAAAACCCATCTTTGACCTCAACACCTTTTAGCCAGTCTTCTTTTTACCATTGCCTGACATACATTTGGAAAAAATGCTTTAAAACAGCTCCAGAAATGTGCCAAACACAATAACCTCTGGAGGCCTTACAGCCAGAATCTGGCCAGGACATAGTATACAACTGGTGATTCTATTTGTTTTGGATGACTTTGATGTCTAGTAGACAACGGGGGTATCAGCGCACTAGCACTTTTAGACAGTGCTTAATTTGTAAAATATTAAGTGCAGGTGCGCAAGTATTTTTAATGGGCCATACACACTTACCCCACTTCCACCCACCTCCTCCCAACCCAGCTCAACCCACTTACTCTATTGGCTCCATCCATATCCTCAACTGGCACTGCTGAAAGCCACATGTAATGGCAGTGCATGTAAAACTGTAAGTGCCACAAAACACATACAACAGCCATGGCACATCCCAGGCATCACTGCCACAGAGATTCTGCAAGAGGTTAAAAATCAGTAATGGTCCTAAGATAAAGCTCGCATGGCGGTAAGATGGTTCTAACTATATGTTAGCTGAAGCTTCTAAAATATTTGTCCATAGACGTAAATGAAAAAAACGAATTTTCTTAAGAAATTAGATTGGGAGACTTCCATTGAGAGCCCAAGCATGAGTGTAGTTGTGGTTTAAAGGTTCAAATACCCAAAAGTGTTATTGGTGCTTACAAATGCCCGAAGACCTGCAAGCGAGGCAGAAGGGCCTTTAAAATGTGAATGAAGCATCTGCCTCGTGCCAATCATTCAAATATTTTATTTTATAGGCTCAGATTGAAAACCTCTTCAATTCTTTTCTTTCTTTGGGACTTTCCTATCTATAAAACGATGCCAGTGTACATGCTGCAAAAATCATGAGATGTGATGTAAAGGCTCATATTACTTTCACCCCTGGAGTAAACAACCACTGACGCGCAATGATACATATGTTACCATGCATGCTCACCCCCGAGTCATGATGCTATTCTGGCTACAACATGGTAAATTATACACATGGATGTGTCACCAAACGTGCATGCATACATCATGGCATGGTGGCACCCATTTGTTTCTAAAATGACAGATGCTGCTCTTGGCAGAGTAAATAAAAAAAATGCAATGTGTGTGTAGGTGCCTTATTTAGAAATGGGGAGTGTGGCAGCAAATTGCAGCTGCTGTTGCCTCCAAGTAAAACTAAAACTAAAAATATGTTGCACGGGGCGGGCCATAGTGGAGCAGGCTTGGAGCCAGTAAATGCAATTGATAATGGGGAGCAACAGGGTGCAAGGAGGGGCTAGAGGGCAATGGAAGAGCATGCAGGAGGGATTTAATAAATCAACAAAAAGATTACCGAAGTAGGAAGGGGTGCATAAAAGAATGAATGAGCTTTAAGGGGGAGCGACATAGCGAGCATAGATGGGTGGGATGTGAGTGGGAGGCCGCACACACAGGAACAGAGCAAGAAAAAGCCCCTATTCGCTCCTGTATACACACTTTACACAGGCTAAGGATCTGACTTGCAGAGCCTATGCAGGTGTTCAGGCCTAATCCTAGGAGGCTGGCAGTGGGTGGAGAGCTGTGTGAAGGTGACCCTTCCTGCACATAAACAATCCAAAAGAAATGACGTTTTGCATTAAGCAGCACACATAGAAGTTGCAAAACGCCATGAATGATTGTTTATGTGCAGGAAGGGAGACCTTCCTGGACATAAACAATCATTTCCCCCAACACAGACACCCTTGCACTATGGTGCAAGGGTGCCTGCGTTGGCGCTAGGCAGCTGAACTCAGCGCCAGCACTATGGGAAACGCAGGGGTGCGCCGCATTCTTGTGAATACGATGCATCCCTGCGTTTTCAGAATGGTGAAATGTGGCGTTAGCAATGTTTGCTTAATGCCACGCTTCTCCATTCTGTTGTAAATATGCCCCAAAGTGGTGCTAGGAATTTGTAATTGTTGTGCTGTTTCACTTTCATTTCACATGGAGCTTGCATGTCGCCAGGGATTATGAGTGTAGTGTACATCCTATTATGTGTGTAGAGTGTAGCAAGAAGTAAGTTTTTACAGATGCACAGCATTGCTCTTGTACTGACTTTGTCCTGGTGTGTCATTTCTGTAATAACTGAATACTCCCAACAGTGTCAAGAAACCAAGAAAGTATGGAGCACCAACAACAACCATCCTAAGAAAACACTACTGTGAATTGGGACTCAACTCCCAGAATACACTAGTGGTAGCTGTATATATACGGACACAACCAGAAACAAGCTCTCAGTCTAGAGTGTTTCCAGTGTATTAAGGCTCTTTTGGAGAATTCCCAGAGTAACAAGTGATTCCTAAGAATTCCTCAAGCAGCTAGCAAGACAAATTTTTACTTGCTGATTCTCCAGGGGCCTGACACTGTGAAAGAGACTACTGGAGTTACAGAAGGCACGTGGTTGTAAGAAACACCGCCAGGGCCGGACTGGTCAGTTTTCCAGTGGTGGGAGCCGGTTTTGTTACGGGGGCTCGCTTTTGCAGTGGTGCTGCAATATCAGCCTCTAGTAGCAAAAGCAGCAGTGCTTCACACTTGCGCCCACTCTCTTCCGGGGGCTGGTCTGACAAAATTGCCAGGGCTGCTTTGAGTTCCCAGTCCTGCCCTGAACACCACGCTCCTGCATTAGAGATGCGTTGTGACTCAGAGGGAAAATATTAGAGTGAAGTGAAGCCAGCGTTTAAAAGTGGACAAGCCACCTCGATAAAGTACCGCATTAGGTCCAATTAAACAATGTACAACTAAACTCATTGGTGCAGATTTACAAGCCCCTTGCGCCACTTTTGCGTCACTTTTCCCATGTTAAAAATGACGCAAAAGTGGCGCAATGGGCTTGTAAATAAGCCCCATTTAGCTTAAAACCAAGGTGCATCAACATTCTTCTTCGCTTGTTAACTCTTTCAAGAAAATCCTTTTAAGAGTTTAGAAAACAGAATTCAACGAAGTAGAGAATAATAAAGGATATGTTGTTTTAAGTAACTCTTCTCATTTAAAAGTGCATTCTTGTTTGTTCAAAAGTAATGTTTAAGATCCTGAAGGTTGCCTTCATTGTGTTTACTTTAGTGAAACCCTCCTGAGTAGATCCCAAATGCATAGCCCCATGCTGCATGCCACCTCTGCAGCCAGATTCAATTTATATTTAAACAAGAATGTGAGGAGGAGAGAATCACAATCACTTATTACCCAAGGTAGGAAAACCAGAAAGTCTCTGGGTGGGTTGTGAGCGAGGTTGAGTAGATGTTAAAGAGGACAATGATTCATTCTCTATTCTATTCATTTCAGGTCTCCTTCCACGCAGAACCTTACCCCACACCATTACCTCACCTGGCCACATTGGTTACCTGTTTATATAGGATGCAGAGCTAATTGTGCTAGGAGTGGGCCCCAAACTGAGCATCTTACCACCCCCGAAGGAGACAAACGTTGAATTGCTGAGCTTCTGACAGGCGCTAATGGCATAGCAAAGGTACTAAGGGCCCTTGAGCAAGCAAGGTAAATGTGTTTGCTGGCTGGACAGTAAAACACAGCCAATATTTAAGAACATTGGGCCCCAAACACCCCTGGACTCTGGTGACACTGCATCTGCTGTACTATTGATAGCTAATAAACTGATCAGGGCCTCATTATCTGGGCCTCACAGCCATTGCCCTGTGTTGCAAGGCCCAGGGAAGGACCACTCCTCCCATAAGCATTGCACACAAATGAGAGGACCAGGGGAGGAGGGAAAGTGGTGTAGCAATTGTGCCTTGGGTACTGATGTAAGCACTACTGTCCACTGGCTGGAAAGTTAAATACAGCCATAATTTGAATGCAGTGTTACACATTTCCACAGGAGCATGATGCCACCTCAATTGCCACATTATTAATAGCTACACCTCTCTGGGGGCTTCTTTTCTGGTGCCTCACAGCCATGGTCCAGTGCTGTGAGGCCCTTGAGACAAAGAGTCTCTCAAGAGCTTAGCAGCTATGCATCATGGTTGCAAGGCCCATAGACGTAGGAATACTTGTAGTGCAATTGTGCCATGGACCCTGATGAAAGCAAAGTACATTGGACCCATGTTCACTTGCTAGTCAGTACAAAACAGCTATAATTTGGAGGCATTGGGTGTCTAATATCCCTGAGCCTTGGTGCCACTAAACCTGATGTGCATTGACTCACACCCCTAAGACTAGTCTAGAACTGTGACACACTAGGGAGGGTGCAACCCTCCCTGGGTACCACAGTGCTGAACCATGGCTGCAAGGCCCAGAGAAGGAAAAGTCGCTCCTGGGTCTTGTTGTGTGCAACATGACTGAGAGGCCCATGGAAGAGGAGCAAGTAGCATAGCAATGGTGCCATGCACCTTGGTGCAAAGTAAAAGTACCCCTACCCTGTCCACTGGCTGCACAATAACATACAGTCATTATTTGGATGCATAACACCTAATGTCCCTAGGGCCAGGTACCATTGCACCTGCTGCACAATTGATGGGTATGCCCTTGACACAGACCCATACACATAGCCATGGAACAGCGATGTTGAGACAATGGTCTAGCACCAGATTATGGCTGTGAGGCCTAGTGGATTGGAACACCCTCACCTGTGCCTCACAGCACTGGACAATGCTTGCGAGGTCCAGGGGCGGAAACCTCCCAACCCTTAGCCTCGCTTCGCTAAACCATGGTGAGACTACCCTTTCATGGGCCTAACAGCTCTGGGTCCTCATTGTAAGGCCCAGTGATGGGAGCCCTCTTCCCTGGGCCTCATTGTTATGGAATAGTACTATGAGGCTCAGGAGAGGAGGTCTGTGCTTCACAGTTCTGGTCCAGTAAAAAAAAGCCCAAGGAAGGGGAGCTGCTTCCCTGGGTATCACAGCTATGGTCCAGCGCTGCGCAGCAAAAGGAAGTAGGCCTGCAGGCATGGTCTAGTATGGTGAGGCCCAGGGCAGTGGGCCCTGCTCCCCTTGGGCCTTGCAGCCATGCCCTAGTGCTGCAAAGCCTTTGGGAGAGGACTCCCTCCCCTGGATCTTGCAGCTATGATCCTGCATTGTGAGCCAACTCTGCAAAGCTCAGTTGAGCGGGGCCTCCTCCCCAAATCCTCCCCAGTCATGGCCTTGTGCTGAAATCGCCAGGAGAGGGGGCACCCTCTGCCTTGGACCTAACAGCCATGGGCTAAACCAGTGACCCCCTTGGAGAGCCACCATCTTTCTGGGTCAAAGCAATGACCCAAAGTTTCTGTGCCACAGGAGGGGCCCCTCCACCCATGGGTAAGTGTTGTGAGGCTTAGGGTAAGGAGCTCTCTAAACCTGCCCCTCATAGCCATGGCCTTGTGCTGCGAGCCTCAAGTGAGTCCACTCCCCTGGGCCTCACAGCCATGATCTAGTGCTGTAGAGGCCATGGAAAGAGGCCCATTTCTTTCTTTACCTCTGCTGGGCCTAACACTGCTGGCTTGTTGCTGCCAAGGGTGGGTAACCCACACCCTACACCCCCCTTGCAGCTATGAGTCAGCACTGTGAGTCTCAGAATAGAGTGGGCCCTTTGCCTGGCTCTTACAGCAATGGTCTAACACTATCAGACCTTGGGTAGGGAGAACAAAAAAGATAATTGCAATGTATTGTTCACTGGTGGGGGCCTCATGGTAGTGAACTGAGCTTGGGACCCTGAACAGCTGGCCCAACTGTGCCTTCCGTGGGAAATTCATTGACAAAGTGAAGTACGTTTATGTTTATAATCAGGTTGGCATGTTGCAAAACCTTAAGAACAATTTGTATCTGAGTGTAAGTCAGCCATAACCAAAATGAGAAAATATGTGTTGAATAAAAAAGAGGCAGCAGGTGGCAAATCGGGCAAAATGAACATTTTCACAATTTTTTAGACCCAGGACACCCAAATATTTGGTAATATCCACATCCTATAACAAAACAAAATAACATAAAATAACAACAATGCTACGTAAGACAAGCAGCAATGATTGAAAAGAATGTCATTTTAGTTTACAGCCTGGCCTTAAAAACTACTGATCTCCCCAAAATTATGTGGTTTAAGAGTTCATGACCTCCCACTTTGGGAGTTTGATTTTGAAAAACAAAAGGTTTGGTGGATGGCTGTCAAAACTAACGGTGGCTATCCAGCAAAATTTGGGTACCTTCAGAGCAAACGCAATGACAGCAGTTCCTCTGAGGGTACAGAGATCAATGCTGGGCTGGTGGTGATATTTAAATTTGGTAGTCTTCTCTCCATCAGGGTGGTGAGCATGTCCTCTACCACCCTGAAGGACAAAGTAAAGAACACCATGCTCTACATTAGGCCCTAAGTCTGGCATTTCTAAAACATTACTTTGTGACAAAACAACTAGACACCATATGAGCATTACATCTCAAGCTGTTCATACGCAGGGTTACTTTACCCCTTTGCTGGTATCATAGCTTAGCACTTTGTACATCCTAGTGGTCACAATTTAAAACCCAAATAAAATACTTTATTGAGGTAATATTCCTCTTGTGGAGATATGTTTAATTCCCAAGTTTGGAAAGAAGGCATGCTACACTAGCTTTTCATTCTTTTAGACACTGTATATTGAGTGCCAATGAATTGTCAGACAATAACAAAATACCTATTATTTGAGGTCAATTAACTGTTATAACCCTCTGATTGGGACATATTCTGTGGTTAATGCCCTCTGCAGAGGATGTTTCTTTCTTTTCTTAAGTGTTGCCAAGTAGATAACAGCTCTTGGTTTCCATACATATTCCTTTTCTCCAGAATGCCCTGGCTTTTATTTTGGACTTCGGACATCTCAGTTGCTCGTTCATTGCTGTTGTGAGGGTGTACATTCTTCTTGCTGCTAATTGTCCTTTTCCTCTTTTCCCTTTGACATTTTAAAGCATTACAGTCGTTTTCCAAGGAATTGTGTCTTTGCATTGTGTCCAAACTATGAGAGCTTTAATTTGTGTGGGTGCATTTTAATAAAATTGAAAAATAATATAGTTTATAATAAAGGTGCAGAATTAACTTTCAAGCTTCAATGAAAATAAGACGCACCTAAGTGTAGAAAATGTGTAGAAGGCAACCATATTTACCCGTTCTAGGCCTCAAATGGGTAAACCAACATTGCTTGAAAAGCTGACCTGACTAAAATTGCTTAAACACGCATGAAATTTTTATTTCTTGACTTTTCCATGAACATGTTTTTTAATCAATAATAGTTGCATAAATGTTTTCATCTAAACTCTGTAAAATGTTTCTACTTACACAAAGAATACTGTTAACTCATGATTAGTTTTGTCATTTAGTGAGGTAATGAAGAAGTTCATACATAGAGATGCAGCATTTAAATGTGAACTTGACCTTTTTAACTTACTTGTTTTTTCCAATGAATGAATGTTATGCTAAATGTTTTCTTTTTGTTAATACAGACGTTTCGATTTCAACATAGACCATTGTTAACTATTGAAGGATTCGATATTTAGAAGATTAGAAGTGTAGTTTTATATGTGGGAAAGCAGTCTTGAATGAGAAAAGACCCACATTAACTTGTTGCTCGAATATGATTTTACCTTAAAAAAATGAAAAGACAAGAAGCGTTTGGCAAAACAGGGACAAGTTATTTTAATTAAATGCAGTGGCCAGGAGAGTATTGACAGAGGCACGTCTGAAGACAGTCTCAAAGTACAGAAGTTTTTGGCTGCACATATATACATTTTGTGCGTACAATAAAACACTTTGACATTCTTTGAAAAGCATTATAGTCATAAATAAGATAAAATATGGATAGGGGGGATACAGATGTCTCTTGACCTCGGGGAGAGCTAGTGTGGGCCAGTGTGTGCATGTCCAGATGCCCAGTGTGGTGAGTGTGTGGTCAACCCGTGCAGTGTGCATGTCATGTCCTGATTGGCTGAGTGTTCCTAACTACATGTGGCATCTAACTTTGTGGTATTTTGGGGACGTTCGCCTTTGGCCAAACATGTTTTATTGTGGCCAATCTCCTAGGTCCTGTTTGTGGTGTGACTATCTAATTGTCTAATCGATCAGGGTTTTCCCTGGGTGCGCGTTTGTCTTTAGCCTAAGTGTAACCCCACCTGTGACCTGTCAATCAGTCACAGGGCCTGTCTGACCATGTATTTCTGACTTGCGGTTGATGTAGAGGTCATCTTGGATAAATCCAACAGCAATGATATGAGTTTGTGAGTGTGAGCACATGTAACATGGCGGTCATTGATATCATATTCTCATTAATATACATACAGTTGTTACATCTTACATCAATATTGCATTCTCTGAGACTGATGTCACTATGCGGGCATAAGTTACGGTGTACATCAACATTGGATTTACTGGTATTGACATCATTGTGCCTGCATAGGTTACAGAGTACATTGACATTGCATTTACTGGTATTGACATCATTGGGCGTGCATAGATTACAGCGTATATCGATATTGCATTTATTGGTACTGCTGCTGCTATCCGTGCATACATCAGGGTGTAAATTGCTATGTATTTATCAGTCTCAACAAACTTAGAAATGATATAATGAAGTTGCAAACTTAACATTGATGTCTGTGGACTATTGTATTTCTCTGAGAAGCGGAGTGATCCTGTTCCCAGGAGAGTACCGAAAGCTGATTGGCTGACTGGCGAAGAAGAAGCAACATGTCGCAAAAGCTTCAGAATGTGTTGTCTATAATTGTGTTTGTTCCCAGAGTAGGTCACCCCCACTTATCCTTGCCATTTATTCATTTTACCCTTATTCCACGCTGCTCTGAGGCTCTACTGAGCTTCTTGAACTTCTCTTGACAGGAAGTTCTGCTTTGTTTGAATCTTGATTTATTGAATTACTTTACATGTCAAATCTCTATGTTTAAACTCTCACTCTCTCAAACTGAAACTCAATATTGGTTCTAACTGACATCCTTCTCCCCCGATTCTTAGAATAAGGGATTCTTTCCTTTATGGAACACGCTTAATGCATTAGCCCACGTGATGGTAAACCGAGAAACTTTAAATTGTAAATTGAGTCCAACATTTGGTAATCTGTGCCTTGATTGAAAGTTCTGGTTTGACTTGATTAAGGATACATTTGTGTGTTTTCATGACAGCCCATGAAAACAGGAGAGTTAAACATCGTTAATTGCTCTTTCTGCAATTTTTGGCCCAGGCCAAACTCAAGGTTGTATAATGGGGTAAAGCAATTAATATCTGTTAACGTTGTGAGCATTAAGGCCATAGGACTACTCACCCTTATCCCACCTAAGACATGGAGTCCAATGCCCAAATATCTACGTCTGTTTAATTTTCCAGATTCACATACTCACTGAATGTAGGATATACAATGCTAGATAGTACTAGTGTTCTAAACATTCTGATTGGCTGAGCCACTTCAGGCATTACATACAGAGTGTTAATGTCCATAAAATATATGGTCATAATAGTTAAGTATGATAATACTCAAATGATGACAAGCCAGCCAACCTGATGCACTTCTATTAAGTGGCTAATATAGTTTAATTCATTTTCACAAGTTGTGCCAATGTGTTAAGGAGAATTTGGTACAAGAAAGGTCACCGTTTGCTCACCGCTGAGTAAAAGGGAATCATTATGATCTCAGTCACACTCCTTGTTCAGTCCCCACCTTCTGACATTTTCTTGAGAATGAATAATGGATGTGTTATGTATTGGGGCCAAAAGCTCTTATAATGCTTTATAGCTGTTTCAATGTGTTAGTTGTGATAAATCCACACATATCCTTAAAATCGATAAAAATATTGAAAATGAAAAATGTATAATCAGTTGAATGTGAGATATATAACAGTAAAAATATTACTAATCTATACCAGTGTCTAGTATACCTGGTACAGTTTGGCTACACAAGATACATTTATTTCTATCTTTTTTGGGGGCTTTTTTATGATAAAAGTAAATATGTGAAACCGTTTACATCATCTCTCATTTGGGCTTGTCTGGCCCCTACTTTTAGCTACAAATGTAGCCAGTTTTTCTAAGCAACTCTCGCAAAACGTTAAATTGTTGGCATCAAATAGGGGCATTCATTTATTTTAAGTGACGAATCGTGAGCACTTCCTAGGTCCGGTTTGTTTTGATCTTTTTTCTGAACTAACTCTTTTTTTCTTAACAAGTAGGCATCAGGTTATGTAATCTTTACAGCATTATACTATAGCACCCACACGTGACTAGTTACACTACACCTTGTATACAGGAGAGAAGAAAAGAGCTGGGCTAAGATTGAACAAAATAATATGTGCCAAATCTAGGCTATGCTGCTGTCATTGCCAAGCAATGGAAGCAGGGTGCGTTTCCTTTCATCGCACTTTCCCCATTTGTTTACACTGAAATGTAAAAATACTAATAATGAAAGTGAAAGTTGTCTGGGAAGGAAATTCCAGAAGGGCAGGTGGATGTCTCCTTATATGAAATAGAAGGAGCTAGGGTCTCAATGATGTAAAACAAAAATGGGCTTTCATGGAGGAGTGAGGACAGATGTGTAACACCCAGCAGTCCGATATGTTTTGTTTGGTGCTCACCCTCATATATGTAGGGTGCCAGTCTGGCTAGGGTCTTAGCCATGACGCACACCAGACTTGCTGACTGGTGCTCATCTACTTTTGAGAGCCCTCTTGATCATGAGACCAGTTTGGGGCATGAATTCCTGCTCAAAACATTGCCATCATTCAGTCTAGCAGCAGTAGCCTGAACATGGGCCTTTTAAAGCTTGTGTGGGTTCTGGTAAAGTTGATAACCTTAATTGCTAGCCCACTTCTTTCCTCTATGAAGAATTGTATTTGCACATCAGTAAGCAGTATCCCTGCCTCTAAAAGGGGTGAATGTCTCCCACTTACAACATCTCTGCCTTGTGCATATGGAATTCTAGGCATTCACTAATTATAATTGCTAGCTAATTGAAATTATATTTTGTCACCTACCTTTCACCCCTCCTGATCCACCACACTGCTATGCACTGTGCCCCCAAGACAAGATAGAGCATCTCTCTCATCAGTCAGACATGCCACCAAATTACTTCCACTATAGGATCCTACCAACAAATAACTACAAGCAAAGCAGTATAGTTTTACACCACAACCTTCTCCAATGAGAGACAAAGGGCAGAAAGAGGTGACTTAAGAGTAGGATTTTGTGTCGGAGCATTGACATTTTCCCCAAAACAGTATATTTTATTTCTTTTCTTAATTGACAGAATCACGCAGGAAGCTCGAATTGTACAACAGAAGATTTTATTTGAATTCATTTTGCCGTGGTTGGTAACTGCAGCATTATATTTATGCAGTATTTTCATAAAGGTTATGTGTAGTTGCTAAGCTTGATGGCTCACTACCTTGTGCCTTTTTTGTAAAAATGGTGAAAAAAGAGAGACTAGGGGCCAGCAGCAGCCCGTGCAGTTAAGAGCGGTGGGGGGGATTTCGACAGAAGACGACGAGGGAAAATTTGTTATTTATTTAATTTTCCCTCGTGGTCGTCTATCGAATCCCCCCCCAACCCGGCTCCACTGCCCCACTGCCCCACCGCTCTAACCTGCACGGGCCGTGGCTGCTAGGGGCACAGCGGTTTTGCAGGGTGGCTGTGGGTTTTACATCAGCATCTTTTTTCTTGGTAGATACCGGAAGTCCCACGGCATGGCTTCTGACATTGGGCAAAGGGAGAATGTGGCACGTCAGGAGGAAACAACTGTGTACCACATTGTCCCTCAGGGCTAGAAGTTCTAAAACAAGGCTTTAAACACTAGGCAAAGGGAAGATGAGGCATGTCAGGTGGCAACAGACTGATTTTTAACTGGAATAAGAATGATCAGATCAAACCGACATTAAAGTACATTTATTGCACACATTGATTCCAGAATTATATTCAAAATTGTATGCACCATGCAAATGGATTTTTGGAATATAATCTCTCTCAGCTATACCCTGACCAACTAACAGTCTTCAATCTGCCAACTCACTGAGTATTCATCTGTTAGCAGAAATTCAACTGACAATGACCTTGACAAAGAGAGCCTTGTGCTCTGATGCTGTGTGGTTGTTGGTGGTCTCGACTTTTAAATGGTGTTCTTGAGAAGTCAGATGTGCTTTCTACCAAGCTACCATTCTGTAGAGTAACTTGTTTTATGAACTGTATACAATGGCTCAGTTTCATTCCTTTAGTATGAAGACAAAAACCTGCTGTGATATGCCTCTCTTACATTGTCCTCGTCATCTCCTGATCCATGGATGACCTTTCTGATCTTCTCAGACAAAATCCATGTAAAATCGATCGAAATGGAACAGATTAGGTGTAAAGGGTCAGAGGCCCTGGTGAACAGGCAACATTTACTTGAGCGCACAATTAAAATAACTCCTTTCAAAAACCTGGCAATAACCAATTTATTAAACTTACCACTGAGGTTTAATGGGGCAATGACCTACTAGACTGTTTCGTCCAGACATTAAGAATTATGCCAAAAGTGTACCCTTTCTACTAGCTAGCATCATCATCCCCTAGAACATTGACGTAGCTGCTACAGTGTTTTGTGAAATGCAAAATGTGCCAGAATCTGCCTTTTATCTCAGTTTTCTTCAACTGTGAAAAACTGTGAAATTGTTCTGGTTCGTGGTAGTTTGCATAGGGGAGGGAAAGGCAAACATTTCTTGAATAAGTGGCAAATTCGTTCCATAGGTGAATTTTTTCAGCTTGCGCATTTTGTATTTTGGTGAAATGTTCAACCTAGTGGTATGCTTGAGTAGGAAGAGAAAAGGAGAATTTTCTCAAATTGTAAATGAGAGGGATAAAAAGAAGTAGAGTTCACAGGCAAAAACTATTAGAAATAATCCAATATTTTGAATGGTTTATCATAGATAGATAGATAGATCGATAGATGATGAATAGATAGATAGATAGATAGATAGATAGATAGATAGATAGTGACTCACTATGGTAGGATGTCATCACAGGGAGGGTGGCTTACTAGGTCAGCAGGACGCCATGTCTGATTACTTTTTAATGAAGTAAAAAAAAAAATGAATGCAGCATGTTTTCCTTATAGGAAAAAGTGTTGTGCTTAAAAACAAAGTATTCCTTTTTTCTCAAATATTTGTTTGAAAGTTGGTAGTGGTCCCCTAAACCATTGCCTACTCCTCCTCAAACGTTTTTTAAAATTCACAATGGGGGAAGCAGGGGGACCCCTTTCCCTTTCACAAATAAATTACCACCCCAACTTGGGAGTTGGTACATTTTCAAAGATTTGAGACTGGATTTCAGTTTCAAAACATTGATACATAACACATTTATTTTAAGGGATACCTACAATTCTCCTCTTCCAAAGACTGATTCAGTATGGGGCCGCAATTCCATTTTAGAAGTCTATAAAAGCTTATTGACTCTTAAAATGGGATTAGTACATTCCAAAAAGCAAGCGAGTGTTTGAGACTGTTAAAATTCTTAGTAAATCTGGCACTACATTCTGTTGATAACATGAGCTGTAGTGCCACTAGCTAATTTTTTTTAAAAAAAGCATTAGCTTCAAAATATTAATTTGATCATTTCCTATTTTCTTTCTGATAGTCACAATTGTGGACCATCTGGTGACATCGCAGGTTCCATGGGATCTATGAGAAAGGTTTCACTCGTTTACAATTGATACTCGTCTGAGAAATTGTACTATAATTGTTAGAAAATTATATTATATAAATATTGATTGCTTTAATATCCCACCAGACATGCAGGGATGTCTCTTGGTGTTTAATGTTTCCTATGAATAAAACAATAGTACTCCCTGTGTCATTCGAGGATGGATGAAAGGCTGAGTGGACAAGTCAGATTTCATATGTGTAACCTGGCTGAACACAAATGTCTGTAGAGGTCACATTAGCTTACTGACCTACCCTATTTTTTTTTATTTCAAAACTGATTTCCAATAGGTCTTTAAGGTCAGATAATAAACATTTGGCGGTAGTTCCAAAAATAAGAAAAACACGAAGTGGAGGGTGGCGCTTCTCCTATAATGCCGCCAAACTGTGGAATCTTCTGCCTCTTGGTATCCGCCTTGAGCCAAATTACCTGACTTTCCGAAAGCAGTTAAAAACGTATTTGTTTCCCTAATACGGTCCGAAGTTGAAGCTGCACTGCTACTAGCGCTGGGATGCCCCCGGGTAGCCATGCGCTTTAGAAATGCCTCTTCATTCATTCATTCATTCATTCATTCATTCATTTCGTCTATTAAGACCATTGAGTTTGAAGAGGCATGCATGCCAGGTTATTTGCCTAGAGCACCCTGCCGAGAGCTGCTGCAAAGGTTTTTGATTTTAAGGTGCTGTGATATTTTGCTTTCCCACTCTGTCACTGGAGCCATATTTTAGACTTCTAGGGGCACTCTCAAGGTCGCCTACTATTCCTTGTCCTGGCACCAGCCCCACATTATTTAGTTTATATTTGTTGATGAGGTTAAAGCAGGAAATGTGATGTCCAATGTAAAAAGGCATTTGTTTGGTTGTTTTTTATTTATTTATTTAATTTGTAAGACGCAACAGCTACCCAAAAAGGGTTTCCCGGCGCCAGGCAAGCAAAACCAGATAGTAAAATTTAACAGCAGAATCATTTGTTAAAAAGCCAGGTCTTTATTGCTTTGCGAAATTGGACGTAGACTGTTTCGTTCCGAATGTTGTTTTGCTGTTTTTTTGCTGATTGACATATTTTGAAAAGAAGTACCTGTGTAATCACAATTCAAGCTAGATGGGATAACATCATTTTTAAATGGTATCATGCATGTTTTGCTTTCCTTTCACAAAATGGCACAGTTAGGAATACTTAGGGTATCTTAAGACATAAACATTAGAAATACAGCTAGGGGCAATGAGCCTGGGATGCTGTTAATAAGTCACTCCAGGCTAAGGGACAATGCACTGAGCAAGGAATAAGCAAAACTCGTGGGTAATGATGAATAATTAATGAAGAAATGCAGAGTAATAAGAGGAACCACAAATCAACCTATGTATAATGGGTCTCTCTTGCAATTGAATCTGACTTTTTAATATGCTGGGACTATTTGGGGGATCAGCAGATTGGAAAGAAAGGCATACACACGCATCTTTTCATCGGGTTAAACAGTAAGACTGGTTTCTTAACAAAAGTTTAGAATAACAAAATAGTGTCTATCAGGCTGAATTAAACGGAAAGGCCCACATTACGAATACTGTCACTGTCACAAACTGACAAAGTCACGGAAAGCAGCGCAAAGTGGTGAATTGGTGTTTAGTTGCAACATTAAACGTATTAAGTGCTGGGATGTGTGTTTTTTACAGCACAAAAATCGCTTTCTCCTTCTTTGCATTAGATGGTACAGTGCAAACGCCCATCATTTTTGACGCAAAGTCCAATGACTACCACTCTATTTAAGCAAGCGCTAATGTACAGAAATGTTTTCCTTACTCAAAAAAAAACATTGCATCTGTGCTGAGGTTCACAGCATACATCCAGGCCCAGATTTACAAAAATGTGCACTTAGTTTGCCCTACCTTTGAAATGCAAACCTGGCCCAAAGAGTTGTGGTGTTATTTACTTTTCAGCACATATCAAGATTTGCGTTAGTAGTTGACCAAAGTAAATAAAGCAAATTAGTGCTGTGCTGTACTTTGCACTACTTTGCGTCAAGGAGTAATTCCATAAGTACTACTTGGGCATTCCCCTGAAACCGCACATGGGTTTTAATGCAAATCCCAATCTCCTAACAATTGTAAACAGGAATTTGCACAAAAACATTACACTTACTCGAGGTAGGCATAAAAGAGGAGAAAGGTTTTAATTCCTCAATACTTTTAAAACTTTTCATGTGTGCTGCTTTTTACAGCACAAATACAAAAGTGGGGAAAGAATTCAAGCATAGTTTTTGTACTGAAAGGCTCCCCTTCTACTACAAAATCTATGCTTGATAGAACATCACACACCCTTGTAGTAAAGTGCGATAGTGTGTGCATTGGTGCTCAGCAGCCTAAAGTGCACCAGAGCAGGGTGCTCTTTTTCACTCTCGCTTTGACGCAACCCTTCTCAGCAACTTTGTTTGCTGCATTGGGTTACATGAAAAGTTAGTAAACTTGGCCCCAAAGTGGACATGCTTCTGTAGCATCCTCCTCAGCCTGGGTACATGCAAATGATCACGCCACACACGGAGCTTGGTATTCCACGTCTTTATTCCTCAGTGTGTAACCATTCACTGAACATTGTACATCATGAATTCTATCACCCACACCCACGTCACTGTTCTACGGAGTCTGTCAGGAACCAAAAGGATCCTGTCATCTGTAACTCGCAAGACACTATATCTCCCCTTTGTTAAATAATACATATATACTACAACTCTTCAATACATCTTTTTGGTGCTCAAATCAATCGCCCAGATCTGGTCATGTGAGGTTGTGGAGATACAGGAGAAGTGTTCATGACTGGCGCTGGTGACAGAGACACTGGTACAGTCATTGGGTTCTCTGGATTTTCAGGTGGATAAGTCCCGAGTATGACATCTGGAGCTGGTGAAGGTCTAGGTAGGTGCTTGAAATGTGAAAAATCTTGTTTAATGGACTTTCCAGGATGGTGAGCAGGCACCAGGTAACTTGTGTTTCCGTTTCTCCCTGACGATAACTTGGCCTTCTCTTTTGAACACAGTGCTCTGTGCACAGTGGCGTCTATCAGCATAGGTCTTCATTTTGCATTTGTGAGACTAGTTAGTAATGCAAAGTTTATCAATGTCAATAGATCTCTCATTGGTCCATTGTGGCAGTTTGCAGGGGCGGCTCCTCCACTAGGGTGGAGGAGCGTCGCCCCACTGCTTCTCACAGTGTGAGAAGCAGAAACATAAAATGGTAATAGCTTTCCGTTATTACCATTTTATGTTTGGTTGCAGGCGGGTGGGTGGGCTTGGCTGCTCTGAGAGCAGAGCAGGGAAGGAGTGGTGTGCATGCCCACTCCCGAGTGTGCAAAGACTGTTTGGTCGGCCCCCTGGGGCCACCCAAACCAGTCATGCACACTCTGCCTTTTTTCCATGTAGGCTGCAATGCAGCCTACATGGAGAAAATGGCCTCCCCATAAGCTGCTGGCTGGGCGGCGTCCCAACCAATCACAGCACTGCTTGAGCAGCATTGTGATTGGCTTTGGGGAGGGAGGGAGCCTGGCTGCCTGCTTCTGCTTCCTGTTCCTGGAGAGCAGAGAAGACGCGGGACCAGGTCGGGGACACGTACGTTTAATTATATATATATTTTTTAAATTAAATTTAACACCCCCGCACGATCCACCCTCCCCGCGCAATCCCCCACGCGACCCCCACGCGATCCCCCACACGACCCCCTGCACAATCCCCTGTGCGCCCCCCCCCTGCGCGTCATGCTGGCCGTAACTGGCAGTTTGGTTCTTATGGCTCTCCCAAACATTAAGGTGACAGGGATTTCACCAGTGGTAGAATGGGGAGTTGACCTGTATGCATGAAGCGTGGACTAAAGAACTGATTTGAGTTCAAGTTTTTCCAGCGCAGCGCGCTGAACGGTCTTCTTGAGGGTGCTCATAAACTCTCGACCATACCATTCGCCTGTGGCCAGAGAGCTGTGATGCTTGACATAAAGATGAATGAGACAATCTTTAAATTCTTAACTATTGAAAGGCGGGCCATTGTCAGATATCAAAATCGAAGGAACACCCCATGTTGCAAAAATACTTTCTAGTCTCTCAATGACTCTGTCATGAGTAGTCGACAACAGATCTTCCACAAGGAGAGAACAGGAATATTCATCAACAATTACTGGTAGATGATGTCCATTGTCAATGGGTCCAAAGAAATCAATTGCAATCTTCTCCCATGCATGCTTTGGAAGATCAGACATGTTTAACAGATGCAGGGTTGTCTTGGGTGACAAAAAGTTGCAAAAAGGACATACCTTTAACTCTTTTTCAACTCTTTCATCAAGACAAGGGAACCACACTCGGTCCCATAGAGCTCATTTTATAGCAACAACTCCAGGGTATCCCTCATGAGCCAGTTTAATATCTTGTCTCAGACTCTCCAGTATGACAATTCTCGACCCTCGTAAGATGAGGCCTGCTGAGGTAACTGAAAGTTCTTCTGCACATCTTTGAATTTCTGGTATTCAAGGTCATCATGAAGAGGTCAATTATGTTTTCGCCACGAATGGTGTGTAAGAATTTCTTTGAGTATTAGCAAATCCCTGTCAGTACTTGTGGAAGCAATATTTTGTTCTACCGATATGGCAGCAGGGGTACTTGGTTTCACAATGAAGGTAACATAAGTATCAGATGCTTTAGAAGTAGTGTAATGGCACTGTATTGACACACGTAAGAAGTAGTCAGCAGGGTTTTGTTTTTTTCGTGGACGAAGCTGATAGAGCAGAGATTTCCCTTAACAAATTTGTGACAAACACGTAAAAAACGATCATGACAATACTTTAAATAAATGATGACAAACATACTTTAGGCTTCATGTTTCTGGAAAACGACAAAATGCAACTTTGATTCATATACTGCATCGTAAAAGCATGCAGGATGCTAGAATAAGCTTATGTTATATCTTATGTTTACTCTAATAGATGTGAATTATTAACACTTTTAATTACATTGATCTTTTGATTTGATAATGTGATATTTACAATAACAAAGAAATTCCACATGCAAAAATTTACATTTAATGTGTTAGAAATAAATAATTCTTCCATGTTGTAATGTGTACACTGAAAATGACAAAAGAAAAGTAGGTGCTACACGGGTTTTACTTAAAGTTGTTCTCGTGAATCTTTCTTCAAATGTACTTTTAAAATATGTGTGCCTTAATAACATATATGCAAAGAAGATTTATATGTTCTTTTCCTATATATGTGTAACATTGACATTTGCAAAATTGTATGAGTACCCTATACTTTTATGACTTGTGAAATTAATATTATTTTTTATTCAATGCAAAATTCATATTTCAGAATAATTCATTGTGAATGAGCTGTATTTCATGTAGGCCTCAAATCTTGCTTTCTTTTCCAAACATGAACTGAATAGTCTGAAGTCTGTAGAAACCTTTAGCAAAGTTGCCTCTTGTATTCTAACTCTAAATTGTTTCCTTTGACATCCTCAGCACAGCTTAACTGCATTTGCAACAATATCTGTGACATACTAGAACAGATATTTGAGAAAGGACTATCGACAATACAAGAGCATTTTTTCCTTTACTCTCTGAAATATCTCATTGTTCATATGACAATGCTTACAATGGTTTAAGGAAACTACGTAACTTGAATTACTTAATTCTTCAGGATTGTATTCTTTATACCTACTACATCATCCTCATCCTATCGAAGACAACCAATAGGACAGAGTAATCTGACATTTCTGATGATGTCGAGAGGTGTCACCCCAGAATCCTTTGGAGTATAATTGTTCAGATATTGGAACTGGAGGTGATGTTGCCAGCTTTGCTGTGGTGAGACTGACGACTTAGACATCTGAAGACTAACGTGAACTGTGGCGTAATACCGCGATCTGCTGCCAACCGGCCGAAGGGTTCATGTCATGCTGCTGTGACTTTTGTATTGCAGCGACGGACTAAGACAGATGTCTTTAACGAACTGGAACTGGTCACTTTGAACTTACTGAACTTTCCTAAGGGTTTGTATGAAGCTCTGTACACAAGATAAGAAGGAGAAGGAAAACACCTTACTTCGCCCTCCTCCACTGATTTCCTATTGATCCATATGCTATAGACGTCCATAATCTCCATTGGCTGAGAAGATTGTTCCCCTGTCATCCTCGGATCTCGCAGAGTTTGGTATTACTTTATGAAACCTAGTATTTGTATCATTTTAGGGTTGTATGCTGTTTCATTTAGTGTTCTTTACCCCTGAATGAGTAACTAAACATTTAAGCTTTAACAAAATTCTGCTGATTCTGACTCATCATTTCCTTGTGAATAAATCATTTGATTGATATCTTTTTAGTTTGCACATTGAATTTCACAAGGTTAAGAAATAACATTTGACTAAAGCAATTATCTCATTCCTGGTCCTTATTTGATAATTGCTCATCCTCCAAATATCCAGTCCTTTAAAGCACAGAACAAGATCCATCGGAGGACCAAATGAGTATGATGGGTATGATGGGTAGCCAGAGGTTAGATGAAAATAATTAAATCACAAAATATGTTTGGGCCCAGTACAAATGCTACAACAATGCACAATCCTATAATCATACTTCTGCAGTCGCAAACTCCACCTCTCAATGCGAGGGGGCATCTTGGCTTTAGGATTGCCGAAAATGGTGAGCAATGCTTGGTGGTCAGTGACAACTGTGAAATGTTTTCCATATAGGAACACATGAAAATGCTCACAAGCCCACACCACAGTGAGGCTTTCTTTTTCAGGTTGTGAATAGGCACGTTCCATTGATGACAAACTTCGGCTAGCATAAGCCACAATGTGTTTCGGGCCATTGGAATGCCCAGTGTGCTGGGCAAGGATGGCACCCAACCCCACTGGGCTTGCATCAACAACAATCTCCGTCGGTAATTTCGGATCAAAGTATGCCATTTCAGTGGCGTTCTCAATTGATTGCTTGAATTTCCTGAAGCTTTGTTCACATTCATGTGACCATCGAAATGGAACACTCTGTTTTGTTAAGTCTCTCAATGGGGCACTTACAGTGGTGAAGTCACGTATATTCCTTGAACAGTAACTGGCCATACCAAGGAAGGATTGCAGCATAGTTACATCTTGTGGAGGAGAAGGGGATGACAAGGCTTGTACTTTATTTGGATTCGGAGTCATTCCCCATCAGAAAAGATATGACCAAATAACTTGAGTTTGGTTTAATGAAACTCACACTTTGCCACATTTAAAGTGAGACCTGCATCAGGAAGTATACAACACACTTGTGGTAGAACTTTATCATGTTCCTTTTGTGTGGCCCCAAAAACTAGTATGCCATCACTGTAATTGAAACCATTTGTGACTGGCTGTATAGTGCTACAAATGACATCCTGAAAGAGTTCTGCAGCTGATGACACTCTGAAACTTAGCCTTTTATATCTAAATAAACCAACATGAGTCGAAAGGAAGTAATGTACCTCCAATTTTCTTCCAGTTTTAATTGGTGATACCCTTTGTGGCGGGAAAAGAACTGAGCTCCATTCAGCTGTCTAATCATGCCAGCAATGTGTGGACCTGGATGTCATTCTCTTTCAATCGTCTTGTTCACTTGGCGCATATCAATGCAAATGTGCACAGCTCCTCCACTATCCTTCTTCGACACTACTACTATGGGTGATACCCATGGCGTCGGACCAGTGGATCGCTCAATGATGTTGTGCTTTAGTAATGTCTCAAGTTCCTTCTCAACAGCCTCTTGGAAATGAAATGCAATTCGACAATGTCGTTAAGCAACAGGATGGATGTCCTCATTAATATGAAGTTGCACTTTTATGGTCTTAAGTTTTCTTAGTCCATGAAACAAGGATGGAAACTGATTCACTGTCTCGTGATAGGCATTGACATTGTAGTTTACAGAAATCAGCCCCATGTCAACAGCAGTACTGAAACTCAATAAACATGCACTTGACGAAGTGCCTTGCAGGACATGAATTGGTGCTTGTACTTTCGTCCTTTTATGGTTCACAGTTGCTATGAATGAACCCTGACTTTGCAGTGGCGTTGAAGCAGCCCACGTATACACTTTGGTTTTCTATGGGGTTAAATGGGGTACTGGAGATAGTTCATTGTATGTTTCAGCTGGCATAATGTTTATCGACATGCCACGGTCTATGATAAAAAGTATGGAGCATCCATTCACTTTCAGTGTGAATTTCGCACTTTCACTTGTAGACCTAGCTTCGACCAGCATTCTTCCTTGCAAAATTGAATGCACCATGTCAGGAGCGGAGCTCACTCCGGCAGCACCTTCATCGGGTACTAAGCTCTGCTGACACCTGGGTCGTCGTGCCCGCTCTCCAGTCGTGAGGTGCTGTCGTCTTCCTTGGCGGTGAGTAGAGGCTTTGTTTCTTGCGCGGGTCCTTTTTCTTCTCACCTCTTTGCATTGTTTCTGGTTTCTACTGCCTTTAGCATTCCTTTGTGTCAGAAATGTTTCCGGTTTTAGCGCTTTCTTGCACTCGGCTATCACTGCCTTTAGTACTTCTCTGTACCTGGTTGTTGCTGATTTTGAGCATTGTCATATAGTATGAATGACGGCTGTGTTAGGCTTGGTGCATTATCTCTTGCCTCGACTTTACCAGCAAATTTCTAGCTGACGACAAGCCAATTTTCTGTAAGACCTTCACTTTCTTCACATGCCTTGCACTGGCTGGAGTGGTGCTTTGACTCCACATACCCCGTCCATTGATTTTCACTTCGACAGAGGCACACGTGGCACACACGAACAGTTTGCTGGTCCACTTCAAACTCTCCAGGAGAGCACTCTCAGTTGTTCAGGTTGCGGGGTTTATATAAACCCCTATCTCATCGCCAGTTTTCGTGCTCTTCCCAGTCTGGGTACATGCAAATGGTCATGCCACACATGGAGTTTGGCATTACACGTCTTTATTCCTCAGCGTGTAACCATTCACTGAACATTCTACATCATGAATTCTCTCACCCACGAACCTACGTCACTGTTCTACGGAGTCCATCAGGAACCAAAAGGGTCCCGTCATCTCTAACTCACAAGACACTCCAGCTTCTAGTACAAATTCAATACTACAATAGCACAAACTCGCCTTCTCCAAGGCAGTGTATGGCAAAAAGCAGCCTTTAACAGTGCCAGCCCAGGGTAAGACAGTATCAGCAGGCCAATATTAATAGATAAGGCTCTGCATTGGGTTTCTCCCTTGGCAATGCAGCACAGCAAATTTGGTTGTGCCTAAGAGTATTTTAATCTATAAAGTACTTCTTACATTTCTAATGTTGATAGTTGTGAAAGAAAATCCCATCTGCTAGCCATGAGAGTGGTTCATAAAAAGAAAGTTGTGGTTTGTCAACCTATTCAACAGAAACAATATTTTGTTTGAAAATATCTTCACAACTGCTCATGTGTGGGTAAATTGTCTGTGCACATTTAAGCATGACTGGGTTAGGGAATCTAGTATACTTCTCTCACAAATGCTATAAAAACAACAGTGACAATCACATCTTGCTTGTCACAATGTAATGTGCCTCTTGGTTTATACTATTGGTGTAACCATCCAAACAGGGGCTTAACAAACTCCCCTGCAGCCCCTAAGGCACATGGGACTCCCCACCCTCCAAGGGGCCCTCATTCAACCTGTGATCTATGCATTTATTTGAAGTATGTGAGTCTCAGGGGCTCCACACGACCTTTTGCAGGGGGACTCATCATTTTACTTTAGGCCTCTGAGTCCTGGTAAATTAACCCTAAGGAAGAAATTGAAAAACAAGTTGCAACAGTTGAAAGTGTTGCTGGGCCCTTGCATGATTAAAGAAATGCCGGACAACTTTCCAGCAGTCCTTTTTTTACTGAGCCCTAGTCATAATCCTAATATCATGAGGTTTTACTTCACCAAGAGATAGGATTTACCAATCCTAACAATAAACAAAAAGTAAACATAAATACCCTTAATACCTAGATATGTCTCTTCCCTTTCATGCTTGATACACACAGAGACCAACTACAAAACATGCCCTGTTGCATAAAGAAAATCTAACCATCCCTATGCTCAAGATAATAAGAACAGGAAGGGGGGGCTGGCGGACTGTGAGGAGGAAGACTAGGACTCAAAGTAATGGTAATGAAGATTACCAGCAAGTAATTGGGGCATTTGTTGCTTGTCTCTCCTCCTCCTCTTAGTCCTAATAGTCGAAGCAGATGAGTCCCACAAACATAGAGAAACAGAAAATTATATGTGGAGGGCAAACAGGACAAAGAATCAATCCAACACAGAGGTCAACACATGCAAACCTAAGTCTGCAGTGAGATCCCCTTCCATTCTCAATCTACAGTCTGGCATAAAAGTCTGTGGGGGCATTTATGTGGCCTTATTTCCAGTATCCCTTATGGAACCCGACTACATTCTGCCCGGGGGCAGACAGGACCCGAGCTGGGAGACCCTGGATTAATCCCGGAACAGCCTTCCACAAAAAGATACATACAAGAGAAATAAACAAAAGGACCCAGTAAATTAATATTGCCAGATACCAAAAGTGAAAAAAATGTGTTCTCCTTCCAAACCAAGGGTGTTCTGCTCAGGTAAATTCGAAGGATACCTGTGAATGTCAAGAATGTGAAACTTCACCATCTTGGCTCTAGAAAAAAACAGGAGAGACCAAATCCGGAGAACAATGAATAGCATAAGAAACCTTAGGAAGAAACCCTTGTCTAGTCTGGAAGACCACTATGTCTAAAATGAGATAAGGGTTCCACAAAAAACAGTGTGCCAATTTTACTGATGCTGTCCCTTCAAGATACAGCATTCAAAACCACAAGCATTGGCAAAGCCAATCAGTCTCATTATGTACTGCAATTCTCACTTTGAGGCTGTATTGTCTCATTACTTGGGGTCTCTTGAGTTAGACATACATATTTGTCATAGCATGTTCCAGTGCCTTAAGCTGTTAATAGAGATCCTTGTCAGTCGGGCGCAAATTGGTGCTGTACCATGGTGCAGCAACTTAGGCCATTACAAGAGATTCCCATTTCCTCACAACCTCAGGATGCCAGAGAATTTTATGGGTGGACCAGTTGCTCTAGAAAGTGAAAAGAAACAACAGCATCAAGTGTAAGTTTTTTTTTAATGAACCTTTTATCTGCCTGTCAAAAACTGGGTTATTAAGTTGGGAGCAGGAGGCCCCTCAAACTTAATAAACACACTCTGAGCAGGCCAACCTATATTTCCTAGAGGAACCCTTGTAGGTATGGCAAGAGAAGCAGGCAATATCCAGAGAAGAGGGTTTTAAGGTAAAGTAGTACAAACTATTTTAAAGTGAAGAAAGCAACACAGTATACAAAATATAGGAAATTGTAATGAGCAAGAAGACATCAAAATCTTTCAAATAGGGCTAGAGGAACAAGAAATATGAATTTTTAAAATTAAGACAGACAGAAAACAATGCGCTTCCTCTCTGTATTTATTTTTTTGAGGCAGAAAAATACAGATAATTGTGTTTCAAGCGACTCTCTATTGTGTCCTTCATGGATTCCAGGCCAATAGAGCAGCAGATAGAAAGCACAGGGAGTTAAAAACACAGCATGAGATTTCCTTTAATACAGGCAAATGTTAACACATATTTGTTTATACAGCCAATATTTACATGTTGGTGTTGTGCTTTGCTAGATTTGTTTGCTTAATTTGCTAAAAGGCGACAGGCATCAAAGTATGAGTTCATGTTTATCAGTTAAAACATAAATGTGGAATTATTCAATTTTACAATTCCATTTGTTCTTAAAGCAAAAATATATATGGATAATTACCAATAAAATGGCAAAAATAAATATGGATAAATAGACGGAAATTTTAAAAACACAAATACCATTAAACAGGGAGTCCTAATTATATCCTAGTGCACTTGTAAGAAAGCCAGGTTATCTGTCATGTTGGTAAGGTGTTATCCATCAGCCATACTCAAAATCACGCCCTTAGTCTACAAAATGGAAGTCAAAATAATTAAGTGGAGCAAGGTTCAAGGCTGGGCCGGGAAGAGTCCCTCGAAGATGTATACATCGACATCAAGGGTCAGATGTATCAAGGTTTTGTGTTGCCCTTGCACTCTGCAAGGGGGCGCAAGGGTGCTCAAGGGTGGCACAAAGCCTAACTGAGATTTATCAAGGCACACAAGGCCACCTTGCATGGTCCTGCAAGGTTTGTTAAATCAGGAGTAAAGCAAGGTGGCGCAAATCGCTGCCTTTCATTACTCTGCCCCAGGGAAGCATTCCATGGGTGGAGCGTGGGTGTTCCTACGCATCCACCCATGGATTTTGGTGCATTCCCAGATTTACCATTAGTGGTAGACCTGGGAATGCATCAAAATGATACTCCTCCCCAGATGAGCCGTAATGAGGAAAAATATCTTTATTTATCCTTGTTTTTTCCTATTTCCAAATGTGCTGCATTTTGCAGCACACACAGAAAGAGGAAAATGCCAGCACACAAACAATTCTGCCTACAGCGCAGGCACCCTTGCAACATGATGCAAGGGTGCCTCCATTGGCTCTAGGCAGCCAAAAGTGCACCAGCGCTAAGAAAGGAAGGACAGGAATGTGCAGTATACTGCTAAATATGGCGCATTCCTGCCCTTTCACACAGCACAGCAAGGTGGCTTGCTGCGTTGCACTGCATAAAGACTTGATAAATATGCCCCCAAGTATCCACTGAAGCTGTTGGACTGGGCACCAAAAGCTCTGAATGAGACAAAGCAGGATTTTGTAGCCAACGAGGTCTCTTTGTTGCAGGATTGGATTTGCCACATTTTAAGGCCAGATACTTTCACTGCGAGTTACCACTTGTGAGAAAGTGTCTCTTTTTGCGTGATCTCCACCATTGTTTGTGGACTGATCCTGCTGGTCTTTGAACTCTGCACACTAGATTTCTGCAGTCCAGCCACCTGCATATGAGCTCTGTTCCCTAAAACCTGACAAAATTGGCTAACTCCTAATGGGTATATTTAAATTTCCAGTAAGGCAATACTATGGTGTAGGAAAAAACACCAGTGGTATAATTTCTTTTTACCTGTAGACTGCAGCACATGTAGTGCCATCCACTAGGCTGAGAAAGAAAATATGGCTTCAGGCATACCTGTGTAGGTTGACTCCTGGAGCTTTTAAACCTGCAGGTGAAGTGGTCAAAATAACCCTTTTGACAGGAGAGAATCCTACTTTTAAATATTAAATAAGTCACCCCAAAGTAGGCATTTCAGCTCACAAGTTAATGTGCCTAGTATTTTAAAGTCATGCACGCACAGATTTAGTGTTGGCATTTACCTACAGTGAATAGCCTCCAAAAGCAATTTTCACTGCGGAGAGGTTGTGGCTGTTCTTTGAGTAAAACTAAAAATTAGATAAAATAATAATTCTGCTATCTTTGGTTTGAGATAAGTTTCAGAGATCATCCAACCACTATTTGTAATGTTTATTCAAAATGCAATTCACTGGTGAAGTTATTTTCAGTAAATATCTAGAAAAAGTAACTTTTAAAAAGTTACATTTTCAGCCTTCAGGTCATGGCGGTTTGTGTCAATGCCTTGTAAATTTGATGGATGGCTCCATTATCATGACAGAGTCACAAGGCAAACTTATATTTTCTTTTTTTAGTTTTTCTAAACAAAAACTCAAAATGGGATTTTGTTTAGGAAAATAAAAAAAATCAGTGCCACTTTCAACATGGAAGTTTTCTCAGATAGTGAGGAGGGCATTTTGAAGTTTTCACTGCCCATCACCGCCAATGGACAGTGAAACTGGCCATGTGTTTGCCCACTCTAGTGTGCGGACACATGGCCAAACCTCAGATGACCCTTATTCTGTCTGGTCATTGGAGGCTTATGTTTGTGGCGGAGACGGAGTAGTCTCCCCTTTGACATATTGAAGGTATGCCCATCTCTAAATGAGGCATGTGACCTTCAACTTGACGGAGAGGGTACTCAGCTGCTTTTGAGATTGAGTAACCTGTCCGCCAAACTCTAAATCAGCCCCTTTGTCTGCCTGAACCTCCACTAGGAAAATTAGTATTAGCCTGTTAGCATCTGGGTCCCGTCAGTGCTTCCCAATATCAAGATGTGAAAACTGCTCCCAGGGCAGAGCCAATGACTTAGGCTTTTTGGCAGGAAGACCCAGGGGTGAGGTATGTGACTCATATCAGCTCGGGAAGGTCATCTGGGGAGGGTCCAGAAACTTCATTGACTTGAAAGGGAGCAGGGTGAGGCCTGTCTATTCATAGTTAAGCGTAAAGGTAGACCTGGGGTCATCTGTAGGCAGCTTGGCATCAGCCCAGTGGAAGGAGAGCTGGTTACTTAACTAGTTTGGTGTAGTTGAGGAGGAGGGGACTGCTCATTTCCCTACACACATCTTTGGCTGGAAGACCAGCATCCTCAAAGGGCGTAAGGGTACTTAAATTTGGGATTTTACCCGAAATAGTGCACTGTGGGATAGTTCATAGTAAGATAAAATAGGATGTGCTGCAAAAGTGGGAAAGGCTACCCCTGGGAATTCTTTTCTCATTGTTTTGGGAGTGTCCAGGAGTCACCTCCACACACTGGCTGGTAAATACTACAAAAGTGGCACCTCAGCCAGAATTCATGAGAGCGCTTTCAGCAAATGAAAAAGAACAGAACAGGACTGAACCTGCTGTATGTGACCTGTGACGAGACCTGAAAGGCTGTACCAGCCCTCACATATTTCCAGGACTGAGAAGTGGATTCCAAGGCCAGATGGCTGACCTCATTTTTGGTTACGGGGACATGATAAGCTGCATGAGGCATTTTTCCTGGAGTGGTCAGTTCATCAGTAACAACTAGACCAGGACTGGACCCTGCTGATGGCATCTGCTGAAGTAAGTCCTGGCCCATAAGTGCTGCTTGGAGGTCCTGGGTGCCGTAGAAGTGGCCAAGAAGAGCTGCTCCAAAAAGGCTGGAAAGTTTGGACTTTGGGAATTTTTTGACTTCAAGACCTCCAGAGGATCATCTGTACCATGCCATAAAGATGCCTGATTTAAAAAGAACTTTGTTGGATACAGCTTCCTACTCGAGGATTTTGAGCTCCATAATAATGATTACATTCGAAGCCTCATCCAATGGTTATCTGACTTTAAGAAGACTTCATTAGATACAGCCAGCAGCCTTGCCCCACTGGAGGTGTTCGTCTTCCAAATCAGAAGGTAAAATCTTTGACCGGGACGATCTGCTTGGTGTAACCAACCTGCTCACCATCTCGTTTGTTCTAAAATCACACATAGGCCGCAAGCAACTGCAAGCAGTAACATCTGATTAGTGCTTTTCTTTTTCTTGGTGCTTTCTCTATTTTTAGAGAATGGCTGTGCTATATTTTTTGTATTGTGTTGTGACTTTTCAAGAGTTTTGCTGCTGCTAAATACTTTACACATTTTCCTAAGTTAAGTCTGACATCGTTCTATCATAGCTACTGGGGAATGAGTCTAGATTTAAATGATCAAAGCTGTGTTTTTCCCTTACATGTTTTTTGCAATGTTCCTTGTGGTAGCCTCACATTCAAACCAATTGTTAGCTTAAAACCAATTGTTAGCTTACTTCTTACACTGCTGGCTGAACCTATTTTGAGCAACCACCACATCACAAATGAGAAATAAGTTATTGAAATCTAGGGGCTCAGGAAGCAACCTGAAGAAGCATCAACATCAACCAGAAACATAATAACAGCAGAAGGTAACCAGAAGCCTCAGTGGTGACGACATTGTCGTAGCTGAAGGAGGAGGGCTAGATCAGAGAGAGGAAGAAAAACCAAAGAGAAACACAATCCCAGACATACAAAAAGGCAGTTCTTCCTTTTATCTGAGACTTCATACACAGCAGACTGGGCACCTTCAAGAATGACTGACAGAAAAAGGACACTGACAGGTTTTGGATTGTTGAGAAACTGAAAAATGCTGTCCACCAAAAGACCCCAGCACAGTAAGACCATGGTTATTTCCTATGGACTACAGGCCTGACTATTGAAACGTGTTTTTTCTTGTTTTTCCTTAAATTACTTTATTGGCCAATTCAGACAGTACTGTTAAATGTAAAAGTTGGAGGGGATTCTAAAGAGAGTGCTGAGGGAATATGGTGAGGGTGGTAGATATCATGGACTGAGGAAACCAGTCTTTGTTAATGGTCTATTAGCTAACAGTCAATGATTCAGAGTATTAACATTTAATGTCAAAGGGCTGAAAGGCCCCACAAAATGATCTACAGTGCATGCCAAACTAGAAGAGGAAAGAGAGGAAATAGCTCTATTACTAAAGGCACAAATAAAAAGAGAGAATCAGGGAGGATCAACATAAAACATTACACACTTAAGTACATGCACCAGCAGAAAATAAAACATGTGGGGTAGCGATTGTGTTTAGTAACAGACTAGGAAAGTAGATTTTGGAAGTACTGACAGATAAACATGGAAGATTGTTAAATGTAGATTAGGCACAGAGGGTTGTATCACATAACTAGAGTGACTCAGTATCTGCAACATTTTTTGGACTAACTGGTGTCTTATGTAGTTGAAAAGCTGGAGTAGTGCTATTTTACCACGTTACATAGCAGTAGATGTAGAATTGTTTCTTTTTCCAGGTGGAGCATTTCAAAGTTGAATTATGCACATCTTTCTACAGTTGGCATTAAACAAATAACGGGCTGTGATTATTAAAGAAGGTAGTGCATAACTTGAGCAGATGAATCAAGGTTAGGGAATATACACATTTTGTATCCTTAGCGTAATCTTTGCTTCAATTGTTACAATGCCAATGTGAATGTCTTTTAAGATCTTAGCATATTCTTTATCATTAGCTTGCCTCATATTTTGTGTTAATTCTGTATATGTGAAATGCAACCAAACATTGATAAATATTGAATAGAACACAATATACTAGAATTAACATAGCAACATAAACACAATTAAAACATAAAAGAGCACATCACAACAAAACAGTCTAAACAGAACACAACGCAACAAATTCACTACAGGACTACAAAATCAACTTTGGGGTAATGCAGCAGAAAAACACATTAGCACAAAAACCAACAGAACACATCATGACCACAACAAACGAACACTCAATATATATGCACAAATGTTCTTGTCATGCATTACCACCTCCAGAATCCTGTTTTCTTCAATACAATGGAAAAAATTGTTTGCAGCAAGCACTGCTTTAACTTACCATCAAAGACATGACATAGCACCAATCAAAATGTTTTGTGATCCAGATCAGAGATTTTGACTGCACCCACATTATATGCACCAAATTAGGGCCAAGATATATTCTTAGCTAAGGTTTTAAGAAAGCTTGAAGGGTTTGCAGAAGTGAGACTTAGCCCAGATGAAGATCTTAACCAATCTATATCGGAGAAATCAGATAGATCCATCCAGGATACATGGTCAGAGAGACTAAGGTCATCAGACAGTAAAGAACTGTTATCTGATATGGGGTTGATGGACATTTAGTTCCTATTACATTCAATAGAGAAAGATTACATTTTCCTTTACCAGGGACACCATGTATACTCACCCATCAACATGCTATTTGTCACAAGTCCCCTAACAGACTAGGTCAGGGGAGCAAACATAGGATCAATCACAATCTCACACCATGCTCCAGTGGGGATTTAACTCTTTGACCCTGAAAGAACGGGGAGGGGCGAATGGGGCGATAACATTTGCATGACCTAATACACAAAATAGAAATGTCAAATAGTATAAAAGAATATCTCCAACATAATGACACATCATATACTTCATCAAAAGACATAGTGGGGGAAACTGAAGGCAGTAGGTTAGAGGGAAATTAATAACCCCAGCACTAAGTGATAAAAACAGAGAAAATTAGATTAACAGTCCCTGGAAACAGAACAGAGAGAAGCAGAAGACAGACATAAAAAGACAGGGTCAAGGGCAGACTTAAGAAAACTGGAAAGGATTAAGGGGCAACTTCATACCTATACTGTTCATAAACAGCTTTTATAAAGCATTACTAACATTGGAATGACTGATGAATGAAATGAGGAACAAGGCCCACACACTTCTGGCAAATGCATTAGAGGCAAAATGGAATAGACATAGGATACACTGCTTAGTAATGGAAGATAGATCATTGATCCTCAATGATTGAAACAAAGTTCCCCTTTTCAAAAGTTTAATTTCCAGAAGCATAGAGGAGGAGGTTCACCATAGTTTATGGATAGCCTTGTTTTTCTTGAAATATATACAGCCTGAGAGAGGCACTGATTCCTGTTTAACAGAACTGGAGTATGCAGCTACAATGAAGAGTTTCAAACCATACAAAGAGCCAGACCGCGACCGCTGCCCAAGCAAATTCTGTAAAACCGTTGCACCTTACCGAGTGTCAATGTTAATAAAACTATTTCATTCAACAGTAAGTGTAGTAAAGTGCACTTTTTGTATGGCCACCTCCCCACCTTTTACTCCACTGCTGCTGATTATGACTCTGAAAGTGCACTGGAGCCTGCTGCCAAGGCCACAGTGCCAGTGCTGTATCCCTAAAACTGATACATGTGAATTGGTAACCCCAATTGGCAAGGACCTTAACCCCCTTATAATTCCCTGGTAAATGGTACTGGTGGTACCCAGGGTATAGGAGTTTAATGGGACACCAGCGACTGAAGCACTGTTTGTGCCACCCTGAGTGACCAAGGTAAAGTGGTGACAGCAATCCTGCCACTGAAGGCTGTAGGAGGAGTGCAAACTGCTTGAACTTGAATTTGCCTTCACCGTGTGTGGAATGGTCAAAGCACTATTTTTAATGTATGCCAGTCACCCCTAAGGAAGGCCTACTGAGCCTAGGATGCAGGGTGCATTATATTAAAGCTGTGGACATATAAGTGCAAGCTTATATGTCCCTATAGTGGCATTTTCCATTAAAAGCTACTATAAGTGTTCAGCGGTCCATATGAAAACATGGGCTGGCACCCGGGCAAACTTGAGGTCGTCAGCTCCATTATGGTACCACCAAAATATGTCATGATTGCTATCAAACAACGTGCCTCATCATCCCTGACATGACTCTTGTGTTGAGGTCAAAATTGCATGCACCCAGGAGGCTACCTTAGAGGTTTCCCACCTGGTTGCCCCAGCCTTTCCTGTGCTTTGGCTGGCAGCCTGCAGCTGCTGCCACCAAGACAGGAATCTGACCCCCTGCCAGGAGGTGTGAACTATCCCAGGAATCAGAAACAATTGCCTGGATGGGGAGGAGGTCACACCTCCCTCCTTGACAGGATGGCTATTGAAGTGGCACATCAAGGCAGTGAGCTTCAAAGCTTACACCGCCTGTGATATGCAACTAAGAGGAAACAGAACTCCCTGCCCCCAGGCACATTTGCACCCAGGCAGGCAGGAAAGTTATGTAGTCAAGAGGTGTACACCCCCAGAAGGCTAGCCACACCTCTAGAGTGGGCTACCTGGTTTGTACAGCTAATGAACGTTTCTGCCATTTTTAATAGTGGTGGAATATAGGGTTCCTGGTAGAAAAGGTAGACACACATCCCTGGATGTAGTGACCTCACGGGTGAATTAGCTGCTGGGGCTAGTAGACCATTGGCCACTTGCACCCACACCCATAACACCCCTGACAGCATAACCTCAGTTCTGATCTGACTTGCACCAAAGGACACAGAAGAGACACAAGTCTGCAACAACAGGAGCTGCACAAACCAAAGGTTTGATACTCTGTACCTGTGGCAACCTTCCTGGAACTGCACAACTGTGACTCGTCCCAGACCAAAGACCACTTCCCCCATATAGAGGGACCCCTTTGAGAGACAAAGGCAACTCCTGACTCCCCTGGACTAGTAGAATGAGAGAACAAGGGTACCCCAATATGCGAACCTGGGGTGATCAAATATTTTAGGAAAGACAGTGGTTCAAGTGGTGGCCACAAAGGGTCCGGAGCAAAAAGTGTGAACCCCAAAAGGGGCACTAGGAATCTCAATTAAACTAGAGCATTACTCATGCTGGGAGCACAGAAGTAGGGGAACATATTATGTGTAAAATAGACAGTTTATTTTACACAAGTAAAACTTAGTACTCTAAGTAATATTCAGGTGCTCACAAAGGTGAAAAGTGGGCGTGATGTGACAAGGTGATAGTGGATCAAAAGACATAACATCGCATTGACAACAAGACAAATGGAACTCCACATAAATGTAAACAATGGAAGGAGTTCCGCCGCTCCAGTCCAGTCGATTGCTGAGCCGCCGCCAGGAAGGTGCTTGATTCCCGACCTGCGATCGGATACAAATTCAGACAACACTGAATTTGTCTTTATTACGAACTACACCCCTGTACCCTGACAGTTCCATGAGTGCCTCAGGCCACACCTAGCCCTCTCCTTGACTAATTACTGCTCACCATACCAGCGCTCTGTACTCCAAGCCCTGACAGTCCCAAGTTTCACGCCCAGGTATTGACGCCGGCAACCTTGCGCCTCACGCGCCGCTGAAGGCGTAATCAACCCCGACCGCATTGCCGCTCCTGAACAGCCTCAGACTAAGGTTTCCACGCTCGCCCCTGTACTACCTCCGGCCAGAGGTAGTCCAAGACCAGCGAATTCTCCAAGGCTCTATTAATTGATACAGCCGCCCCACTCAAGAGGCCTCCCAGGTACGACTGAAGAGACCGCGCCCGTGACCCCGCCTGGGTCCACTCCCTTGACCAAATGAGATTTTAGATTGCTCACTATATGTCCTGAAGATGATCTTAAGTTTATAAGATCGAAACGGCGTCGATCCTTACAACAGGAACTACTTCCATTGTTTACATTTACGTGGAGTTCCATTTGTCTTGTTGTCAATGCGATGTTATGTCTTTTAATCCACTATCACCTTGTCACATCACGCCCACTTTTCACCTTTGTGAGCACATGAATATTACTTAGAGTACTAAGTTTTACTTGTGTAAAATAAACTGTCTATTTTACACGAAATATGTTCCCCTACTTCTGTGCTCCCAGCATGATTAATGCTCTAGTTTAATTGAGATTCCTAGTGCCCCTTTTGGGGTTCACACTTTTTGCTCCGGACCCTTTGTGGCCACTACTTGAACCACTGTCTTTCCTAAAATATCCCCTGGACTAGTGGCACTAGTCCCCTGCAAAACACAGGTAAAATCAACGTGCCAGAACCAGAGCATCGCTAGCCATTGGGCCCTCCGAGGAATCATCCAAAAGTAGATGCTTCAGTGCATTGAGGTAAACGTAGTCCTGACCTCCCACAAGTTTCAGGCAGCTCCCGTTTTTCTCCCGGACATCTGGACGTTGAAATAGCTTCTTGATGACCTTACCTCTGTCAAGGTTTATTGGTGGCCAGTTCAGCAGCCACCACCCTTACCCTACACTGCAACATGATGCAAAACCACAACACCTTCATTCGAAGTAGCAGGGGCCCTGTTATCGTAGTTTTGCACCTGTTTCCTCACCAGCGCTGTTTAAGCAGTAAAACCAGCTCCCCCACGGCTCCTGCTTCAGCACCACAGACAGCCAGGACAACTCTGCACCCGGGCTTCTTGAACCAGGTAAATCAAACTGACTGTCGTGGCTTGGTCCTGGGACCCACATCACCTTAAACCTCCTTGGGTTCCACACAACTCGACCTGCAAGTGACCGATTGTCACTAGCACTTTATACCATTGATCACAATGACTGCTTCCAAAAACAATAACTGCGGTTATATGTATGCTATTTCGTTCATTTTGGTTTCTAAATTAATATAAAAATACACTCTATTTTATAAATTGACGTCAGATTTCTTTTGAGTTCTTTCAATTACTTATCAACCATGTTGGTACTCTGAAACGCTTAACACGTTCGACTAGTAAAGCCGGACTGCTCTTTGCCACTCTACCAGGACTGAGCTAAGGATTTTGAATCTACCGACCATCTTTGGGGTATTGTGAGACTATTGCATAGTGAAGCCTAACCAGCATTACTGCATAATACTCCACTTTTCCACAGTTAGCAAAGTGGAGGTGACAAAATTGAAGTCTACAGCAGACATTATGGTCATCCTGAAGCTGGATAAAGACCTGTAGAAATTCTCCTCTTGCAATCTAATACCACTGTTGAATGTAGATAATAGAATGTATATGAAAGCCTGACTTTCAGACTGTCAAAGGTACTCCAAAATATAATACATCAGGCTCAATCCTTGCGCATAGTGCACAAACAGATGTTCAACAGTATAAGGAGGACAGCTCATCCTGCTGAAAAAGCTAAAAAAAAAGAATGCACCAATGGTGTTATTTGTAGTAGATGTAGAGAATGGATTCGAAAGGGTGATTTGGACACTTATTTGTTAGGCTATATAGGGATTTGGTATGGGAGATGAGTGGATTAAAATGGTAATGAGAGTTTACATAAATTTTGGAGCAAGAATATTTCTTAATGGAATTTACTCTAAACATTTTTGAATTTCAAGAGGAATGTGACAAGGGTGTCCAATATCCCCAAGGCTATATGTAATACCCAAATGAATCCTAGCAAAGGCCGTGAGATAATAAACTTGTGAGGGGCTCAACTGGGGACCAGGAACAAAAATTGTTGGCAGAGGATGTACTGATTTACATAGCAAATCCATCTAATCCATCTAACAAGAGCCCTCATTTAGTGGAACTCCAAAATGACCATGGAAAATGTTCAAGGTCCATGATATATATATATATAGATATTAATAAAGATATTAATGAAAACAATGTCAATCTCAAATTTACATCAAATGTTAGCAGCCAGTCAGTAGAATTCTTAGATGTGAGGGTATACATTTCTAACATGAAGATTGAAAGAACCCTACACCGAAAAGCACTGCAGGTAACACCATATTTCATGCCCATAGTGCCCATCCAAAGCATTTGATAGCCAGTATACCATTCGGGGAGTTCCTAAGATTGAAAAGAATATGTAGCACGGAAACAGAATTGGCTAAAAATATGGAGGAGGCCACAAAGATTTAAAGCAAGGGGTTACAATAATAAAGTCTTGAAAGATGCAGCCTCTAAGTCTAAAATAAGAACAAGGGATTCACTGTTACAACAGTACAGTGAAGAGAATGTGAGCATAACTGAGACAGAAACAACAAATAAGGATGAAGACAACAACTCAATAAGGCTTATTACTAGATTTAGTGGCCAACAAAGACAAATTAAAGCTATTGTAAAGAAAAACTGGCCCATTGTATTAACTGATCATGTACTGGCTCCAAGATTACCCATTGCTCCATCTATTACATTTAGAAGGGCACCTTCTATGAGAACACAGCTAGTGAAAACCAGCCCTGAATTAAGTCCCACTACTACATGGCTGAAACCTCAAAATTGATTTTTTAAGTGCTCATCATGTCGAGCCTGTAAATTTGGGGTTAACACCACGCATTTTGAAACAGCTTTTGATACAAAAAGGATAGCCATTCGAGGAAACTACAACTGTAGAACGGACTTTGCGGTGTATGTTCTCACGTGCACTTGTGGTTTAAAATATGTTGGCAGTACCAAGCTGCAAGTGCACGTGAGAATTCTGCAGCACTTAAGGGCCATTGTTAATAATGACGTTAGGTACCCTGTGGCCAGACACTTCAAGGCTGTACACAACAACAATCTTGAGTGTCTAAAATATTTTGTTATCAATGCAGTCCCAAGTTTAAGACGTGGAGGCAATAGAGAGAAGCTCTTACGCCAGCTTGAAACACGTATGATACTTGAGCTGGACAGTAAGGCTGCACATGGTCTCAATAATAATGAAGACGTGCACAATTATCTGTAATTAAGCTTCCTATTAATGCTAATTTGTTAACAGTGGGACAAATAATATTGCTTACTTGCCCCCCTGCCCGTTTTTTAGACTAAATATAAATTATCAAATAATTAAAAAAAATATCTTGAAACTTTTTACTTTTTAGAAAAAATATATTCCCACCCAGATGTGACACACCAGTTTTTTACTACTTTTTGCACTTTTGCACAGTTATTGCACAATAGGCACTTTTACTAAAGGAGCACGCTAGCACTTTAAGAAAATTCTTTTTCGATTGCTGTTATTTGATAAAAGGTTTATTATTAAAATTTTTATTTCCAATTCATAAACAAAGTATATACACTAGAATGGCATTAATGTTGGTATAAAAAATGTTTTACTACAATGTATAATGACTACATCATGGTACATTTGTTTTGTGCATTTATGCAGATATATTATTAGAGAATAAGATTTTAAGGATTTGAATTCTCAGAATGAACTATAATTGGCTAAGTAATAATGTTTTTACTTAACTTATTTATTATATTAAAATTTAAAAAAATATATATTTATTTATTTATTTATATATTTATTTAAGATTTGCATTAATTTAAGTCTTATGTGTAAATATACTCAATGAATTGGTTGTTTGAATTAATAGCACTATAATATGTGGCTATGCATTTAAGTCAACAAATCAGCAAGAATCGAATAGGCTGTTTACTATGTCTATTGTATGCTGTCACAGCCGGGAGGTGGTATTTATGTTAGGCGGATATGCATTTGAATCATGTGATCAAGGTAACGGCTGTTACCGAAACGCGTAGTGACTGCACGACCGTGTGAAATGATAAAGAAAATTTGCGAACCTGACGTGGAGTTCGTGCCCGTCTGTTTCGATTGTGTGGAGGAGATATCAAAGGAAGGGCAAACCTTAGTTTTGTGGATATATATATACATAAACAACAGACCCGTAGTTCCTGCACTATTATACGCAGCACCAACTTTATTACATACAATAATGAAATGAGGTGCAGTATTGAAAGTTTGAAGATTTTCGTGTTTAAAATTAATGAGCATTGCAAATGGTGAACATTAAGTGTACAGTAGGAGCACAGTTGGTTGATACAAAATGTGGATTTAACCTATGAATTAGAAAAACTACACATCTGTTGTTTATATCTATGGTCTTGTAGTCCTAAACTGTGGAATAGGGTGGACCTGCGTATAATAGTGCAGGAACTACGGGTCTGTTGTTTATGCACTTGTAGTTTCAGACTTTGAAAATGGTGTCGGTTAAAAGACTGCCGAAATGCTCCCTCACCATTGGTGAGCAAGGCTGGGATCAGCCGAAACGCGTCCGATGGCGGTCTGACGAATAAATTAAGTTTGAATCGCACATGGCGTTGTCTTCCTTTTTGAAAGGATTGATGCAATTAATTGGATTTTGCTGCAAAGATCCCCATGACGACGCACCCTTCGATTTGGTGAACAGCGTGCAAGTGCAGAAACGACTCGAGAATATATATATATATATATATATATATATATATATATATATATATATATATATATATATATATATATATACAAGGTGACCCCTGAGCCCAGGGATCAATTGAAAAACGCACTCACTCAGAATCCGCTGCTTTTCAAGTTGCTTTTTATTTCATATTAGCAAACATCGCTATGCCCAACGCGTTTCGGTTCCTCACGCGAACCTTGATCACGGGTAGATTGTTACAACTGGGCAAGACCAGGCATTATTTATTTCTACTGCCACATCAACTTCCTGTTTGTGTGGTTGCAAGGCATTCTGGTCATAGTAGTGCACAGATTATTTTTTCGTGTCTTTTATGTGATTTTTGTAAAAGTCCATATATAAGTGCTATATATAAAAAAGTGCTATTTACAAAAACATGTGCAAAACATAGTGCTCAGTGATGTGATTGTTAAAACAATATCATTTAGTATTGCAGTTCAGCCAACCGAATATTTCTCTTGTTTGCCTATTTCGACATTTGTACAAATTCTTCCCTCTAGTGGGTTTACTCTTAAAGCCCCTTTATGAACAGAAAATCCAAATCATAATTTCAATGGATACCCCAAAATTATAGTAGTCCTCTGTTTAGTCAGAGATACAGCTGCTATTGTAAAAGGCTGTCAGTGGCTAACAATCTTTAATGAGACCTTTTTATTCCATCCTTTACAAAAACAGTTTGTATTGATGGAACCCACCAGATATCAAGAAGACAGTCTTACAGACTACCAGTCATAAAAGGGCCTGGGGTTCACTGATGTAGGAAATTACTGCAAAGTCAAACTCAGGATAAAGGAGAATGACCAATGAGATAACTGACTAGAAATTGGACCTAAATAGATTGGGTGGTAGTGGGTGGAACATTTAAAAACATTATGAAACATTCTATGGATATGAAAAAAACAGACCTATCAGGCTTTTGTATAGTCAAGTAACCAGACAGTACTAGACATGTTGTATGGAATAGCCTTCAGAATGCATCTGACTTCCTTTCATTCACCTTTAAGCTTGATTTACTGGAATCCAGAATTCTCGCCACCACTTACGGGGAAGGGTTTGGAGCATGAACAAAAGAGAATGTAAAATCTTAGCAGACATATTTGAAAGAGGCAGATTCAAACATTTGAAAGTTGAAAAAAAATATTTGGTTGGGGAGGGGAAGAGACTTAGATCAGACGGACTGAGACATGGGGCACCCCATCAACAATTCAACAAGATCTATAAATTAATTGTATACCTAAAGAACAGACATACATGGTGATATATCTCTAGTTCGTAGAAGATGTTAATCAGGAACATTTCATCCGTAGAATTGTAAGCACTGTGGAGGGATGCAATAACTAGCAGTAGATTAGTTTTACATAGGGAATTATCACTCAAGATTAGGACATGCTGCTATTATACAACAGATAGAATGCATTCTAGGTTCACAGAGGGTGCTAATGGAGAAAATGTGGGGAGGCTGGAGAGCCTATACTTGTTTGGTCATCATGCTCATAACTATTTTTTGGAAAGAAGTCCTTGTGGCTATTTTGGAAAAGGTGGGCCTCAACATTCCAGGTGATCCAGCAATCACAGTTTTACATCTGAAATCCAAAGACTGGGAGATGATGATAAAAAGGGTCAGGGAACCTAATCTTCCAAGTATTAGGAATAGCAAAGGTGCCTGTAGTTAATAGATGGAAACAAATAGTACCACAGATGACACAATACAACTTGGAAAACAATGGCAATGGAGAGGTTTTTAACCCAGTTCATACAAGACAAAGACATTTTTCTGAAGATATGACTGATATTGCTCCACCGCCAAGCTGCCTTTGACACAGTCGACCATCCCATCCTTATACCCACCCTGGAGTCTTGAATGGGATTCACCAGCAATATCCTTCACTGGTTCTCCTCCTACCTTTCCATCTAACACCAGTTTATTCACATGGGTCAGTCAGGACCAGCATAGTCCCCCAGGATCCCATACTGCTTCCTGTCATCTGCAACCTCTACATGGAGCTATTTGGTAATCTTCTCTCAGATAACAGCATCAAGATTCACTAACATGTCAATGAGACACGACTCTACTTGAAAGTCTCCTCTGCTTCAGACATCCAGCACTTCAAACACTGCCTGCACATCAACCAGACCTGGATTTACAGGACCTACCTGGAGATCAATCCAAACAAGACAAAATTCCAGTTATTTGCCAAGAACCACAAACAAGATACAGTACAAACCAGGCTCCATGACATGAACCGTGACAGATTGGAACTCTAACTTACACCAATTGCCAATTCACTTGGATTCACCCTTGACACTAACTTCACCCTCAAGAAACAAACTGCCAAAAAAACAAAGATGGCCTGATTCCAGCTCTTCATAAAGCGACTTCAGTTCAGACCCACTGTTCGAGCCCTCCTACTCTTGCATCTGGATGGTGATAATTCCCTACTCCATGGCCTATAGAAATATAATATGTGTACATACATATATACATAGCCTCCTAGACTCCATATTGGCACCCCATAGGGGCGATCTATATGCTGCAGCACATCTCATTCAGGGCATGAAGAAATATTATCACATCACTCCCATCCTGATAGAACTCCAATGGCCCACACAGTCTTCAAAACCAGCAGTATTATTTACAAATCCATTACGACCAACACGCCTACTTCTTTTGCACATAGGCTCACCATCTCTGGAATTTCTCAGCACACCTGCAGCCAGGACACTATTAGCCTGTAGACTAAAAAAATTTAAAAAGAAAAAACAAGACAGCAGGGCTTTCCAGCTAGGCACTCAAGATCTGGAACAACATCTCCATATCCATTAGGACCGTCACAACACTGGTCCAAGTTAGGAAAGAGTTGTGGACTCACCTCTTCAAAGATGACTACCTTACAATGCTTTAACACCCCAGCTTCTACTCTTATTAGTCGCTGACTTCGTGCTTGTCTTTGACCATATGGAGCACTCTGCTGCCTTTTGGCCATGTTGATATATTGAGGTGAGGATGGTGTACATTTGGATTTTGTTTTTTACTGCACCTTTTTTCTGAAACTGAACAAACAAACCTTGCTTCTGCAAGGACAGGTAATAAAGGAACCAACAGTATTATAAAATAATTATAACGTGTAAAGCACAGAATTACTTGTCATTAGTAAGACATAAGTCGATTTTTGTAAAACTGAAGAAATAGTATTTACATGAAAAGGGAATGTTGGTCCAGCGCAATTTTTTTTTAAAACTCCTGCTAAACTGTATGGATCGGAATGTTCATGTGTGCACCCTGGATGTCTAAAGAGGGCGAGGCTAGTAAGTCAACTCGGGTAAGGGCCAAATGCCAGAATTGCCTACAAAGCAACTATTTTGAGTGTCTGCCAAGTAAGCTAACGATTAACCTTTATTAGCTCAATTTTAGTGCATCAGTCCCTTTATTAGTTGCCACTGCATTGATATTTTCTATGAGACAGATTTCTTCTCAAGCGCAATTTTGAACTCACAGGCCAAGATTCACAAAGGTTTAGCGTCGGGTTAGTGTTACTTTTTTAATGCAAAACTGACGCTAAAACTTTTGGGGTATTAACAAACCAACGCAAATTGGTATTTGCGTTGGTTTGTATGGAAAAGTAACGCAAAGCAGCACAAAATGCTGATTTGCATTACTTTGGGTCAAGGGGGCATTACATGGGTGGTACATGGGCGTTCCAATGCAACCACCCATGCTTTTTGATGATAAACCCTTTCTACTAACATTAGTAGACAGGGTTTAGCGCCAAAATTTAACACTGCTGAAAAGCAGGCATTAAAAGGAGAAATGTTTTTATTTCTCCTTGCTTTTCTAGCTTTGCATGTGTGCCGCACTGTACAGCACACATACAAAGTAGGAAATGGTTTTAAACTTGTCTAGCCATAGTATTTTGTACAGGAAGGGTAGCCTTCCTGTAAAAATCCTATGGTGGACTCAGTCACGCACTCTAACACTATGGCGCTAAGGTGTATTCCTGGCGCAGGACAGCACAAATCAGCGCCGATGCTAGGGAGAGGGGAGTAGAGTGCCTTATCTCTGTAAATATGGCACTCTCCTGCTCTCTCCCTGCCACACAACGCAGCACAGCCTCTTTGGGTGCTGCGCTGTGTTGCGTGACACCTTTGTGAATCTAGGGCACAGAGTTTTTTGTGTGGTGGTTCACCACTGCAATGAGGATTTCCATCTCCTCATCTGTGATGCAAGGTTTCCTTTTACCCCCAACATTCCTTCCTCTTCTGTTTCTTGGAGTACCGGCTGGTGCTGACTCTCTTGGCTCCCAGACTGTGCTCTTTGTGCTCCTTTAAAATTCTCTGGGTGTGTTTCCCGGGAGAAGGCTCAATTCCAAAAATATCGGTGGGTTCCTGCACTATTTCTTATTTGCGCTTTGAAACACGGCTAGTTGCATGTGCATCACTTTTGAACCAAATGCTTCATCAGGGTGTCTGATGCTGCACAGACACATGTGATGCTTCATAGGTCTGGTCCAATCCTTCGTTCTCGTGTTGGCGAAATTCTGCCAGCTTTTGTGCTGCATTACCAAGTAACACTGTTGTATCATCCCAGGACTGGTGGGCAACTTCACTTCTAGTATTTGTGAAAGAATGGCAAATCCATCACTTGATGGAAGGAGGCATGGAGGGAATGTCATCAACCATCTAGACATGTCTATTGGCCAAACAGAAAGAAAGAAAAATGTTTATTGTATCAGGGGAAGCGCGACTTTGCAACAATTGGTTTAATGCACAGAATGTGCGGCATGAGACCGGCTTGACGTGGAACAATAAAACGCACAAGAGTGCTGCACAAACTTCAACACTGCAAGCAAGATGTACACAGAGTGACCGTTCGGGCGTGGCTACATTTTTTCCAGCCGGTAAGTAAAACTGAAAGAGAAACAAGAGAACGAACACGGTGGAAATAAAATTCTATTATTTAACTGCACTGGGGATGTTCTTTCGCACAGATCCCTGTCTAGGCAAACCCTGAAAAAATAGCTGGCAGGGTTTGATTTATTTTTTCTGCAGGGTAGAGCAGGCCAGCCTTCGCACAAGTATACTGTGGTGAGAATCTGATACTATTTAAACTAGGGAGCAGCAAACTCCTTTTTGGCATTTCTTGCTCAGATTCTGCACTGCAACATTGCACTGAAATGTTTTTGGGCTGCAATCCATGGCAGGCTCAATATTATTAGGTTGAGCCTATTAGACAGTGCATGCTTAGTCTGTTTCAAGGCAAATTGTGGCTCACCATGAACATGGAGGGGCTTCGATCCCACCTATTTCTCACCATTGGTTGACTTCCCCTGCCACTCTAATTTGCCTGCTTCTTGTTGGTGTTCCAGCTTCTCAGCTTTATGTTTGTCCCTCCCATGAAGCATTGCCTCTTTACCATTTGTGTGTTTGACTGGTGCCTGTGCTTGATGTAAGGGAACTACTTTTATTTTTGTGTAAGCAATGACAGAGAGCGCATTTTTTTTAACTGTCTCCCTCGTGTACTTCTCTCCCCCCTCGTGCTGCGGCCTGTCCCTGTGTACATTTCCCTGTCCCCCCTCCCTGTTGCGTTCACTTGTGTTCTTCTCCATGCTGCTCTAGTTTTCCCCTGCCCTCTCCTGTGTTGCTTCTGCATCTCAGGCACTTCCCTTGTTGCTTCTATGTACCCCAGACCTCCCTGTGCTGCCTCCGTGTTCTTGCCCTGACCATATTGCTTTTGTGTTCCCAACACCAATCCCCATGGCGCTTTTGAACTGCCCCTCCCCCCCCCCCACCGTTGCTTTGTCTCTTGTTGCTTCTGCTCCCTCTCAGTTAAAAAAAAATGTAAACGCATATGCGCCTCGGATCAGTAACTTTACAAAAATGGCTGCATCATTTTGAAGGCACATGCATCCGTGGTGCGTATACCTACAAAATCACACAGGCAGTCACGTAAAAAATATTTTTGTTCTACTTTGGTCATGCTGCACCGCAACGAGGATGCTGTGCAGCATAGCAAAAAACCATTGGCAAAGCCAAATAGTCACAAAGACGAGCCCTCTTTTATTTTTTGTATCCTGACATTTCTCCTTGATCAAACTTGTGCAGGCCACACAATGATACTGTTCTCGGCCACGCAATAAGTCATACAGGGGCCTCTGTAACTCCAAGGGGATGGAAATACTCCCAGTACCGAGGTTTTAGGAAAGACATGTGGGAAGCAGTGTTTCTGCAATGATTCCTGAAGTATATTGACTGATTTAGATTTTTCACCCAGGGATCTTGGCAAATTTCATCAGGTCAAGTCTTTGCATAAAGCATTGCTTCTCATCATCCCAATGGGGTCGATAACGCCACTCAGAAAGAGTGGCAACTCTGTACATTAGGACATGAGCTAGACACAGCTCAAACACACAAAGAGATGGCTGCCACTCCACTTTTCTGAGCCACAGCACAGGTGTTGGAACTATGAATATGCTGGATTATGCCAACAGTCTGATTTGTCCACCAATACATTACTACCAGGTAACTTTGTTCAAATTTACAGGAATAAAAAGGCCCAGTATATTCCAGGACATGAGGATTTTGGTGCAGCAAGCACAAACAACCTCGTGTTATTCCCCATTCTGATAATAGGCATTTTTGCATTACAGAAATAATGACCCCAGGACATCACTACTTATTTGGTGTGATAAATAACACACGTTTACAAAGAGGCTCATACTAGAGGCCTTACATGCAATGATAGGTTCAGGATGCAGGCCCAAGATTGCCTCTTTCCCACATTTATTTCACTCAAAGCCATCTGCATACTCCTTCAGCGTTGGTGTATTTTTCAGCCCTCAGTTGCATACGCTCTGGGAAGAACTGAGATCATAATTAAATTAAAGATGTTAGAAGCCTCCACTCTCTTAAACTGATGTTTTATTTGCATATGCTACAAGTACCGTTGTGAAACCCTGCATGATTGTGTATCTTCATTACAATAATCGCAAACAGAGAACAGCAACTCGCATTCCACTGTGAACTGAACTTTGCATAGCCTCAAAGCTGCTTAACTCATCCACAAAACATTCTCAGACACAGGCAAATTGCCTACAAGTTACGAAACTTATGAAGACCTATGGGCCTTATTTAAGAAAACTGTTGCATAGCTGTGTGGAAACAGCGATGCAACAGTTTTCAGTGTGCCCTCCTTATGACACCATGGATGCGCTGTATTTACTGTACGGCGCTCCATGTCGCAAGGAATTACAGATACGTCAGTACTCCTGACGTATCTGTAGGCGCAAAAATGATGCATTGTTGGGGTGTGTCTGAAGACAGATGCAACTCCAGCAATGTGTCCTTTCACATGGGGCAGGCCCATGTGAAAGGGCCTGAGTCAGTCTTATGCCTGCTGTGAGGCAGGCGTAAGGATTTGACGCAGTGGCTTCCTAGAAGTGTCGCAGTAAAATCTTATAGATTTTACTGCGCCACTTCTACAAGCCTTTATTGCAGGGGAATGTCCACCCTGCATACATTATACCTGTCACAGGTATAATGTAGCGCAGGGCTTTACAAAGTGACGCATCTGCTCAGATGCGTCACTTTGTAAATATGTCGCAACGTGATGCATTTTTACGCCGCCGCAGCGTCACAAAAAGTGACCCAACGGCGGCGTAAAGGGCTCATAAATAAGCCCCTATGTATGGTACTCACATAGATTACTGGGGATTGCCTGATTTGCCTATCCCGAGAGGGTGGAGCCATCTGTTTGTAGAGACTCTTCAATCTTGTAAACTGCACATTGTCACAAATAATTTTTCTTTTCAATTACTTTCACTGTCTTTCAGAAAAAATATTTCCTTGAATTTATTTTTCTTCTTACACACACTATGATTTACATGGTGATTAAAGGCCCCCTCTTTTCAGGGCTCACACCTTGAGCATTCAAATGTAAGTTTAGTTGTTTAAAATGCATTATAAAACATGTGTGGGAATATTCACATCATTTTGAGTGACTGGGTGTCAATCCGATGTAAATTGCCTTGCTCTGGCCACCTATTTTATTTACTTTTATTTATTGAGAGTGCCCAGGCATATCAGAGCGCTGTACAGTATACAGGTAATGACCGTTTACAATGAGAACGGTTTCGAGGATAAATGCAACGAGGGAGAATATATACAGGGCTAGATAGACGAGGGAGAGAGAGGGGAAAACTCAGTTTATCACGAAGGAGGGATTCAAGGGATAATGACCGGTCAGTTCGTTCGATGTCTTTAAAGCAGAAAGGATTGTGTGAATGTTCAGAGGTAGAGAGTTCCAAATCCTTGGAGTGTTTCCAGTGAAGGAGCGTGAGTGGGATCTCTCTTTCCTAAATTTAAACGGCTCAAGGAGTAGACAGCCGCGGCCCCTGCAGGTAAGAGCGGTGGGGCGGTGAGGCCGGGTGGGGAGGATTTCGAAAGACGATGACAAGGAAAAATTAAATAAATAATTAATTGTCCCATGTCTTCATTTGTCAAAATCCCCCACCCACCTCCCGCCCCCCACCTGGCCCCACCGCTCTTACCTGCACGGGCCACGGCTGAGAGTAGAGTTGTCTGAGCTTTGCAGATAGCGGCTGTTGAGCTTCTGTTCAACCAAGAAGGGTCGATCTGCAACATCAGTGGTAGGCAAAGTAGATTTAGAAACTCTGCTGCGAAGAATTTCCAAAAGAGGCTTTCAATTGGTCTTTTTATTATTCGATTTATTCATTAAAATATAATTGACATTGCAGCAGTAACCAACAAAAATAGTAAAAATCATTAAATCAACTGTATGCTTATGGCATATAAATTGCCTAAGGGAACAACAAGAAAGCCAAATTAAAAAGGCATATTCAAATCGGCAAATCATTAATATCAAGCATTGAGATTCTTCACTACAAGAACAAAAGTGTGCTCACAGTCCCCGTAAAAGTATGGGCATGTGTTGAAGGTGCCTGGAAATAGGCTAAAATAAGTCAAATGCCAAGTAAAGTGAGCCTCCCAAACGAAAATGAGCCAATTCAGCTCCAAGTAGATAATTATCAAGCTCAAAATAAACTCTTGCCTGTAAATGAGCAAAGTGAATTAAATGAGCTAGCAAAGTGAGCCTGCAAAGTGAGCTTGCTAAGTGAGCTAGCAAAGTGAGCATGTAAAGTGGGCTATTTGCTAATGTATTCAAGTCCTTATAGTATTTAGAACAATACGAACCATCCATTCAGAACAATTTTATGACACTTTTCTAAATACACAACATTCTGTCAACATTGGAACGAGAACCAAGATGTTCCACTAAAATAAAATTTTCTCTTGATTTCTTGTGGAGCCTTGTATCATTAAAATACAAAAGCTCCTTATTTTGCAGTGCAGCCTTATTTATGTAATCTTTCCACCAGCAGTAAAATAATGACTTTAAAATGCATTGCATTACTTAATTTCTTGCACATCGTTCTTCCAGCATGCATCATGCTCAAAGGAAGCTTTACATAATGAAACAATAGGAACAATTACTTTAGCCAAAGCACACTGCAGACTTTGCCCTTGAAAACATTACGTCTTGTTAGCTAAGGAAAGATACAACAGACTACCTGGCAAGATAAAGTATAAACGTAATGGGGTAGCCCAGTGTCCCTCAGAACCTGGGTACATATATGAAAAGCTACAATGGTTCTGTGGGGAATGCACAATTGCTTTGCAAGTAATAAACAAATCAAAGAGTAGTTGCTTTATACGTAGTAAACAAGTCAAAGAATAATATCATTTGCTTCAATCAAAGAGTAGCACGCATGTTGGAACACAAAACAAAACACTGGCTAATAGGTGCTTGCAAAGACTATTATTTTATGTAAATTGAAGCGTTGATGTATATTTACAAATATCTAAAGGCTGCCAAAACGAGATGCAATATAGCAGTGACATATATTATAGTGACATTTGGTTCTTAGTGACAGTGGTGCAGTGCATTTCATATATACAAGGTGAAATTATGTACAGATTAACAAGGGAGAAAAACTAAGGGTGGTCAGAACGGAGGAGAAAACAATATCTCTGGTGAATAGCACAATCGCTTATTGATTTAAACCAAGAGTCTTGATAGATCTGAGCCATATATTATCGTCAACGTTTCGACCCTGACAAGGCGTTATTAAGGTGTCGTGGCGGGTCTTCTTCAGGACAAGGGAAAGGATAACAGCCTGAAAGGAAGGGAGGTAGGTGTCAATGGGTGTTCCAACCGAAGGGGGGGAATGACAAGGGCGAATTTTCACCAGTTACTCACCCAAAAGGGGTTGGGTTACCTTGGGCGTCCCTCGATGATTAAAGACTGCCTGTGAATCTATGGGAAGTTAGATCAAACAATTTAGCCTAAGGTAAAACCCCAGTAAAGGGGAGGTGAGAGACAGAATGCGTGCGGTCAAAGAGTCTTACCTGCAAGTGTCAGGAAAGCTCTAGATTGTCGAAGTAATTCGTGTAAAGTAGTCTTTAAGTACAATTCGACTCCCGCAGCTACTACCTTTAGGCCACCATCTACTTTCACCCCAGCTGCATATTTAATGAGCCAGAAGATCTTGGCGTACGAGCAGATTGTCCTCAAAGAAACCATGGACCTACTGAAGAATTGGAAGTACATCAAGTACAACATCAGTAGAGAGGAGAGGCTGGCCCTACGGTCCCTAGGAACCAACGAAGCAATCGTCATCAAGGCGTCTGATAATGGTGGAGCTGTGGTGGTGCAGAATACGCCAGACTACGTGGACGAGATAGAACAACAATTGAGCGTCAGGGAAAGCTACCGCCCAACACCAAAGGATCCCACTCCAGAGATTAAGATTCTGATTGAAGAACTGACCAGGGAGGGCCTGGCCCAATGCTTCCTGACCCAACCAGAGTATGACTTCCTCAACAAAAAGGAACTGAGGAACTGAGGATCCCCAACGAAAGTCCACAAGGGGAGACACAAACCAATCGATCTCCCCACAAACCACTGGGGAGACCGATTGTCTCAGGATGTGGATCCCTTCTGAAACCCTTAAACCAATACATCGACAACTTCCTACAACCATGGGTTATGGAAACCAAATCGTTTGTAAGAGACACAATGCATATCATCCAGTTACTGAAAGGCCAACCGTTTGATGTCAACACTAAACTCATGGTGACCCTTGACGTGTCTTCCCTTTACACCAGCATACCTATGGGGAAGGCACTAGAAGTGACCAGAGAAACCCTAGAAAAATGCCCCAAACCACACTGGATACCAACTGGATTCTTGGTATCGCTCTTGGAAATTGCAATGTCAAGGAACTATTTCATCTTCAGGAACCAGCATTATTACCAATGCAAGGGCGTTGCGATGGGGGCTGGATTCGCACCCAGCCTAGCCAACCTCTTCATGGATTCGTATGAAGACGAACATCTATATAATCACAACAATCCTTTCATAGACCACATCGCTGCATGGAAGAGCTATATAGATGATGTGATGATGATATGGTCTGGCACTGAAACCAACTTGATTGACTTCAAAGACTGGCTTAACAGCAGATCCAACGATATCCAGTTCACTATGTCCTACAGCAATGAAACCATCAACTTCCTGGACTTCACCTTTAAGGTAGAGGAAGGGTCACTCTTTACTGACCTCTACAGGAAACCAACGGAATGAAATACGTTACTCAAATATGACTCGCACCACCCGAGAAGTCTGAGGGACAACTTGCCATACGGGCAGTTTCTCAGGCTCAGGAGAAACTGTACCCGCAGGGTGGACTTCTTTAAGGAGACAGAGACCCTCACCAACCGCCTCAAGGAGAGAGGATATCCGATGGGATTGCTCAAGCAAGCCAGAAAACGAGCCTGGTATTGTCCCCGTGACCTCCTACTCCAGGTGAAACCGAAAACAACAGGGCATGAGAACATCGTATGTGTTACCACATTTAACTCAAGGAGCAACGAGATCAAAAAGATTGTGAAAAAATATTGGAATCTGGTTGCCAGCGAACTGGGCACGACTGAAGATCCCATCTTTGCTTTCAAGAGAGGCAAAAATATCAAGGACAGTGTGGTCAAAGCCACTCTGGAGCCACCGAGACCACCCGATATTAGAAGCCAGCTTGGTTTGCCTCCCCTGACCGGACACCACAAGTGCGGCCGCTGCAAGGCCTGTTCGCAAACTGTGGAGGGCACATCATTTACACACAAGAACAGAACATACAATCTTCCCTTACACACGAATTGCAACAGCGTAAATGTCATATATGCAATCAAATGCCCCTGCGACATGTTGTATATAGGACAGACTACACAGAAGGTCAAGGCGAGGGTTTTGCAACACATGAGCGGGGTGAGGTGCAAAGTACAAGGTGCCCCATTAGTTGAACATTTCGACACCCTGAACCATACACCAGAAAGCCTACGATGGTGGGTGGTGGAAAAAATACGTACACACCCTAGAGGTGGCGCAATCGCTGCATCCCTTAACTTCAAAGAGTGCAAGTGGATTCACTCTCTTAACACAGTTGACAATGAATGAACTGGAGGAGACTTCGAAACAAATGGGTCAGTTGTGACAGCACATCTATATGTCTAGTACCCTGTATCCATTGGGCCCATATGTGTAACATCTCGACGGCTGATCCCTCATATCCATTCAGTAACTATGTGTATTGACTTGTGTAACATCTTTACCTGAGTGGTCCTTTATGTTTCATGGTTTATGTCTCATCCTCTTTACATTCAGTAACCATGTGTATTGACTTTTGTAACATGTCTCATCATAGCGGGCCGCTGTGTATTTTCCTTTAATTGCCATGTTCACAACAATTAAACCTATGTAATATGGACGACAACACTCGCTGGTACAGCTGCACAGACTAGACGTGCACTTATTATAAGTGATTGCTAACTTGTGTACCATAATTGAAATATCATCTGTCGAATTTCAAGCTCAAACTATCTTGTATCACCAGCATACAGGGCATAAACATATGAACACCCCCGCTGACACTATTGTGTGACATTACTTCCATTGATCATTCCAACGTTGACTGCTAATGTATTTGGACCCGTGAAGGGACTTTTCGTTGCCGGCTATGCCAACACTTTAGACTAGACTCCGTATCCCTGACTTTTTGAGGCTCTCGGTGCCACGATAGGCAGCATCTAGCTGCTGCAACAGGCTGCACACGCCGCCTATGTGCACGTCTCCATGTAAGCTGCTCCCGGTTCACTACTGAACCGTCAGCCGGGCAGTCACGTTCAAGACTGCAGCGGAGCATACGTACATTGCCAGGTAAGCGGGCTAACTCCATTAGCTACCGCGATCATCATTTAAATCCCTTAACCCGTAATACACTTAGCGCTAATTCGCTCTACGCTTCCCTCATAGGATTGATGACTGGCCATCCTTGGGGATCGAAATCGGTCTTCCTCCCAAACCGGCTGATTATTCACTTAACAGCTCGCTCACGACTGCATTTACTTGGGTAAGCCTTTCAATGCGTGACTGGCATGCCATGACCTGTGCTTTGCACGCTCTTGGCCCTTTCTATATGTATACTTACTGTTAGATCTTTAAGACTACATTATACTCCTTGCCTCATTCAATGTATATGCTTACCTTTAGATCCTAAAGACTACTTTACACAAATTACTTCAACAATCTAGAGCTTTCCTGACACTTGCAGGTAAGACTCTTTGACCGCACACATTCTGTCTCTCACCTCCCCTTTACTGGGGTTTCACCTTAAGCTAAATTGTTTGATCTAACTTCCCATAGATTCACTGGCAGCCTTTAATCATCGAGGGACGCCCAAGGGACCCAACCCCTTTTCGGTGAGTAACTGGTGAAAATTCGCCCTTGTCAATCCCCCCTTCAGTTTGAACACCCATTGACACCTACCTCCCTTCCTTTCAGGCTGTTATCTTTTCCCTTGTCCTGAAGAAGACCCGCCACGACACCTTAATAATGCCTTGTCAGGGTCGAAACGTCGAAGATAATATATGGCTCAGATCTATCAAGTCTCTTGGTTTAAATCAATAAGCGATTGTGCTATTCACCAGAGATATTGTTTTCTCCTCCGTTCTGACCACCCTTAGTTTTTCTCCCTTGTTAATCTGTACATAATTTCACCTTGTATATATGAAATGCACTGCACCACTGTCACTAAGCACCAAATGTCACTATAATATATGTCACTCCTATATTGCATCTCGTTTTGGCAGCCTTTAGATATTTGTAAATATACATCAACGCTTCAATTTACATAAAATAATATTCTTTGCAAGCACCTATTAGCCAGTGTTTTGTTTTGTGTTCCAACATGCGTGCTACTCTTTGATTGAAGCAAATGATATTATTCTTTGACTTGTTTACTAAGTATAAAGCAACTACTCTTTGATTTGTTTATTACTTGCAAAGCAATTGTGCGTTCCCGACAGAACCATTGTAGCTTTTCATACCTGGCAAGATAGACAAAAAATAATTCCCCATATTTTTCTATTTTGCAAAAAGAGAAACACATGCACATTTAATTATTGTGCACATTTTAAATGCCTAATGTGTTAGTAATAATGTCAAAAACATGTTTATTTTGTTAATTAGCTTTTTCATCGCTACCACTGGAAAGGGTGAGTTTGCAGGCCAGGCATTTAGGGGTCCCAGTATGAAGGCCTTTGTGAGTAGTGCAAGCCATTTTGAAGATGCATCAGGCTTCAGTTGGGAGCCACTTTTGAGTGTTCAGTAATGTGGTAATAAGGTCAACCTCCTGAGATTAGTCTCAGCCGCATTCAGCGTGGTCTTCATGGGCAAGAGGTGAGATTTCTGTGTGCGAGCTAGAATCGCAGTACTGTAGTCAAACCTAGAGGTTCGAAGCACCTGTACAAGATTTTGAAAGTCAAGTGGCACAACAGACTGACCTTTTGTAGAAGTGAGTTGGTATAAAGTACTTTTGGCTATGGAGTTGATATTGGTAAACATGTTTAGATTAGATTTTTATCCAGTGTTATTCTAGAGGAGGTGGTGCAGTCAATAAATTTGGAAGTGCAATTGAGTGCATCAAGGCAGCTGAGCCAGTCTTCAATTTTGGGATCTTTGTACGGGGGAGAAATGAGGAGGAATTAAGTCTTCAGAGTGCTTAGCTTTTAGTGATTGACTGATAGCCATGATTTTAAGTGAAGTAATGCTGGGATGGAAAAGTCCCTCACATGGTAATAGGCGTGGAACCCTGCCTTGAGTGCCCCAACTTTAGTGATATATGGATCCTGGGTAACATTTTGTGGTTATGGGTGAACCCATATCATGCATTTGCGCCCTGACCTAGGCTTGTCTCATGGATTGCGATTGCGTTTAGACCAGAAGGGGAGAGCAATGTGCTATCCTCATAGTAGTGAAGGGCTGCTGCCTTTCCCAAGAGCTATGTAGCATGAGCGCGGTAGTGGCATCATACAGTTTTGGAATGAGTAATCAGTAGCATGGCCAGGCCGGTTTACCGGCATCATAGGAGTGGGACCTACTGGCACACACAATTGAAGTTCTGTTGCTGTGTGCTTAGTTTGCCCTTGGCCTCCATCAGGATGCATGGAGGGCTGGAAAAACATGTGCGTTTCATGGCATATTGTAATGCCTGTGGCAGCAGTGCATTCATGCCTGCATGTCTGTCTTTGCACGGGTCATTGTTCCATATGTGTACCCATGGCAACAATATATTGATGCCTACATGCATTTTTATACACCGCATGCTGTTATGTGTGTCTAAGACAACAGTACATGGAAAACTACGCGCAGGTTTGCATGCAGCTCTAAAGATGTGTGAGTGCCTGTGAGTGGTACTGTGCACGCGGCCTGTGGGTCCAGATTGGGAACCCCAGGGATGGCTGGAGGAACATGTGGAACTGCTGCATTCCTGAGAGTTAGGTGGGACACACACTGTAGGAAGAAACAAGCAGGCTTATCAGTATACTGAAAAAGGTGTTCTTTCTGAAACAAAAGTGTCTGGACACATCTCAGGAACATTATGGGGCTGGTAAGGGAATCATAAAGTGTAGGTCTGGGGTCCTTTGGCAACCATTTGATGTACATATAATTGAGGCTGTGTACTCTAATCCCTCTGATGGCCTGTGTTTGGGGCTATCAAGAATGGAGACTGTCCTGCTTTGATAGACTACTTTCTAGAGGAAGAGTACAACAGAGGAATGGCACTTCAAAACAGTCAAGTCAACTCCCAGAACATGAACTTCAAAGACAGAATCACTAAATCCCATTTTCATCATATGCCTGGTGGAGGCTGTGGTAAGAATAAGGGTGATTGCACTTGGTGTCACACTGTGGTGGTAAAAAGGCCATCACCCTGTGCAGCGCCATGACCTGAAGAGGGGCGTCACCTTATTGATACTGCGCTCGACCCCTGTATGGCAGGTGGGAATTGTGGAGAAGATTGAAATCCAAAACCCTGGTGCATCATTATGATGAGAGGAGAGCCAGAACCCCGTGCAGTGTGGTGGCCTTAAGGGACCGTCAGCCTGTCTGCTGCTGTTCTCAACCCCTGGTATTTCAGGAGTGGGCTGTGGTGAAGTGAAAGGACCAGTGCTCTGAGACAGTGTGCAGAGTGAAGGAGCAGTGGACTGTGACCCACTGAAGAAGAGAAACAATAGATCTGCCCAAATCCAAGAGCACTCAAGACCTGCTGCAGCTACAGGCAGCGACCCACTGGACCTCCTCTTCTTGACAGAAACCTGACTCAACTCCACATCAACACCGCACCAATTTCAGTGGGCTACAAGATTGCACAACATGACCTCCTTCATAACCCCACCTTCACCACCAGCGACCCTCACCACCAGCGACAACATCAAGTACAACTCCACCTCACCGTTCACATGGACTGACCACTCCATCACACCACAATTCAACACATCCACCAGCGTCAGCCTACCGAGCCACAGCAGGGGCAACATCTCTAAAACAGACTGGCTCAACACCTGCAGCACAGATCAACCTAATCCAGCAGACAACCTCAACGAGGACATCACCAACATCAACAACTAAATTAAGAACTGTGAAGATGCCCTCACACCCATCAAACCCAACAAGCAAAGACGAACCAACAAGCAGGCCAGCTGGTACTCAGAGGGCCTTAAAGACTCCAGCAGATACTTCAAACAGCTAGAAAGAAAATGGAGAGCCAGCCACAAAACCACCAACAGGACCACCTATAAGGCTGAACTCAGATGCTACCACCAGCAACTAAGAGACACCAAGAGAAGAGCGCTAGCTGGATGTGTTGAAGGAAGCTCCTACAGCTGCAAGAAGATCTTGTTAATACTCAAGGATTTCACCACACCCTTGACATCCACCAACAGCATCACCCTCTTCCAAGTACTCTAAGACAATCTATCAAATATCTTCCACAGCAAAATCACAAACATATACAGCAACTTCGCACACCAACCTGACCCCAATGATTTCATTGCAAACCTTCCCATCACCAACCAATACAGCCACCTGACCGAATGGAAAGCTCTCACCGAGAAGATACAGCAGTGATTATGCAGACCATCCGTTCAGGAGCCTCAAGAAACCCATGCTAACACCAGGTCTACAACCTTGGGGCATCACCCATCAGCACCACCCTCACCCACATCATCAACACCTTCATCACATACACCACATTCCCTGAAGACTGGAAGCAAGCAGTGGTCAACACTCTCCTCAAGAAGCAGTCAGACGACCCGTGTCAAGTGAGTAACTTCCTTCCTATCTCCCTACTCCCCTATCCAGCCAAAGTGAGAGAGAAGGTCATCAACAAGCAACTCATGACTCACCTCGAATAACACCACCTACTGGACAACAATCAATCAGGAGTTAGAAAAAGCACAATACCGAAACAGGACTCATCACAGTCACCAACGACATCTGGACCATCCTGGATCGAGGAGACACAGCAGCCCTCATCCTGCTCGACCTCTCTGCAGCATTCGACACGATCTCCCACAACACACTCATCAGAAGCCTTCATGAGCTCGGCACCCAAGGACCTGCACTCAACTGGATCTGCTCCTTCTTCACAGGAAGATCCCAAAAAGTCAGACTGCCATCTTTCACATCGGAGACCCAAAGCCTGATCTGTGGAGTCCCCCATGAATCATCTCTCAGCCCTACCCTGTTCAATATCTACATGACTCCACTCACCAACATCCTTCGATCCCAAGGCATCTCCCTAATTTCCTACACTTACGACATCCAACCCTGACAAACAAAATTACCACCAGCAAAGCAAACTTCACCAATTGCCTAACCATGGTATCCAAATGAATGAATACCAACTGCTAGAAGCTCAACTCCGAGAAGACGGAAGTACTGGTCTTTGAAAAAAGGACCTCCCCATGGGACGCCACCTGGGAGCTGACAGAGCTAGGACCAACACTCACAGACCACGGCAGAAACCTGGGGATCATCCTGGAGACAAGCTCAACATGAAGGCACAAGTCAACGCTTGGAGCACTGCCTGCTTCCACATCCTACGTATGCTACGAAAGATCTTAAAGTGGCTGCCACAGAACACCAGAAGCACCATCATGCAAGCACTCATCATAAACAGACTTGACTACAATGCCCTCTACGATTGAATCTCCCAGCAGATCCTACACAGACTTCATACTATTCAGAACGCAGCTGCAAGACTCATACTCAACCTCCCACATCACACCCACCTCTCACCCCACCTCAGAGAGCTCTACTTGCTCCCCATTCACAAATGCAGCCAATTCAAGCTCCTCACGCTCACATACAAAGCCTTGCACAACACTGGGCCAGCATACCTGAACAGCCGCATACACTTTCACCAGCCTGCCAGACACCTACACTCAGCCTCACTCACGAACATCCCCTGCATTCACAAATGCACGGCAGGAGGTTGCTTGTTCTCCTACATCACACCCAAACCATGGAACGACCTCCTACAACACATCAGAGCCTCCTCTTCACTTCTGGAGTTCCACAAGAAGCTGAAGACGTGGATCTTTGAAGAACTCTACCGGGATCACACACCTGCCCAAGCGCCTAGATACCCTTACGGGCAATTAGTGCACTTTACAAAGCTACATACCATAACATAACACTTACCGTATCACTATAGGAGTGCCATGGATGCCTTCGGCTCTGACAGCAGGATACAGACCTCTGCTCATCACCGGGCCCCAGAAATGTGCTTGAACTCACCGCCCCAACACACCAGTGAGAGTGGGTAAGAATGAATACCTGGATGCCAAGCCTCAGGGGGAACTTGCTCTGACTTACATGCTTTGGTGCAGGACCACTTTGACTTTCACAAACATTGTGGAACTTCTAAGACTTGAACTCACTAGCAGAACCTATCTTGGATGTCACCTAACATAACAGGGCAATAAGAACAGACCCCAGGCGGGGCGGTAGGACTTGAGAAGCTGACCCAGAGAACGCTAGGAGGCCTGCCTTGAGAGGACTGTGTGTATTATTTGTGGTGTGCCGTATTATGCTTTGTGTTCATATATAAATACTGACATTTATATAAAACAAGTATTTGACAGGACAATCAGTTATTGGGATTGGTGACTGTATTTTGAGTTGTGAGCGTGTGTTCACCCTACACTTACCTTCTTCCAGAGAAGCCTTGGGCTGTTCGACCGACGCTACTATCAGGAGTCAAGTACTGAAGGGAGTACTTGGCCCAGTTTTCAGAACTCATACGAGATCAGGCCCAGGGACATCAGGAGTAAAAGGCCTCAACCACGACATTGGGCCCAGTAGCTCCTGCTTGTTCCATGGGCATCCGAAAGGGGTATTGACAAGTACATCATCTAGAGATTAGGGGGCATATTAGCAAGAACGGCGTTAAAATTATCGCCGCTTTAGCGGCAGGAAACTGCCGCTAAAGCGGCAATAATGGGCTTGATAATATGCCCTTGAGAATATCAATAGAAGCCCATGTTCTGCTGTGATCCTGGGCTTCTATTGGAATTCTCAAGGGCATATTATCAAGCCCATTATCGCCGCTTTAGCGGCAGTTTCCTGCCGCTAAAGCGGCGATAATTTTAACGCCGTTCTTGCTAATATGCCCCTAGATTTTTAGTTAAAGTTGGGTGTCATCTGCATATAGATGATATGCGATATTGGCTTGTTGGAGTAACAGTGGAAGGGGTCCATATATAAGTGAAAGAGTGTAGGGGCAAGAATGAAGCCCCAAGGAACCCATTGACTGATTATGGCATGGGTTGATAAGGAGTACTTTAGTTTAATTTGTTGGCAGTTCTTATTGAGTTATGAAGAGAACCAGTTCAGTACTGTGCCATCAATCCCTATACATGACTTTAGGGTGTTGAGAAGAATGTTGTGCTTGTATAACTGGTTTGTGAGCAACTTGTGAGCAATATATGTAGAGGTTGCCACGCAAATGTCACTTTAAATACAGGAAAACATATTAGAATCTGGTCTTTCAAACTGAAATACGTTTACACATGGCCACTGGTGAAACACACAAAATGCACTGCGGCCCTGAACTGGACTGATATTCATAGCAAGAGAAGAGAAATGTTTTTATTTCGGCCTTGAAAAACCTGCCAAAGCCATGACTAAATGTCAAATTTTAATACCATTTCTCCCTTTTTCATCAAATCTGAAGGTCTAAAAGTAAAACGGAGGATACAACTCAAAGCTATTTTAGTCCTCCATAAATTCATAACTGCTCAACCCCGATTTACTTTGAAAAAACACAATAGCCAGAAGAAAAATATCAAAATATCAAAATCAAAAGCACATGGCTTCCAGAAAAAACAACAACATTGGATAGAACAAAATAGTGTCTCAACCAGCATGCCACTGATATTCTGTAAGGAACATGAACAATAACAGCCCCTGCAATAATTAAATATAGAGAGGTTGACTACCAAAATGCCTTTTCATCTGCAAATGACACCACTGTTAAAATAATGTACCACTGTTAAAAAACAATTCATTGAACGAGGCAGCGAGATTTATGCTACAAATGCAAGCTGAGGATAATGTGCAGTGTCCAATACATTTTATTGCTTGTAAGTTGTATCTCTCTTTCAATATTTCCTTGTAAAAATAGCCAACACGTGTTTTACCCCTTAACGATATTAAAACTTCAAACGCGTTTTTGATCGGTCAGATAAGGCGAATATGGACGCAACACTGCACTAACACAAAATTGGTGTAGACTAAAAATATCTATTGATAAATAATTGAGGACAATAAATGAGACTAATGAGTGAGTAAGCATCTTCAAGTAGGTGGTGAGCTAGGACATAGTGTCAATGCAATTATGTTTTCCATCTAAAATAAATGCCATCATGTTCAGGATCCAGCAGTCTACTCATAGCAGAGGTTGGGACATAGAGTAGGAAGACAGCAGCATTATTTCAGCACAAGGACCCTTCTGAAGGGCCACCCCAAACCTTTTGACTTTGCCCTCCACTTTTTGCTCAATTCGTTTTTTGCTGGCCTTAGGCCACTGTGCACTTTACCGCTTCTAACCAGTGCTAAAGTGCCTGTGCTCTCTCCTTAAAACATGGCAATATTGGTTTATTTAATTTAATTGTAATTCCCTGATAAAGTGGCACTATATGTGCCCAGGGCCTGTAAATTAAATGCTACAAGTGGGTCTGCAGCTCTGATTTTGCCACCCACTTAGGTAGCCCTTTAAACATGTCTCAGGCATGCCATTGCAGCCTGTGGGTGCAGTTTTTCCAAATGGGAGCAGGAACCCATTTCATGTTTGGTTTCTTTGAAATAGTAATGAAAAATCCTAACTCAAGGTGAATTCGGATTTTAAATTACAAATTTGAAAATGCTACTTTTAGAAAGTTGACATTTTCCTGCCTTAGCCATTGTGGGGTCGATTCCGATTCGGGCCGGAAAAAGCACCGACCGACTCGGAGCCGGAATTAATTCCGACTGACACGTACCTGTGGCGCCCGACACGCCAAGTACGATGCAAGGCGTGCAAAATCCGACCGACACGTACTGAACCCAAGCCGAACGACCGAGCCGCATGGAAAACAGCAATCCGGCCGGAAAAACACGCGAATCGAACCGACCGACACGCACCCGGAACAAATCCAACCGAAACGTACACGCGAACTCCAAACCGCAAAGTACGATGCAAGGCGCGAAAACCACGACCGAGTCGTACGGAGGACAAGCCGTACGACCGACACGCATACAAAACTGCGAGCCGAGTAACACAAAACACCGCGACCGACGCGTACGCAGCATAGAAAACTGCACAAACACAGCGTGAACGAAACGGAGAAGACCGTACGAGACAACTGCAGGGTCCGACTCGGTCACAAGAACGTTTCCAACATGCACAGAAAGTACTAAGGAAAAATACACAAAAAAAGGCCAAACAAGCAATTACAAAGCCAATAAATACTGGGGGGTGGGGACAGAGAACAAAGACACACCCACAACTCCACCCATATAAAGGACACAAATCCCAACCATGATCCTTTGCAAATGCTATTCTACTGCCAGCGCTCAACAGACAGCAACCACACACCCACAGCTCATCCCTCACACAAGCCACACACCATCAGCACACCAACAAATAGCTACCTCACATACACCCAGCAAAACACACACTCACACACCCTCACCTGCACACCAACACACACATCACTCTCCATCACCACCCATCACCATGCCCCCAAAGAAGAATCACAAGTTCCTAGATTGTGAATTGGAAGTCCTGGTAGACGAGATCCTCAGGGTAGAGCCACAGCTGTTTGGCACACTGGTCCAACAGACACCCATCTCCCAGAAAACCAAGATGTGGGAGAGGATCATCAACAGGGTGAACGCACAATCACCATGTCTGCGCACAAAGACTGACATCCAGAACAGGTGGTATGACGTGCGCAGGAGGGTACGGGAGCTGCTGAAGAAGGACTACCTCCTGAGCCAATACACCGGCAGTGGCCCTCCTGCCAAGCCAGTATACCTCAGGCCCTGGGAGGAGAAGGTGCGGGCCATCCTTCCGCCAGTGAGCGTCTATGGACTAGAAAACATCCCAGAGCCTGGTGAGTACACAACAAATGTACACAATATTCTGCCACAATACACACACACATCACTGTCAAGGGGAGAGTCAAACCATGCACTCTTAGCAATTACACAGCAACCAGAACAGAATCATCCCAAAATGTGTATGTCAGTCAGATAAACACAACACATGCCATCTCAAAGTTACATTTAACCGTGTCATCACATGTACAAACACAACTACAACTACAGCTAGGCAGTGGCACAAATATAACTAACAAACACATCCAGACATGTAGCCACCACTACAACACCAACACACAGTGAAGACCACTGAAAGAAAGGAATTCTGTGTATGCTGGGCAAGTCAGTGTAGCCAATAGCATCATGGGAGTCGTAGTCACAGATATTGCTCACCCCCACAACTGTCCCATCAACACCACCATGAACCATGCGCACATCACAGGGAGTGGAAAAGGACTCACAAGATGGCTGACACTGGCTACTGCTGTGGGGAGCACAAGGCCCTGCTGGCAACTGTGCAACAACCAACAGCAGGACACCACTGACTGACATCCTGAGAGACAACTTCCACTCCCTGCAATGGAAGCACGTTCCATGGTGGGATATCTGGCTGGGTGGGAAGGAGGACTCGCAGCACTGACCATAGTCACAAGCACCTCCCCTCACACACCCCCTCAACACAAACTCCACATAACCCACCTGGGAGAATGCAATGCCTCACATCCTAACTCAAGATCCCACAAAGAACCACCACCCTGGGTTATGTTGTGTGAAGCACAGGGACACTCTTGGGACTTTTAGCCAAACAACTGCCAGGACCACACTCCCAGCCATCCTGTCAGCACAGGCAGCCCACCCCACAGGGAAGCAGAGTCAAAAGGAAGGAAGCATGGGCATGCTGGGAAGGGGGTGGAGGCAATAGCATGATGGGAGTAGTAGGCACAGATATTGCTCAGCCTCACAACTGGCCCATCAACACCACCCTGAACCATGCTCACATCACAGGGAGTGGATAAGGACTGACAAGATGGCTGACACTGGCTACTGCTGTGGGGAGCACAAGGCCCTGCTGGCAACTGTGCACCAACAAACAACAGGACACCACTGACTGACATCCTGAAAGACAACTTCCACTCCCTGCAATGCAAGCACGTTCCATGGTGGGATATCTGGCTGGGTGGGAAGGAGGACTTGCAGCACTGACCATAGTCACAAGCACCTCCCCTCACACACCCCCTCAACACATACTCCACATAACCCACCTGGGAGAATGCAATGCCTCACATCCTAACTCAAGATCCCACAAAGAACCTCCACCCTGGGTTATGTTGTGTGAAGCACAGGGACACTCTTGGGACTTTTAGCCAAACAACTGCCAGGACAACACTCCCAGCCATCCTGTCAGCACAGGCAGCCCACCCCACAGGGAAGCAGAGTCAAAAGGAAGGAAGAATGGGCATGCTGGGAAGGGGGGTGGAGGCAATAGCATGATGGGAGTCGTAGTCACAGCTCAACATTTCCCACCACATGGCCCAGCAAGCTCACACTCACGCATGCACATCCCACAGAGAGTGGAAAGGCCCATCAAAGATGTCTGACACTGTTGCTGTGTCGTGGGGAGCACAAGGGCATGCTGGGAACTGCACACCAACCAACAGCAGGACACCACTGTCAGCCATCTTGCCATTGCTCTCACACCCACATACACTGAACTCCCCACAAAAGCAAGTAAGTATGGGAATGCTGGGAAGTGGGGTGGAGGCAATAGCATGATGGGAGTCATAGTCACAGACATAGCTCACCCCCACAACTGTCCCATCAACACCACCCTGAACCATGCTCACATCACAGGGAGTGGAAAACAACTGACAAGATGGCTGACACTGGCTACTGCTGTGGGGAGCACAAGGCCCTGCTGGCAACTGTGCAACAACCAACAGCAGGACACCACTGACTGACATCCTGAAAGACAACTTCCACTCCATGCAATGCAAGCACGTTCCATGGTGGGATAACTGACTGGCTGGGTGGGAAGGAGGACTTTCAGCACTGACCATAGTCACAAGCACCTCCCCTCACACACCCCCTCAACACAAACTCCACATAACCCACCTGGGAGAATGCAATGCCTCACATCCTAACTCAAGATCCCACAAAGAACCACCACCCTGGGTTATGTTGTGTGAAGCACAGGGACACTATTGGGACTTTTAGCCAAACAACTGCCAGGACAACACTCCCAGCCATCCTGTCAGCACAGGCAGCCCATCCCACAGGGAAGCAGAGTCAAAAGGAAGGAAGCATGGGCATGCTGGGAAGGGGGTGGAGGCAATAGCATGATGGGAGTAGTAGGCACAGATATTGCTCAGCCTCACAACTGGCCCATCAACACCACCCTGAACCATGCTCACATCACAGGGAGTGGATAAGGACTGACAAGATGGCTGACACTGGCTACTGCTGTGGGGAGCACAAGGCCCTGCTGGCAACTGTGCACCAACAAACAGCAGGACACCACTGACTGACATCCTGAAAGACAACTTCCACTCCCTGCAATGCAAGCACGTTCCATGGTGGGATATCTGGCTGGGTGGGAAGGAGGACTTGCAGCACTGACCATAGTCACAAGCACCTCCCCTCACACACCCCCTCAACACATACTCCACATAACCCACCTGGGAGAATGCAATGCCTCACATCCTAACTCAAGATCCCACAAAGAACCTCCTCCCTGGGTTATGTTATGTGAAGCACAGGGACACTCTTGGGACTTTTAGCCAAACAACTGCCAGGACAACACTCCCAGCCATCCTGTCAGCACAGGCAGCCCACCCCACAGGGAAGCAGAGTCAAAAGGAAGGAAGCATGGGCATGCTGGGAAGGGGTGGAGGCAATAGCATGATGGGAGTAGTAGGCACAGATATTGCTCAGCCTCACAACTGGCCCATCAACACCACCCTGAACCATGCTCACATCACAGGGAGTGGAAAACAACTGACAAGATGGCTGACACTGGCTACTGCTGTGGGGAGCACAAGGCCCTGCTGGCAACTGTGCAACAACCAACAGCAGGACACCACTGACTGACATCCTGAAAGACAACTTTCACTCCCTGCAATGCAAGCACAGTCCATGGTGGGATAACTGACCGGCTGGGTGGGAAGGAGGGCCGGCTGTCAACCAAATACAACCAATGCAGACCATGTTCACACCCCAACAAATACATAGAAATGCCCAAATAATGCAGGACAATGTGCTACACCAATATCAACCCCTGACTGTGACAACTTAGGACAATGCAATGTACAGGCCCGCACCCAGAGGCACAGTCACAACTGTCAGGTGTGTCAACCATTGATGCCTGCAGAAACATAACATACATTGTGTGTGTCTCCCAAAAACAGGTGATGATGGGGACACAGCAGCAGACGCTGAGGAGTCCCAGTCCCAGGCTCAAGAGGATACGGAGCTCACTGGTGTCGTACAGCCTCTGCCCTCCTCGGATGAAGAAGACCAACCTGGCACCTCCGGTGCAAGTCAACATGCAGCACCAGCAGGACCACCAGCTGCAGCACCAGCAGGACCACCAGCTGCACCCCCTGCACCCACCCCTCCAACGACTGTCACCACAAATACCATCCCTGCCGACATGGACAGAACAAGGAGCACCACCAGCACAGGGACCCTGGACCAACGTGGGGCCATGGACACCACCACCACCACCAACCCCCAAGGGGGACCAGGGTCATCTGTGCGTGCCACTGCACGCACTGCACATGTCGGCAGGGGTGGTGGGAGGGGTGGGAGACAGAGGTCGCTGCTTGCAGAGGTGTCTGGTGTGCATGATGACCCACAACTGGTACGCATAGCCAATGCGTACCAGTCCAGCACAGGAGATCTCAGCCAGGTAGTGGGGCTCCTCAGAGACATGAAACAGCAGCAGGCTGCCCATCATGCCCGCTTGGACTCACACATGTCCCGCGTGGAGTCCAAGTGGGACACACTGCAAGAGATGACGGCGGTGCATAGGGACATATTACAATGCCTCCGCCAGATGAACAGCAACCAGTCTACACCTCCCTGTGTGCCAACAACATCTGGTGCTGAACAAACTGCAACTGCCACAGGGAGGGAGGATGACTCTGGCGGAGAGTCCCCTGCACCGCAGCAGCCTGTACTTGAGGGCCCCCCCAAAGAAGAGGGGTCGTCCGAGGAGGGGCAAGTGAGAGGCCGATGGCCAAGTGCAACCCCCAGGAAGCCTGAACCTGTTCTGGATGTTCACCTTTGTGCACAAACTGTTCACCCTGTTGACGTCAACACAACTCCCACACATGACATGGGGAGTACAAGTTGGACCAATGTCTCAGACAACTGTGGCCCCGATACTGGGGATTTTGTCTACCAGGACTTTCAATTCACCTAGGAACTTCTGATTGCAATATAAATGTACAGCACTAACCATCCTATGCATTATTCACACAAATGTATCACAATAAACACACTAATACACCATACTTGCCTCTGTTGTGATTCCAACGTGGGTGCTGTCATGGGGATGATGAACTGCAAAATTACACTGTGTATGCGAACTGCAACAGCAAGTACAACACAGGCATGTGAGTAATGGCAACGTGACACATATGAGGGAGACACACCACCAGGGCTACACAACACATACACACCTAGGCCATCTGACTCATTGCCTACACTGATGTTGCCAGGAAAGACGGTGCAATGCACAGACACCACACCTATTCCCAGTTGTAGTCAAGTAGCCCACAGGTGCAGTAAGCAAATGGCAGTCAAATGTGTGACCACAGACAACGCACATCACAAAGTGAAGCACAGGTTTATTACACAGTTGCAACATGTCGTAACCACTACAGATGCAAGGTAATCCCACCTGGCAGCGGGCACACAGTCAACAACTGTAGAAGGAAGGAAGTCCATGGGTGTGGCGCACATCACCTGTAGGGACACAACAGCTACCACCCTGGAAGTACAATCACGTCGTCGGTGGACACAGTTGACCAAACGAAACTGAAAGTACCCTGTGAAGGACAGAAATGACACACAGTCAAAAGCAATGGAGAACAGGACAGAACAGCAAAACTCATGCACAATACATGTTACAAGATACCCACCCAGAACCAAGTTAGCATGTCAACACTGTTGGGGAGTACAGACCACCTGTAAGCACACATCGCTACACACATCCAGTCAAGTAGCCCATGGACACACTCCAACAGCACCAGAGCACCACCTACACATATCATGCCAACTCACATCATTGACATGACACCTCAGGATACTCACATTCAGCTAAAGAAGTTGGTGATGAGCTGTGTGCGGACATCACCCTCATCATCATCATCATCATCACTGGCATCGTGGTCCAGGCCAGGATCCTCCACAGGTGGCGGATGTTGGTCATTGTCATCCTGGATGAGAGGCAACTCCTTCCGCACTGCCAGGTTGTGGAGCATGCAGCAGACGATGATAATCTTGCACACCTTCGCTGGGGCATATGGGAGGGACCCTCCTGTCTTGTCAAGGCAGCGGAAGCGGCTCTTCAGGAGACCAAATGTCCGCTCAATCACTCTCCTGGTCTGACCATGTGCCTCATTGTAGCGCATCTGGGCTGGTGTCACAGGGTTCCTGAGAGGTGTCAGCAACCACGGCATGTTGGGGTATCCCGAGTCACCTACGGACAGACAAGTGCACATTAGCTGACTTGGAAAAGTGGGCGGAATACTACAGATCAGATCACACACAATGGCACAAAGTCAGTACACACCGACAAGCCAGGCACGCTGGTTCTGCATCTGTGCCATCATCCTGGGGATGCGACTACTCCTCATCACAAAGGCATCGTGTGCTGAACCAGGGAAACGGGCACACACGTGTGAGATGAGTCATATCTGCAAGACACACCACCAGTGCATTGACCGAGTGGTAGTGCTTGCGGTTACGGTAGGCCTGCTCCTGGGCCTGTGGTGGTACCAAAGCCACATGTGTCCCATCAATGGAGCCAATGACATGCGGCATCCTCCCCAGGGCATAGAAGTCACTCTTCACGTCAGTGAGTCGTTGCAGTCTAGGGAAATAGATGTACCGGTTCAGGTATAGCAACATTGCCTCCAAAACATCGCGGAGCACATGGCTCAACATGGTCTGTGACATCCCACCAGCAGTCGCCACAGTATGTTGGAAGGTACCGGTGGCAAAGAAGTGTAGGGCTGCCATCACCTTCACCTTGGGGGTCAGCGCTGTAGGATACGGCCGGCCAGGCTGCAAATGTGGGGCCAATTGCACTGCCAAATCCTCAATCAGCTGCCTGGTGAAGCGGTACCGTCGGATGCTGTCCCGTTCCACCATCGTTGCCAGGTCTGGGAATGGTCTATGGACAGCAGGAGCCCTGCAGTGCAGAGGAGAAGAAAGCAAGATTGTCAGTCACCCCACAAATGCGGCATTGAACACACTCAATATCACATCATACATCATTATGAGGCACAACTACATGAAGTGTGCAGTTCCGTAAGGACATGTATGGTACATACATGGCCAACATCTGTCATCACGGTTCAACAAGTGGCATCAATAAGTCCCAGGTTGGCCCATTGGATATCATGAGGCCGTGTCACAGTTCCCATCTCCTGCTGCCATGTCACAATCACCCCCACAGTGACATGTGAGGACAGATGTGCCCCAGGCATCACAGCTCAACGACAGGTACATTCCCAGGGACCCTGTATTGCCACATGGACACTGGCATTACATGGAGTATCATGTATACACCACAGCAAAACAACCATGACCCCCACAGGTAGTGGTTCCACTTGCCTCTGCAGGACAGACATGGACGTCTGTGACACACACACGCACAACATCAAAGTCCATGCACACACAACGTGGATGTGGAGACTGTCTCCCATTGTGCACATGAAATCAGAGACATTGTAAACACTACATGCACACAGACTGTGGAGGACCATCACTATTGTGCCACTGGGACACCCTGGCTCAAACATACCGTCCCACATGGGACTCACGGGGTATGTGACATGACATACACATACACCACCGTGAAATGTGACCATGGCACATGCACAGATATGAACAGTTGCACATCACAGTGGTCATGTACACATAACACCCAGGATCCTGTCCCCATGAACACGTGCACAGCCTGGGGGTGGCTGCCCCCAGGTGACACCCACAGGACAACATGTACACCAACATACACACAATAGGAAATGCAGCCTTACATGCCTTATGATACAGTTTGGACAGGCTGTGGTGTTGTAGGTGTGCCCCTCACTCCCTGGGAGCTATCTGTGGCTGGCATATGTTCATCTGAGACAGGCATGGTGACATATGCCAGTCACTTGTACAGGGATGCGTTGAACAGCAATGGACTGATCGGTGCACCCGGCCGGCCCATTGCATTCAATGTGTGCGGGTACGCCTTGTACCCCTGTACGCGTTGTACCGCAATGGACCGATCGGTGCGCCCGGCCGGCCCATTGCATTCAATGTGTGCGGGTACGCGTTGTACCCCTGTACGCGTTGTACCGCAATGGACCGATCGGTGCGCCCGGCAGGCCCATTGCATTCAATGTGTGCGGGTACGCGTTGTACCCCTGTACGCGGTGTGCCGCAATGGACCGATCGGTGCGCCCGGCCGGCCCATTGCATTCAATGTGTGCGGGTACGCGTTGTACCCCTGTAAGCGTTGTACCGCAATGGACCGATCGGTGCACCCGGCCGGCCCATTGCATTCAATGTGTGCGGGTACGCGTTGTACCCCTGTACGCGTTGTACCGCAATGGACCGATCGGTGCACCCGGCCGGCCCATTGCATTCAATGTGTGCGGGTACGCGTTGTACCCCTGTACGCGTTGTACCGCAATGGACCGATCGGTGCACCCGGCCGGCCCATTGCATTCAATGTGTGCGGGTACGCGTTGTACCCCTATACGCAATGAACAGCAATGGACCGATCGGTGCGCCCGGCCGGCCCATTGCATTCAATGTGTGCGGGTACGCGTTGTACCCCTGTACGCGTTGAACAGCAATGGACCGATCGGTGCGCCCGGCAGGCCCATTGCATTCAATGTGTGCGGGTACGCGTTGTACCCCTGTACGCGTTGTACCGCAATGGACCGATCGGTGCACCCGGCCGGCCCATTGCATTCAATGTGTGCGGGTACGCGGTGTACCCCTGTACGCGTTGAACAGCAATGGACCGATCGGTGTGCCCGGCCGGCCCATTGCATTCAATGTGTGCGGGTACGCGTTGTACCCCTGTACGCGTTGAACAGCAATGGACCGATCGGTGCGCCCAGCCGGCCCATTGCATTCAATGTGTGCGGGTACGCGTTGTACCCCTGTACGCGTTGTACCGCAATGGACCGATCGGTGCACCCGGCCGGCCCATTGCATTCAATGTGTGCGGGTACGCGTTGTACCCCTGTACGCGTTGTAACCGCAATGGACCGATCGGTGCACCCGGCCGGCCCATTGCATTCAATGTGTGCGGGTACGCGTTGTACCCCTGTACGCGTTGTACCGCAATGGACCGATCGGTGCACCCGGCCGGCCCATTGCATTCAATGTGTGCGGGTACGCGTTGTACCCCTGTACGCGTTGAACAGCAATGGACCGATCGGTGCGCACCCATTGTCAATGGCCTAGCCTGGCAACGGACGCGTTTTCAAAATTCGAACGAGTCGGTTGCTGGAAATTCAGTTGGTCACCCACAACAATGTTGCAAAATCATGTATGTCATGAAGTTGAAGATTTGAAGGATGCTGTGGGCATGTATTGGTGCTGCTATTCCATGGATTGGCCAGATTCAGAAGATGCAAACGACTTGGACCTATCACTTTGGACACATGGGAGAGTATCTGCCTCTGCAGCACATATATATTGCTGGCTGTTCCCCTGAGAGCTCACTTGCCTGCACTACATGCTCCAGGACGACATCTGCCACTGCACTGCTGCTGTCTCTGCCCCTCTGGACCCTGCAATGGCACGTACTGTGGAGAGAGCCCCAGCCTTCAGCCTTGAGGAGAACCAGGCCCTGCTGGACAGCCTAATTCCACAGTACAGCAAGCTGTATGGGACACCAGGGGAGCAGGTGAGTGTTCTGTGCACTGCCTTTCTGAATGTGCATTTTGTCTGACTAGCAAGGCTGAAAGTCTGCACACCACTGGCTAGCAGGCTCACTGAGTAGTTGTCACCCCCCATAGTGTGTAGTGACATGCACTGGACAGGTATGGTGCAGTGACAGTGCATTTGAACAAGGTTTTACTTCCCATGCAATGATACCATGTAGTGACTTCTGGCAAACTGTCCATGGGCAGCGTTGCACTGCCTGTGTACATCATGTGCCCTTGTGATTGAGACATGTATATACAACTGTGTCATGCACGGATATGTTGCATGTGTAGTAATGGCCTTTTCACTTTGTCATCCTGACAGGTTAATGCCCATCGGAAGCAGGAGATCTGGAAGGACATCGTCCGGGCTGTCCGGTCCGTGGGGGTCTACAAGCGCCGGATCCGCAACTGCCAGAAGAGGTGGCAGGACCTTCGGGCTGGACCCGGAGGATTGCACGGGTCCAGCTGAAGCTGTCGCCTCCTCGCAGGAGGGGCGGAACACGGACCCTGACCCCCACATGCTCCAGATCCTGGCGGTGGTGTTTCCAGACCTGGATGGGCAGCTGAAGGCCAGACAGCAGCAAGGAGGGGGTGAGACAAAGACTGCACTGTGAACTCTGTATTACATGCTATGTGCCCTCCTCTGGCCTGGTTAAACTGCCACAGTACAGCAGTCATGTTGTCCAGGAGCCATGTCCCTCTATTGTGCACTGCCCACTCCTCATCTGATACCCAGGTGTGGCCCTTACATTCAGGGAATTGTGTCACTTGGGACTGTGTCCTTGCAGTTTGCTTCACTCAAGGTGGGGGACAGCATCTGTTTCCCTAACTCTGTTGTGGGCATCATGGGTGGGTCCATTGTTCACACAACGCCTGTGTTCGGACATGTAATCTGCGTGTTGCATTGATATGCGGTCCACTTGCTGAGCTGAGCCACCACATGTGCCTGGGGTATCTGGCACACACCCATGCAGCGGGTGGGAACAATGTTTGGGCCCCAGGAGTGTGCAGATTACGTGTGTCACACATACATAGCCAGCTATCCACTGTCCAGGGCTCATCCCTCATTCATGTGGGGCAGGACAGTCATGCCTACTCCAGCCCATCCAATACACCTGTACTCCCACTCCCGTGTATCAGCTGACACATTGTGCGCAGTGATTTGACTACTCAGGTGTCTGCCTCTGTGTCAGTGTGCTGTGGATTTGTTGCCAGGACTCCTGTGGTGTTTCTCGGTAGGGGCTCAGCATGCCACTGGAGATGTGACCATAGGAGACGATACTTGTGTGTCACATAGGTGTTTGATCAGCTGCCCGTGCAGACTGGGGTATGCAAATGTGAAGTTCAGGCAGCTGTTTCCCATTCACAGCAGATTGTGAGGGGCTCAGGTTCAGAGGGTAGTGTCACAGGTCTCCCATATGTCCAATCGGTATGACCTGGACAGATGAGGGTTAAGATGATGTGTTGTGTGGGGGATGTACATGTGCACTTGTGCAGCTCCAGGACTTGCATTCCCCATGACCTACTATTGTGACACAGTGCAGAGTTTTGTTGTCTGGCTGCCAAGTCATACATCACTGAGACAGTGATGTATGACTTAGCAGTCATGCCTCCGCCATGGCATGTGTCTACTTATTGGTGATCCTGCAGGGGAGTGACATGTGCTACATGCACACCATTGTGGCGATGGCTATCAGGACATGGGTGCATCATGGTGTCTGTCGCTGGTATGCATCACATGCATTTCCTATTTGACTCTGGGCATCCCTTTCATCCGGAAACCTGTACTGACTCAGTGGCAAGAGTTGTGATGTGTGCATGTCCACATGCTACACCGTGTCCTCTGCACTGTCCAACTACTGTGTAGGTGGTGCATGTGTCCACACTGGGGTGTTGCTATCCAACAGACACCAGACAGATGGGTGCAAGGCCATGTGGGATGTGAGTGCCATGGTTGGCATCAGACTGACAATTGGCTTCTCCTGTTCAGTTAGGGCACTTTTAGCAATGTTCAACTAATGATGCCAGGGCTTGCTCTGTAATGTGCTGTGCTCACAGTGGTGTGTGCGTTTGGTGCAGGTGACTGATGTCTGTCTGTTTCCCCATTGTTTGCAGATACATCCACGGCCACAGAAGGGGACAGCTCTACGGACCAGGAGGAGCCGGAGAGCCAGACTGGGTCAGCAGCCGAGGAGTGGTCGGAGGGACCCAGTGGCACGGAGGGCGAGGGGAGCCACACCGAGGAGTCCTCAGCAGCATCCACCTCAGCTGAGGACCACAGCGGCTAGGAGGATGACTCCCTTATGGAGGCGGGTGTCAGCAGCCACCACACCCCAGCTAGTGTTGCTGTCCCCGCCACCACCAGCACCACCACCGCCCTCCCATCGGCTCCCATTCCCCAGATCCGTGGAGGCTCCCATGTTCGGGAGCGTGTCTACTTTGGGCCAGGCACCGCACCCCCTGCCCCTGTGTCCCCTGCTGCCCTGAGTGAGGAGTCTGTGTACCTCCTTCGCCAGCTCCATGTAGGGCAGACAGCCATGCTGAGTGTCCTCCATGCGCACACCGCTCTGTTGACTCAGCTGGTGTCGTTCATGGAGGGCATCTCATCAGGCATGTCTGACCTACAGAGGGGCAATAGGTCCATGGACTCCTCCCTGACGGCAGCAGTGTCCCTCCTCAGACAGTCCCTCACCCCTCCTGCCTCTGCTCCATCCACACTCCCCAGCACCTTACCCGTCCCAAGCACACACACACCGGCACAGGCACACACCAGCACACACACGTCCAGCACACAGACACACACGCCACAAACAAAACGCACACGCACGCACAGTCAGGGGACTGAAACCAGACTCACAGGGGATGGGGCCCTGGAACACACACACGCATCCACGAGCACTGCGCAGTCCTCAGTTGCCTCTCCCTCCAAAGCACCCTCCCTTGCCTCACCTGCAACCCCAAAGACCCAGCGGCTCTTCCTCAGTGACCTCGGCCTCTTCCCTCCGATCCAGCTGATACAGCATTCAGGGGGAAGAGGAAGCCCACCCACACAGAGCAGAGTGCCCTCGCCCCCGGACACCCTCCCCCAGGCGCAGACAGACTGAGGCCCCCACCCGCAAGTCCCCCAGAGTCGTAAGAGCAAGACCCCGCCGCCGCCCTGCAGCTCAGGCACCAGGTCTCCTTCCTCCATCCCTCAGGCCCCCACTCCACAGGTGCCCCCACCACACCCTGCCCCAGGTTCCCCCACCCACAGATATACCATCCCCAAGAGGATCCGGCCTTCTCCCCCTGCCACTTGCTCTCCCGGCACCACACCCCCCGCTGCGCTTGTCTGTGCCACTGATGTGGTGAGGGTGTCCTCCCCTCTGTCCAGCCCACCTTGCCTGTTCCCCATTCTCCTCCCTGGTGGTAGGCACTGCAGTGGAGTCCACTACCACCCTGTCTGACTTGGGCACTGCAGTGGCGGACCTGTCCACTCCATCTGCAGGGTCCACTGCAGTCGTGCCGGCACCCACAACATCTGAGTCATGCCCCCAGTTGTGCCGGCACACACCATGTCAGACACCTCCACTGCAGTTGTCAGTGGCTCTCCAGCACCCACCACCCCTTCCCTGCCTCCTCCTGGTGAGCCCTGATCCTGTCCCTGCGGTGCTTGGCCTGCCCCCCCGGTTACCCCTCCTAGTGGATTGTCCCTGGTCTTGTGCAGTGCAGGCATGCGTAGGGTGACATCTGCCACTGTCACCCTGTTTGGACTTTGACAATGGACTGGCCATTGGCCTTTGTGTTTTTTCTGGACTTTCACTTTTAAACACACATATGCTGAATAAAGCAACTTTCTGTTCTCTAGTGCTTATGCTTCTGATGTACATGTTGTTGATGATGCTAACCATGCCCTTGCTGCAGTGATGGTGATATTTGGTCTCATGATAATGAAGTGTTACTGTGCAGGAACACATGTGGTCCAGGGGGAATGTGTCCTATCCTGTGGTGTATCCATGTCATCCATAGCAGCATCTGAGGGTGTCATGTGTTCAGTATTTGGCAATGGGATTTCCTACTTACATTAGCAATTTCACATCTGTGGCTTCCACCCCTGCACATCTGTTGTGCCTGCCATTGTTCAATTTGTCTACTTCCCTGACCGTGTGGCCATCTCCACTGGACATGCAGGTTTGGGCATCAAGGGGGAAGGACTCATCTGTGTTGTCAGTGCAACATTGCTATACAAATGTGTTGGATCTGTGCTGATGATTTCGTTGGCACTTCCATGACCAGGCTGATGTGACGGGAGCCTTCATTTGGTGCTAATTGTTGATTGTGTGACCAAGTGCTCCGCTGACATGATGGGGCCCTACTGAGGCAACATATGGCACAGCTTTCCTCACACAGGAGTGGAGTCCCCTCATGGCAGTGTGTACTCCTGTGACATTGCCTGCGCCCAAGGTGTGTGTTCTATGAGCATGTCTGTGTGTTCACTTCCGTTTTGCTGTGCATGCTGTGATCCCTAGTGTTGTACCTGTTTGTGATGCTTGCTGAGTTGACCTATGTTCCCCCAAAGTCTTCTCCCTGGGTTCTCTGTGATGTGGGTGCATGGCACATTACTGGTCATCAGGGTGTCACCCATAGGTGTGTTTGCTGTCAGGGCTGAGTTTGTGTGCAGACGCAGATGGGTCACAGTCAGATTTCCCCTTGGCACTTGTTGTTTGCACCTGTCATGTGATTTCCAGTTTGTGTTATCTTTCAGTGATTGTGACACGTTGTGTGTGTGACTGCTGGCACTCCTCAGGGTCCGGGCTGCAATGTTGGTTGTTGTCTATGTGTGTTCTTTGTGGGTGACCTTGGCTTCTTCATTGGTGTGTGACTGTGGCTGGGATCCCATTGGTTGGTGTGGTATTGCCGTCATGTCCATGTACAGCGTAGTGTGCAGTGTGTCAGACATTCAGGAGTCTTGTTGAGTGGCCATGTGTGATGTGTTTCTGTACCTTGGTTCCCACCCACCACCCTGGAATTGTCATGGGTGCATGTGCAATGTCACCAGTGCATGTGTGCTTCACTGCTGCACATTGTTGGAGGTCGAGGTGTGTGGTGTTGAGTGTGTGCAGATGAGAGTTGTTGCCCGGCTAGACCCCTGCCTCCATGTTGGCCTTGGCTTACTGGCCGTGCTGATTGATTTGTGCTTGTGTAGGTGTGATGGTAGTTTGTTGCTCAGGACACATGACTGTGGTTCACAGTGTGAACGACATTTAGCTTTGTCATCACAGTGGGATTGTAATGCAGCCCAGGGTCACCACATTGTGGGGGCCCTGGGGGTGGTGCTGTGGTGTGTCTGTGTCTTGCTGTGTCAGTTGCTGTTCCTACGTGCCTGTGTGACATGTGTGATTTGTGCTCCCTCTCATCTGACAATGCCTGATTGCCCACATAGGGGATTTGGATCCATGAGTTACCTTTGTGTGGCACTGTATGCACATCTGTATAATTGGTATTCAGGCCTCCTCATGTGTTGTGTGGCTGCCTGGGGACACTGGCATCCCCCCCCTCACCTGTTGTGTTTGATGTGCAGTGTGGGTCTGCCTGTTTGTGTTTGTGCATCTGCACCACTGCATTGGCAAATCTTAGGTGTGCCATTGGCTGTATGTAGTTTGGTGGGTTTCCCCTGCTGTCCCTGGGACTCCTAGGTCATCAGTCAGCACAATGATCATGGTTTGTGTGTCCCATTGCTGCCATGGTATGGTATCTGTTCACCTCACATCTACAGTCTCCACAGGGTATCTGCATTTGTGTGCCCATTGGTGCAAATATGTGGGTCTGCATTCTGATGGTCACTTCTGTCATTGTGTCATTGATGAATGTTGACTGTGTCAGCCCCCTTGGGTGTTGTTTGTCTGCACATGGCCAAAGGTATGTCTTATTTGCACTGCAGTATTTGCCTCCCCCAATCTATGTTGCAATGGGACACATGCACTACTTTGCCACTGATGTGTTTTATGTTCTGTGACCAGGAATCATCCATGCAGTTTGGCAGTTGCAGCTCTTTCTTTGTCAACACTTACATTTTGGTCACTGTGATGATGGGGGTTTGGACCCCATTGCCACAATGTTCAAAATGTGATTCAGCTATGGACCCCACACTTACCTTTTGGTCACTGTGATGATGGGGGTTTGGACCCCATTGCCACAATGTTCAAAATGTGCTTCAGCTATGGACCCCACACTTACATTTTGGTCACTGTGATGATGGGGGTTTGGACCCCATTGCCACAATGTTCAAAATGTGCTTCAGATATGGACCCCACACTTACCTTTTGGTCACTGTGATGATGGGGGTTTGGACCCCATTGCCACAATGTTCAAAATGTGATTCAGCTATGGACCCCACACTTACCTTTTGGTCACTGTGATGATGGGGGTTTGGACCCCATTGCCACAATGTTCAAAATGTGCTTCAGCTATGGACCCCACACTTACATTTTGGTCACTGTGATGATGGGGGTATGGACCCCATTGCCACAATGTTCAAAATGTGCTTCAGCTATGGACCCCACACTTACCTTTTGGTCACTGTGATGATGGGGGTTTGGACCCCATTGCCACAATGGTCATGGCCTGCTTGCATTGTGGGGGCCACACACATATATGTGTGGCACATGTGATAGGGGTCACATTGTATGTTCAAAGTCATGTTCAGTGTTGTAGGCATTTGACACAGTCTACACACGCTTGTCATGGTGTTGGGGGGATGTCTTTTTCTTGCATTCCCTAGGTTGTGGTGTGCTGGTTGTGTCATGCATTGTCCATCCTATGAGTGGGGGTGGTGTTGGTGGTAGGCATACAGCCCCCCATGGGTAGAGGTGGTAGTAGTGACAGGCATCCAGCCCCCTGGGTAAGGGTGGTAGTGGTGGTAGGCATCCAGCCCCCTGGGTAGAGGTGGTAGTAGTGGTAGGCATCCAGCCCCCTGGCTAAGGGTGGTAGTGGTGGTAGGCATCTGGCACCCCCATGGCTAAGGGTGGTAGTAGTGGTAGGCATCCAGCCCCCTGGGTAAGGGTGGTAGTAGTGGTGGGCATCTGGCACCCCCATGGCTAAGGGTGGTAGTAGTGGTAGGCATCCAGCCCCCCCTGGGTAAGGGTGGTAGTAGTGGTGGGCATCTGGCACCTCCATGGCTAAGGGTGGTAGTAGTGGTTGGCATCCATCCCCCCCTGGGTAAGGGTGGTAGTAGTGGTGGGCATCTGGCACCCCCATGGCTAAGGGTGGTAGTAGTGGTTGGCATCCGGCCCCCCCTGGGTAGGGGTGGTAGTAGTGGTGCGCATCCAGGCCCCTGTGTGCATATGTGGCATTGGTGATGGGCATCCCGCCCCTATGGTGCTGCTGTTGCTGGTGTAAGTAAATTCTGCATCCCTCTGTGTGGGTGTGATGTGTCGTGTACATGTTGTATGTTTTAGTGGTTGGTGTCTGACTTACCTTCTGCGCCGTACGCGTCCGTGCCTGTTCCGGTAGTAAATGTAGAATATTGGTAGGATCGGGACGAAGGGATTCGTGGTTGGTTCGTGTCGTTCGTCTTTCTCGTTGCTTCGCGTCGTCCTCGTTGCTGGCGTGGTCGCCTCGTAGCCGTGGATCGTGTTGTGGCGCGAATCGGAGCTTATGTGCGCCTCTCCCGGAAGCTTTGACGTGCCGGACGTAGCGACGGGTTCGGCGCGTACGGAAAGCGCATTGTACTTGTTCGGCCGGACGGGGCTGCATTTTCCCTTCCGTGCGACTCGATTCTGCGTTTCCGGATTCGCCTCGGTCGGAGAACAGGACCTGGATTGGGTGAGTACGACTCGGCCGGATTCTGTGCTGTTGTGCGCATCGTACTTACTCGTTCGGTATGATGTACGGATCAGTCGGGAAACAGGCATTCGCATGGCTTTTTTCCCGACCGAATGGTATTGGGTGCGCCTCCGACCGAGATCGGAATCGGCCCCTTAGTTTCTGTATGACTGGGTGTAGCTGACAGTTAAGCTTGGTGTATTCCTTCTAGACAGCCACACACCATAGGATCTTAGGTGTGCCTGGATGGGCCATCACTGGCAGGATGGGAGGGAGCAGCTGGGCACAGCCCCACTCACACATGATTAGGAATTTGTCCTGCCTCTACACAAAGGGCTGCATACCTCCTGTAGTTAGTCTGGAGCCAAGGCAGGGAAGTCAGGATGCCTGGGGACTTCAAAGGAAAACCTCTAGAAGGTTCTCCACCACTTCAAAGGCACAACTGAATATAAATAATGGACCTCAGACACCAACCCTTCAGTACACTTCAGGACCTGTGGACACTCTGCCAGGAAGAAGGACTGCTGTGTTGCTGAAGGAATGTCATTCTGCTGGACTGCTGCTCTGCTGAACTACTGCTTTGCTGTGCTGCTGTCTTGCTGTGCTGACCTGCTGCCCTTTTGACTGGGTGAGAAGAACTGGACCTGCATCTCGTGAACCCAGGATAGCCTGAGTGACTCCAAGGGCTAGTCTGATGGCCTTCTGTTCTGAGCCACAGGAACATAAGAAGCTCCCACCACCTGCACCAGCATCCAGATCCAGCTGGAGAAAGCCCCTAACCCCCAAGTGGTGCCTCTCCTGACACCTTGGTGCAGCCTCAGAGAGGCTAAATTGAAGTTTTTGTGCTCGTGGTGCCTTATTCTTGTCACTCACACAGTCCGGCGACGCGAAGTTCAGCCAGCCTGACCCTTCGCTGTATATTATCAACCGCTTATGTGGAGCCACACCGCGAAGCACCAGCCTGATCGTCCGTAACAACATCACGATCTTCATGCAACAGCAATGACCGCCGGTGACACCTGGCCTGCTCTTCACACTACATCGATGACCATCCACAATTCTTCCCTGCTCCTCATGGCCCCCTCCTCCGTGAATGGGACTCTTGGTGCTGGACTGAGAAGGTACCTTTTCAGGGGGACTAACCTGGTCCCTGTACTCGATCTGCACTCCATCGTGGTCTGCCTGAACATGTGACTTTCTCCTGGTCTCACACGACCAGATAGCCGTGGTTGGTGCTTTGTGCTTTTTGGTGCTATTTTACCCTAAAAATCTTTAAAAAATCAAAACTCCGGTTCTACTTATTGGATTTTTGTCGTTTTGGTCTTTTTTTTTTAATTAAAAACTACTCTATGTTTCTAAACTCTGTTATGGGCTCCTCTTGTAGTGTGGTTTTACTGTGTTACTGTTTGAAGTGTTGCACAAATACTTTACATATTGCCTCTGACTTAAGCTTGACTGCTCAGTGCCAAAGCTATCTGAGGGTTGAGAACAAGTTAATTTAGGGTTTGCTTGTGACTTCACCCTGAAAAGAATTGTGGTTGCTGCTTGAGAAGGGGTTCACCCTCCTCAAACAGTAACCCAATTTCTTATAGGGGTTATAAAAGTCATGGGGTAGCTAGTGAAGATAAGTGACACCAGTAGTAACCATCACCACTGCTGCATACTGTGGCAAGTATTTCTTCCCTCTTTCACTATTAAAACATCTCCTAATGTTGATGAGGTACATGGACCAGACGACAAGGAAGCCTCTTAGTCTAAGATATAGCATGATGATAATAATAATAAGGATGATGATGACTCAATGGTGATGATTTTGATAATGTGGCTTGCTGAGCGCAGCTCAAATCTAATAAGAGGTTCTGGATGAGTATTTTCTATGCTAAATGTGTACAACAAGAGACATGCCGCACTGGTGAAAGGCAAGCGTCTGATTGCCTTGTGTCAAAATGATTTTATCTGCACCTGCAGACCAGCAGTACATCTTCCAAACAACATCTGCAGAAGCATCATGAAATCGGCTAAAGGACTGAAAGTATCACAGGAACAAATGAGATAAGACAAATATCCACATGCTCAGCACCAGAGTTCTCCCGACTCTGCAGACTAAACTCAGCAACATCTACAATGCTCTCTATCCTTTGCAGACTTGTATCACCTTATATCACTTGCACTATGAACCCTACTACCAGCAGGAATTAATCAAATGAACCACTAATGGCATCATTAGGTTGCTGGCGGTTGTTCATTTTGTAATTTTGGGAAGGATATTGCCATTCCACTGAACCACCCAAACTTCACTGGGAAAGGTTCTATATTGCTAGAAGTGAAATGTAATACAAAATACTGAAATTTAATGTCTCTCAGATCACAGCTAGCCTTGTAGTTTGAAGAGTACTCATTCCACTGGACAATCTAAAATTTACTGGGAAAGGTTTTATATTGATAGAAGTGAATTGTAATACTAAGCACTGAAATTCAATGTCTTTCAGATCCACAGCTTACCCTGTAGTTTGAAGAGCACTCATTCGAATAATTTAATAGATGTGTTTCTACAAAGAGCTTGCCTCTGATAGGATATTTACCCCTAGAAAAAATAATCCATATACAAAATATATACCCCCAAATTCAGTTGATTCATTGCACTACCCCACAAAATTTAAAATGCATGTTAAAAACATGAGTTTCTTCACAATAATTTAGAAACCACTGTACCGTCTTCACAGAATGGGGCAACACAACTCAATAAAAAAATCTTATCAACATAAAAAATAACAGTAGGGGAGAAGGACAAAACAAACACAATTGTCAGTGTTCAAAACTGATCCCTTCAATTCTAGGGTATCAAATACTTCATGTGCTGTTTACATCACCATCAGGTCCCCTGTTTTCACAGATTCAGTATTGTGAATTATGTTTTTAATAATTATACACACGTTGCCTCATCCATTTAGATGAGGGGAGTGGGGGACAATTAAACAAATAGTGTGCAGGACCCCCTTTTGAATGAAGTAGGGGTGGGGAACTGCTGCTTCAAAAACATTGTAAGATGTATATTAATGAATTTCAGGCAAACTCTATTTGGTGCTTAAAAGATTATAATTTTTATATAGGCCAAATAAGAAGACCAAGAAGCCCGGCCCCCAAACCTTTTGGTAGAGGATAAAGAGTAGACTTCTGCCCATTTTGACAGGATGAGAATATTTATATTCCATGTAGAGGGGATTGTGTTGAAGAGAAGGGTTGAACAAGGGGTGAGTTTTAATGCTGTTCACTTCCACCTTAGAGTATCTATCCATGAAGAGGGAGAACCCTCAACAGTGATTAGGTTTGTATAGAGTTGCGGTATCGTCCATGCTCCTCTTGCAGTTTTTAACACGTCTGAAGGTGAGCTCTGACAAAAAGTCCCAAGGGAATTTAAATAAAGGAACTCGAATATATAAAATACAGTTAAACAAATAGGATCATGTGGACCCTGATTGATGAGTGAGGGATGTTGTTTCCTCCTCTTTTAGATTCTTTGAACCACATTGAGGGCATTCTCTCTATGTAAATGAAGATTACGCAAAGGCTTGTGATCACCGTTCTGGGTCCTAGGTGTAGCCGTCGAATAGCAATCCCAACGGTGAGTGGGATCGTCATGAGTGGTAGAATGTTGAGTATGATGGGAAGATGTGTGTAATGTAAAGATTGAAATGAACAGAAGGGGTGGGGCACCGACATGTGCATGGTTCTAAAGTATTATTGGGTGCGTGAGAGTGACTATGGAAGGATGGGAAAGGCTGAAATTCAAATACCACCACAACATGGTGGGTGAACACCATCTGGTGTTGGTTATATGAGATGATGCATATGCAATGTAATTCTTAAAAATATCATGAATTAGGATATGCATGCTATTTTTCTTCACAGTTGTTATATTTTATTTTGTGGGAGATTTGTTGTGTTTGTCCTGAATGATTTAGTTACAAGAATCCCCGCTCTGGCGCTTACCTCATTCATATAGTGTCCCACACGTACAAACTCCCTCACATTGATGCATGCATATAGAAAGAAATTCAACATGTGGCTTCACCCCTCCTTTCCCACTACTTTGCTCCCGTGTAACAGTAGTGACTGCCGCTCAGCACCAGTAGTTTACCCAGATAAGCAGACTGATCTCCACATGTCAACAATAATGAAAGTTAACTCCCTTCAACCTCACAAGAGAACTCAGAGAAACAATCAGTGATACTCTTGCTCAGGAAGTGTGTATTGGTGTTAAAGTCAATCCAAGAGGTGCTCTGAGCCATTGTTGTTCTTTCATGATTATCTTCCCTGTAAGAAATTACCTTCTTGGAGCTGTGTAACTGTTTCCATCTGTTCACATACTCTGTCTAAAACTCAAAGGTTATAGGGAGAAATTTAAATCACCACTGATCTTCACACTCTGGTGCAGCCATTGCAATATTAGAAAATATTTGAAAGGAACTCTGACATCACAGCGTTTTCTTCGAAGAAAAGTGATTTTTCTAACTGGAAGTGTTCTTTTCCATAGGAACCACAAAGGCACATGTGTGTACAGGGATAAATTACATCAATGTGTACATGAGGCAAATTCATTTAAAAATAAAAACAATATATTCAACACATTAGTGACGTATCATGCTCTCTCAAATCACAGAGTGGGCAGGGGAGCAGACTTCCTGAGAACACTCAGCAGAAACATGCCTTATGTCCATGCTTCTGATTTAGCATATGCCTGGTTTCTCAACAGGTGAAAAGAGAAGCATTGAATCTCCTGCTCAAAATCTGTACCTCAGGTATTGGCATTGGTTTATCAGGTTGAGAGATTGCTTCTCTTTTATTGATTTTAAATAACTGCAGTCACCTAGAGGCAAAAGAATCTTCTGTTAGCTCCCCACCCGCAATTTCAACTGGGCTTGTATGATGAAATATCGACCAGAAAAATATGGTGGTACAAAAATGTTGTTGTCAAAATATCAACAGCAAAATATCAGCTTTATTACACATATAATCTAAAGTACAAGGATATCAACTAGAAAAATATTGTGGACCAAAATATCGACCCAAGGACCTGCACTCAACTGGATCTGCTCCTTCTTCACAGGAAGAACCCAAAAAGTCAGACTGCCATCTTTCACATCGGAGACCCAAAGCCTGATCTGTGGAGTCCCCCATGAATCATCTCTCACCCCTACCCTGTTCAATATCTACATGACTCCACTCGCCAACATCCTTCGATCCCAAGGCATCACCCTAATTTCCTACACATACGACATCCAACCCTGACAAACAAAATTACCACCAGCAAAGCAAACTTCACCAATTGCCTAACCATGGTATCCAAATGAATGAATACCAACTGCTAGAAGCTCAACTCCGAGAAGACGGAAGTACTGGTCTTTGAAAAAAGGACCTCCCCATGGGACGCCACCTGGGAGCTGACAGAGCTAGGACCAACACTCACAGACCACGGCAGAAACCTGGGGATCATCCTAGAGACAAGCTCAACATGGAGGCACAAGTCAACGCTTGGAGCACTGCCTGCTTCCACATCCTACGTATGCTACGAAAGATCTTAAAGTGGCTGCCACAGAACACCAGAAGCACCATCATGCAAGCACTCATCATAAACAGACTTGACTGCAATGCCCTCTACTATTGAATCTCCCAGCAGATCCTACACAGACTTCATACTATTCAGAACGCGGCTGCAAGACTCATACTCAACCTCCCACATCACACCCACATCTCACCCCACCTCAGAGAGCTCTACTTGCTCCCCATTCACAAATGCAGCCAATTCACGCTCCTCACGCTCACATACAAAGCCTTGCACAACACTGGGCCAGCATACCTGAACAGCCACATACACTTTCACCAGCCTGCCAGACACCTACACTCAGCCTCACTCACGAACATCGCCTGCATTTACAAATGCACGGCAGGAGGTTGCTTGTTCTCCTACATCACACCCAAACCATGGAATGACCTCCCACAACACATCAGAGCCTCCTCTTCACTTCTGGAGTTCCACAAGAAGCTGAAGACGTGGATCTTCGAATAACTCTACCGGGATCACACACCTGCCCAAGCGCCTAGATACCCTTACGGGCAATTAGTGCACTTTACAAAGCTACATACCATAACATAACACTTACCGTATCACCATAGGAGTGCCATGGATGCCTTCGGCTCTGACAGCAGGATACAGACCTCTGGTCATCACCGGGCCCCAGAAATGTGCTTGAACTCACTGCCCCAACACACCAGTGAGAGTGGGTAAGAATGAATACCTGGATGCCAAGCCTCAGGGGGAACTTGCTCTGACTTACGTGCTTTGGTGCAGGACCACTTTGACTTTCACAAACATTGTGGAACTTCTAAGACTTGAACTCACTAGCAGAACCTATCTTGGATGTCACCTAACATAACAGGGCAATAAGAACAGACCCCAGGCGGGGAGGTAGGACTTGAGAAGCTGACCCAGAGAACGCTAGGAGGCCTGCCTTGAGAGGACTGTGTGTATTATTTGTGGTGTGCCGTATTATGCTTTGTGTTCATATATAAATACTGACATTTATATAAAACAAGTATTTGACAGGACAATCAGTTATTGGGATTGGTGACTGTATTTTGAGTTGTGAGCGTGTGTTCACCCTACACTTACCTTCTTCCAAAGAAGCCTTGGGCTGTTCGACCGACGCTACTATCAGGAGTCAAGTACTGAAGGGAGTACTTGGCCCAGTTTTCAGAACTCATACGAGATCAGGCCCAGGGACATCAGGAGTAAAAGGCCTCAACCACGACATTGGGCCCAGTAGCTCCTGCTTGTTCCATGGGCATCCGAAAGGGGTACTGACAAGTACATCATCTAGAGATTAGGGGGCATATTAGCAAGAACGGCGTTAAAATTATCGCCACTTTAGCGGCAGGAAACTGCCGCTAAAGCGGCAATAATGGGCTTGATAATATGCCCTTGAGAATATCAATAGAAGCCCATGTTCTGCTGTGATCCTGGGCTTCTATTGGAATTCTCAAGGGCATATTATCAAGCCCATTATCGCCGCTTTAGCGGCAGTTTCCTGCAGCTAAAGCGGCGATAATTTTAACACCGTTCTTGCTAATATGCCCCTAGATTTTTAGTTAAAGTTGGGTGTCATCTGCATATAGATGATATGCAATATTGGCTTGTTGGAGTAACAGTGGAAGGGGTCCATATATAAGTGAAAGAGTGTAGGGGCAAGAATGAAGCCCCAAGGAACCCATTGACTGATTATGGCATGGGTTGATAAGGAGTACTTTAGTTTAATTTGTTGGCAGTTCTTATTGAGTTATGAAGAGAACCAGTTCAGTACTGTGCCATCAATCCCTATACATGACTTTAGGGTGTTGAGAAGAATGTTGTGCTTGTATAACTGGTTTGTGAGCAACTTGTGAGCAATATATGTAGAGGTTGCCACGCAAATGTCACTTTTAAATACAGGAAAACATATTAGAATCTGGTCTTTCAAACTGAAATACGTTTACACATGGCCACTGGTGAAACACACAAAATGCACTGCGGCCCTGAACTGGACTGATATTCATAGCAAGAGAAGAGAAATGTGCTTTACTTCGGCCTTGAAAAACCTGCCAAAGCCATCACTAAATGTCAAATTTTAATACCATTTCTCCTTTTTCATCAAATCTGACGGTCTAAAAGTAAAACGGAGGATACAACTCAAAGCTATTTTAGTCCTCCATAAATTCATAACTGCTCAACCCCGATTTACTTTGAAAAAACACAATAGCCAGAAGAAAAATATCAAAATATCAAAATCAAAAGCACATGGCTTCCAGAAAAAACAACAACATTGGATAGAACAAAATAGTGTCTCAACCAGCATGCCACTGATATTCTGTAAGGAACATGAACAATAACAGCCCTTGCAATAATTAAATATAGAGAGGTTGACGACCAAAATGCCTTTTCATCTGCAAATGACACCACTGTTAAAATAATGCACCACTGTAAAAAACAATTCATTGAACGAGGCAGCGAGATTTATGCTACAAATACAAGCTGAGGATAATGTGCAGTGTCCAATAAATTTTATTGCTTGTAAATTGTATCTCTCTTTCAATATTTCCTTGTAAAAATAGCCAACACGTGTTTTACCCCCTTAACGATATTAAAACTTCAAACGCGTTTTTGATCGGTCAGATAAGGCGAATATTGACGCAACACTGCACTAACACAAAATTGGTGTAGACTAAAAATATCTATTGAAAAATAAAGGAGGACAATAAATGAGACTAATGAGTGAGTAAGCATCTTCAAGTAGGTGGTGAGCTAGGACATAGTGTCAATGAAATTATGTTTTCCATCTAAAATAAATGCCATCATGTTCAGGATCCAGCAGTCTACTCATAGCAGAGGTTGGGACATAGAGTAGGAAGACAGCAGCATTATTTCAGCACAAGGACCCTTCTGAAGGGCCACCCCAAACCTTTTGACTTTGCCCTCCACTTTTTGCTCAATTCGTTTTTTGCTGGCCTTAGGCCACTGTGCACTTTACCACTTCTAACCAGTGCTAAAGTGCCTGTGCTCTCTCCTTAAAACATGGCAATATTGGTTTATTTAATTTAATTGTAATTCCCTGATAAAGTGGCACTATATGTGCCCAGGGCCTGTAAATTAAATGCTACTAGTGGGCCTGCAGCTCTGATTTTGCCACCCACTTAGGTAGCCCTTTAAACATGTCTCAGGCATGCCATTGCAGCCTGTGGGTGCAGTTTTTCCAAATGGGAGCAGGAACCCACTTCATGTTTCTTTGAAATAGTAATGAAAAATCCTAACTCAAGGTGAATTCGGATTTTAAATTACAAATTTGAAAATGCTACTTTTAGAAAGTTGACATTTTCCTGCCTTAGCCATTTAGTGTCTGTATGACTGGGTGTAGCTGACAGTTAAGCTTGGTGTATTCCTTCTAGACAGCCACACACCATAGGGATTTTAGGTGTGCCTGGATGGGCCATCACTGGCAGGATGGGAGGGAGCAGCTGGGCACAGCCCCACTCACACATGATTAGGAATTTGTCCTGCCTCCACACAAAGGGCTGCATACCTCCTGTAGGTAGTCTGGAGCCAGGGCAGGGAAGTCAGGATGCCTGGGGACTTCAAAGGAAAACCTCTAGAAGGTTCTCCACCACTTCAAAGGCACAACTGAGTATAAATAATGGACCTCAGACACCAACCCTTCAGTACACTTCAGGACCTGTGGACACTCTGCCAGGAAGAAGGACTGCTGTGTTGCTGAAGGAATGTCATTCTGCTGGACTGCTGCTCTGCTGAACTACTGCTTTGCTGTGCTGCTGTCTTGCTGTGCTGCCCTGCTGCCTGCTGCCCTTTTAACTGGGTGAGAAGAACTGGACCTGCATCTCTTGAACCCAGGACAGCCTGAGTGACTCCAAGGGCTAGTCTGATGGCCTTCTGTTCTGAGCCACAGGAACATAAGAAGCTCCCACCACCTGCACCAGCATCCAGATCCAGCTGGAGAAAGCCCCTAACCCCCAAGTGGTGCCTCTCCTGACATCTTGGTGCAGCCTCAGAGAGGCTAAATTGAAGTTTTTGTGCTCGTGGTGCCTTATTCTTGTCACTCACGCAGTCCGGCGACGCGAAGTTCAGCCAGCCTGACCCTTCGCTGTATATTATCAACCTCTTATGTGGAGCCACACCGCGAAGCACCAGCCTGATCGTCCGTAACAACATCACGATCTTCATGCAACAGCAATGACCGCCGGTGACACCTGGCCTGCTCTTCACACTACATCGATGACCATCCACAATTCTTCCCTGCTCCTCATGGCCCCCTCATCTGTGAATGGGACTCTTGGTGCTGGACTGAGAAGGTACCTTTTCAGCGGGACTAACCTGGTCCCTGTACCCGATCTGCACTCCATCGTGGTCTGCCTGAACATGTGACTTTCTCCTGGTCTCACATGACCAGATAGCCGTGGTTGGTGCTTTGTGCTTTTTGGTGCTATTTTACCCTAAAATCTTTAAAAATTCAAAACTCCGGTTCTACTTATTCGATTTTTGTCGTTTTGGTCTTGTTTTTTTAATTAAAAACTACTCTCTGTTTCTAACTCTGTTATGGGCTCCTCTTGTAGTATGGTTTTACTGTGTTACTGTTTGAAGTGTTGCACAAATACTTTACATATTGCCTCTGACTTAAGCTTGACTGCTCAGTGCCAAGCTATCTGAGGGTTGAGAACAAGTTAATTTAGGGTTTGCTTGTGACTTCACCCTGAAAAGAATTGTGGTTGCTGCTTGAGAAGGGTTTCACCCTCCTCAAACAGTAACCCAATTTCTTATAGGGGTTATAAAAGTCATGGGGTAGCTAGTGAAGATAAGTGACACCAGTAGTAACCATCACCACTGCTGCATACTGTGGCAAGTATTTCTTCCCTCTTTCACTATTAAAACATCTCCTAATGTTGATGAGGTACATGGACCAGACGACAAGGAAGACTCTTAGTCTAAGATATAGCATGATGATAATAATAATAAGGATGATGATGACTCAATGGTGATGATTTTGATAATGTGGCTTGCTGAGCGCAGCTCAAATCTAATAAGAGGGTCTGGATGAGTATTTTCTATGCTAAATGTGTACAACAAGAGACATGCCGCACTGGTGAAAGGCAAGCGTCTGATTGCCTTGTGTCAAAATGATTTTATCTGCACCTGCAGGCCAGCAGTACATCTTCCAAACAACATCTGCAGAAGCATCATGAAATCGGCTAAAGGACTGAAAGTATCACAGGAACAAATGAGATAAGACAAATATCCACATGCTCAGCACCAGAGTTCTCCCGACTCTGCAGACTAAACTCAGCGACATCTACAATGCTCTCTATCCTTTGCAGACTTGTATCACCTTATATCACTTGCACTATGAACCCTACTACCAGCAGGAATGAATCAAATGAACCACTAATGGCATCATTAGGTTGCTGGCGGTTGTTCATTTTGTAATTTTGGGAAGGATATTGCCATTCCACTGAACCACCCAAACTTCACTGGGAAAGGTTCTATATTGCTAGAAGTGAAATGTAATACAAAATACTGAAATTTAATGTCTCTCAGATCACAGCTAGCCTTGTAGTTTGAAGAGTACTCATTCCACTGGACAATCTAAAATTTACTGGGAAAGGTTTTATATTGATAGAAGTGAATTGTAATACTAAGTACTGAAATTCAATGTCTTTCAGATCCACAGCTTACCCTGTGGTTTGAAGAGCACTCATTCGAATAATTTAATAGATGTGTTTCTACAAAGAGCTTGCCTCTGATAGGATATTTATCCCTAGAAAAAATAATCCATATACAAAATATATACCCCGAAATTCAGTTGATTCATTGCACTACCCCACAAAATTTAAAATGCATGTTAAAAACATGAGTTTCTTCACAATAATTTAGAAACCACTGTACCGTCTTCACAGAATGGGGCAACACAATTCAATAAAAAAATCTTATCAACATAAAAAATAACAGTAGGGGAGAAGGACAAAACAAACACAATTGTCAGTGTTCAAAACTGATCCCTTCAATCTAGGGTATCAAATACTTCATGTGCTGTTTACATCACCATCTATCAGGTCCCCTGTTTTCACAGATTCAGTATTGTGAATTATGTTTTTAATAATTATACACACGTTGCCTCATCCATTTAGATGAGGGGAGTGGGGGACAATTAAACAAATAGTGTGCAAGGCCCCCTTTTGAATGAAGTAGGGGTGGGGAACTGCTGCTTCAAAAAACATTGTAAGATGTATATTAATGAATTTCAGGCAAACTCTATTTGGTGCTTAAAAGATTATAATTTTTATATAGGCCAAATAAGAAGACCAAGAAGCCCGGCCCCCAAACCTTTTGGTAGAGGATAAAGAGTAGACTTCCACCCATTTTAGACAGGATGAGAATATTTATATCCCATGTAGAGGGGATTGTGTTGAAGAGAAGGGTTGAACAAGGGGTGAGTTTTAATGCTGTTCCCTTCCACCTTAGAGTATCTATCCATGAAGAGGGAGAACCCTCAACAGTGATTAGGTTTGTATAGAGATGCAGTATCGTCCATGCTCCTCTTGCAGTTTTTAACACGTCTGAAGGTGAGCTCTGACAAAAAGTCCCAAGGGAATTTGCATAAAGGAACTCGAATATATAAAATACAGTTAAACAAATAGGATCATGTGGACCCTGTTAATCAGTGAGGGATGTTGTTTCCTCCTCTTTTAGATTCTTTGAACCACATTGAGGGCATTCTCTCTATGTAAATGAAGATTACGGAAAGGCTTGTGATCACCGTTCTGGGTCCTAGGTGTAGCCGTCGAATAGAAATCCCAACGGTGAGTGGGATCGTCATGAGTGGTAGAATGTTGAGTATGATGGGAAGATGTGTGTAATGTAAAGATTGAAATGAACAGAAGGGGTGAGGCACCGACATGTGCATGGTTCTATAGTATTATTGGGTGCGTGAGAGTGACTATGGAAGGATGGGAAAGGCTGAAATTCAAATACCACAACAACATGGTGGGTGAACACCATCTGGAGTTGGTTATATGAGATGATGCATATGCAATGTAATTCTTAAAAATATCATCAATTATGATATGCATGCTATTTTTCTTCACAGTTGTTATATTTTATTTTGTGGGAGATTTGTTGTGTTTGTCCTGAATGATTTAGTTACAAGAATCCCCGCTCTGGCGCTTACTTCATTCATGTAGTGTCCCACACGTACAAACTCCCTCACATTGATGCATGCATATAGAAAGAAATTCAACATGTGGCTTCACCCCTCCTTTCCCACTACTTCGCTCCCGTGTAACAGTAGTGACTGCCGCTCAGCACCAGTAGTTTACACAGATAAGCAGACTGATCTCCACATGTCAACAATACTGAAAGTTAACTCCCTTCAACCTCACAAGAGAACTCAGAGAAACAATCAGTGATACTCTTGCTCAGGAAGTGTGTATTGGTGTTAAAGTCAATCCAAGAGGTGCTCTGAGCCATTGTTGTTCTTTCATGATTATCTTCCCTGTAAGAAATTACCTTCTTGGAGCTGTGTAACTGTTTCCATCTGTTCACATACTCTGTCTAAAACTCAAAGGTTATAGGGAGAAATTTAAATCACCACTGATCTTCACACTCTGGAGCAGCCATTGCAATATTAGAAAACATTTGAAAGGAACTCTGACATCACAGCGTTTTCTTCGAAGAAAAGTGATTTTTCTAACTGGAAGTGTTCTTTTCCATAGGAACCACAAATGCACATGTGTGTACAGGGATACATTACATCAATGTGTACATGAGGCAAATTCATTTAAAAATAAAAACAATATATTCAACACATTAGTGACATGTATCATGCTCTCTCAAATCACAGAGTGGGCAGGGGAGCAGACTTCCTGAGAACACTCAGCAGAAACATGCCTTATGTCCATGCTTCTGATTTAGCATATGCCTGGTTTCTCAACAGGTGAAAAGAGAAGAATTGAATCTCCTGCTCTAAATCTGTACCTCAGGTATTGGCATTGGTTTATCAGGTTGAGATATTGCTTCTCTTTTATTGATTTTAAATAACTGCAGTCACCTAGAGGCAAAATAATCTTCTGTTAGTGCCCCACCCGCAATTTCAACTGGGCTTGTATGATGAAATATCGACCTGAAAAATATGGTGGTACAAAAATGTTGTTGTCAAAATATCAACAGCAAAATATCAGCTTTATTACACATATAATCTAAAGTACAAGAGTATCAACTACAAAAATATTGTGGACCAAAATATCGACGCTGCATTGGTAAGTATTTGTCTTTAAACGTAATTAGCATTATTGTGACTTAAAAAAAGTGAAATTAATGGGGCATATTAGCAAGAAGAGGCGATAATCATCGCTAACCCTGCTTAGCGTGATTTTTTTTATCGCCGGCTATCGCTGGAATATATCGCCACGCTAACGCTGTATTAGCAACGATTAGCGCTATGGCGATGAATATTCCAGCGATAGCGGAGGAAATGGGCCAACATCGCTGAAAAACCAGCGATGTTGCATGGAGAAGGGAGAACACCTTGCTGATACGACCCTGTGGTCGTATCAGCATAATCCACCCCCCATGTTAGGTATGGCTAACACCTGCTAATTGCAGGTGTTAAATAAATGGCGATGACCCCGGTTAGCGCGACTTTCACGTCGCTAACTGGGGCCATGGCCACCTTGCTAATAGGCGATAGGCCTGTTAGCGAGTGTTTCCCAGGTTTGTTCGTCGGGAACGCCCAGTTTGCATGTCATTAGCGATAAATATCGCTGACATGCAAAGCGGTAAAAACGGGCGCTTAATGCCCGCAAACTGTCGCTAACTGCTGTTAGAGACAGTTTGCTGATAGGGCGATATAAATATCGCCGCTTTAGCGGCAAAAAGTGCCGCTAAAGCGGCGATAGTGCCCTTGCTAATATGCCCCAATATTTTTAAATAAAACCATGCATATGGGGCCTAACAAGGCCATACTTCCAACAGAAGAAGAACAGCTTAAACAAACAGAAAAAATGACCCCTGCCTTCCACAAAGCCCCCCCCTCCAGTGGGTAACAGCAGACTCTGTAAGACCTCCATGACTGTCAACATATTCCAAGAGTCTTTTGCTTCTAAAATGGACAACTGTAACTCATTAACGACCGGTTGGGCTTCTAGCCTTAGGGTTCCCAAGGATTTTGGGCAGCCGGGGCAAGCATCTGCACCAATAAATAGTCCACCAATTGTCTCCATGTCTGTTCGTATTTTTCGCTCATGTCATTAAGATCCCAAATCAGTTTCTACATTGCCAGATGAGACCACAGTTTACGCGCCCATTGGTGTATCGACGAGACTACGTGCTGTTTCCATTTTTTGGGCTATTGACTGTTTAGCTGCTAGGATCATGTGAGTGGCAATTCTCCAGTCAGATTTTGTGAGGCACTTTTAATGTGGGGGTCGCATGTGCAGTAAGATCGCAGCCGGGTCTGGGTCTAGAGGGCATCCCAACACCCCATTCAAGTGGCTGAGAATATCTTTGCAAAAGGTCTGCAGACAGGTGTAGGACCACCAATTATGGATCTCATCTCCCTATTGGCTGCACCTTCTCTAACACAGTGCAGAAGTGCTCGGTAGTGCCCCTTCAACTTTTTAGGCAATATGTGCGATAATGTGATGCACTTATTAAAGAATTCCCTGTGTTGGACACTTTTTCATAGGGACAGAAGATCCATCTGTAGTATCTGCTATTGCTTTGGCTGAAACTCTCACTGGCAAATCATAGGCCATCAGCCTGCGTGTACATGGCCAATGTACCTCGGTGCTCGCTGTGGTAAATGTGGGACAAATGGCAGAGATTAGCCCCCTGGGAGGGGTGTATTTGGAGAAGAGTTTCTCCCAGTCACTAGGGATCTCATGGCCACCTCCTGGTTGGTCAGATGCATCGCTCATTGTCGGTGCTGCCAGTATCTCATCCTATCTAATTCTCCCACCCTGAAGTCCTCCCGACACTGTTTTGATCTCTTCTTTTTTGAGGAGGCCTCTAAGCATTCTGTAGCCCTCTCTCTGTCACACCCCAGCACTCTCTCTTTTAAACCCCGGAGAGGAATCTGGATCTTTCCACAGAGGGCGTGTATGGGGAAAGGAACGAGTTCAGTGCCTTCAGTCTAGTGACTTGATCCCAGATTTCCATTGTTGGTCTTCGCAGGTCAGTGGTGATGGCATTGAATGTCTGGGATAGTTGGCTTTATAGAGGGATGTAAGTGCAGGATTTATGAAATTACCCAAAAACCTGATTTTATTTGGGCCCACCGAAAAGGGATAGTCCTAGAAACTTTGGCTCTAAAATCAAGCCACATCCAGGATCTCCGACATAGAAAGATTGACCTTGAAATCTGACAGTCTGCCAAAGTGCTCTATCAAGTTGAGGGCCTGCAAAATGGACTTCAGTGGGTCAACCACTGAGAGGAGAAGACTGTCCGCTGTAAGAACCCCATTCAGAGGGACATGGGCATGCAGGGGTTACTGGGCCTAACTGTGGTGGTTAATGCCTTTTAATCCTGATGTCCCAGGTTCCACCCTACTATGGATCCTGCTCAACTGGGCCAAGTACCCTTTCTGCACTTGACTCTCAGTGGTAGCTGTGGTCGAGCAGTCAAGGCTCCTTCAGGGGGATGGAGATACAGGTCAGTGAATACAACTCATAATTCAAAGTGCAAACATTACGAACAATACATTAGTGTCCAGTCAAATACTTGGTTGTATTTGAAAAAGTAGTATTTTAGTTCTAACTCCAAACAGACAAAGTAATACGAGAGTCAGAAGCAATAATGCAACCCCCTTGAGGTCAAGGCTCTAGTAGTTGTCAGGCAAATCCTTGTCCCACTCTCCATCATGTAAAGTGTTTTAGGTTATTTCCCATTCACTGATGGTCACATCCAAGGAATGCTCACTATTAGGCTATACTCAATAGTTCCCCTTTGACTCTTCAGGATTTTAATCAAAAGTGTATATGGTGCCACAGCAAAGTTTGCAGTGAGTCCCCTGGGCCCAACTGGCCCAATTCACATCTTACCCGCTCTTGCAGCACGGAAGAGTTCAACAGTGCAGCGGTTGTCTGCTCAGTTTGGAGAAGTCAGGTTGCTCGCGGTCCACACAGCAGCAGACAGTGGTACAGGCTCACTCGCCTGAGCGAAGCTGCCGGAGGTCTCTCAGTTGTCGGAGCCGCGAAGATGCAGTAAGTTGGGTTTTACCCTACTAGTGGGGGAATCCTTTCTTCAGCTCCCAACTTGAGGCAGCAAGAGTGTGAGGTCATCCACATCATCTCTGGCTGTCCTCAGAGATGAGTTGAGTGCTATTCCTTCGCATTGCAGATCTAACCTGCCCATCTCAGCCTCAGTCTGCCCTGCGAGTGGCGGCCCAAATCGTGTGCCAAAGTTGGTACCAGAAGCCCCTAATGGCATATGAGGTTACCGCGGTACAAGGTAATTTCGGGTGGAGGCTCTACCAGCACCTACGCCCCGGTCCCGGTAGTCTCAGATCTTGGCAGTCCTCGAAGTAGTAACTTTACCGGTGGCCCCCTTTGACATATGGGGTTACTGCAGTGTGGTGGTACGGGCTTAACACGAACCATAACATGAACAGTATGTACCTCAATGCTCAGCTCAGTCTACGGCGGTCCTCCTCTGGCATACAGGGGTCACCAAAAACAATCCTGCACGTGGGCTACAGCCTGATCAGTGCTAAGGTGAATCCTCACACCTCACACAGGGAGTTCTCACAGTAGGGCTACCCACTGGACCTTGCTCGCTCCAGAGCAGGTGATCTTGGTTTCCCTGGGTGATGTACCCTCACCCAGCAGGAAGACTAGCAGAGCTTTGCCCCCAGTCCTGGTCACAGGCAGAAGTCTCGCAGAGCTTCCCCTCCTCATACAGTCCATTTGGCTGCTTGGCAGATGACACATTTTTGGGGACTCGATCTCCCTTTCTTCTAGTCCTTTTCCAGACACTAAATGTGATTTAGGGTCTGAGTCTTTGAAGTTTTATGTTGGGGTTCTACTTCTTTTGAAGTGGATACTTCTTTCCTCATTAAAGTTGTCTGTCACAGCAGGCAAGACTCCGAAGCTGACTGTCCCACAACAAAATACATGAGAGTGACCAGAGTTCACACCTGGATGTCGTCTACAGTGATATGTGCATTAAAAGGTTAATACTAGCCCCCCAGCCCTACTCTTTATGATTCCCTTATCAGCCCCATCTCCCTTCCTGAGATGTGTCCAGGCCCCTCCCTTGTGATCTATCACTTAATCAAAGAGCAGTCTTTCGAAGTGTAAAGGGAGTGTCTTCCTTTTCCCTCATGTGTGTGTCCCACCCAGCCCACGGGAATGCAGCAATAGTAAAGTCAAGTAAAACTTTATTTTGGTTACAAAAAATATAACCATAAAAGTACATTTAAAATCACAGTTAAAACACAGACATGGGGTTACACCAATAAAGTCCCAAATTAGTTATACTAATATAGTCAAAAGAATTACAATAAATAAAGCATAGCACACTATGTTCTAATTAAAGAATTCAGGGAGTTGCCTCAAATACTTGAAGCATTTAGAATTTCACATCACTATGTGCTCCAATAAAAACACTTTAAGCTGCTAGGTAGGCTTACACTGCCAGACAGGACACTTAAAGACATCATCTCTAAAAATAACATATAAAAGGAACTAACAATGCCACATTAGAAATCATTCTTTGCTAAAGTGCATATTCAAGTGATGCGTGCTTCTTCCTTCTATAAGGAATATCTAAACAAAACACAATAAAGATAAGTGATCAAGATAAAAACATAATAAACAAGGGGTTCCCAGAGTAGAATCGACTACTAAGATATGACCATAGTAGAAATCCAAAGTTTACAATATTAGGAAATACATAATAAAATGACACATGCTTTGTCCTACATTAAGGAAAACTTGAAAACTCACATAAATCTATTCTGTTGTAAAGGTGCGAGAAAACCAACCTACAAATATCTTTATAATAAATAACATCCCTGCTAGAAAAATAGGCATATTTCTTGTGGCTACTAGCCCTTATGTACCAGGCCCAATTAAAAAAATTTGAAAGTGCAGAAACTATTGGTTCATGTGTGTCCGAATTAAGAATATGCAGCGCCTCTGCACAGTGGCTAACACGCAGTTGGCAGAAGATCAGAATGATCCACTTAGAGCGAGGTAAAATATACTTAGGACAAAAGAATATAAAATGGGCCTCAGTTTCGCTAACTAACGGTCAAGAAGGGCAGTCTCCTGAATCACCTTTATTCCCCTTCCATTTTGCAGTCAGCAAATTTAAATCAAGGTTTCTGGGTACCCATGGTACTGCTCAGATGTTCCAGATGTTCCTACACCTCCAACAGATGTAAACTAAAGCAGATCTCTTTAACTGCTTTGAGCCAGGGTGTGGAACAATTTTCATCGAGTGCGATCATCTCCTTCAAGGCCATTCTGTAAGAGTCCAACTCAGGGGTGGTCCAGAGTCTGATCCAATACGTTAGGATCCTTAGGTGGACAATATGGTCAACCCTATGAATATTTAAGTCCCATCTTAATGGTAGCATAGGGGAACTACAAGGTAAATTAAGCAAAGACCTTAAAAAACTGTTTTCCATTTGTGCTAGCAGATTAGTATCGCTGTATCCCCAGAGTTCAGCCCCGTAGAGGGCCCCTCCCGGAACTACCGCTCTGTAAACCTCTAAGACAGGATAAAGCGCCCTGCAGGAGGTATGTCTGTACTTTGTTTTCAATAACCGCGGATCTATGCTGCAACAAAGAGTTACTCTTTTCTAATTGAAGCATCCAGGAAAGTTTATCAGAGAGTCTCACACCAAGGTAATCAAAACTCGTTTAATGCATGACCTGTCTATCACCATCTGGCTTTTGAATAAGTGGTGGGAATTTAAGGCAATGAACTTAGTGTTCCCCACATTTATTTCAAGGCCTCTATCTATACAAAACTTTTGAAATTCCTCCAACAAAACTTGAAGGCCCATAGGGGTACGCGTTAAAATACAGAGTATCAACCGCAAACATTAGCACAGGAATGGTAATGTTTGCTAGTTTTGTAGCATCATGCTGGCAGCTCTTCATCCACTCCACCAAACCGTTTAAATACATACAGAACAGAGGGGGGCTAACACACATCCCAGTCTAACCCCACAATCATTGGGGATCCTATTGGAAAGATCACCCTGGCTGTTCCACCTAACTTGAGCATATGTGTCAGTATGAACCTTTATTAAAATGGCTATGAGGTTTTCAGGGATGACATATTGTCTGAGAATCTCCCATAATCTTTTCCTGGGGACCGGGTCAAATGCGGCTCTCAGATCCATAAAGGCCACATAGAGATGGTCTTTTCTTAATGAAATATATTTCCAGCAAATGACTGAAAATCGGAAGACCTGGTCCATAGAACTACCTTTTTCACAAAAACCAGCCTGGAATTCTGACATGATCCGATTTTCTTTCATCCAAGACTAGAGCCGATACAGGACCTGCCTAGCAAAAATCTTTTGGGAAATATTTATGAGACTGATGGGTCTATAATGTCCCCGGTTGTCTCTTGCCCCCCTTCTTGTGTATTGGGACAATTATAGCCCCTCTCCAGGACTCAGGATGATCTTGATCTCCGGCAACAGCATAAGTGAATGTGTTTAATTAAGGAATTCAAACTTCAGGAATGTAGCACACATGGAAAGAGGAAAAAACGAGGAGAAATATGTTTATTTATGCACCTTGGGAGGCGTACGGATTTGATTCTTCCACAGGTTTACATCCCCGTGGAACACCTCCTGGGAGCAGAGTGAGGCAACACAGCGATTTACGTTGTGTCACCTTTATGAGGTCACTCAAAGTCATGCAGGGTGGCTTTGCGTGGCTTAAAAAACTTTTATGAAAGCCCTGCATAACGCATGTACCACTTTACATGGTGAAAAAGTGATGTAGGGCTCTCATAAATAAGCCCTTCAGTGTGTGCGCGCACTGTTCCAGCACTGAAACTTTACTATGTTTAACCAGGGTGTGCTATTTACAAGCACACACACTGTCAGCCCACACACCCACCATGTGTGCGCTGCGCACCACTTCAGTCTCCATGTAATGTACTTCACACAAGCACACATACACCCAGCACATGCTCTCATTGCGCACACGCTTAACAGCACTACATCTTTCATGCCATGTATTCCTCACAGGTATACCTATGCCCAGTACATGCACTAACCACACATGCACTATACAGTACTGCTCTATCCCTGTACCGTACCCTTCCTAGGCATCAATCAATCAATCACGGCATTTATAGAGCGCGCTACGCACCCGGGAGGGTCTCAAGGCGCTGGGGGAGGGGGTAAGTTACTGCTCGAACAGCCAGGTCTTGAGCTGCTTCCTGAAGGCGAGATGGTCCTGGGTTCGCCGAAGGTGAGTGGGGAGGGAGTTCCAGGTCTTGGCCGCCAGGTAGGAGAAGGATCTTCCTCCGGCGGTGGTTCTGCGGATGCGTGGTACGGTGGCGAGGGCGTGGCATGCATACAACAAGCACACATCACTACTCCAGTGCTGTGCAGCACTCCATGTCTACCTAATATAGGCTAAGGATGAGTTAAGCACACAACAGCGGAACTTTCAAAATGTGAGTGTCACTTCATTGACACCGGGTAAAAAGTTCCTGTTCACTACTATTGATAACTACACAGTATCCTGCCACCATCGCACTCGTGCTGCTTAAAGCCTGGCGTAGGCGGTCGCCTTCCACTCCAATGAGGGTATCACTTTGGGTGCCTCTCCCTGTCCAACAAGACTTAAATACATGAGACAGGCCTATGTCATAGTGCACACACAGGATCCATGTATGCCTATGACAAAGAAAATAGAATTAGTGATCCAGACATCAGTACAGTTAGGCACTCAGGGAAGGGGTACCTGTCTTTACCATGCAGAGGACTTTACCGTCCCAACATCTGCTAATCTCCTGTAACCATCATGCCTTGCATTCCCGGGTGAGTCCAGATATGGGCGGCCAAAGGCTCAATGGTCAATATGAACAACAAGGGGGATAGTGGGCACACTTGGTGAGTACCCTTATGAAGGGGTATTAGTGCCATGCTAATTTCATTGAGGAGCACTCTGGGAACAGGCAACCAGTAGTTTGCTGCTACCCAGGTCTTAATGTGAGGGCCTACACCTATTTCTTGGAGCACCTGGAGCAGGAACATCCAGCTCACCCTGTTGAATGATTTTTCACAATCTAACAACTCATTGGTGAAGGGGTATCTTACTGCAGGAACCCTTACTAATAAAGTAGAGCAGTCAGCGGATACTTTTGGCCACCTGTCTGGAAGACACAAACCCTGATTGGTCCAAGTGGACGACGTATAGCATTTGTGGCATTAGTCTATTTGAAAAGACCTTCGTGAAAATCTTGGCATCTGAGTTTAATAGGACTATAGGCTGGTATGCCTCCTTGTATATAAGCGTAAGGTGGACTTTGATCATCATCAATGTAACAGAGCTTGAGTGTAAGAAGGAGTTGAATGTAACTTCCAGTTGGGGGATCAGGTACAATTTAAAGGATTTAAAGCCCCAATGTACATAAAAGACCGCCTAGGCAACTACACACCGAGCAGGGTGCTCCGCTCCTCGGATGCCGGTTTGTTGACCTGCCCCCACTTTAGCTTGACCTCTAAAGGAGGAAGAGCTTTTTCAAACTCTATTCCTCCACTTTGGAACAAGCTGCCGGAAAATCTGCGCAAGGACCACGCCCTTCTGCCTTTTAGGAAGAAGCTAAAAACAGTTCTCTTTGCGGAAGTCTGGGGCTCAACCTAATTTATAACATCTCAGGCTCTAGGGTAGGGCTCTCTCTCACAGCGCTTAGAGACCTGACGGTGATAATGCGCTCTACAAATGTCAGTTACAATTACAATTACAATTTGTAGAACACATTTGTGAGGCCATCGGGTCCCGGCAATTTATTCGGATTTAAGTCTTCTATGACTTTGAGGACCTCACCTGGGTTGATCAGTTTTTCCAGGGCATCCCTGCTGGCCTGTGAGAGTTGAGGCAGACAGCCAACTGGATGTATTCTCTCACATATACCAGATCTACGCACTCCTACAGGGTCTGATAGTAGGCCTGGACGGCCTTGGCCTTTTCATCATCTCCTTGAAGGGGGTGAACCCCCTGCCCTCTCGGGGTGGGTAGTCTCTGAGCCAGTGGGAAGTCCATCTTGGTCCTTTCTTAGAATTTCTGGTGCAAGCACAGCAGTTCTTTTTCAGACTTCTCAGTTGCCAACAGACCCAATCTCCCTTTCTCCCTAGTCAGGGCTTGGGGTGGAGCACCTTGACCCTGTATTCCAAAAGTCCTCTTCACCCATCTTTAGTTCCGCCTCCATCCTGTCCCGAAGAGAGCGGCATTGTTGGCAAATCTGGGCCCCCTCTGGCAAACACTGGCTCCATACCACTGCCCTAAATACATCGCAGAGTGTGCTCTGGTGACTGTTTTGGTGAGAAAAGTACATATATTGGTGGAGGTCAGATTTACTTTTCTAAGCCCAGTCTGAGAAACCTGGTTTAACAAAAAATGGGAAAAGTGCATTCATGTGGTGCGGGCGTCAGATTTACAAACACACTGCATCCTTCATGGTTTCAAAGGCTTTTTGGCAATTCTCTGTTAATATTTTGAAGCTGCTTTTTCAAATTCAGCTCAGTCAAGGGTGCAAATATGCTCCTGTACCCTTTCAAAAGCCTGTGATGGTATCCATTGAGGCACAAAATGGCTTCTTTTGAGCCTGTGAGTGAGAAGTTGACTGAACTAGATGGTGTAATTTTGAATAGAAAAGTCTGCTTGTGCACCACGTCAACCCATTGGTCAATGAACACTACAGAACTCAGCCCTATCTTGCACCTTCTAGCTTTGTTAGTCAAACGTGCCTATTCCAGTGCTTCAAATACTTCCAAAACTACAAACAGAGAGACAAGGGAGTGAGCCTTCTCTAAATCCCCTGCTGAAAATACCACAACTCACAGAAAAGGGAAGGACTGAGAAATAAAAAAGAGACCCTATGATAGATTGTTCTGTTAATCGTTCTATCAGTGTCTCTAAGCTACCAAAAAAAATTATGTGTTGAAGGGATTACAAAAGAGGGAAGGGAAGTAAAGGGGAAAATCAATAGATTTTTTAATACTGCCCTCACCCACTATGTAGTGGCATGCTTCATCATAGGGCTGCTTTCTATGCCCGGTGCAGACCAACACACTGGACGGAGCGCTGATATATATATATTTATATATATATCAGCAAATCCTTCGTTTTGAAGAAAAAAGGGTCGCACTCCAGCAGTGATAGTTCAGGTGATTAATTTATTCTTGAATCATTTCCAGCAAGCACAGACCAACCTTCTGGAGCGCCAGGAACCTGGGGAAAGAGAACCAATCTCGAAAGCATATATATATATATATATATATATATATATATATATATATATATAAATTACGTTGCCGTTTTCTTGAGCTGCACGCATGGGCTGGTAAGCGCGGATGCAAGCAGGAGCTTCATGCTTAGGCACGCGCCTCAATTTCTTCCGCCGACGCGTTTTGGGCACACGCCCTTCTTCCCAGGCGGTTAAACAAAATGAGGCATGCCTTGACCAGCAGATATATTCCCATGAAGTTTAATGCTGATTACTCACAGGTGAGTGCTCTACAAAGGATTCTGGGACTGGTAGTCTCTTGTGTCATCAACCCATGTGGGCCGCTGCCAAACCTTGTCTTTAAAAAAGGAGTTGTTTTCCGAGGTGAAAAAATGTGTCCATATCACTTGCTCCTGTAAGTAAAACCAGCTTCAGCCCACTCGCATACTGGCTGCCCCAATAAACAGCCTGGGACCCACAAGGGTATCGTGGGGGTGCAATCTCGTGGCCCAGGCCGGACCACTAAATCCAAAAAATTACGTTGCCGTTTTCTTGAGCTGCACTCATGGGCTGGTAAGCGCGGATGCAAGCAGGAGCTTCATGCTAAGGCACGCGCCTCAATTTCTTCCGGCGACGCGTTTCGGGCACACGCCCTTCTTCCCAGGCGGTTAAACAAAATGAGGCATGCCTTGACCACCAGATATATTCCCATGAAGTTTAATGCTGATTACTCACAGGTGAGTGCTCGACAAAGGATTCTGGGACTGGTAGTCTCTTGTGTCATCAACCCATGTGGGTCGCTGCCAAACCTTGTCTTTAAAAAGGAGTTGTTTTCAGAGGCAAAAAAATGTGTCCATATCACTTGCTCCTGTAAGTGAAACCAGCTTCAGCCCACTCGCATACTGGCTGCCCCAATAAACGGCCTGGGACCCACAAGGGTATCTTGGGGGTGCAATCTCGTGGCCCAGGCCAAACCACTAAATCCAAAAAATTACATTGCCGTTTTCTTGAGCTGCACTCATGGGCTGGTAAGCGCGGATGCAAGCAGGAGCTTCATCTCCCAGAATCCTTTGTAGAGCACTCACCTGTGAGTAATCAGCATTAAACTTCATGGGAATATATCTGGTGGTCAAGGCCTGCCTCATTTTGTTTAACCGCCTGGGAAGAAGGGCGTGTGCCCGAAACGCGTCGGCGGAAGAAATTGAGGCGCGTGCCTAAGCATGAAGCTCCTGCTTGCATCCGCGCTTACCAGCCCATGAGTGCAGCTCAAGAAAATGGCAACGTAATTTTTATATATATATATGTATATATATTACTGGCAACTCCGTTAGCACGCTGGATTCCTTTCTTCCAATAACGGAGCACAGACCACAGAGTAATGCAGCAAGATGTTATTTATTGCTCACCAACAACCTCTACAGCCATGACGCGTTTCAGCCCTACCTCGGGCCTTGATCACATGACACGCTCTGTCAGGTAGGTGGCTTTTTATACTGTTTTTTTCTTTTCTGTGCATTGCTTAAAGTGACAGGTGCATCAAGTAAAAATCATAGACATAGAAGGCAAAAACATACTTGTTTAAATACATAAATAATCATCATATGCTAAAATCACACAAGTAATGTTAAAAGGATATACAGTACTTCAATGTCGGTAAAATACCTATTATATACCTAAACATATAGTGTGGTTGTTGGCAACATAGCATTACTCACAATTGCTTTACTAATTTAAAATATAACTTGATTCCCTCTCTTAAAACTAATAATACAAATTATTAATAAAAGATTAAGGTAGGTAGTTATTAAAACCATAATCTATTGAATCCGGCATAAATGCCTCATTTCAATTCCCTGTTGAACAATAATATTTCTTGGGGATCTATCCGTCTTTTGTGGGCGGATTCAGTAAGTGTTATGTAATGAGTCTGCCGACTGCCTCCTAAACTTGATGCTAAAGTGCTAGTGCTATTGCAAAAAGGAAGTGTAAAAACCTGTGAAAAAATTGCTAAAATTTAGTGTTAAAAAACTACCTAACCCTATGTGTAAAATTCAAATTTTAAAATTTGTGATTTGCAGTGGCAGCATATAAAGAAAGGAATTATTGATATTAACACAATATTTACAAGTTTGAATGACACAGGCCTATAGGCATGATTTATGTTGTTAATTCAGTTTAATCAATGTCCCATAAACTTGAATTCTTATAGACAGGTATGTAACTCTTCAGTGGCGTTAAGACCTCTGGGTTGTTTAGTATCGAGGTTAATAATGTATTGGGCCTCTAGTAGTCTGAGCTGTCTTTCCCTGTCACCACCTCTTTTCTTTGGTGGGACTGCATCTATTAGGAAATATTTCAGACCACTAGGGTCTGCTCTGTGTACCTCACTGAAATGTCTAGCGACCGGATAATTATGGTCCTGATTTTTTATCACTCTGATGTGCTGGAGCACCCTTTTGTGTCCTTGCAGTATTGTACTGCCGATGTATCTTAGAGCACAAGGACACTCCAGCACATAGACCACAAACTCAGATTTGCAATTGAGAGATAACTTGATAGGGCATTCTTGGTCGCTGAAAGGGGTCGTGTAAGTGGTTTTATTATTGCCAAACTGACACGCTTTGCACACTTTGCATTTGTAAAACCCCTTTCTTTGAGATAGCCAAGAATTGGGACTGGGACCACTAGGGTCATTTTGTACCAAAATGTCTTTCATCGATTTGGCCCTACTGTATGTGATGGCCGGTTTTTTAGGGAGTAAATGGCCAATCATGGGGTCACTTAAGACTAAAGGCCAGTTTTTCGTTATCAGCTTCCTCACCTGGTTCTCCTGTTTGTTAAATCTGAAAATAAATCTAAACGCCTCATCTTCCTCTTGTTTTTTGGAACCCCCTGTTGGTGTTACAAGTTTTACTTGAGGTTTACATAGTAAACTTTCTCTGGTTCTAGACCTACTCTTTTCAATTGCTTTGTCTATGCAGGTGGTAGAATAGCCTCTTTCTTTAAATCTCATTTTACTGCTCTCTTGTGCTGTGATCAGATCACTGTCACAACTGCAGATGCGTCTTAACCTTAGCATCTCACCGTAAGGGATACTGCTGATGAGATGTTTTGGGTGTGCGCTGCCCGCATGCAATACTGCATTTCCGGCTGTGGATTTTCTGTGTAACTTTGTTTCTAATTTGTTGTTTCTCACAAACACCTGTACATCTAAAAAATTGATAGTATCAGGGCTAATATCTGCTGTAAAATGTAAATTTAATTGATTGGTGTTGAGATTCTCGATGAACTCTTCTGCCTCGCTAATTGTGCCCTTCCAAATTACAAAGAGGTCATCGATATATCTCCACCATGCCTTGTATTTGTTTTAATCACCGATGTATGTTCTTTGAGGAGGACCAACTCCTCCCACCAGCCCATGTGGAGACAAGCATAGCTGGGGGAGAAGCTGGCCCCCATAGCTACTCCTCGTAGCTGCTGGTACAGGTTATTTTGGAACAAAAAATAGTTGTTGTGTAAGCAAAAATCCACCATGTTTGAAAGCATGAGATTATGTTGGGTATATTCTTGTCCTCTTCTAGCCAGATAGTACTCTAGGGCCCTTAGTCCATCTCTGTGATTTATGGATGTATATAGAGATGTCACATCCAGTGTAATTAACAAATAATCTGCCTGCCAGGGACAATTCATCAATTTCATTAAAAAGTCACTTGTGTCCTTGATGTATGAAACCAAATTTTGAACATGTTCCTGTAAAAAATAATCTATATATTTGGAAACATTTTCGAGTAAACTTTTGCGGGCAGATATAATTGGCCTTCCAGGTGGCATTACGGCATTTTTGTGTATCTTGGGAATAAAGTACAAAATCGGGGTTACTGGTTTGTCATTTTTTATGTACTTGAACTCTTCCAACGTTAGTAACCCTGCATTTTTCCAAGCAATTAATTTCATATTAAACTCACTGGTTGTTTTGCGCATGGTGGAATAATCACTGTGACGATAACATGCTGTTTCTTTAAGCTGTCTCATTGCTTCTGTTATATAATCCGATTTTTTCCATAACACTGTATTGCCACCTTTGTCGGCGATTCGCACTACGATGTCAGGATTCCCTTTGAGTTTTGACATCAATACATAAAATTGAATTTCCTGTTTGTTGGCCTTTTGATGTTTATAATGCTGAACTTTGTAGTTTAAGTCTTTTAGGCCATTTACCACATTGTCATGAAAATTGTCAATAGAATCTCTGATCATCATTGGATTAAATGTAGAGCGAGGTTTGAAAGGCGTTTTAGGTTTCATTTGGTCAGTTATATCATGTCTTTATATATATTTCATCTGCAAAGTACAAAGTACAGCACTCACAGGAGCTTGTAACCCAGATTTATTAGGGTCAAAATGCACACTAATGCACACTAGACGCGTTTTCGGTGACTGCCTTTTTCAATATGGATGAATGAATGAGGTCATTATCCTTTGCCCTACTGGGTCTTAGGCCTTCTTCAGAGTATAGATCCCTTTAACATCTGGTCTTAATCACAATGTGATCAATAGTTAAAAAATTGTAAATTATAGACAACCTTACTTGTTCTTTGTAACACAATCGTTATTTTGATCTGTAAGGGAAGCAATTAACAGTTATGAGAAAAAAAACCATTAAACCCTTATGAATATTTAAAATTACCTTATTCAAAACATCTCTGTGTTAATCCCCTCGTTTAAACCAAATTGCTGTAATATGAGCCCAAGTTACACTTAAACCCACGTGAAGATAGGAACACTACAATCACGAGACCATTTTGACTGGTAAGTATGGGTCCCCCATTGGATAAGGTGGAAATACTTCCCTCAGGTAAGTCCAGTGATCTTCCAATGGGAAGTATAAACTGGATTGTCACTCAGGTAGGTGATACTAAAGAGCACTTGGCAAACAGTCCTCTGTTAATCATCCTTTATACCTTTTTCTCAGACCCCAAACTTCTCAAGTATGGGGTGCCTCAGGGTTCTGTCCTGAGCCCTACGCTTTTCAATGTCTACCTTGAACCCCTGGCTAAACTGGTGGAATCTTGGGGTTTGAAAGTAATTTCATACGCTGATGACATGCAGCTGCTGCTCTCCTTCTAGGATGGGGCCCCTGATTCACTTAAGTCCTTCAAGTACTGCCTCAGAGCAGTAGGCGACTGCATGGGCGAAAGCTGCCTCAAACTTTATTCCGATAAAACAGAAATTCAGTTTTCCAACACAAGCTCGATCCCTGACCCTCTTAGTTGGTGGCCGTCCAAATACGACAAAATATGTGTTGGCTTTGTGGATAAGAACAATATCAACCGACCAACAGATTGAAAGAATAAAAAGACAACGAGAAAATGTCAACATATCTGAGTGGACTTTATGCATTTTATATTGGCGTGTGCTAGAGGTTTAGATGATACTACATTATTGATCTTTGATCACAGACTGGGGAGTGGGGTGAATCTCCTTACCTTATAAGCACTGCATTCATATTGATTGTACAATAGATATTGTGCGTAATTCTTGTTGAGCGCTGTTTCCCGTCTATTGATACCCACAAGAGAATACATGTATTGTATTGCATCCTATGGTAGGTGGCAGGAGCCTTCTTCAACTTAAAGGACATTACTGAGTATGACCCCATGGTGTAGGGAATAATAAACTCTACTTTGTACCCTTAATTACTGCAAGCTGCAAAAATCTGAATATTATGTTGAACGTACTGAGAAACTTTGCAGTCCCAAACCTGTCAATGAGCTTATCTGCTATTGGTATGATGATGATTCCAGCAGTAAATAAAGCAACATTCCCCCCTCGCTATTAGAGAAAACTCTCATGGAGAGGTGGGGGTATTAATTTATTTTTATTTTCCTTAACAAAATCTCACTTTGGCTTTTTCTTTAGGAATTTTTTTTTAAAAATTGTGAGTTTGCCATGCGGCTCCATCATGTTGACGGAGCAATCCGTCAAACTTACAATGCGTTGAGAGAAACCGCCATGACAACGGTTCCTACCAACATTAGAGCTATCACCTATAAAAATTATGAAAATCCATGAATCCTTATTTTTATGTTAAGTATTGGTATCATATAATCTTAATCCACTGGCTGGTCATTCTTCATTATGCATGGAGATTACATGTAGCCATGAATAAACTCAGTGCAAATCTTTGGATAATTAACAATAAAATGAAATAATATTTATCTCTGAATAGAATTCAGAATTAAGTCCCCGGGAAAAGGAGTGCGCCATATCATATATGCTCTTTGAGTCTGTCAGTAGTCCCATATTTCTCTCAGACCTCTTCTCACCCTGGAAATGATCAGAGATTTACTCCTATCAAGGAAATGAGTAAGTCACTTTCCAGGGTGGGAAGGTAAAAAGGATAACAAAACATAAAGTGAGTTCAGCTGGAGCTCGTAACAAAACCAACTACTTACTACTCCCCAACTAATGCAAATCACAAAAAGGCACGTCTGATTAAAAACAAAAGGAAGAAAAATGTGTATCTGCAAAAAATAAAAAATTGATTATTTTGGATGAGACACCTCACCTACCCGAAGGTGACATGCTTCATCATAGGGCCCCTCCTCACACCTGGACAAATGGTACTAGGTGTGGGCTGCAACTCTCTACTGGAAAGAGGAGCTCATAAGGTGGTCCTTTTTGTGATATTCCTTAACCTAGATGAAATGATGGTGTGGGTAAGAGGTACAGAGTGCTAACAAAATGTAGTTGAAGTGAATTAAAACTACCTCTTGGTAGGCTAATTCTGAATTTTATTCTGGTGCCTCCAAGGAATAGAATAAAAACAGAGAATGGAAGTCTACAGAGGATCTCCCTTAGAGAAAAAACGTCAACATGTTTCTGCCGTGTCTTGGACCAATTATTAGGTTCTGGGGCATTCTTCAGGACCATTAATCAAAGTCACTTTGTCATGAATGATTTTATGCATATGTACAAACTTGTATGTAGGTTGGTGATGGTCCACCTGATAAAGAGGGTGGCCCACAACTTGTTGTTTGTGGAATCCACCATCGTAATACCTTAGAAAATACAAAAGAATGTATTTGACATATACAAATCATAATCGTGTTCCCACTTATTTTTGCATAGATATGCATAGGTTAATATGTCCATCACCGTTATTAAGCTTCTTTTTCTTCCTTTTCTTTTTAACCAGATGTACCTTTTTGTGATTTGCGAGGCAAAAAGGATACCCCCAAACTCCTTGGGATTGTAGGCAAAGGAGCTTCTCAATGGGAAAAAAAATCCCCATGGAGAAAAAGAAATAAATAAAAAATTGTTCCATTGACCAAAGTTGCTGGCTTTCCACAACATGTCATTTTGCAATGTGCATAATTGTGCATTTGAGAAATGACAATGCCAAAATCAGAAAATAATTCATAAAACTTTCTTTCATGGTGTGACCTGAGGAAAATTGATACATTTCTAAAATACACAAATGTTGTCAGGTGCAGATTCACACATGATTGTGAAACAAGCCATTTGTAAAGCTTTTCATGTCTAGGTTTTGCCTACTAGGCACCACAAGCTGTCTGTTTGCGAAAAGACCCATTTTCATCTTGCAGTAGGACTCAAGCCTGCCCATTGCTTAGTATTGGTTGGCTTTATTGTCACTTTCATTGGCTTGATTTTTATTTGTTGGCTTGTGTGGCCTTTCCTTCCTCTATTTTTGTATGTCCCTCTCCTGGAGCATAGCCTTTGTGATGTTGCACTGCTTACATTTAAGTCACTACTTTTTTCTTTTCGGTTAAACACTCCATAAGAATACATGTGTCTTTAAACTCTCTTCATTGTGAGCTCCTCTTCTCCCCTCCCACTGTCTGTTGCTCTCTCTCACCCATGTGCTTCTCCCACCACCCCTTCCATGTTGCCCTTGCCTTTGTGTGCTTTTCCCCGTGTTGGTTTCTAAACTTTATGCTTCTGTTCCCCAGCGCCCAGGTTCCTCTGTCTCAACTATGTGTTTCTCCCCCCCCCAAGTTCCACATTCCTCTCTCTCGCTCTGTGTTGCCTCGCGACCCGTCCCTCCATGTTGCTTCCCCACCCGCTTTTGAAAAAAAGATTTCTTGCCACTTTCATGTTTATTTACCAATCCCACTGCGTGCTCCTATAAAAAGACATGGAAGAAGTGCCCACGTCATAGCACCTTTTTGTGGTTTCTTGTTTAGCCATACTGTACATAACCACTAAACAACATTGACAAAGCAAATAGGGCCCAAATTTTATACCTATTGTCTTGCCAATGCTTATTTTAACTGTGCACCTGAAATGTTTGAACCTACTGTAGGAAATTGGAGTATTAGTTGAATGGAGTGAGAGCTCATCTCAAATAATAATCACAATCCTTGGAAGGGTGAACCACAAAAGTCACTAAATAAATATGGGCTTAACTTCTGGTAGCCTGGCACACAAATGAGTCAGGCTTAACTTAAAGGCAATGTGTAAAGTATTTATGCAGCACTCAAGCAGTAGTAAAGTGGAAACACATAAAAATCCCGGACCTATTTAGAAAAATATATTTTAATAAATAAAATAACATAAAACAACAAAAATCCAATAGGTAGATCCGGAGATATGAAAGTTTGAATTGAGAATAGCAAAAAAAAAGCACAAAGCACCAGCCATGGTTGTCTGGTCACACTAGCCTGGGTGAAAGTAAAAAGTTGAGGCTACCGCGATGGTTTGCGGTCGGATACAGGGACCAGGTTTGTCCTGGTGGAAAGTTTAACTTCTGGCTTAAAAATGTTTATGGATAAAAAGGAGTCGTTGACGAGTCATTGACGGGGCAAGCTGTAAGCTGGATCATAAGGGGGCCTCAATGACGGCAAATTGCTGAAGTGTGCGGTCTAGTGCTGTTGTTGACAATGGGAGCAGGCACAGTCTGAAGTCTGTTCCCAGGAGGGCCTCGATGATGACAGGTGGCTGCTTGGCATTGGGCCTGATGAAGCCCCCTATTTTCGGGCTTAGAAGCTTTTCTAGAAGTCAGATCTCCTTCCGCAGGGCAAACCAGCAAGCTGAGACCCACTGGTTATTTGAAGGCTGTGGCTTCGACGGTGATCCCGGTCTCCATTGGTTCTCCAGTTAGAAAGTTGTCCAAAAAGTTTCTAAGTCCCTGATCTTGTAGTTAGGGGACAGGCGAAGTACACTTTCACACCAGCCAAGGGTTCAGGATGTGGTGGCACTACTTGGGGGTTAGGACTTAAACCAGCAGAGGCCAGCAGCAGTTTCCAGGTCAGGTCTAGTATTGGTCACCAGGGCAGTTGCAAGGAAAGGTCTTCTGGAAGCTCATTATATCCCTGTAGCTCAAACAGAAGTTCAACCAACTGACCCTTGGCGTCACTTCTGGGGTCCGGGGTTTCAAAGCAAGTAGGTCCAGTCTTCCTTAAAGTTCTTCAGACAGTGGGCAGTCCTCCTTCTGATTCTTCATAAGTTTGGGAGTGTTCTGAAGAGAGGTTCTGGGGTTGCCACTTTTCTACCCAGTGCCAGCCTGTGATGAAGGATGATCTTTCTCCACCCTATAAGCGAGTTCTGGTCAGTTCCTCCATACCCTCTGGGTTTGGTTCCAGCCAAGAGACAAAGGAGAGGCAGGCCTAGGTATGAGCTGCATCTGCCAGTGACAAGTTGGCATCCTTTGAAACTCAGGAAGGGGTTGGTCACAGCCCCCTGGCCATCCTGTTAAGGGAGAAGTCCCCCTCCCCACACCCAGAGACTTTTGCTCACTATCTGGGAGCAATGCACATCTCACCACAGGGGAGGCATCATGGTTCAGGTGTCAGCTGGACACTGGCAGGAAAGCCTTTTGGTTTTAGTCAGGATAATGACAACTTTTTAAAAGTGTAATTTCCAAAATAGTAAAATAAATTATAATTAGAGGTGGCTGGTGAACGCTGCTCCACCGACGGAGCTTGCAAAGTTTTTCCCACTCCGTGCTCCACTTGGAGCGTGGAGTTCGGCAAAAACTTCACCTCCCACCGCTGCGTAGCGTAGTTTACCGGCGCTGGCCCACTCCTATTGAATATCTGAAGTAAAATATATTTCTCACTGCTTTATTGTGTGTTTCTGTTTCAACTGAACGAGTACTTTTTCAGCATCATCAATTGAACAGCATCCAATGTGCACTGCTCTCCTTCACCAGACGATGCTGGGAGCAAAGCCTGAGGCATAGTGTACAGCGGAGGTGAGGCTTTTGAGCATCCGTAGGTTGTGTCTTGTTTGCCCCCGGGATGGAATTGAGCAAATACTTATATGCAGAGCAATTTACAGGAACACTTCCGATAGGCACCCATGATAGGTGTACACAAGCTGACTAAAAGCATTACTAACACTCTCATATGGTAATCTGCTGTGTGCACTGCGCACCTGCTTTGTAATGGGAACAGTTGGGATTTGTAGTTCCTAATTGCGTCTGTGACCAGGCGCGGTTGTTGAGCCCATGACGCATCCCTGCAGTGGCCTCATACGACCATCTTGGAATTGGAGTGAATAGGACCTGACCCAAGAGTTCGGACACCCATCAGAGTGTGTGAAAAGGTGAAGCACCCACGTGGATGGGGTCAGCAGAGACGCAACATGGAGGTGGGTGATTCTTTAGCCGATTGAGGGCTAATTCCATGTATCTTCAAGACAGGTGGTGCGACTATACCGTTCCTTGGTTGCACGGTGTAAACAAGAGGTTGAAGCCTGATGTCCCATATGGTTGGGCGCCTGCTTCCCTGCCCTGCCCTCTGACAGTGACCCTATTGACCTGCCACCCCTCCACCTTTCATTGTGCATCACAGCTCCATCATTAAACAGTCATAAAGGAGGCAGGTTCCAATCAAAATTGGTGGTAAGGCGAAGCAGAGTTCAATGGAATTCTACTGAGTTTTTTTGCAACTCCACAGAATTCCGCGTAGTGCAACTCCGCGAGATCTGCCCACCCCTAATTATAATCTGACATGAACATAGGTTGGATTTTAAATTACTATTAAGATATATAATGTAAGCCGGTGTTTTGTATGGAAGAGTCAGCCTAGCCACGGTGAAGAACAAGGTTCTTCACTGCCAGAACATGTAAAACAATAAATATACATGTCCTGTGTATTTAATGCCATGCACCCTGTACTATGGGCATTTAGGGCTTACCTTAGGAGTGACTTTTTAGTGTGAAAATTGAAGGTCTAGGCCTGGCAAAAGGTTTATTTTGCCAGGTCAAAATGGCAATTTTAAAGCTATCCCTGGCTGCCGTGGCAGGCCGGGAGACAGATTTTTACAGTGCTAACTTAGTGGGTGGCACGAGTGCTGCAGCCCACTAGCAGCATATAATTTACCTACCATGGGTACAAGTAGTACCATGTAATAGAGTACTTATAAGTAAATTAAATGGGCCAGTCAGGTGTATACCAACTTTAACATGTTTGAAAGGGAGGCCACAAGCACATCTCCACTGGTTACCAGGAGTAAAATGCATAGAGTACTATGTCCAATGAAAAATGGCTTCAGCAACAGAAAATATATATTTGAGGTGACTCTGCAGAAAGGGAAAATTTCCAACCTACTCATTGGAATTTGAAATAGTTGCAAAGTCCTTTGAAGAACTAAAAAACAACAAAGGACATACCATAATAATATGTGCTACATGAATATTCTATTCTCCTCCAGCTAACAGTCTAAGGAACCTATTTACCCAGTGATTGATTTGAGCTGATGGTTGCCGGTGGGGGACACTGGCACTCATTTTTGGGGGCAGGCACTTATTTTTCTGCATCAGACAATTAAGGAGAGCAAGAGAGGGAAAACACACAAAGCAGAAAGACTGAGGAAGAGAGATGGAAAAACTGTGACAAAGGGGGAAAACAGGAACGAGCAAGAGTAAGATAAAGGGACCGGGAGTGTTTGGCAGTGTATTTAAGAGGCATGAGGTGGATTATTGAAGACTACGCAGTCTTGATATTCGGCTCTCCAACAATTAATTGCACTGGTCGCGAGCTTTTGAGCAGACCTTGGGGCACCTGCACTCATTCTTTTACAAATTAAGCATTGTGATTAACTCTTGATTCAGAGGCAAACATGAATCAGATCTCCCGTTGCACGTGTTGTCCTTCCACGAGCCAACTTTTTAATGCAGGAAATTGAACTTAAATTAACAAGCTTGTGATGTAAAAACAATAAATAAATACATTAATCAGGATAAGCAAAGAAGACTTGTTACATGTTCTTGCTACGCTTATTGATAAAAACAATATTTAAAATCATGTGTAAACACATACAACTGTGGATATAAAAATACAATTGCCAACTTCTGTTTTCAAAAACAAAATGCAATCCTTTCCAGGGCGCTGAAGGGAATTACTTTTATAAACTATACCAACTGAGGGGTCTTATTCACACCGTATTGGGAGTTTTTTTTTTTAAACCACCAGTGCACAAGTGAGAAAAGCGAAACCTTCAACTGGTTTCACTTAACAGTAGTATACAAAACACTTGAAACCATGAAGCTGGCTGCCAAACCTCCACATATAGATTTCTGATAGCGAGGATTGGGGAAGTGAGAGACAGAATAAGGCAACCTAACCTGGAAACAGGTTAGTGGCATTATTTGATACTGTTTGGAACCACACGATGAAAGTGTTTCCTTCCTTCCGCCACTTCCTGTTTTTAGGTTGGTTTGATTGATTTTTGCTTTCCAGTGAATGGATCGCTTTAAGAGACAATGCCGTCACTTATCAAACCTGGCTCTTCTGTGTCTGCTCTGCACGGATGTCTGGGGTGAAATCCAGCCGCCAGCAAGTGGAAATGAGTGTTTTGAAATGTTTGTATACTGCCTAAGTATGCTGCTTTCGATAAAGGCTGAATCAAAAAAGAGATTTCATTTATGTGCAAGAAAAAAATCGATGAATTGCAGCCTATGGCTAGGACGTCTGGCTAGAAGGCATAGGGAAGCCTTATAATAGGAAAAAAGCCAAAATGTTAACTGGTCATTTCTACACAGTCAAAATTCTAAGAATTCGGATAGCACTTGGAGAGTCTAAATTCCAGTGTCACACTTTATTACTAACTTCATTGCGGGTGGGAAAACACCACCCGCAGCAGTAACTGGAGTCGGAATCCGGTGCTCTCCATTAAGAGAGGCCTGGTGTCTCCAGGTCCGGAATGGTCGCGTCTGCAAACCCCAGACCTGACATTTCCGGCCCCTGAGACACTAGGCCCGGAGACGCTGCACACCGGTTAAAACTGTTACTGAGAGAAGGAGCTCAGCACGGCCCTGGCCTGATCCCTGCAGCACTAAGAGAGGAACATGCATCCCTGGCCCTAGTCAGGCTCGAGGCACCCCTGTACCCCAAGCAGCAAGGCCAGGACTCAGAGCAAAACCAGACACATGAGGGGTCCGGGGCCAGAGGCTGTGGCCAAGGGTTACAATGCCCCACCAGACTCAACACCTGCAAGCATGAGAAGACAATTTTCCTCCAATCAGGCCCTGCCCTTCCCCATACCCCCCTCTACCCACATGCATGAGGAAGGACAGCCCGGTAACTGGCATAGTCCTGGGCTGAATGCAAACACACATACCCCTGTGTAGAGCACAACACTGGATAACCAGACAGTGCTCTCTCTCCAATCGACCCTACCCTAAGGCCCTTATGGGCCACCCTCCGCCCCAAAGGCCCTTCCGGTCTGGGTGGGACTGGCCTACAGGGCAATCAGACAGTGCCTGAAGGGATGATCTGACTAGTCAGTGGATGGGCCAGTTACTTATCTGTTTTGGGCTTGTTTTATGATCTGGTGGCGCCAGTTTTAATGGTTCATTTCCCTGCAGCAAGGACAATGCATACAGTTTCAAATACCCTGCAAAACACCTATACAGAGTGTCCTTACAAGTTGAAAACTGCCCCGATTAGCAAATGTGGGACACTTTCTTAGCTAATTGATTCACTAATGGGGGCCCAGTTTATTTTGGTGCCCAGGCCTATTTTTTATCCCAGTCAGATCCTGCTTCCATTGACATTTCCTCTAAGAAAATAACAGCAGATTTGTCCTCTGGAATTGGGGAATATATCACTTAAAAATATCCTGGTTTTCTCAGGTCTGTGTGACTATTTACCATTGTGGGGACAAAATGTGTGGTTGCCAGTTTTTGGTGTGGGGATATCTGCAGGAATCACAGATTCAGATTACTGTTATGCCCCACACCTAAAACTGGCAAACTGTAATCAGTGCTGTATAATTGCAATTTAGGAATATTTGATTTCCACATTGTTGTTCATGAGGCTAGACAAAATGGAATAAGAGACAATTTCTTACTTGGAATTCCCTGCTATGAATTTACAAGAAAATAATCAAGCACAGTCCTCATTTCTGACTGTGCAAGTAACAAAGACACAAATGTGCAAACTACTACATTTGTGCCCTAAGCAGCAGCGCAGTTGCGGTCTGCCCCCTGGCAGCAATGTTTTTGGGGGCAGCGGGAGTCGTATCTATCGACTACCACCATTCTCCCGCCCCCAAGAACAAGTCGTCCGCCGGCCGCCACACCCTCTCCCCCCTCACTGCCCCCCCCAGAACAAGTCATCCGTCGGCCGCCACCCCCACTCTTACCTGCGTCCGGGCAGCAAACTTAATGGCCGCCCCAGGTGGCAGTATGTTTAGCTACGCCACTGGCCCTAAGAGAAGGAACCTTTCCAAACACAAACCATTATAAAAAATATTTACATTGTTCTCCTGAATTGCTTCAGAATAGAAAGGAAGGAGATTGGTGGCCTGGTCTCCGAAGTGAGACTCCAAAGCTGACTTCCTCCCTAGATGGTCCAGAAAAGCATAGCAAGTATTTTCCAGGTCATCGATGTTGATTGGGAGAGAAATTAGACTTAGACCTGAATATATGCCCATTTTCAGAGCTCTGTAAAGTAAACCTTGTATATTATTTGTCACCAATACCCTCCTTTGTTAAATGCTCTCTCCACTGTTATCGGCCTTCAAGTGCTTATTTAGTGATTTTCTTTGCAAAAGCATATGTAGGGCATGACTTTCCTGTCATCCTAGGGTTTTTGATAATCTACAGTAGAATCTTTTAGTCATGTGTCACCAAGTAGTAATTTTTGAAATTCCCAGAACAGTACATAGTGCCAACAAACACCAGGATTGCAAATGAAACATTGAAATTCGTCTACAATAGAAAAGGTGCACAAATAGATATTTAAAATTATCAGAAACTTCTGCTGCTCAAAGGAAGTCTCTAAGAAATTTTTTGATGGCTTGCCAAACAATCAGAATGCAATGACAGAACATGTTTAAACATTTTCCACAACAGATGATAATATTTTAGTATACTTGGGGAATCAGTGGCAAGAAAATAAATTGGGTATACATTGAAGAAAAATCTTAAATCCAGCAATGCGATACAGTCTCAAATTGATACGCTAAGAAATGATGGTAACTTTCACACTTTCTCCTTTGGAACACTCACTTACTCTTTATTCCAAATCAAAAGATTGGGTGGTTATGAAAAATCTGGGCATGAAAGTAGTTGGTTTACACTAGTAACAAAAGAAGGATATCAGATGTGTTACTGGTTAGCAGATAGTCAGAACCTCATAGAGAAAGAGCACTATTATTCTTTCTACCAAAGATGAAGGGAAATGTTCTGAAATGGTGGTGAGAAATCTACTGTACTAAAAACAAAGGATGCATCATTTTATTTATGGACTTACTGAAAATTGTGGCTGAGTGGTGTGACTGAGTAAAGTTGACAGAAATGTCAACTGGTTGTACGTATGAAATCCATAACATGGGGACAACCCAGCATGTTCAGCATGGGGTTTGAGGGTACGGACGTGGGCCTCCGTCAATAGAGGAACACTTTCTTACTGGCAGAAATTCTGCTTGTCTGTAGGACATTAGTAGAGCACCCAGAAGCAAACTCAGTGCAGGGATTTCCAAAGTTATTTATTCGGCAACAGCTTTGGAAAGATTAGATTTTTGGTCTTTGGTTTCAATTTCATGGTTTAACTGACCAGAGAGAAGGCTACGATGGCAAATGTTTGCCAAATGTTTCTCAGCTGTTTTGTCTGTTCAGAGTTTTTCCATGCATAGTGGCACTGAACAGAAAAAGACTATTACCAGCTCCTATATACCTTCATCATTGCAGCATCTACCTTTGAGTGAGTGTTGTCACTCGAGGACAGGCTTGCTAAGTTACTGCCATTAAGTCTTTTAAATATATTTCCTCCTTTATTTCCCCCAGTCTATTTCTGATTACTCGCTCTCCCTTGTTTTTCCTTCTGCTGAGATCAAAAGTAGGCTTGCAAAGCTGAGTTCTGGATCTGGATACCAGAGTACTCCACAGTTGTTGCACTTCAGCTGACTTATTGCAGTTGTAAACATGCAATGCAGAAGAGGTGTGGAAGTGAGGGCATGGCCCCAAAAAAATACAGCGTTATGGCTCAATGTTTGACGCGGCTTGAGTGCGTTTTGAAACTTTTCTGACCGGGAAGATCCACCATGCCCCCAGTGCAGATGCATATCTAGTGCTTGTAAATAAGAAAAAAAGTAAGTGTGCTTCTGGCTTTTGTCTGCTTGGTAGCAGGAGAAGCCGGATGCAGAATACTCTATTTAGAGTGGTCGTGCTTGGAGGTAATTGTCTCAGTTTTGGGTGAAACTTGGAATCTCAATTTAAGCAAGAGAAGATCTATTGAGATTGAGAGACAGAAGATCCTATTGTATTATCTCCTAGGGGCAATCACCTCTGGCCATACAAAAGGGAAACTGTTAGACCAGGAGCCTCATCTGCAAATATTTAAATGTAAGGTGGTTTTATCAACTACATTACTTTCAGGCCAAAGGAATCTTCAAACTATCATTCTGCATAATAGATATTTTTTACAGTCCTTTCTTTCTCCATGTTCTGGGTAGGAAGGGGAAAACTAATAGCATTGCGTTGATGTTAGCCGAGGTTTGAGAGTTTATCTTGAGACCAGCTTGTTTTTGTAAGAATGATGCATTTCTTGTTACATTTGGTGCTTCAGGAAAAGAGAAACACTTTCTACTAGTCTCCCAATAAATGGATTTGAATACCCATTAAAAAGTCATATGAGGTGTCTAAGGGGTTTCTTCCTTGTGAGATTGCACCCAGGTCAACATGAGGGCTTTCAGTCCCAAGCACTGTTTTCCAAGAGGTTTCTTTGTATGATATTTTGCGCCACCACATGGGTGGTTCCTAATACTTTGGTTAAACATTATAAACATTGTGTGAGCGGACAACATTGTGTGAAATTTGGTCTGGGGGTTATGAATGCCTTGCAACCATGAATGATTTACATTTAGATAAATATTCATGGTGACACTTTACATATTTTGATTTCATTTTCTTTATTTTATAGCTTGGTAATAAAAAAGATAAGGACTGAGGCGATGAAGGTATAAAGAATATGGTAATATTTATGTGATTTACTTGTAAGTTTCATTGTATCAAATCTAGACTTCCTCGTTCCAGTCCTTCGCCCAAACACGATAACAGCTAACACTGCCTATACTCTTGGTATTGGAGTGAGTGGTCAGAAACAGGGTGAAAGCCAAAGGTGGGTGCTAACACGGATAGATATAGAAATTACTTAATGGGATGCCGTTTAGCAAACCTGTGTTTGAGTGGTAAGGTAAGGTAAAGACTTTGACAAGGAAGTCTAGAGTCGGTGCGATGAAGGTTACCTGTAAGAAATTGAAAAATGAAGGAATTCATCTAGAGGGGATAACGAGGTGTCTCCCAAAATTTGTCAAATGCTCTTTCTCCTAACCTCTGGTCTTTCACCTCATTTATGGTGGGAGGACTACTTTGTTTCCGATGTTCGGCCGAAGTTGGCTCTATCATTGGATTGATCTTTTACAGTGGGCCCACTAATGCAAGACCTCCATCTGTATGGTTTTGGACAGCCCACGCTTGGATGGGTTTTTGGCAGAGTTTAGTCCTTCCTTGCCTAGGGCCGTCTTGCAAAGCATGATGTATTTCCAGCATGCTGGGAGACATTTCCCAGTGCATCAGCTACATTGATTTTTTTCTGGCAGTGTGGGTGTGTCTTTGCAAAACAAAAAAAGGAGATTGACCTGCCTTGCAGCGATGATTTGGTAGGGCACCAGAAATTCAACAGTTTTTCTGAAAGTGCTCCTGCTGCTCTGTCGCTGGGCTCATTTTCTGAGAATGTTTCCTTGCCACATAACCCCCGCACCGGGCCCCACTCTAACCTACCATACGTCACTTCCTTACATATATTCAATAAAGTTAGCCAACACGCGTTGTGTTCTGTTACTTTGTGGTCGAAGTTGGCCGCAGTTTATTTGCATAACATGTATGAAATACTCCTTACAATACATTGCCGTGGTCATACTCGCTATGACCGGCCATAAATTAACGTCACAGGATGTTACAAATCATGGTCATAAATCATTCTGCTCATCTTACCAACTCATAAATCATCAGCTTGACAGTTCGTTATCAGTCCCTTTTTTGTGGTCATAAATCATTTTGCCATCCTCATAAATCACGTGACGTCATGCTCCTATGGGTGACAGGTCATAAATCTTACATGCCATTTTTATGGGGTCATAAAGTTCTCTGTTGGTTTTCATGCCGCTTGCATGGGGGGGTAGCCTCTTCCTGGAGTAAGGCCCCAACACGCTACCTTGTTTGTCCATTTTGTGCCCTTCCATCTGTCTGCTCCCCCCTTTTGACCTACTCACCCTGCCATAAGGCATCCCCAGGTGAGTGGCCTTCCTCCTGCACACTGCCCCGCTGGTGTGCCTCCATAACCAACAAATGTACCCCTTCTTATCCGTCGCGCTGTCTCCCGGCAGCTCCCCCTTCCTTCTTGTCTTTTGTCTCTTCCCCCTTTTAGGTGCAGCCTACCAGTGCCATGTCTCCCCATAGGTTGGCCCAAAAAACTTCCATCCCTTCCTCCAAATAGGTGCACGCCGTTCTGGGTGCAGAGCTCTGGATGGTTCGGGTGGATCAGGCCATGCCTGATGCTGTCCAAGCTGTTGATCCTGCAAAATCTGCTGACCACAATGTTCAGCTTCTTTCTCAAGTTATCGACTGCCCTATTTGACATGGCTCCTCGCCATTCCATCCTGGTTATTATTTTGGACCACAGAATGGTGGAAATACCAAATAGCTTGGTTGCCTCTGTTAGGCCTGTCTGGATGGCATGGAGAAGGTCCCTCCTCCCTGGCTGCGCGAACTCGTTACCTCCCAGGTGTCCGGGTGCCAGGCAGCCGCTGCCTGTAGCCCCTTCAGGGTCACCAAAAGCTGGTTCCATTTTATCCCTGAACAGCCCCACCACCTGACGCATGTGCCTACTGGTCTGTCCTTTTGCTTGTGACCACTGTGTAACCACCATGTAAGCAGCCAGTTGATATACGAGTGACTGACCACCAAAACCAGCCTGGGGCGCTCCCTGCTAAAGCAACGATCACATTGTCAGTTTGCATGGCTCTCATAATATTTAATTTAAAAAAAATATTTGCTGTGGTCTCACGTATGTTTTGTATGCGTTGGACTGCCATCTGTCCACCGCCTTGATCCCAGCCTCTGGCATCCCATATTGTGTTGCCGATGTAGCTGCCCCAATCCTAAATGAATGTGATCCAAATGAAGCGGTTGGGAGCCCTGCTCTGCCCAGGGTTTGGCACATGACCTCTGTGAGCTGAAATCTGTTCCCATTTCTGTGCTTGAATAGCAGACCCTCCCCTGCTGGCTGTATCACCATATAGGCTAGGAGACAGCAAACCGCGCAGTATCTGGGGTCCTCTATGCACTCCAGTTGCACCCAGGCCCCTTTGCCCGCCTGGTCTGTCTTTGACCCCCTCAGAAGCAGATCTATTCTTGCCACCGCTGATTTGACGTCGGCTGCCGGAGGCACCTCTTGTCCGCACCATTCTTTGCAGGGGCCACAAGCTCGCTAACCCTAAATGCCCCAAAGAACGCTATTGCGAAGGCAGCCTTGAAAAGTGTCACCTCGAATGTGTCTTTTGCTACTTCTCCCAGTGTGTCCAATAGCAGGGTCAGTTTCCTGATGTCTATGGGTCGCCGTGTGTCCAGTTTCTTCCGCTCTATTCGCTGCCACCCTTTCATGGCTGGCCTGATGTAGTGGGAGGCAGTGGGATCTTTCCCCGTGTATATCTTTGAGAAATGTGCCACCGCTGTCAAGTTGGCCTGCGCCTACGATTTTGACTTTTTCTCTGTGTATGCCCACAAGATGAAGCACTCCACCGCCTTGGTTGTGTCTCCCGGGTCACCCAGTGTCTTAAGACCCCCAATCCGCATTACTGTGTATTTCTTATACCGGTTTGCCGCTTCAGCGGTAAGCGCTTGTCGGACAAGGGCGACAAGTCCATTCAGCCAGCCCCCATAACTCCTCTGGGAAAGGGGTCATCCTCCCTTCTGACTCTGGTGCTAAGTCTCTGAACTTGCCCATCTGTGCTCGTGAGAGTGCATCCGCTACTAAATTCTCCACCCCCAAAACATGCTGTGACTTGCTCTCTAGGTTTCGTTCCAGCTGCAATTTAACCATGCAACGCATTAATCTTAGTATGTCAGGACACCTGGCCATACCTTTGTTGATTGCCTGTACTACACCTTTGTTTTCTGACTAGAGCATCAGCTTCATGACCCTCAGATTCTTTTTCGAAACTGATAGCGCAACTACTATGGGGAATAGCTCCAAAAATGTGATGTTGCTGGTGGTGCCCAACTCATGCCATCTCTCAGGCCATTGCCCCGCACACTACTTTCTCCCTAGTATTTCCCCGAAAACTATGCTGCCGACTGCGCCAGTGAATAGGTCTGCCTGTCTGGCTGTTAACCAGCCTTCTCGCCATATTAGTAGCCCATTGAATTCTGCGAGAAATGAGTCCCACATAAGCAGATCCCTTTTGACTCCTGCACCTAGCCTGACATGATGGTGCTTTTCACTGAGTCCTGCCATTAGCTGCGTTAGGCGCCTGGCAAACACCCATCCCTGCTGGGATGACTCTCGTGGCAAAATTGAGCTTACCAATCAGCCTTTGCAGTTCCCGTAGTTTTGCTTTCTCCCTGCCGCACATTGCCCTTATCTCCTCTCAGAACTCCTTTACTTTGTCCTTTAGGAGCCTGGATGTTCCAGCTTCTGAGTCTATTTATATGCATTGAGAATATGAGTTTGATGGTGGGACCCACCGTTTTCCCCCCGCCAGGGGCACTCCCAGCTTCCTGGCTAGGCCTTGGATTGCTGCCAGTGTGCCCTCGCATTCCCTGGATCCTGCCCGACCCACAAACAAGAAGTCGTCGAGATAGTGTAGCTTATCTCCCTGAGGTTGCCTGTTGTGCCGGGCACAGTCTAAGAATGTGCTGAATAGTTCTGAGTAGGAACAGGATACAGAGCAGCCCATTAGTATTGCCTTGTCAAAGTAGGTTGCCCCATCCCAGTGGAAGCCTAGCAAATGCAAACTCACCGGGTAAACCGTGAGGAGGCGGAATGCAGACTCAATATTTGTTTTTGACATGAGGGCCCCCCTACCCGTAGCCCTTATCAAGTCCAGGGCGTCGTCCACCATGGCATAAGCCACGCAGCATGCCTCTGGGCTGATTCTGTCATTTACTGATGTCCCCTCTGGGAAAGAGAGGTGGTGGGTGAGCCTGATCTGTCCTATCTCTTTCTTAGGTACCACCCCCAGAGGCGAAGTCACCAACCCCTTGGTCAATGGGGAAGGTAAGGGGCCCTTGATCCTCCTGAGCATCCTCTCCTTTTCAAATTTTTTTCACACCACTTTGGGGGTGTTTTAGGGCAGATTTCAGGTTTTGTACCCTGCCCTTGGACAAGGGGCCTTCAAATGGAATTATAAATCCTTCATCAAAGCCCTTTACCAATAGGGCTGCCTCTTTCTTGCTATGGTATCTGTTGGCTTGCCTCCTGAGCTGGTGGGTATTTATGGGGGATCTGGCTAGCTGAAAACTGCTGTATCTTATCTGCCCCCCCTGTCTTGGTGTCCTTGCTGGTGCTTTTTCTTCTTTTATTTCTTATCCTTGCGGCGTTTGCTGTGCCTGCATCTTGATGCTGGGTGTCTCCCCGCATCCTGAGCATATGTGCTGAAATGTGCACGATGCGGCCCATGTGCATTTGTTGGTTTTCGTACTTACAACAAATTGCTGCTGGACCACTAGGGGTTGGGGCTTTCCAGCTGCTGTGTGATTTCGGTTTGTAATACGTCTTGTGTCTCCCCTTAAAGGGGGTGCTCCAAAAGGACTGAACACCCTTCCCCGCCCATGTCCTGGCCTCCTTTGCTACCAGCATCTTCTGGATGAACCCTGACACATCCTCCTCATTTCATTCCATCTCAGGGTGTGTTTGCATTTTTAATCTAGAACCCTTATCATATTCTAACCAGGCATCCCCCAGGAACTGCCTATGTACCTTGTGGATGTTGGCCTCATACAGCCAGAGGTCCGCTGCACAGTGTGGAAACGTCTCTACAATAATGCATGCCATTATTCTGAATGCATCTAACCAATTGTCAAAATTTCTCTCCTTTCTCTCCCTTCTCCTTTCCCTCATGTCTTCCTCTTTCTTGTCGCACAGTGTTAGATCTATCCTGTCCAATTGTATTTCTAGCAGTGAAAAAATGTCAATAAACTCCTTCCTCCAGATCCTCTCCTTTACTACAAGCGGGATGAGGCTTGCCAGCCCAGTCGCTCTGGTGGTCATTGATGGCTGTCCTAGTGACGGCCTTGCATATGCCTCTGGGCTTGCCCCACTAGTGCTGGGTTGCCTGCTCTGGTTGCGCTGCCCCACGCTGTCAGAGGGGACACTAAACCCCTGCTGCTGCCCTGCCTTACCGCCTGGCTGATTGCCGGCCCGGCCTGCTCACCTCCCTAGCTGGGACGTCCTGCTGGCCCTGCAGCCATCCTAGCCATGTGCACCCTGGGTCCAACAGGTGCCATGGAAGCCTGGAAACCTGAATGTGGTTCCTGCATACCTGCAATACCCTGACCCTGTGCACCTAAGCCATTCAACAACAAAGGGAGCAATTGACTTAAAACATTCCTGTACTATTGCGCCGATATGCTCACCACCTGCAGCTGTGTTGTTGGCTTTGCAGCTGGGCCGGAATGGCTACAGGCGGTGGGTCCGTCTGTTTGCGCCCTCTCTTTGTTGCCTCCTTTTTTGGTGCTTTCGTGTTGGGTCTCTGGCGTTTCCTGTTAGCAAAAGACACACAATTGATGGACAGAATGCAGAACAAATCAAAACATTCAGCCCCAGTCAAGAGATCTGGGTTAAATCCATCATTCTTTTGCTCACCATGCCACCCCAGTTTAGACCTGGCTATATGGAAATCAGTCTTGACCCTGTGCCTCATGGGAACAGTCCAGCCCGTACTGCCAAGCCAGGGCCTCCCTGGACCGGAAACAAGCATCCTAGGACCGGTTTCGGTGTTTCACCCCTCATCAGCCAGGATAGCTTGAATCCAGTGGCACAGTGAGCCCAGGACCCACGTCTGGGCATACCTGTCACACTCAGGGTGGTAAACGCAAAAAGAACAATTGATGGACAGAATGCAGAACAATGTCATACATTCACTCCAGTACAGAGATCTGGGCCTAAATTCATCGTTTTTTTGCTCCCCATGCCATTCCAGTTTGGACCCAGCCATATGCAAACCGAAACTGGTCTTAGGATGCTTGTTTCCAGTCCAGGGAGGACCTGGCCTGGCAGTTTGGGCTGGACTGTTCCCATTGGGTGCAGGGTTAAGACTGATTTGCATATGGCTGGGTTCAAACTGGAATGGCATGGGGAGCAAAAAAAAGATGGATTTAGGCCCAGATCTCTGTACTGGGTGAATGTATGACATTGTTCTGCATTCTGTCCATCAATTGATCTTTTTGCGTTTCCTGTTAGCTGGCACTCACCCGGTGCCTGCTGATCCACCCTTATGTTGTTCGCTGGGCCCTTCGCCTGGGTCCTCAACTAGGTGGGATCGCAGTCAATTTGTGCCGAGTTTCTCAGATGCTGCCCGAATCCATTGCAGCAGCTCCTCAAGTTACCCTGGTTGGTCACTGGCATTGTGGTTCTCTATGCTCGTTCTCTGTAGCAGCCGGGTTGCTCCTGCCCTAGTATTCGGTGTGGGCAGTGTTGCCTTCTGGGAGCTGGGTTGCATCAACCCAGGGAGAGCTGTCCACATCCCTTCCTGCTTCCCTGTTTTTTGCAGAGAGTGCCCTCTAGCCGCTTACTGCTGTGGGGGGCAGGGTCTCGTCGCCCCAAAAAGAGCTGTCCCCAGCCCCCTGTGTAGATTTTTGTAAGGTGCTGCCACTCTTTCTATGCACCAAATACCAGTCAACGGAAAGTTTACGGTTTCACACAGACCTAGACCCTCCAGAAGAGTTTGGATGAATAATTATCGGGCTTTCAGCGGGGTGTTGCCGCTCTTCTTATGCACCAAATCACCAGTTGTGTGCCTGATATTTTCCCACCTTATGCTAATTTCATGGTTGCAGCCTGGTGGGAACCCTTGTCCTCTGCGAGCCTGTTCTGCCACATTGTGCCTTTAACTGGTATTCCCCGTGAACTTCAGTGGGAGGGGCGGTGCTTCCAGGGATTCCTCCCTCCAATTAACCCCTGACCGTATGGATTCGAGCAGTCCTCCACTGGCCGGTTGCCTTCTCAGTGCTCATCCCGCTCTGCTGCAACCTTCCCCTTTAAATTCTTGCACCTTGTGTTGGGGCGGGCGTAGCCTTGCTCGTACTCTTTCTGGGCTGTGTGCCAGTGACTGCTCCTCAGCCCTGCTGCAGTGCCCAACTCCTGCTGCCTCCGCCGATGTCACCAGGCACTCCAGTGGGTGGGGCGGTGCTTCCTCACTCCGATCAGGCACTGGCCATGTGGATTCAGTCCTACACTGGCTGGTTGCCTTCTCTGCCCTCGTCCCCCTAAGCCGCAACCTGCCCCTTTAAATTTGAGACTTCTGTCGGGGCAGGCGTGGAGTGCTTTCTCTCTGGGCCAAGCACCGGTGACCGCTCCTCCACGGCACCGCGGTCCCTAGCTCCTGCTGCCTCCGCCATCTCCCGAGGCCCCCAGGCACTCACCCGCAGGCCAGCTGAGGCTTCCTGTCTGCAGCGAAGCAGTCGGGCAAAGTGGAGGGACCTGGCTTGCTGGAAGACTCACTCCCGGGCCGCGGCGGTGCACTCCCTGGATTGTCTTTGGAGGGGGTGACACGCAGATCCCTCAATGACCGGCTCCCGGCAGGTAATTCCTGAAATCTTGAAATCACTCAGCGCAGCACCCCCAGCTCCACAAAGTTACCTGTGCTGGGGCAGCGGTGCGTTTATAACCCCCCTGTTGCTTGTTTTGGCCAGAGGCAGTGTCCCCCCATTGGGGGGTTTGAACCCTCACCCGCCTTTCTATTGGCCAGGCTATTTTTTCGCACCCCCCTTGGCGTGCATTTTCTTGATAGGGGAGTGGGTGTGAGGAGAGAGGACCCCCTTTGGCTTTGGGCACGCTGTGGTGGCTCAAACTGGTTTTTCCAGGTCCCTGGCGGCCAGCTAGGCTCCCTTCATGGACGGCCTCTGCTAAAATTGTCAAAGGCTACATTTGGTGGGTGGGCTGCAGTTGGAGCAGCAGGGGTAATGCAAAACAAGTTTGTTAATTTTAAATAAGAATGTGTGCCACATCAATTCTTTTCTACCTAAGGGCTAAAGTGAATTATTACCGTACCTCCTACTTGACACTGTATGCCACGGAGCTAAGAGTGATAAAAGTTGCCACATGGCTCACGACCAGTATGCCTGGTGTGTGAACACCTGACAGGACTGTGCAAATTATTTGTAATGCTGCAAAATAATCCTGCTGTGTCTTTGACAAGTGTGATACACGCATTACTGAAATTTGAAAATGATGTTCTGCAACAAGTCTTACCACAAGAAGGCAATCAGCTGAGAATTAAGAAGGGGAGTACCATGCATCATTCCTTCCAAAGGACTTGGGGGCGAATTTACAAGCCCCTAGTGCCACTGGAGCGTCATTTTAGTGACGCTCCGGTGGAGCTCTATTCTAGCACATATTTACAAGGCCACGCTAAGCCACTTAGTGTGGATTAACGCCACGTTGTAAGTATGGCCCTCTGCTACGCAGTTGTCTGTGACAAAGGGGCGTGCAGTGGGTGTTGCTGTGATGCTGCTAGCAGCACCCTTTGCTTTTTGGCACTGCTCCAGATTTACAAGGATCTGTAAATCTGAGGCAGTCCCAAAAAATAAGCCTTTCAAAAAGAGGCATTAGAGTGGGGGAACAAGGAGAAATTCTTCTATTGCTCCTCGTTTTTTCTCTTTCTTTGTGTGGTGCAATGGGGGTTGCTGTGGGCGTTCCCAGCAACACCGATTGCTTTTTGGCACTGCTCCAAAATTTACAAGGATCTTTAAATCTGAGGCAGTGCTGAAAACTAACACTTTTGAAAAGGAGGCGTGAGAGTGACGCAACAAGGAGAAATAGTTTTATTTCTCCTTGTTTTTTGCTCTTTCTATGTGTGCTTCATTCTGCAGCACACATAGAAGGAGCAAAACACCAATGATGATGTTTTGTGAGGGAAGGTGTCCCTCCCTGCACTAACACAATCATCCCTGCAATGCGGGCACCTTTCCACCCAGTTGCAAGGGTGCCTGCATTGGCACAAGGCAGCATTTTCTAGCGCAGGGGTGAGCACAGGGATGCGTTGTATTCACAGGGATGCACATTGTTGTTAATATGGCCCATCCCTGCATTTTGAAAATGACTCAGCTCGGTGCATCAGAATCGATTGCGGTGCCGCACTGCGTCATTTCATTGTAAATATCTCCCTTGGATCTCTCAGAGACCTTGAACATTTTTTTCTCCTGGTAGGTAACAGCCAAAGCTGAACTGGCCCTCAGCCGGAAGTAGTGCTGGCAATCTGCATAAATTCCCCTGTTAAAGAGTATTTGAAAAAGCCAGTATATGTACCCCTTTCCTGTTAAACTATCGCTAAACATTATTGGTGTGTGTCACTCACCATTCTTAGAGTACTCCTAAAAATGTAATGGGTTTGCAACTCTCCTATGCAACAAGATTGCTAAAAGAAGTTAGTGTAAATGACTGAATCAACTTAATGGGCTTTTAAACTCATATCAAGCTCGCAGGCTTTAACCCTAGAAATATCCAGAAGTATCAAGATCTGTAACATCTTCATTGCCCAACACTACTGCGCCAGTCCTTTCACTCTGCCAAATTACATAAACTAACTCAGCATTTCAGAGTTTTGGGTTTGCACATTCTGAGGCTCCTGCAAAATTGCAATGGCAAACATTGACATCTTATCAGAGTTTACTGGAATAAAATGCGTGTATGTTTTGTTGAACATCAGCTGTTTCACATGAGATAGAGAGAAAAGTCTCCTGTGTTTGTAGACACTGGCATCAGCATTGCTATTAACAGTTTCTTGTTTTACGCTAGCAGGGAGATTGTTTAGGATTTTAATTGCCACTTTCCAGTGATGCTGTTGGGATATCAGCACATCTGGCTACCATGGCAGCCTCATCTCACTTCATCCCTCATTTTCTTCCAGCTCTTATAATGGATCACTGACAAAATATCGATCGCACAAATATCGAGCAGACAAAATATCGTGGACAAAATATCGACTGTCAAAATATCGACTCCCTATCTCCAAACAGGTAAGTACAAAAATATCGAATCCAAAATATCGTCATTAAAACTATAGTTAGTCAAAATATCGAATTTTATAAATCTGTTAAAAGTAATGTAAAATTAATGAAATAATAAATAAAATAGAGTAAAACATACTTAAAATTAGTTAAATTACTTTAATAAATAATTATTTTAAGTAAAAAAAAATCTACATACATTTTTATTTTTTAATACATACATATCTTAACATAATAATATAAAATAATAATCACTACTTTTAGCGTAGGATAGCGGGAGGGTAAAATTTACTATTCCCACTCCAAAGAGTGCGACAGTAGGGAAAGCGTTGGATAGCGTAGAGGTAAAAATTACTATTCCCACTCCAGAGAGTGCAACAGTAGGGAATGCGTTGGATAGCGGGAGGGTAAAAATTACTATTCCCACTCCAGAGAGTGCAACAGTAGGGAAAGCGTTGGATAGCGTAGGGGTAAAAATTACTATTCCCACTCCAGTGAGTGCAACAGTAGGGAAAGTGTTGGATAGCGGGAGGGTAAAAATTACTATTCCCACTCCAGTTAGTGCAACAGTAGGGAAAGCGTTGGATAGCGTAGGGGTAAAAATTACTATTCCCACTCCAGAGAGTGCAACAGTAGGGAAAGTGTTGGATAGCGGGAGGGTAAAAATTACTATTCCCACTCCAGTGAGTGCAACAGTAGGGAAAGTAATATTTTACTAAAAAATAATTAATTATCAATACTAATAAATATTATTAATAACACTAATTACCAATTACAAAATCTTTAATAATTAATTTATTATAAATACAATACATATTATTTATTAAAAATTAATTACCTATTAATAAATCATTACCAGATTTGTATAAATATTTAAATAAATACCAATTAATATTTAACTACCAGTAAATTAAGTATCAATACAAAAAAATATTTTCTATAATTAACTAATTACAATTAAATTACTCCCCCCACATTCCCCTATAAACCCACATCCCGCTACAACTATTTAATTAATAGAATTAACATAATTACCAATTAATCAATTAAAAAAAAAAAATTACCAATTAATAAAATGTAATTACTAATTAATAATTAATTAACAATAAATTAATTATCAATACCAATTAATATTTATTAATATGTACTTAATTTCAATTAAATTACTTCCCACCCTATTCCCTATAAACCCACTACCCGCTACGGAATTAAATTACGCAAAAATTAAATAACATAAAATTCATTGCTTTAAAAAATTAAACATACATTACAACAACTAATATACACTTTTAACACATATACTAACATACAATACACTTAGAAAAAAATTCGATATTATTAAAAATTCAATATTTTTTAATGCCTATATTATGTACTTTGATATTTTAACAATCGATATTACTTACCTTAATTTCGATATTTTTAACGACTATATTGTGTCCATTCGATATTATGTCCATTCTATATTTTGGACTCGATATTTTGTCCATTCGATATTTTTTTTTCGATATTATGTCTATTTACCCTTATAAATGGTCCTCAACATTGACACCTATACGATATCCAGTTTCCAATATTTACCTCGAGATCCCGTTTCATACATTAGATAAGGCAGCATAGAATGCTCAATGTACAAATCTGCTTACTTGCCCTAGCCCATGGTAGGAAATACCTCCTTTCTCTACACCCTCTTGCTTCATGTTGCAAACCCATGACTAATGTACCACTTTCAAAACCTCTGATACTCCTCAAAGTATTGACCTCATATGTATTCCATACCATAAAACATGCCTTCACTTTATTTATTTGAAAGGAGATCACAACTATGGGGCATATTTACAAACCCCTAGCGGCACCGGAGCAGCACTTTTTTTGATGCTCCGGTGGTGCTCTGTGCTAGCCCATATTCACAAGACCGCGCTAACCTACTTAGTGTGGCTTAACCCTGCTTTTGTAAATATGGCCCTCTGCAATGCAGTTTTCTGCTGCAAAGGGGCGTGCAATTTGTGGTGCTGTGGGTGTTCCCAGCAACACCCATTGCTTTTTGGCACTGCTCCAGATTTACAAGGATCTGTATATCTGAGGCAGCGACAAAAACTAACACCTGTTAAAAAGAGGCGTTCAGAGTGGCGCAACGAGGAGAAATACTTTTATTTCTCCTTTTTTTTGCTCTTTCTATGGGTGCTGCATTCTGCAGCACACACAGAAGGATCAAAACACCATTAATGATTGTTTTTTGTGCAGGAAGGTGTCCCTTCCTGAACAAACACAATCATCTCTGCAATGCAGGCACCCTTGCACCATGGTACAAGGGTGCCTGCATTGGCGCTAGGTAGCTTTTTTAGCACCGGAGCATGGGTGAGCACAGGGATGCACGTATTCTTGTTAATATGGCACATCCCTGCATTTTGAAAATGACACAGCTCGGCGCAGCAGAATTGCTGGCGGCGCCAAGCCATTTCATTGCAAATATCCCACACGTTCTTCATTCTGATAATTCCCATATCTCCATGGCCCAGTATCAAAATTAGGTCATTATGAACAACAATCTGAAATGGAAACTTTCAAATATATCACTAATATTTCTTTGTGTACAGTCTCACCATTCTGCACTGTAACTCCCGCTTTCTTTTATTGTTTAAACTACTGATATTAAATAAACCTTTGTACGTGCAGATATAGGCCCTCATTGTGAGTTAGCAGGTAACAAGTGGTGGTAAAACGAACAGCAAAAATTACCAATTGATGCTGGTATTACTACCTCAGTTAAAAACCATCATGAGTGCTATGCCTGTAATGGAAATAAAATGCAGAACTCTGAGTCACAAGAGCAATTGCCACATTTTGTTTCTGAATTCCATGCCCTTTTCTGTACATACTATTTCCATCTGCTTCCAGCAGGTGAAAAATGTGTGCTGAAAAACATTTGGTTTCATTGGGTGCATTCATGCAACGGGTAAATCTCATAATTGAGTGGAATATATGACGTTGCAATGCATGCGTTTACAACGCATGCTTTTACAACGCGGTCAGTACAACGACTGCGTTGTTACCACGCATACCATTATAACGCAAGTCATTACAACGACTTGCTGTAGGGGGCACTGGAGTTTGGAATAGTATAATTTACTATTCCGACTCCAGTCTGTGCAACAGTAGGGAAGGTGTTGTATTGCAAATCCAACACCTAAAGCCCCCTACAGCAAGTCGTTGTAATGACTTGCATTGTAATGGTATGCTTGGTAACAACGCGGTTGTTGTACTGACCTCGTTGTAAGGGTACTGCGTTGCACTGACAGCGTTGTAAACACTGTTTCCCAATTGAGTGATATGGTAATTAGACTAGGTGAAATTTACATTATGCAGTTTATTTGACATAATCTTGGAAATTTTACATCACGCTTGTTACATGAAATTCCCCAAATTACAACATTACGCCACTTCGCTTAATTGTGTGTCATTGGCATTCAAATTTACTATGAAATGCACCATTCGCAGTAAATATTTGCTGGGAACGTGTGCAATCTACAAAACGCGATTACGTTTTTTCCAGGTGATTTTATTAAATGCATTTATGTGGCAAAAATTGACACAAGGATGCATTTTATGCTAAAATATAGTGTGAAATGAACTATGCGTAAATGTACGAAAGCAAATTATACATAGTTTTCCCATTGACACTGTTTTCCTATCTTCCTCTTCGTTCTTCCTTCACCTTTCTCTCTTTCTGTCACTATTTCTCTGGGTCAAATTCTGATGAAATAAAATAAGTCCTGATCCAGTAAAACTGAGTGCCGGTTCCTGCCAGCTGCAACTACCATCACAAATTAAGCACTGTTAAATCTCCAAGAGTAGAATAATATCTTGCAGCAGAGTTTTATCAATAAATATAGAAACGAATTACATTTACAGTGCTTCAAACAACATTTCTCGATTTAATAATTCAATTTCCAGACACCCGTAAAACTCTTGAGGCACCCAGTTAAAGCAAATAGGCGACAGTGACTTTAACCCTTCAAAGACAATTTCCTGATTTTTTATATTTTTCAGGACACTGCTGGATGCTTTCAGGAAGTCTATGTGACCATTTGAGGAAGTTGGTTATCGTGAGATTTGTAGTCTTTTGTTTGACTGATTCTGGTTGTTTATTGTGGAAAATATAGCACTAGAAAAAAAATGTAATTATGGTACAGGTCAATCTTGACGGATGAAAGCTTAAATGCATCTGTAAATATCTCAGTCCTGTCACTCCACCGGATATGTGAGCGGGGTGCTGTTCAAGAACTGATTCCCCTTACTAAATTATATACATTGATCGACTATTCACCAAAAAAGCCAACCTGGCATTTTTTTTAAAGGTGAAGTAATATAGCACATTTGAATGAATGATTAATGGATGGCTAATCAACTTTGTTGTGACGGGCCCATCCCTCTCGACTTCTTTTGTTTCAGCCTAACATTTCCTTCAACCACACAGCCCATATAACTGCAAAAAATACCATCAATGTATTGAGAGCTGGCTCCTAAGATATATTGATTCAATAATTTACTAGTAATCTCCATTACCATGATTCGCAGTCCCCCACATCTCAGTTGGAGGCGGGGTCACCTCAAAATGTAACCACTGGAAACAGGAGGACCGAGATCAGGAGTATTCACTCTTCTGCTATCATTCATTACAGCCCTTCATTAAAGATATCCTGCCGCCATGCTGTGCAGCATCTTTTGTTAAATTATGCTATTGTCATTTGATGATTGTTCCTAATACGTAACAAGTAACTGATCGATGCTCAGCAGCTTAGCAGACTGCTCCATCCAAAGTGTGTTTGACTGTGTAAGGAGCCATGCCAGTGATGTAACACAGGCCCCCGCAGCCCCGCGGTGCTGGGGGCCCCCAAGTCACATGGGACCTCCTCAGCACAGTACTCTAGCCAGAGAGCTCCTGATTGAGTCCGGAGGGGCCCCTCCAAGTGCCTTGCAGAGGGGGCCCTCAAGTTTTGTTATGCCAGTGAGCCATGTGAGTCATGCAGTCATTACTAGATTGACATCAAGTTTCTGCATGAATAGAGAATAAACATTACTCTGCTATGTGATGGCACTCATGGACATTGTGGGACTTGGCCCTTTTGGCTAAAGTTCCCTCAACTTTTTGCTTTTCCCCTAGACCTTTTTCCTGACATTGTGTTGCCAACTTAGATGCTTTGGACACTTTGCCACTGCTAAACAGTGTCAAAGTGCAAGTGTTCCCTGTATAAAGTGTAATGGTAATTGGTTGTCCATGATTGGTATGTTTGCCTTACTAGTAAAGTCCCTAGTAAAGTGCACTATGTGTGCCTGGGCTGGTAATGCAAATGCTACTAGTGGGCCTGCAGCACTATTTGTGCCACCCACACAAGTAGCCTTGAAAAGAGAACTCAGGCCTGTCACTGCGGTGCCTGCGCGCAGTTTGCTAACTGCCATGTTGTTGTTCAGGCAAGTGCACCCACTTGCCAGACCTTACCCTTCCCTTTCTATGCACATCAGACACCCCTATGTTAGGCCCAAGGTACCCCCTGGGCAGGGTGCAGTGCATGTGAAAGGTAGGACATGTACTAAGGTGTGTACCATGTCCTGACAGTGAAATAATCTCAATTTCGTTTTTCACTGTTGAAAGGCCATCTTGCCCATAGGACAGAATGGGGAGGCTGTGTAATATGTTTTCCAGCCTATCTTCCCAAAGGATTAAGATGGAGAAGTGACGTTTAGTATGCCTGAACTCACAGTGTAATAACACATCTTTTTATGAAGGTGGTTTTTGCATTGTGTGTTTAGAAGCCACTCTTTTAGAAGTGGCTGAGTTTTTGTGCTCTAATATTTCTGTGTCTCTGCCTGGTTGTGGATTGACTGTCTGGATTTCAAAGTGATAGGATCCGGGGAATGTCTTGGCCCAGGGGAGGAGGTGAGACAGCAACAGGCTGACCGGCATCTGGAGTGTAGGGGGAGGAGTAGCCCCTAGAGGTGAAGAGGCCTGGGCTGCAGCCATAAACCAATGGCTCCAGCCCATGCTGAGTGATTGAGGATCCAGACCCCCACTATCAAAGGAATAGAGGTGTCACTGGCAGGGAGGCACCCAGAACTGGTTTGAACAGGGGTCAGTGCCCCTGAACACAAAGACTTCAAAGCCATTGAGGGGTATAACTATGAGAGCTGAAGCCCCTGAACTTTGGAGAATGGCTTGATCAAGATTGAACAAGACTGGTGGCTACTTCGTGGTCAAGAGGAACCTTTGCCAAGGAAGAAACAACTGAAGAGACTGAAGGATAGGACTGACCCTTGCTGTGTGTTCTGGGGCTAGCCTGCAGTTTGCTGTTTTTACCAAGGAAAGGCTAAAGGGACTTTGTTGTGTGCTTTGTCCCCCTGCTTGAAAGGACTTTGCTGTGTGCTGTGTCCTGAAGTAACTTATCCCCAAGGGCCCGAGGTGAGCTGGCTCCCTGTTGCGGAAACTCAGGAACACAAAAGTTTCCAGGAGAGTCTCAGCGACGCTGTGTGCGTGTGCTTGTTGCAGCCTGAGACCCTCGTAAGAAGTGCCCTGTGATCGTGGGCACCTGGAGTCCAAGCGAGGATCAGCGACGCTGTGTGCGTGTGCTTTGTGCAGCCTGAACCTTTTGTGAGGATTGTCCAGATATCATGTGCACCGGAATCCAAGTGAGTCTCATCGACGCTGTGTGTGTGTGTGCTTTGTGCAGTGTGAGACCTTCGTGAGGATTGCCTTGTTATCGTGCACACCCGGAATCCAAGTGAGTCTCATCGACGCTGTGTGTGTGTGCTTTGTGCAGCGTGAGACCTTCGTGAGGATTGCCTTCTTATCGTGCACCCGGAGTCCAAGTGAGTCTCATCGACGCTGTGTGCGTGTGCTTTGTGCAGCGTGAGACCTTCATGAGTATTGCCTTGTTAACGTGCACCCGGAATTAAAGTGAATCTCAGCGACGCTGTGCGTGTGTTCTTCGTGCAGCCTCAGACCGTCGTGTGGAGTGCCCGGTGATCGTGCACCCGAAGCTCAAGGGAGTCTCAGTGACGCTGTGTGCATGTGCCCTGTGGCAGCCTGAGATCTTCGTAGCAGTAGCGGCCCGGACCGGCAGCCTCGGAGGAGCTGAGCTGCCGGCCCGAGCCCACCGTTGCCCATTCACAAAGATTGCATCTGAGGCCCAAGTCGTTGGAAGAGGAGAGGAGAGTGGGTTCGCGCTCCCCAGGTAACGTGTGTCAACTCCTGGGGCAGGGTGCGGGCTCGAAGGGAGACGCTCTCGGCCTCTCTCTGATTTCAGCAGCGCGAGCCTCTGCTTCGGCTCGTATCGTGACCCGTGTTGCCAAAGGAGTGGCAGTGCCGGGGCCGGAGTGCGGAGCTGCACTTTTTTTTACACCCTACCCGTGTTGGGGGCAACTGTTGACAGAGGCTGACTGCGAGTCAGACAGAGTGGCAGAGAGACCGCCTAAGGCACCGTTATTGGTGCCGGAGTGCATTACGCATTAGCTGATTTCTGAATAGCGAACTACCTAATTGTTGTATTACACATTGCATCATTTCTGAATAACGAACTACCTGATTGTCGTATGACGCATTGCATTGTTTCTGCATAACGAACTACCTGATTAGCGTATTACACATTGCATTATTCCTGCATAACGAACTACCTGATTAGTGTATTACGCATTGCCTTATTTCCGCATAACGACGTACCTGGTGGTTGTATTACGCATTACATTATTTTCACATTGCAAAGTACCTGATTGTTGCGTTACGCATTGCATTATTCTTACATTGCAAAGTGCTTGATTGTCGCGTTACGCATTGCATTATTTCTACATTGCATAAGTGCCTGATTCTAGCATTACGAACTGCATAACATGGTATTAGGACTACAGTGAAATGTTTAGAAGTGCTCATTAATATCGTTAGAACTTACAAGAGCTGGCTGGCCTAACAACCAGCCAGGAAGAATATTACCAATACGCATATGTTGGATTTTTATCGTGTGGTCTTATCGTATATCTTTTTATATAAAATTTATACTCGTTTTTACAAAACTCGTGTGGAGTCTATTTGTGGTGTCATCATTGGGTTGCTGTGAGCGAGGTTGCAAATACATTACACATTTGCCTTGAAGATAAGCCTGGCTGCTCGTGCCAAACTACAGAGGGGGTGAGCGGGGGCTATCTCAGAAGGTGACCTTCCTTTCCCTGATGTGGAACCGCGGGTCCCTATTTGGCCTAAGGTACCTACCTCAGCCAACCAGGGATCCCGGGTCTAACATTTGGTGGTCAGTGGTGTGGGATTGAAACGTGTATTTGCAAATTCATTCACAGTAATTGGTGTACATCACAAGTTTAGCGCAGACCACGACGCAACCACGATTTGTTGGTTCTAGTTGGTTTTATTTTTGAGCAACCTTTAAGCCACACATCATGTCTCAGAGGAGTCAAGTAGCCGGTGAGGCTGCAGAATTAGAGTTCGACATTGAGGCATTGCTTACCTACAAAGTTGATCAATTAAGACAATTCTGCAGAGCTTTGGGATGTCCCATGAAAAGTAGCGCCAAGAAGGAGGATCTGCAAATGGCCTTGAGGGCCTGGTGGGAAGCCAAAGGGGCTCAGGAGACGGGTGATGTTGAGGTGGAAGAGGATGACCCAGGGAATGGATTTAGTCCACAGGATTTGCCAGTGGAGGGATCAGTCTTAGGGGCTGGTAGTAGCCATTCAGGGAGGAGTTTTTCACCAGAGGAGCTGGAGGAAAACCAAAGGGTCAGAGAGCATGAGTTGGAGGCTTTGAAACTTCAAGCTCAAGCAGAGGAGAAGAAGCTGCTCATTGAAAGTGAAAGCGAGCAGAGGAGAGCAGGAGCGCTCTCACCTTGGAAGAGAAAAAGATTCTCTTAGCTCATGAGTTAAGCATGAGGGAACTGGACATTAAGGTTAAACAGGCAAAGTCCAGTTCAAATGGTGGCAGCGTACAGCCAGTGCCAAGTGTGGATGAGTACAAGCGTGCACTGGATGACTGGGTGTTGGTGAGCATGGCAAATGATTTGAAGGGGTTGCTCAACTCTGCCCCTAGGGAGCCTAGGCCCAATAATTGTTTTCCAGAATTGTGCCAACCCGTGTTAGGGTGCAAGCTCTTTGATTCCCGGGAGCTGGCACAAGAGCCGGACCCCTGGTCATGGGTCCAAGGGTCTGAAAAGGCCCTAGAGAGGGAAGAAAGGCGAAGTAGAACCGTTAGGTCCCCGAATAGTGGGGGGGGGGCATGCGGGCTAGAGCCCTGTCTCAAAGGAGAGGTAGGGAGTGTGAGCAGCATCCCCAGGGGTTCACCACCCCACCCCAGAGACTGGAGGGTTCCTTACAGGAGCACCAGGTGGGAGGCCTAGCGCCTACTTGCCAGCTGTGCGAGGAAGAACACCTAGCGTCAGGAGGGCGTGGGGTGTCTGTCCCCAGAGCTCCCGCAGTCCTGAAGTTTGTGGGTACCATTCCTAAACGGCAGACACAGAAATCTAAATGGAAGGTTAAGGGAAGAATGGTGTCCCCACGTGGGAAAACCCGTGTCCAGCTAGTAGAGCTGGGTCCCCTAGGAGTGACCAGGGTACACCCACATCTAACCTGGAGGACAGGATAACTGGGAACAGTGTCCTGACTGATGGGTCTTCCAGGGATATCGCTCTAGGTGGGGGTTGGCAAGGAGCCAGCACCCCTAGAGAGGCCCCAGCTGGCTGGAAGTACCCATGGAGCGGCATAGTTGGCCCAGGGAGTAGTGACCAAGAGAATCCCCTGGGGTCAGGAAGGCATAGAACCGGAGGGTGTCCCTGTGGTTGCGGGCCTGCGTCCGTGTTCTATCGCCCTTGCAGGGAAGTCCATCAAAGTAGTTGATTGTTCTACCCTTGCTTTGGGCTGGGAGGGGGTTGTGTGGGACTTGGCCCTTTTGGCTAAAGTTCCCTAAACTTTTTGCTTTTCCCCTAGACCCTTTTCCTGACATTGTGTTGCCAACTTAGATGCTTTGGACACTTTGCCACTGCTAAACAGTGTCAAAGTGCAAGTGTTCCCTGTATAAAGTGTAATGGTAATTGCTTGTCCATGATTGGTATGTTTGCCTTACTAGTAAAGTCCCTAGTAAAGTGCACTATGTGTGCCTGGGCTGGTAATGCAAATGCTACTAGTGGGCCTGCAGCACAATTTTGCCACCCACACAAGTAGCTTTGAAAAGGGAACTCAGGCCTGTCACTGCAGTGCCTGCTCGCAGTTTGCTAACTGCCATGTTGTTGCTCTGGCAAGTGCACCCACTTGCCAGGTCTTACCCTTCCCTTTCTATGCACATCAGACACCCCTATGGTAGGCCCAAGGTACCCCCTGGGCAGGGTGCAGTGCATGTGAAAGGTAGGACATGTACTAAGGTGTGTACCATGTCCTGACAGTGAAATAATCTCCATTTCGTTTTTCACTGTTGAAAGGCCATCTTGCCCATAGGACAGAATGGGGAGGCTGTGTAATATGTTTTCCAGCCTATCTTCCCAAAGGCTTAAGATGGAGAGGTGACGTTTAGTATGCCTGAACTCACAGTGTAATAACATATCTTTTTATGAAGGTGGTTTTTGCATTGTGTGTTTAGAAGCCACTCTTTAGAAGTGGCTGAGTTTTTGTGCTCTAACATTTCTGTGTGTCTCTGCCTGGTTGTGGATTGACTGTCTGGATTTCAAAGTGATAGGATCTGGGGAATATCTTGACCCAGGGGAGGAGGTGAGACAGCAACAGGCTGACCTGCATCTGGAGTGTAGGGGGAGGAGTAGCCCCTAGAGGTGAAGAGGCCTGGGCTGCAGGCATAAACCAATGGCTCCAGCTCCTGCTGAGTGATTGAGGATCCAGACCCCACTATCAAAGGAATAGAGGTGTCACTGGCAGGGAGGCACCCAGAACTGGTTTGAACAGGGGTCAGTGCCCCCTGAACACAAAGACTTCAAAGCCATTGAGGGGTATAACTATGAGAGCTGAAGCCCCTGAACTGTGGAGAATGGCTTGATCAAGATTGAACAAGACTGGTGGCTACTTCGTGGTCTAGAGGAACCTTTGCCAAGGAAGAAACAACTGAAGAGACTGAAGGATAGGACTGACCCTTGCTGTGTGTTCTGGGGCTAGCCTGCAGTTTACTTTTTTTACCAAGGAAAGGCTAAAGGGACTTTGTTGTGTGCTGTGTCCCCCTGCTTGAAAGGACTTTGCTGTGTGCTGTGTCCTGAAGTAACTTATCCCCAAGGGCCCGAGGTGAGCTGGCTCCCTGTTGCGAAAACTCAGGAACACAAAAGTTTCCAGGAGAGTCTGAGCGACGCTGTGTGCGTGTGCTTGGTGCAGCCTGAGACCCTCGTAAGAAGTGCCCTGTGATCGTGGGCACCTGGAGTCCAAGCGAGGATGAGCGACGCTGTGTGCGTGTGCTTTGTGCAGCCTGAACCTTTTGTGAGGATGGTCCAGTTATCGTGTGCAGCAGAATCCAAGTGAATCTCATCGACGCTGTGTGCGTGTGCTTTGTGCAGCATGAGACCTTCGTGAGGATTGCCTTGTTAACGTGCACCCGGAGTTAAAGTGAATCTCAGCGACGCTGTGCGTGTGTTCTTTGTGCAGCCTGAGACCATCGTGTGGAGTGCCCGGTGATCGTGCACCCGAAGCTCAAGGGAGTCTCAGCGACGCTGTGTGAGTGTGCCCTGTGGCAGCCTGAGATCTTCGTAGCAGTAGCGGCCCGGACCAGCAGCATCGGAGGAGCTGAGCCGCCGGCCCGAGCCCTCCGTTGCCCATTCACAAAGAATGCATCTGAGGCCCAAGTCGTTGGAAGAGGAGAGGAGAGTGGGTTCGCGCCCCCCATGTAACGTATGTCGGCTCCTGGGGCGGGGTGCGGGCTTGGAGGGAGACGCTCTCGGCCTCTCTCTCATTTCAGCAGCGCGAGCCTCTGCTTCGGCTTGTATCGCGCCCCGGGTTGCCAAAGGAGTGGCAGTGCCGGGGCCGGAGTGCGGAGCTGCACTTTTTGTTACACCCTACCCATGTTGGGGGCAACTGTTGACAGAGGCTGACTGCGAGTCAGACTGAGTGGCGGAGAGACCGCCTAAAGCACCGTGATCGGTGCCGGAGTTTATTACGCATTAGCTGATTTCTGAATAATGAACTACCTGATTGTCGTATTACACATTGCATCATTTCTGAATAACGAACTACCTGATTGTCGTATGACGCATTGTATTGTTTCTGCATAATGAACTACCTGATTAGCGTATTACGCATTGCATTATTCCTGCATAACGAACTGCCTGATTAGTGTATTACGCATTGCCTTATTTCCGCATAACGACGTACCTGGTGGTTGTATTACGCATTGCATTTTTTTCACATTGCAAAGTACCTGATTGTTGCGTTACGCATTGCATTATTCTTACATTGCAAAGTGCTTGATTGTCGCGTTACGCATTGCATTATTTCTACATTGCACAAGTGCCTGATTCTAGCATTACGAACTGCATAACATGGTATTAGGACTACAGTGAAATGTTTAGAAGTGCTCATTAATATTGTTAGAACTTACAAGAGCTGGCTGGCCTAACAACCAGCCAGGAAGAATATTACCAATACGCATATGTTGGATTTATATCGTGTGGACTTATCGTATATCTTTTATATAAAATTTATACTCGCTTTTACAAAACTCGTGTGGGGTCTATTTGTGGTGTCATCATTGGGTTGCTGTGAGCGTGGTTGCAAATACTTTACACATTTGCCTTGAAGATAAGCCTGGCTGCTCGTGCCAAGCTACCAAGGGGGTGAGCGGGGGCTATCTCAGAAGGTGACCTTCCTTTCCCTGACGTGGAATCGTGGGTCCCTATTTGGCCTAAGGTACCTACCTCAGCCAACCAGGGATCCCGGGTCTAACAGACATCTTAGGGATTTTGGGGCCATGGGCCAAATGAATTTCGGGGGCCCCTGTTCAGAACAACTTTGAACTTATGATCCACTTTCAGCTCCTTCATGCCCTCTTTGGCCAGGTCACTGACTGCATAGGCACACCCATCCAGATTCTAAATGTATTTACATCTAATTTTCAGGGATAGTGACCTGTGTTTTCAATATTGTAACATAGCAGCAGCTCACTAAAATTATTGCAAATGATCTCTGTGACACTTTCTCTTTTCTAAAGTGTGAGGTCCTGTTTTGAGCTAAAGAAACTTTTTATTGGATGTGGCATGGAACATAAACAGAACATTTATCTGCAAAATGTCTGTAATAGACTCTCACACATCACTCACATTAAAAAATAAATTAAAGCAAAACAGTATTTGAAACAAACTGTTTAAGAATTATTCAAGATTATCAGGGCAAGACTCTCTGCAGAACAGAGCTGGCTCTATCAGTAGGCCCCCTGAAAGGCTGGGGCCCTGGGCCAGAGCCCATTTTGCCCATGCCTTAAAACGTCTCTGATGTCACTAGTGAGATGGGGCACATACACAGATTTTTTCCCAAAACATTTATTTGTATTAGAATTTTACATTGTTACATCGTAATCCTATTCACCAACGAGGCACAGACATTCTTCACATCATGTAATAAAATCGAATCTAGAACAGCATTACAGCAAAGCCGATACGAAGCACAATATAATCCTGGACATCAGCCACGGCCTGTGCATGTAAGAGCGGTGGGGCAGTGAGGCTGGGTTGGGGGGATTCAACAGACGACCACGAGGGAACATTAAATAAATAAATAATTTTCCCTCGTCGTCGTCTGTCAAAATCCCCCCACACCCAGCCCCACTGCTCTTACCTGCACGGGCCACGACTGCTGGCCATCAACAGCCATCTGAAGATAGGGCATCAGCGTGGGGTGAATGTGAATAAGGAGGCACTAGAAAACTCACATGGGACATCTTATTAGAAAGTCCTTTCAAGGGGGGGAGTAAGGTACGTAGGTAGTTGTATGCCTGGGGAGTGGGAAATCAAGCTTGAGTTCCAATCAGCATCCTGTCCATGGACAGAAAGAATAGGCTGTCCTATCAAGAACATCGCTGAATCCCGAAGGTAGGGCGGGAGAGTCACAGACACCCTGGAGAGAAGTACACTAGAGGGCATTAAAGAGAAACTGTGTGGGACCCACTTTTGCTGGCGTCATCTTCTCTAAACCACCAGTGGAATATGGACAGCAGGGCGTTGCCCATTATCCAGTAGAGGTTCCAATGTCTTATTGTAAACTTACAGCATATCCTTCACCCTGTAAATGAGCCTCTCATCAGAGGGTAATCAGAACAGTTCCATCAACCATTCACATGTACATTTTTAAATCGAGATCAGTAGCATGGAGTTGAAAATTGCTTTAGGTACTGTGCCCAGAAACTTAAACTTGTCTATATTCTCAATTGAAAACCAGCGCATTATTGTCAGAATAATTAAGATGTGTTTGTGCTGGCACAATCCTCAGAGTGTTCAATTCTTTGACCATCTGTGCTTAGGGAATCATGATGAATATTAACTTCATAATTTTGAAAGGAAAATCCATTCTTTGGTCGCTGCATTTGCCAACAGTATCATTGTAAGTTCATTGATGAATAGAAAGCCAAGTAAACCAGCCCCAGGCAGTGCTTAATTTGAGCTGGTGGTTTCCGGTGCTCCGCACAGCACTTAATTCCTGGCACCAGCACTTAATTGCCTGAACCTGCTCTTATGACAGCTACCACGTGGTGGTGCTGTTTGTGTAATTTAAACTGAGAAGAAAAACAGTTGTTTGTTAATTCAATATACGTTAACAACAACTAATATCTGCCACCCAAGCCATTCTTAAAGCGTTGGCAGCCTCGAACAGTCTGAATTGGCACACTTCAGTGTGATGGTTAGTAGCTGTGTAAGTACAGTGGCAATGTGTGGCTCAAACTGCAGTGGCCTCCTGAAGAGGGCTCCAAATTAAGTACTGGCCCCAGGTGAGGGCTGCAGAAAGGCATACATTCATTTTGTCCAGAACTAAGGTCCACAGAGGTGTCTTGGTCTTATTATTGTTACTTTCTTTGAATCTATTTTAATGAGTCTAGGAGGACGAGCCAGGGACAAATGATCGGACAGCCAGTGAAATCCCATTATCTGTTATTTATTGAATTTTTCAAGTATGCAAAGAATAGAGGTCATTAGTGTTGCCTGCAGAGGTGGAATAAGTCCTCCAGTATCTGATAATCCAAGCTTACATTTTGCGAGCTAAAACGCAGAGGAGGTATCTTTTGATCTTGCACAAAAGATTGTAGCCAGGATAGGGCAGTCACAGACCCCAATCAGTGCTGGTACAGTTTGTTAGGTTAGGGGGTTATAACACTGATTGTAAACACCTTTTTGTAATCACAGTTGAAGCTAAAGGGGAATTTGGGAACTGGGGTGAAGGAGCATTCTAGCACTCTTAAGGGGATATTTACAACAAAATGTCAGAGTGCAGTGTTACGCCAATATTGGTAACGCCAAGCTCCAACATTTTAAAAACACTTGAGTGGGCAGTATTTACAAAGATAGTAACACACCCCTGTATTTTCCCTGGCGCTAATTAAGCTGCCAAGCGCCAGCGCAGGCACCCTTGCGCCATGTTGCAAGGGTGCCTGCACTGTAGGGGCGACTGTTTATGTGCAGGAAGGGTCACCAGGTTTTTCCTGGTCTTAGTTTTTGGCACTGCCCCAGCCCTGTAAATATGGTGCAGCATCAAAAAGCAATGGGTGCTGCAGCGGAACACCCACTGCAACACCTGTTGCACGCCCCTTTCACGCTAAGTGAAGCGTTAAAAGGGGCCTTATTTCCAAGCCGTTTTGTAAATAATGAGAAGGGGATATCGCCACCAGAATGTTGCTAAAAGTGATGTTCTGGTCTGGTGGCGATATCCCTTTGTAAATATGCCCCTTAGTTTCTCCTCATATGATTCAAGATTTAGCCTTATTATTTCGGAAGGAGATCCCAGTATCCCGGTCAGAAAAGTCACAGGAATCTAATTAAAGAACATGGCATCTGTGGTGGGCAGTTTCCAAGCTGTGGCGTCAGATGACTTTCATCCCATAGCAAGATGGCGAATTTCTAGGATGCACAGACCTAGACTTCCCAGCAAAGATGGTGACCTTTGACTCATACAGGAATTTTCAAGTTGCCCAGAAACTGTGCCTCTTGTTGGATTTCTCGCATTCATCCCACCTTTCTCCGGCCTTCCTTCCAACAACATGCTTTGCTATTTTAGTACTTCTTTTTAGGTTCCTTTCGGTTTATCCTCAATTGCTGATACGTGTGTAAAGACATCTTCTTGCTGCTACTCTCCTTGACAGTGATGCGTGAAGTCGAATCTCACTCACACTGTTCTGTTAGGAGCCAACTGATCCTCGATGTACCACGCCACAGCCACATCACCCCCCACCTGAGGAACCTGCACTGGCTCCCCGTCGACAGGAGAATCTCCTTCAAACTCCTCATCCACGCACACAAGGCACTCCACAAGACTGGCCCAGCCTACCTCAACAGACGACTCCTCTTCTACGTCCCCAACCGCCAGCTCCGCTCCGCCGACCTCTCCCTCGCCACCGTCCCTCGCATTCGAAGAACTACCACCGGCGGCAGATCCTTCTCCCACCTCGCCACCAAGACCTGGAACACCCTTCCACTAAGCCTATGACAGACCCAAGACCTGCTGACCTTCAGGAGGCTACTCAAGACCTGGTTGTTCGACCAGTAGCAGCACCCCCCCCCTTTTTCTCCCCAGCGCCTTGAGACCCTCGCGGGTAAGTAGTGCGCTCTACAAATTCTGTGATTGATTGATTGATTGAACCTGTAATGATGAGTGTGATATTGTGTAAACTGTTATATATGCTTCTATCTCTATTCACACCATCTAAAGAGACAATAATCAGATGTATAGTTGCATTTTTCTACTAGATGGTGGTACTGCCTCTAGGGTGCTGGGGTTTTTCTCACTTTCCTAAACCTTGTTCCCTGTTCCGCTGGGTCTGAATTAAAGTACTTGTTCATCCTACAAAGTACTTGTATTTTTTGGCTTTTGGGAGGCAAGGGAATGCTCCCTGCATCCACCATAGTGTTAATGCCATTGGCCTTTAACAGTACAGCAAACCCTGTTTGGTGAAGGATTTTTGGTTGAATGGTTTAAGGTGTTCCCGTAGGATCAGCGAGCCAACACTACCATCCTCATTAACCCTGAAGCGATCATCCATTTGTATTTCCAGAAGTAACTGAGCATGCTTTCTGGAAAGGAAGCCTACCTGGAAAGTGCAGAGAATGTGATTGAAATAATTCCAACAGTATGTCTGCTTCCTTGCCCCCTGTTTCAGTAATTTAGTTTGGAAAATTCAGGCTCTACTCAGGTGGAGTACTTGCTTTGTCAGCAGTATAACATGTTTCCTTTCTAATAGTGGAGGAATCTGTAATAATGGTCTCTACCAAACCAGGACACAAATTCCTAGCTATAGGCTAGCATATGGCTGTTTGTTGCCACTCATAGCAAAGAATAAGAGTTGGCCTGATCTTTGGCAGGTAGTGCCTCCTTTACCACTCAACCCTCATTAATATATGTGCCATCATTGATGCAAAGCAATTTGTTTCTAATTGAAATCCTACTGTTCTGGAAAATTAGTAAATAGGTTGAATCTCATTTCTGAGCTAGTCAGGTACTGTCCTGAAACAGTGAGGGTGGCTTACCCACAAATATGTGAGGACTTTGTTAGAAAGACACAACAGATATTGTAAGGTTAGCAGGCCTGCTTGGCTATTGACCAGACCGCTGTTATATTAGCTTTACAACTACTGTCCTACTTCTTCGATGGCAAAGTATATCTATAATACTCCTGACAGATGTTCCTATGGGTATATTTTTGTAGGCACGACTGTTAACTCCAGTATTGTTGGAATTCGTACCACACATACTAAGCAATGGATCTTGCACTGGCTGCTCTGGTTGGTTTGTGGTGCTGAGAACCCCTTGCAGCAGAAGGCATAGTTTCAGAGCACCATTTTGCCCTTTAAATGAAGATACGCCAGGGACATTCTTGCCACTGTGAATGTATTGCCCACAGTCCCGCTGATCTAATGAGAGGTCTGTTTCAGCAGTTATGAAGATGTTCCTACTAGCGATACCTTGAGTAGCTTAAGACAGCAAACTTAGGAGTCTATTACGATGGCGGTTGGATGTCCACCGCCGGGCCGGCGATGGCGCCCGCCGTACTGGCGGTGGACATCCGCCCGCCATCGCAACCAGGAAAACCGCCGGTCACATTAGGATGGCGGTGGTGACCGCGGCAGTGGGAAATTCCGACTGCCGCTTTACCGCCGGTTGCCATCCGCACTCCTGCCTGGCGGACGGAGCAGGACCGGGATAATGGTGGCGGTGCAGAGCAGGCTCCGCCGGCAGGATTATGATGCCGGCAGTAGCCAGCCTTTCCTCAGCGGTCAGACCGCCATTGAAAGGCATGCGGTGATTGTCTTCCGGGGGCCCGTTGCGGGGCCCCCATGTGTTGGGGGGGGTGTGGGTGCACTGGGGGGTACCCATGGTCCCCCCCTACATTTCCCTGTACCAGGTGGCAGGCGCTGTGCAGTGCCTGCCAGCAGTGCAGGGAAATGCAGGACATGCTTCTTTCGGCATCGCGGCGGTGCTGCGGGCAGCAGCAACCGCCGCAATGTTAATGCCCGCGATCCGACCGCCGCAGTCGGATTTCGACAGCGGGTCATCGTAATTCGACCAGCGGTGATGTCACGGTACATGCGGGCGGTCTTTTCCTGCTACCGTGGCGGGGAGGTTTCCCGACCGCCATCGTAATAGGCCCCTTAGTTTCATCCAGCAGGGATCCTGTGAGACCCCTGGTAACCAGTTAAACCAGCAGCCACTAACATTACCCTGTAGCCTCACCACCATCCCCACATGCCACCAGCTATTTTACCTTCAATCTCCTATGAGTTCAGTATTGCATTTCATAAAAGTCTGGTGTGGTTCAATAAATTAACTCCAGGAAATGTGTGCTTCACAACACCCAAGTCTGCCTTTACGTCTCTGTCTAAACTTCCTCCAAATAATTTGATTAGTTTAATATGTGTTCTTTTATTCTTACAAAATAATCCAGATAACTTTCCATTAAATTGGAAAGCCTCCTAATTGTGTCAGGTCTTTAAGGTAGTACTGTTGCATGCTCTCTGATGGGTCATTCCAGTATGTTTCATTCCTTATAGGGCCTTCTTGAGTCAATGCTGAGACTGACCCCAGATAAGCAATGCTGGAAGTTGTGCAGTTACTGAGGCAGTTGACAACTTTCAATTCTGGGGTCCTGGCATGATCTGAAAAGGTCAGAGCAACTAACACCAGGCTCAGGAGACTTGGTGAGGGACTGATTTAGAGCTCATTGGAAAAGGATAATCCGCCAATGTCTCCGGAGCAAAATACACATGCAACATTTCCACCACCGTACAAACCATACCCTGGTAGAAATTCAGCAGGTGAATTTTCCTCGAAATGTAGAATTTTCTCCAGCAACTGCAGTACTTTCCTTATCGATTGGACTCGAAATAAGGCCAGTGAATCGAACTTAATAACCTGTTCACTGCATATTGATAACTACAGCTACATGGGAATTTACTTAGTTTGCATTTATAATAGAAAATTTGAAATAATTCAATTCGATTGATTCGATCATTATAATAAATAATCATATAAGCACATTTCCGACATCAACATTAGAACAAGACAATATATTACAAATCCCAATTATACTAAAAACATGACCAGTAAATCTAAAAAGATATCCAATAGCTAAAAAGCAAGAGAATGCCTTAGACGGAGGGCAAATTAAAAAAATTTGAAACACATAGTAACACTTCCAATGTCGGGAGGATCTGTAAGTATAAATCGCGGGGTACATCTAGTTACTCAAGCACTCCTAGGTAATGAAATATAAACTTTTTTATGCAATAAAATCTGCTGACAAAAACAAAGTGTGCCAAGGTTTGCAAGTAGTGCTCATCACAAGGACAGACCTGGGGCCGTATTACACAAAGTGCCCCAGGGGCGCAACGGGTGTTTGTGTCCGCTTTGCTCGCCCCCCATGCAAATGAGGGAATACCTTTGCCTCTGCGCCGTATTATAGGCGCTGGCACGGAGACAAAGAAGCTCTCAAGAGGCGCACTGACAGTGCCACCCCTGAGAGCAGCCCTCTGAAAGGGGGAACGGACCCCCCAGACAGTCAGTGACTGCACCTGCCTGCAAGGGGATCTCTAATCCCCTTTAAAAGTGCAGGCGGGTTGCTGCCTGCACTGTGAAAATATGGAGCGGCTTCAAAGCAGTCACTCCTTTTTGCACATGAATGCGCTGCCCCCAGGGCAGTGCGAGTTCGCACCTGCCCTGGGGACAGCGCATTCATCATAATATGGCACATTTTCCTTCATTGCGCTGGGCACACCTTTTAAAAGGTGCACCCATCACAATGAAGAAAAATGCGCCGCATGTATAATGCGGCCCCAGGATGGCAGGAGGGTCAAATACGCCCCAGGGGAAACAAGGCTGGCATTTAAGTAGACCAAATCTAAACCGAGGTTGAAGCTCCCTGCCCCAGGTGTTGGTCACTGTTTCAAGATACGGCTCCAGTCCTAGCAAAATTTGAACCAATATATAATCTGTGTTGGTGAGTTTGCATTGTTCAGCATTTGGAACACAAAAAGGCGTGTCAGTGAAAGCCGACAGGATTATTGTTACCACTTCACAAATTAGTGTATACTGAAAGTCGCAGATACAAATTATGACAGGAAAGACTTAGCCTTTCATCGTTATGAAGTCGATAAACAGGGTTCGCTCCAACTGCTTAGTAGCAAATCTGATTTCATAAAACATTTTGAAACTTCAATATTTGTAGTTGCAAATGATGTACAAAAATGCAAGTTATTATTAATGGGTGAGGGACAATCTACATAAGTGCAGGAGGCAGGATTTTGAGTAGATTAAATATGCAAATGCCCAAACACTTAAATGAACTATTATTAAAAAGGCCCTACCTGAATAAATGTACTTGTTTCGAGCAGTAGTGAATCAACAGCTGCTGCAAAGGCCACGCTGTTTAATGTAAATGTAAATCCTGACCTCATCTACGGGGTATTTGTCATTTTTGAAGAAGGCGGAGGTGAAAGAAACGATAACTTATTTACACTTTACTAGTCGTCCTTACTCGTGTATCCCAAAGCGGGGACGCCTGAGTGATGTGCAAATTAGCAAAATCCTTGCACTACGCACATATTTCACTGCAAGAGGTACATCGCACCTTTCATTATAAAAACATCAGCCTGACACGTGGTGCATCTCGAATAACGCAGTCAAAAAAATGTGACGTCACATGCATTCGTCACGCACCAGGGAAATCTATCGAGCCACTGAAATGCAGACTTTATATGATAAGCATCCGTCTTCTCGTCTCTTTCCCGGAGGCCTTGTCTGGCGTTGATTCTGGGCGCGCACTATTTACTACAGTTGGAAGCGGATTGTTACAGAGATACAAAAAACGTGTCCGCACATATTTAATCGTGACCTTTACCGCTGAATTTAGTGATCCACTATTGGACAGATCATGTCAAGTGCAGCGCACCCGGGCAATTTTGCCGTGGTTCTGAGGAATTTTGCACGCGTGCAGCAATTTTCCAGTGAACTTTGCACTGACAACTTGTGAAAAAACGACAGTTGCACTGACTCACCAGTCAAATTGAATAATAACATTTGTAACAGTCGACCATGGCCAGGGCCGGACTGGGATTAAAAAAAAAACCTTCCCCCCAAATACATATATGTACAAACCAATTTCGCTCCTTCCCTCCCTCCTCTCTCTTTCCATCTGTATTTCTCTCCCTCCCTCCCTCTGCTATAGTAAATGACAGAGGCGCAGCAGAATACCTGGACGTACAAAACTAGCCTCAAATGGCTTGAGCCCCCTGCTGAAATGCCGGATGAGTTCAATGGCAGGTCTGGCCCTGGTCATTACTCATGTAGCTTTAAAACGGCTGCAAGTATGCCCTACGCCAGTAGAAAATTACCTGCAACGGATGCAATGTAAATGGTCGGGCAAGTATGTATAAAACAAGGCTGATAAGTAAATGAATAACAAATGAGAGGGTTATTTACTAAGATTTTGTGTGGGCCCTCGTATGGCGCAAAGTCAAAGTAACATAAACTATTGCTTCGATTTTCTTACCATTATAAAAGCCTGCTGGTGCAGCGCAAAACTGTGCTGAGACAAGGGTTTACAAACATTTTGCGCTGGAAAATGTTTTTTTCCTAATTTACTTTCCAGTGCAAAACTTGTTTTGTACCAGAAAGTACACAAAAAGTAACCTTTGCGTTACTTAGCGCCAAGGGAGCACTACATGGCGGTACATGGACATTCTTATGCAACCACCCATGCCCTTTGATGCAAAATACTATCTACAAACAATAGTAGGCAGGGTTTAGTGTCAAACGTTAATGCCAATTGAAAGGAGGCGTTAAAAGGAGAATTTTTTTTATTTCGCCTTTCTTTTCCAACTTTGCATGTGGGCTGCACTGTTCAGCAAACATACCAAGTAGGAAAAGTTTGAAAGTGTGTCTAAGCATAGTATTTTGTACTGGAAGGATTCCCTTCCAGCACAAAACCTATGGTAGACTCACACACACACACACCCTAGCACTATGACGCTAAGGTGAGTGCCTGGCTCACAGCAGCTAAAATCTGTGCCAGCGTTAATGAGAGGGGAGGAGAGAGCCATATCTCCGTAGATATGGCGCTTTCTTGCTCCCTCCCTGTCACGCAATGCAGCAGAACGTTTTTGACTGCTGCGCTGTGTTCCGTGACTGCTCTGAAAATCTGGGCCTTAATGCTAGTGACATAGCACTGCCACCGTAGAACAGGTTTGCCTTGAGCTGATAAGACAGGGTTGTGCTTGCCCTGGGGGATACAAAGAGGCAAACATCCCATAACATAGCATCCTGAAGCATGCAACCTCTCTTTTATTTGGAGGAGAGTTTACGTAAGGGTCAGCTGAAAAGGTCTGACTGATTTACAAGAACACAAAATCACTCTAATGCAAATTAAATTTTCAGTGGATATTTGGGGGCATATTATCAACGTGATTATCGCCCCTTTAGCGGGACTTTTTCCCGCTAAAGCGGCGATAATTCAATCGCCCTATTAGCAAGCTGTCGCTAACTGCTGTTAGCGACAGCTTCTAGGCGATAGCGACCGGGTTGGGTGCCGCTTTGCATGCCAGCGATATTTATCACTAATGGCATGCAAAGTAGGCGTTCCCAACCTAAAAGCGACTGGAAACAGTCGCTAAGGTCGCTATCGCCTATTAGCGAGGCAGGGGAGGTGATTAACGAACCAGCGCTAAACACGTTTAGCGCTTGTTTGTTAACGCCTGGTCCAAACCTGACTTAGCCATGTAATCCAATGGGAGGTGGATTACATGGCTAAATCCCCCTCACCCTATCACCAAGCTAACACTGGTCAGCAGTGCGTAATATCGCTTGTTTTCAAGCGATATTCAGACTGTTCTCCAGGGTTTCTATCGCTTTGGAGATAAGCGTTGCTGATAGCACGCTATCTCCGCGATAGAAACCTGCGATAGCCGGCGATAATTATCCTAGCGCTAACTGCGCTTAGCGATAATTATCACAGGTTATTGCTAATAGGCCCCTAGGTTTCTTTCATCTAGTATACTCATTAGGGCAGAAAAACGAAAATAGCATGTGGAACCGGAAATTGGGCCTCTCTTGCTTCTGTTATTTCTACATTGTTCCCATTTGAAACTCAAACTTACCTTCTGGTAAACATAAGTTTAAGTATAGGTGCAGAATCTTAGTGAACTCAATTTGCCTTTAGATTTTATTAGGCAGATATGTTAAAATGAAGGAAATTCCAGTTGGACTGTGCTAGCACTACCATCAGGGTCTAATTCACCCATTTTCAACCTGGTTGCTTGACCCTTGCAAAGTTGAGGGTGCAAAATGCTCACCCACGAATTACCACTACGGTTGGGTGCAATATCCAATAGGTGCACAATTTGCACCAAATTCCGATTTGCACCACTGCAATGGATATTAGGCTCAATTTGTTCATCATTTCCTGCGATCCAGGAGTGCACAAACCAAAATGCCAAGCAATTTGCGCTTGTGATTTGCTACAAGTTTTTGCTGCAAATCTCGGGAGAAAACTACTATATCAGGGGCAATTTGCCCCCGACTTGTATTCTGACATGTTTCGGACACAAACAAACAAGCTTCCCAGCCCCATTGCAATAAGGGATTAAGGGTCCACATGGAAAAAGAGACCACCTTAGAACAGATTTGCCCTGCATCTCCTATCTTATATACCAATTTGTTATATTTTTGAGTATGACGATTTAAGGAGACAAACACTTTGCCTTCACTTTCAAATACAGTACAATTCACAAATTATGCACAGAACAAAATATGAAGACAGTTTCATAGATTTGATAACCGTCATACAGTTTAGTACACCTTTCTTTTTTGTTCCTGCTTGCTTACTAATAACACATTTAATCTGAAATTCTAAAAATGACGTCTGTAAGCCAGTACCCCAAACATCCGTAGCTTTAAAAGGCAGACACACTTTTGACATTTATAGAGAATGGTTAAACTGTACGTTTCGGTACTTCAGACACGTTGGAAAAAATCATGACCGAAATAAAAAATATCAAACTAAAATAATAAAGTGAATAGTTCAGAGGCAACCTTCCATGGCACTGAAATGGTTACAAACCATTTTGTTCAACCAGACTATTTACAAGTAGCAACAGGGTATCTGTTTCCTGTCATCTCCATCATATATCTTGAGGCTGGGAGATTGGAGCCCAATTACAGCCTGATATCTAATCAATACACACCTTATTCCTAGAGCAGGAAGTAAAGGAGTAGGCCCTTGGGAGCCAGAGTTCAAATTACTCCACTGTCGATTCTAGATAGCAGCTAATGATAGGATATGCCTCTGAAAGGAGGGCTGGGAGTGCTCTGTTTAATGGGAATAGTTAATTCGAAAATCAGGCCAGCATTTGGTGTGTGCCTCTCGCCTAAAGCCTGCATGGATAAATTGATATTTTAAAGTACAACAGGTACAGAGTGTGACCCTTTCTCTCGGATTAGAATGGCATAATTCCCATTGCTTGCACAGGGAAAGCTAACAGCACTGGAGCAAGTGCAAACTCTTTATCTCTGAAGGTGATTTTGAAATAACATGTTTGCCCAGCAAGATAAATGCGACTGATGCAATCTCAGAGCTCCAAAGGTCCAGGGGATAATTAGCAGTCATTTATCTTAATAACTGTTACTGCACATTTCACTACCGTTTTGATATCCTTTGACCCTGTGACTGTAGGTTGGAGGCATGGAAAGAGTTTGATGTTTTTCACTCGTAATCACGAGTATAGCTTTGCAGTTCAAAAACCTTTCACTGACAATATCTTTTCTGGAAGAAAAACATACTAATAGCCCCTTTGCATAATTTACTTTTGACAATAAAAACATGAAAATGATGTAGTCAGGAAACTCAATGTAAAAAACAAAAGGCCACATGTACAAAATTTAGGAACTGCGATTTCCAAATTACGATTCTTACTGAATTGCAATTAGGAAATTGCAATTTGTAATGTAAGAAAACGTAAAAGTTTTCAACAGCGATTCCTAATGGGTCGCAAATCAACATACCTCATGAATATTAATGAGGTAGGCGCAATTTGCAACCCATCAGGAATGATAGCCGTCACAGGGATGGTGGCCTGCTGGGGTCAGCAGACCACCATGTCTGTGATTACTTTTTAATAAAGCTAACTTTTTTTTTTTTAAATGAAAACGGGATGCATTGAAAAAGAAAAAAATGAAACTTTGAAGTTTCATTTTTTAAGAGCACCACTGCCTGCTCTAAAAAAAAAATATTTTTTTAATTATCAAATAGGGAAGTGGTCTCTTTGGGAATGGTTACCCCTACCTTTCAGTAGTCAGTAAAAAATTTATGTTTTGCGACCGTAATTCGGTTGCAAAACGTTCATACATAGCACTGCAAATCAGTATTCTGAATGGGCGCCATAAGCACATCCCTTCCACATAACGAATTGCTAAACCAAATTATGATTTGATAACAAGTTACTGAATCATAATTTGACATTTGTACATATGAAAAAAGCATTTTTGCGGTTGGAAACGGCCTGATCGTTTTTTACATATGGCCTTATGTTTTTTTACATCAGGAATTGCGATTTCCTAATTGTGATTTGGTAAAAATCGCAATTAGGAAGTCGAAGTTGTAGATTTTTGTACATGTGGCCCTTAGTTATCGGCTGTTTCTGACCGCAAAAATGTTTTGTACATGTGGCCGAAAGACACATGAAAGACTGTAGAAAAAGAATGGATTGTAGCCTGCATTTCATACCACAGAAGAGGCACTGGGTGTCGAGGGGGTTGGAGGGTGAAGTGTCTACCTTGGACAGAAGGGGTTGTGTCTTTCACTTCAGAAAAACACCACCACCTTTGTAGTTTTTCAAGATAGGATATGTTAGTCATCTGTAGTTCATTCGTAAATAAAGGAAGTGGGAAGAATGTAGTAAGTCCTGAGCTAAGAGAGTGCAATTTGGTGTATTGACAGGTTTGGGCAGGTAAACCAAGCACCAGGAGGACAAAGAGTTTACTGATGGCCATGAATTCTTGGGGATGGACTACAATGTTCGTCCTACATCCATGAAATATAGGGAGCTTTTCTTGGCCTCAAAACTCCAGGGAGAATGTGAAATTGAGAAATGCAGATGGAGTCCACAAGGATCAGTCAAGTTGTTTACGGTAACTGGAGGGTAAGGGCCTATTTTTGCATTAGTATGTTAATTAGTATGTTTACTGTGTGAAAGGATGATGGAAGACAAGGGCATAAAATGAAGTTTTGACTTACCTCTGATATAAATGATATAAATGAATCATTTATCAATCAAGCACAATTTCAGTGTTGTTTTCCTAAACAACAGTCGCAAATCAGCATTGCCCACAGAACATAACACACTATTTATTGCACTAATACTCTTTGTAAGTATTAATCATGTCTTTCCCTACTGGTTTTCATATACATACTCTGGGCTGCCAATTATGAAAAAAAAAGGTTTGGAATTCAGCCTTAAATGCAGAAGTCACCGCAAATTCAGGCAATATGTATCTGTTGAGCTCATGTTCCTTGGTTTTATTTACACATGGAGTAAGAATGCCACAATCCAAGATCCTTAAATTATATGGTGGGGAACAGAGCTAGAAGTAATTTTTGATAGATATATGTTTATAGTAACATAGTAATCTTTGATGAGTAGGAAAATAACTTCAGGCATCCTAGACAGGGAATATGGATTATATTTATAATAGTACATTTGGTTGTAGCATAAGTTATACATTCTGAAAGATTGTGAATTGAATACATAGTTCATCTTCCAAATATAGATTTCTTCTAGTGAAGAAGTTTTAAAGTACATATATCTTTTGAGTCAACATTACACACTTTTGGCTCAGTTCATAAAAGTCCATTGTAATGTAGCTAACCATTTATCATTATAATACAATTTAAAAAAAGATAAAGTTAAACATTAAATCTTTGTATCATGATTGCAATAATTAATCTAATTAAAATTAATAGTAGTCAATAGCATGCCAATATTTTGCATCACAAAACTATAAAGGTTTAACATAAAAGTATAGGCAAACCCAAGTTGAACTTCGGTGAACAGAAACATTTCATTGTTGATGTAACATACTAATCCTTATTCACAGAGAAAGGATTGGTGGAATTTTCTTTTTGCAACTTGCATTTTAGAACACAGAAAATCACACTGGGGGATTTTACACATTAATTAATGCAGTCAGAGGGTCATGACCTTCAGGGTTTTCTAGGGACAGGTACCATGCACGTGTTAGTGAACACCAATAAGCTAGTATGATGTTGGGTGTTCACATACAACTTGTTGGCAGTTTCTCTCCCAGAAGGCAAACCTGTCCATCGTGAATGAAGAAGTAAGTTATTGCTACTGTTATTTGGTATTTGTACTATCTGCCATTACTATGGTCCTCTGTTCTAGGAGGTTAATTTGGAGGAAACATCACCATATTCAATAGATATGGAGGGATAGTGTACTACTCACTGGAAAAGTATTTTTTCTCTTACAAAAAGGTCAAGTAAGCAAATGTCATATTTACCTTTGCAAATTTTGTACTTCATGGAGAATCTGCATATGTACATTTGATTGTCTGACATAGATCGGCTGTTCTTCTGGAATTATTAGTTGTACCAATAAAAGCCAAAAATGTTCTCCAAAAGTAGTAGTAAGCTTATGGGAGTCCTTTATTACTTTTAGCTTCATGTTTTTGGAGGATCTGCTTAACCGCGTAGAGGCGGAAAATTTATGTTCTTACTCAGATTATAGCTGTATCATTTCTTGAAGTTTTTCATACCTTATCCAAGCATATTCCTTAATGAGCAATGCAAAACTGGACTGCACCTTTAACAGTTCTAATTTATCTCACTTAACTGGGTACAGGTTCCAAGAAATGTTTGTTATTTTGTTTGTGTGGTGTAGAGAAAGTAAATGAATGGTCTGACATTCCAAGTATAGGAAAAGTATCTAAGATTTTGTTAAACAACATATACTTCGTGTATGTATATATTCTTCTGTGTTCAGCAGTGGTTCTTAATCTGGGGTCTGAGAATCACTGATGGTCAGGGGTGCCTACTCATAGTGGTCACAACTATTTAAAAATGAAATGATATTAGGAGATTAAAAAAGTATATACATCTAACAATTTATATTATTAAATGTATATACATAAAAAGCAAAACCTAACCTTTCAAAACTCTCTGTAAATGCAAATGACTTTGGAATTAGAGGCTAAAAATTAAGGGGCAGATTTACAGGCCCCTTGCGCCTTCTTGCGCCGCCATTGCGTCACTTTTTTTTACGCAACAGCGGCGCAAAAAATGCGGCCTATATACAACGTGACGCATCTAGGGAGATGCGTCACGTTGTAAAGCCCTGCGTCACATTATACCTGCGTCAGATATAATGTATGCAGGGTGGGCGTTCCCGCGCAGGAAGGCCTCGTAAAAGTGACGCAGTGAAATCTACAAGATTTCACTGCGCCACTTTTAGGACGCCACTGCGTCAAAACCTTACGCCTGCTTGAAGCAGGCGTAAGTAGTGACGCAGTGTAGTGGGAATAGGCCTCAACACGCATTGCTGGAGTTGCGCCGTGCTTGCGACACGACTCCAGCAATGCGTGACTTTTGCCCCAACAGATGTGTCAGAATTTCTGACGCATCTGTCAATCCTTGCGCCATGGTGCGCCGTATTTTAAATACGGCGCATCCATGGTGGCGCAAGGGTTTCTCTGAGTGGTGCAGGGAAAGTGACACATCTCTACAGATGCGTTACTTTCTTGTAAATCTGCCCCACTGTTGCCATCATTACCTTGATTTGTTGGAGCAGCACAAATACAGCAAACAGAATCTAGTATGAGCGAGTTGTGGCCTTGACTGAAGCACTGGTATGTTCAGACAAAAAGAGAGCATGCAATTAGAGAACAAAAGACAAGGTGTTATGCTAGAGTCTAGCATACTGATTCGCCTTTTAGAAATAAAACAAATGAAAATTTAAATTTTCATTTTTCTTCTGAATTGAATAAAATGTTTACTTCTTTGTGTATTTGTTTGATGGATGCTTGTTTCTGTAGTATCCTTATCTTTATTTTAGGTTTAAATCATAGACATTTCTTAGGCTGGGATCCCAGGCTTCTAATGGAGATTCAGATGAGGTCAACAGAAGTCAAAATGCCAAATATCACTGGCCTACAGTGGAAAGCAGTTTAATGCAGTGGTGAATAAAAATATAACATTGCTTACAACTGCACTAGTAAATGTAGGATGTGCTCTAAAATGGAATCCAATGTTATGAAGCATACCAAAGACCATGCCATAAAATATCATTGTATGCATTTAAAGAGTAACCCACCTGCCTCACATTTTAATATACTTTTTCTTTAATAAGAATCCTTTTTTTTCCCGGAAGATTTATTTCTCAAATGTACTCAATCCTTGGAAAAGGCATAAGTTAAAATGTCAGTTCATAGATAACATTTCCGGTTGCAACTAGTGTCATCAAACGATTAAGATTTAGCCATCATGTTGCTTGGCAAACAAATTAACCATGCCCTGGCATGGGATTTATTATGGCCATTAACATGTCAACCTCTCCCTGCCCCCTCTAGTCTTACAAAGTTTACAAGACTGTACTTTACATTTTGCAATGACCCATACTTACCAATTATACTTGCATGGTAAAGATTAAATATGTTAGACTCATAAAATATATCTATTTAGTTATGTGCCAGGATTGTCAATTGGTCCCACCTATTCTGTGCATTCAGATTTAAGCAGAGTGATAATGATCTTCCCTTGCCACTTTCCCATTTGTCAGTCTTTGGTTTTCTGTCAGACTGTGCATTGTAAGCTCTTGAGTTCAGCATTAAGCAAATTCGCACACTACTCAATGGTCTGTTCTTTCCCCAGAGAGAGAAAGTTGTTCTTGTTGTGCTGAATAAGTACATCCCTTTTTGGAAGTTACATGAACAGCAAAATAATTAACATAGCCTAGTTACATAAGAGTGGATATGACCCCATGCCACTTTTTCAGGATACCCTCATGCATCGTGGGGTATTATCTCCCCAGAAGAAACAGGTGTGGTAAGACAAGAAATGTTGTATGGACAGGAGAATTTTCCACAAGTTAATATGGTAAGTCACAAAATCCCATCAAACACTCAGAGAGTTTTAATGGCATAGGTACAAAAGAAGCTTATTGCTGACAAGAAGTGGGAGGCCTTTGCTAAATTCTTTAATTGACCTGAGGAAAACCACACCAAATTATTACTCTGAGGGCTGTTGAATTTTGTTGGCTTGGGAGGTAAGGGAACAATACAACAGTTGGCTTGCAAGTGAATGGGGAGATGTTGATTGTTCATTTTACCAAATTGTATTTCATTTTTACTTTCTGCCTACCTATACACCATAGAAAGGATTTTCTTTATGGATGAAAAATATTGTCAAAAGGATGACCTTGCTCTATTTCGGCCCCCCTTCTTTTTATGGTTGCCTCCCCCCATTCAAGTAAATTTTTGAATGATGCGTGGCAAATTTTGTAAAAATTTGCAAATTCCACTTTGCACAAGTTGTCATTTATTTTGCATAACAGCATTTCATGCAATTTCACCCAAAATTTTAATCACAGGAGACTGGTTGGTGCAGCTATATCTGTCAGAAACTGTAAAACCACAAACAATAGAATTTTTTTATAGCCCCAGTCTACTGCCTGCAACTTGAATGACTTGTGTACATGAGATATGCCCTTTCATTCAATTTTCATATAAGATTTTCCCAAATCCATTCTGTACAATATCTATAATTTTGCATACTTTTATGAAAATTACCTGTATTTTAAGTATTTCTTTTTTCGCATTGTCTTCTACAGCTAGCGTAGTGTCATGTACCTTTTAAATACTGGTCTAACAGTAAAATAAAGTTGAACGTAGCCTACCCTTGAATCATGTTGTTCAATGTATCAGCCCAAATATTTAGATGAGTAACTCTCAACAACCAAAAGGCCGGTTAACATCATAAATTATACTCAGGAGGACAAACTGGATTCTCTGGAGGGGTAGCTGCCCTGGACCAATGTCTATGATTCTTTCTGTTTTATGGGTAAAGGGGTGTGCAGTTCCTCAAAACAAGAAAAGTGAGAGAGACTAGAGTTCCAGGGAAAGGAATGTTGTCCAATAGGATTACGGGCCCTCACACACCCAAATGGGTGTCATGCTTCAGCATTGGGCTAGCTTCTCATTGGGCCGGCACTGCAATGCCCGACGGGCACACACTAGGGGGCTCTTTGCTGGAGATCTTTTTTTAGCCATCTGGTGAAGTGGGGGAATGTGGGCTCAAGTGGTGTGTGTAGAGTGGTATTAAAGAGTGGGTTAAAATAGGTATGGTGATGCTCAGGGTCAGACTATTTAATGATTGAGCTCACAGGCCTAATCAAAAATACAGCGCTAATTAAGGAAATAATGGTCCTAGTTAGCATGGTGAGTAAGTTGGTCTAAAACAAGGTCAACATGTTTCTTGCCTATATATGCCAAAAAACTGATCATGTGGAGATTCCTCAGGATCCAACGTGAAAACCTACACTACATTCTGACTGGATTCAATTAATGATGCATTGTGTTAGAGTAATATGTCACACAACAGGTCAAACAGTAATATTGTACCTTAACCTGGATAAAATAACCCTGTTAGGGTATCAGTCAAACCCCATGAGGTGGTAGCAGAGGAAACGCCTGTTAGCGTCTCGAACGTGAAGTACCATCCGCCGTGAGACCCACCCCGGCTCTGCTCCCTTGAAGGGATAGGATTATTTCTGAGCATGATAAACTGTTTTACCATCAAGAAAGTTCGTTTATTCCTAGGCTGACCTCCAATTGACCCTCAAAAGAGTAATTAGAGTACTCCTGTTGGGCTCTACAAATGGTGAAACTGACTCAAATATAGGATTCATAAAGGTTCTGCATTTAGGAAACGAAACCAGAATCAGATCTTATTCTGGTGAGTGACCAGTTAGAGAAGGGTATGACCTTGCACTTACTCTGTTCAAATTCATCTTTATGATTTTACCCATTGACATTCTTGAGATTAGTCTTGATATCCATTCCCATCATTTTATTTCCAACTTGCTGTTTGGAACAGAGCAATTTTATTGGTTATTGTCTTGGTTCCATATTGTATATTTTGTCCCTCAAGGGGTAAATTGTATCTCCTGAAGATGGAGCCTATTTATAATACCTTGGAATTAGGTGGAATGGAATCGATCATGGAATTAATAGCTTACAAAAAGTGAAGAGGTAATTAATCTGAAATCTGGCAGCATTTTCTGTTTTAAGCTGTTCTAACATCCTCAGAAAATCCAGAACAAAGAGTTAAATTTTTCCCATAAATGGCTGAAATTCAAGACAACGCCTCTCATTTATGGAACCAAGTTTATGCTCAAAACAACATAAAAAACAAAACAACATAAGTTTAGGTTTATGCCCAATACAACATAAGTCATACGAACTCTACGACTAATACAACCATCAGATCAATGTTTGCACACAAACATGCACTTCCAATTGGAAAATATGAGCTTAAGATTTCAAACCCTGCTGTGGTCAAGAACTATTAAAGTCTTTCTCAGATGAACCCATTGAAGCAACTTGTCAACTCATTTCTCAAAAACCACTGAGCAGATTTACATCAAATTAAGCAATGGCACATCTCTGAGTAACCGCCTTGTTTCATGCTAATTTTGATGTAATTTGGTTCATTGGTTTTTGTTGTGACATTGAGCATAGTTTCCCATGGGAAGAAACATTGAAAATGCAACAAGTTTGACCAACCCTAACAATGGAGCAGCATAAAACTTGAAGTGACAAAAAATTGTGAAGTATGAAATTCAATTTCATCATTTCACATAGATATGTCAATCAGTGCCAAAGTTATAAGTAAACAAAAAACAGCTTTCCTGTGGTAGAAAATCTTAACCATGACTAGACAGTGGTTATTTCGAGTGGGTATTAATAAACTCGCCCAACAAGTGCTCTTCTCATGACCACAGTACCATTAATATTAAGGATATTGTCCCTATGGATACAGTATTAATTCACTGTTTGGAGAAGTGTTGTTATTTAGTGATGTAAGGGACATGTGTTGCCCATCATCCTTTTTGGCTGCACACATTGAGTGACATCTGTGGGATCTAGAGGTGATCATGCAGGTAGCTGTGCTGGGCGAAATTTGCAAGGAGAGGTGGCCAGCCTCAAATTAGAAGCTGATGAGGGACCTCACATAGATGGACAGTAGGAAGCTCATTGTTTAGGACTCCAAGCAGACACTTAAGTAATGAGGGTCAAATAGACTGCTCACAAGTGGTCAAAAGAAATAGCATAGCTTCATACCCCACCACATCTTCTAGGTACATCCAAAGGCGACGGTTTTTGGAACAATTGGGACACCTGCATTTAGAGTAAAGGAAAGATGAGATAGCAATTTTGGTGCGGAGTGCAAGGGGGAATGAGGAATCAATATATTGTGACAGAATGGAACCAGAAGCCCGAGCCGATAACCAAACAATTATGCCACATGTAAAGTCAAATAAGTGAAGACAAAAACGTGTAACAGACTTAATTGAGAGAAGGTTAGACAAGGAAAATACGCCCTAGTTCTGGCCTATCACCAAATGAACTTCAACTTCTGCTGCACCTCGGACATCTACATCAACCATACTTACTCTGTGGATCACGTGCCCCCTGGAACTGGGCGAGGGAGAAATTTGCCCATTGTTACCCAAAACAAACGGCATTATTACAATAATATAATACTTATAATGATCTTAAAGTGAAACTATCAAGAAGTATTCTGAGTTGGATCAGATAACTGAAATTTTATTTTCAAAACTTTTGCTTACCAAGATTAGAAAACCTCTACTTGAATGCTTGATGTGTTTTTTGTAGCCATTGTTTCATACATAATAACATTAGACAGATGAAACAACAACGTTTTCCAAGAGTCTTAAAAACAGATCACTTGGTAAGTGTTTCAAAAAGTGAATAAACTGTTGCCACTGGAAAGGATATGTCTGTCCACACCTGCGATGTTCTCTGAACAAAGTGAGAAGTCTGAGAGTTAGTTTATGATAGAAATATTACATTTGCTAGGACTGCTCTGGAAAATTTTAGTTTATTGTAGGATGTTGGTCAGTCGGTATTAGGGTCATGAATCTGCGGCTGGTTTGCAAAAAATTGATGGTTGTACTTAGAAGAATAATATAAGCAGTTGGGAATTGACGGCCTTTCATATTACAAATTCTTTTTGATGAAGTCAATATAATTTTGTGATTTTGTCTCTTGTTTTTAAGTACTTTTGGATATTTCATTTTTTTGCCTAATGAGAGTGTGATACCCCATTCTGCCAGATAGGTTCTCTTTGCCGAGATCTTTGAAGTAATTAATCCTGAGGCCCACTTCATCCATGTGATGTCATTAATTTAGCTCTGGTTTCACATGCATCACACAGTACTTAGACAGGTTGGATTTATGTCCCCTAGTTCTGGAAGATAATTAAATATCTTGTGAATATTATGGAGAATTAAAATGCCATGTTGGCCTACTGACTAATATTTTGGACATCAGTTTAGTTCCGTTATTTCATAGTTATCAGTGAGCAGAGTAGACTCTCCAGGGGTTTTGTTTCTGGTATTAGTATGTGACACAGTAGTGATTGTGGGCCTTCTTTTAGTGATATTGTGGTCTTAGATTTAGATTGTATTTGTAAACCTCCCCATCCGCTACCTGTTAAACCATATTATGGTAATGAGTTAAGATGAACACAATTTTTTAAACATGTCTTGGGCTGTACTGGTAAAGGGTTTATGATCTGTTTAGGAGATGTACATGTCTTAGCTTAGAAAGCAAAATACTTATTGATGTTTGTAAACGTGCTTTTTGTATTGAACGATTAGGCATATGGAATATTCACTGGTAAATATTGACTAGGTCCTACTGATTATGAGTTTGGTTGAAGCCCTTTTCCCACTATTTGTCTAAACGTTGGAGTTGAATGAATGTGCGTGGAATGTGGAGGGGGATCTGTTGAAATTGTGTTGTAGTCTGCTTCTGTAGTTATGGTATTTGTAGGTGCATGAATAGAAGTCTCTGGTCGTATTAGTTCATTTTAACTTGGTTGTTTCAACTTTGGATAATTTTTGTTATATTCTTGAGTGGTATGAGAGGTTTTGGTTATTTTACAATTTGCATAATTATTTGCCACTTTTTTGTTAAGTTCTTCAACTACTTTAGGCAATTTTTACGTATGTATGGCTGGAATACATCGGTGCAATTTCTGGTTGGTAAGGTCGGTGATGGTTTATTGGTTTCGACACGCTCAGCTTGTAATAAGATTCATTTAAGCAGTTGGTCTATTTGTAGGAAGGTGGAATCTGACTATATGGTTGCCCCCACTTTTTTTATGGTGTTTTGCTGGTTTATGACTTAGTTGGACTGGGATCCTGCTATTCAGGGCCCCAGTCTATCTGCTTTCTCTGTAAAATGGTTTCCATGTGCCTTAGGCACATCACTGATTGGGATCTGGAGTGCCCTTATAAGTCCCTAGTATATGGTATACTATGTACCCAGGGCATAGGTACCTCAGAGGCCTGCCAGGTGCTGCAGCATGTGTTATGCCACCCCTGGAAGGCCATCCAACCTGACACCACAGGTCTGCTACTGCAGCCTGGGTAAGGTGGTGCATGCACCCCTTAATGTGATATAGGTTACCTATATCACTAAATACATACACACATATAAACCTATAAGTCACTCCTAAGGCAGGCCTTATCAATCCTAAAGGCAGAGTGCATGGTTCCTATGTGAGAGGGTGCCCCTGCATGAGCAGGGCCCCTCTGCAGCGTTCGGAGACCATCTCTGATGCTGTTTGTAGTGCAGCCTGACCATATACTCTTAAGCGCATTATATCCTCGCGGTAAAATGCTAACTTTGGAATGGCTGCACCTAAACATGTCGTGTTTGGTGTCAAACATCTTGGAATACTACCCCCCGCCAATTCTGGCGGCGGGGGTAGCATTCCACCCTTCTAGAGGGAAAGACATGTTAACTCTGACTAACCCGGTAACTTCTCTCCAAAGCCCTGGCATCACAAAATGGATGCTGCTGCCACAGACACGAGTCTGGCCTCCTGCTGCTGGACGAAACTCCGGCAAAGGAGGCCTGGACAATAGGTTTCCTGTCCCAGGGAGGTGTGACCACCTCCCCAGACAGGATAATGTGTATTGGGGCTGGGCGGGAGCACCATCTGTGTGCTTTGAAGTCCTGCACTATTTGGTGTCCCTGTGCATACCCCAGTTCAAACCGGATCAGGGGCTTCCAGCCCCTGCTTTGGCGCGAACTGGACAAAGGGAAAGGGGTGTAGCCACCCCTCTGCCCTGACCCACCCATAGGTGGGGCCACAGAGTAGTCCAACCCTATCTTTAGTATAAAGATAGGAACCCAGTCCTTAGGACTTTAGATTATCCCTGGACGAAACTCTGAAACAGAATCCTGGACCTTCGACGCTCTACTCACGATTAGAGGACAGAAGAATCTCCCTTGGGGTCAAGGAGTGACTCCCCTGCTTGGCAGGCACCAAAGAAGCATCTGTCCGGTTCGCATTTCTGAAGCTCCCGTCGGACGCCGAAGTCATCGCATCACCAGAGGTGGATTCTCAGACTTCCCCGAGGCTACCCTGAGTCTCCAGCAAAGCTGAGGCCCGTGGCTATCGTGAGTGACTTGAGACCGTGACCCCTGGACACCAAGCACATTTGCAAGTGCATCAATTTCTGGGGCTCCCAAGAAGTCATGCTTTGGGCTCCGAGTAGCCCTAGCCTCCAGCACCACCTGCACCGAAGATCACTGGCTTCCACTCCACGAGTGTCCTGTAAGCCAGCTCCACGTGCGGCGTCACGAGGCTCCTTTGCGGTCGCTAGTCCGTTGGCTAGTAGCCCTTAACGAAGGCCAATCCTTTTCTAACTTGACATCCTGGTTGCTCCAGGCCTGCCCTCACTTACCCTCGCTGGGGGAGTTCCCCAGACCTTGCTGGTCTGCACCATCGACGATCTACATCTTCATCAAGACTTGCCGTTGCCAAGGCTTGTTGGGTCCAATCCGGTCGCCGACACCTCAGCACTCGACAAACATCGTGTACCAGCCCGAATCCTGCTCCTGGTCACCGACAACGCCTCCTGGACCTCGTGGCTGAAGATTCAAGACAACCATCAACGCACCTGAAGCACTCAACATCGGTGGGCATCTGTCCATCGCCCTCCTGGTCACTGGCTAGTGACCCAGACTCTGTCCCCTCTGCTTTCAGGTTCTTCAGATCTCCGATCCACTCTTGGATCCACCCGGACACTTTCCACTTGGTCGCCAGCAGCACTTTGCAGCAGATCGCCATTCAAATCGACGACGAAACCCGACCCCGAAAGACACCTATGCACCCGGCTTCCCTGGGTGAGGTAACACGAGTACTCCGGTGCTCCCGTGGGTAGAGACTCTTCAAAGTACTAGATCTAAAAGGGTTTGCTCCAAGTCCTCTTTTAAGTGTCCCTTTTCTCTAATTTCCCGATCCCGACTTTCTCCATAGAAGTCAACGGCGTATCACGGTTGTGTGTTTACACTGCACGCGTCTCCCGTGGGTCCCCTGTGTCACTACCTTGGGTGGTTCCTTGTGGTCCAAGCACTTCTAGAGGCTCTAGGCCTAGTGTCTAGTTCAGTCGTGGTTCGCATACCACTTTATTGGTATATGGTTTGGTACGCCCCTAGGGCCCAAACGTGTATTTGTGCTATTACTGTGATTTAATAACTTCTAACTTATGTACTTCGAACTCTAGCCTCATAAAGAGACTAGAGGGGTGTGTTTAGCAATAAATACATATATTTTGAATATATACCTGGTGTGGTGCTCTTTCATTTGATCACTCAAGAGATTATAGACTGGTAAAACAAGCTGCTTTACATTCCTTCAAGACTTAGCCTGAAGGCTGCTCTCCATAGCTACCACTAGGATAGCTTTCAATAAGGTTGTCTTTAACCTATCTCCAATAAGGGGTTGTTTGGACTGGTGCAAGGTGCCCACCATAATTAGTTGACAGCATATGCCAGGCCAACTTCTCACATTGGTGTGCAGCGTGTGGGATTCCAGCTTGCTATTGTTTTACCAGATAATCTCAATTGAATTGATCAACTGAAAACCACTAAAGGTACCTAAGGTACATATAATTTAAGCTTAGAATACAGTAAGTTCTACTGAACTTAGAGTTGTGTGTTAAGGGATAGCACAACCCTTTCTACAACTCAAGAGAGTTTAGTAGGCCACACTAGAGTAGGTAGTGCATACACCACACCACACTAGTAATGTCTTTAAGGGTAGGATCTAAAGAATCCTTGCAGGAAGCCATTGAGCTTCCACCCTCCAAGTATGATACACTCCCATTCTTGGAATTGAGAGCTTTATGTAACTTGAGAAAACTAAGGACAGGCCAAAGCCCCACCACCCAACACCTCAAGGAGTTGTTGGTGGCTTATGACCTTAGTAAGCCCTTGGGGACTGAAGGGGTAGGAGCTGAGGGTGGGGCAGAGGAAGAGGAGGAGGCCAGGGGTACCAATACCCCCAGCCCCCCTCTGAGACTGGCCAGGAGGGTGACAATGACCCTGACCTGGATAACCCAATCCCTCCTGTGGAAGATGATGAGGATGATCAGAATGATGCCCTCTTTGTCCCCCAGGAAGGATTAAGAGTGTGCCCAGGAAGTCTAGATCTCCTTCTCAGGAGTCTAACCACTCTGGCACCTCCATAGGGAGCTCTATCTCCTCTCACAGGAGGGAATCCTCTCATGAGAGAAGAGACAGACTGGTCCAGTATGAGGAAACTCAGCTGGAAATCAGAAAAAAGCAATTGGCTTTAGATAGGGAATCCCTAGATCTCCTTAGAGAGAGAAGAAAGTTGGGACTAGAGTCCCATGGTGGAAGCAATATCCCTAGAGATAGGGAAAGGTCTTATGACCATAGAAACCTAAACAAGATTGTCCCTCCCTACCAGAGTGGGGATGACATCCACAAATGGATAACTGCACTGGAGAGGGCCTGTAAAGTTCAGAAGGTCCCCCAGAGGCAGTGGGCAGCAATCTTGTGGCTCTCCTTTGCAGACAAAGGTAGAGACAAGCTCCTCACTGTAAGAGAAGAGGATGCTGACAATTACACAGTCTTGAAGAGTGCTCTGATAGATGGGTTTGGCCTAACCACTGAACAGTATAGGTTGAAGTTCAGAGACACCCAAAAAGCTCAGACTCAAGACTGGGTTGATTTTGTAGATTGTGCTACAAAGGCTCTGGAAGGTTGGATACATGGCAACAAAGTGCATGACTTTTTAGGATTGTACAATTTGATTATGAGGGAGCAGATCCTTAATAATTGTCAAAACCAGCTTTTGCACCAGTATCTGGTGGACTCTGATCTGACCTCTCCCCAAGAATTGGGAAAGAAGGCAGACAAATGGGTCAGAACCAGAGTAAAAACTAGAAATAAGGGTGGTGACCAGAAGAAAGATTCTACTAAGTCCCAAGAGAAAGGTGGGGATAAATCTAAGGATAAGTCCCCTACAGGGCCCCAAAATTCCTCTTCTGGGGGTGGGTCCCAAACTCCTTCCTCTCCTGAAAAGAAACCATATTGCCATGTCTGTAAAAAGCCTGGGCACTGGAAAACTGATCCCAGTTGCCCCAGGATTGGCAATAAAGAAAATGTTCCTCCCACAACTACTACCACCCCTCCTGGTACTACCAGTAGTAATCCTCCAGTTGGGAGTAGTGCACCCAAAAAGTTAGGTGCTTTTGCAAGAGGAACAGAGGGGAGCCCTAGTTTAGACAGGGACCCCTCAACAGACTCCTCCGACTCTGATGGTGGTATAGGATTTGCCACCTTTACCATGGGTCCCACAGCGTTGGGCAGGTACAGATTGGAGCCAATAATTAATGGTCAGAAAGCTGTGGCATTTAGGGACACAGGGGCTAGTGTCACCATGGTGGCAGGGAAACTAGTCCCCCTCACCAGTTTTTACCTGAGTTTAAGTACCAGGTGACCAACATTGATGGTGTCAGAACAGATCACCCCATGGCCATAGTCAATCTCAGCTGGGAGGGGGTCACAGGCCCAAAGAGAGTGGCAGTGTCCCCACCTTACCTGTAGATTGCCTGATGGGCAATGATTTGGAAATTTCAGCCTGGGCTGAAGTTGAACACCAAACCCATCTTAGGATGTTGGGCGTCCCTGTAAAGGTTAGTGGGGCTGTGATGGCCACAGCCCCAGCCCAAGAATTTGGAGAGATGGAGCCTGAAAGAATGGCCCACTCTCCCCCAAAGAGAGCACCAGGGTTGAAGAAAAGTCTTCTTCCCCCAGACAGTAGGTAAGGGTCAGCCTCCTCAGGGAACTGACCCTACCCCTAGTGAAGGAACTGCCACAGAGGTAGTCAGGCCTGGCCTGACCACCCCCTGATGGCAGAGGACCCTTCCAAGGTGGTACCCAGTCTGGAGCAGGTAACCTGCCCCTCTCTACCCTGCCTCAGTCAGCCCAGGGCTGCAGAGGTCAGGGAGGTCAGTGGACCCCCAGGGCCCCCTGTCCAGAGGAACCCCCATCAGCAGATTAGGGGCACCCAGTCTAGTAGCCCTAGCCAGGTGAAAATTCCTCTACCCACTGAGGGATCCCCCATACCTCTATGTAGGGACCTCCCCAGAAGGACTCTGGTAGGCAAGGGCAAACCTGGGACCAGAAGGTTCCAAACCTGCCATGTCCCTCCAGTAGTCCATCCAAAGGGACCCAACCCCCAGCTGTAGGCAGCCAAAGGTTGACCCTTAGAGCAAAGTGTAACTCAGTCATGGAAAGACAGGCATACATGGTGACCAGTGATCTGAGGAAGCTGAGGCCAACATTCCTAGGGCCTCACTTCTCTACCCAGACACCTCACCAGCCTTGTACTTTACCTAAGCACACCACAGGTAGTGAATCCCCATGGTGGAGACCCTCTCATACCCTTAGGGTGAGGGATTGCTTAGTGGACCATAAGACAGGGGGCAACCATGCTAGTGCAGGTGCTTCCTTATATGACCACTTAGTCAATGAAGGCTCAACTGGCCAAGGTTAGCCTTATCTCCTTTCGTTTGGGGGGGTTATGTAGGAAGGTGGAATCTGACTATATGGTTGCCCCCACTTTTTTTATGGTGTTTTGCTGGTTTATGACTTAGTTGGACTGGGATCCTGCTATTCAGGGCCCCAGTCTATCTGCTTTATCTGTAAAATGGTTTCCATGTGCCTTAGGCACATCACTGATTGGGATCTGGAGTGCCCTTATAAGTCCCTAGTATATGGTATACTATGTACCCAGGGCATAGGTACCTCAGAGGCCTGCCAGGGGCTGCAGCATGTGTTATGCCACCCCTGAAAGGCCATCCAACCTGACACCACAGGTCTGCTACTGCAGCCTGGGTAAGGTGGTGCATGCACCCCTTACTTTGATATAGGTTACCTATATCACTAAATACATACACACATATAAACCTATAAGTCACTCCTAAGGCAGGCCTTATCAATCCTAAAGGCAGAGTGCATGGTTCCTATGTGAGAGGGTGCCCTGCATGAGCAGGGCCCCTCTGCAGCGTTCGGAGACCATCTCTGATGCTGTTTGTAGTGCAGCCTGACCATATACTCTTAAGCGCATTATATCCTCGCGGTAAAATGCTAACTTTGGAATGGCTGCACCTAAACATGTCGTGTTTGGTGTCAAACATCTTGGAATACTACCCCCCGCCAATTCTGGCGGCGGGGGTAGCATTCCACCCTTCTAGAGGAAAGCCATGTTAACTCTGACTAACCCGGTAACTTCTCTCCAAAGCCCTGGCAACACAAAATGGATGCTGCTGCCACAGACACGAGTCTGGCCTCCTGCTGCTGGACGAAACTCCGGCAGGGGAGGCCTGGACAATAGGTTTCCTGTCCCAGGGAGGTGTGACCACCTCCCCAGACAGGATAATGTGTATTGGGGCTGGGCGGGAGCACCATCTGTGTGCTTTGAAGTCCTGCACTATTTGGTGTCCCTGTGCATACCCCAGTTCAAACCGGATCAGGGGCTTCCAGCCCCTGCTTTGGCGCGAACTGGACAAAGGGAAAGGGTGTAGCCACCCCTCTGCCCTGACCCACCCATAGGTGGGGCCACAGAGTAGTCCAACCCCTATCTTTAGTATAAAGATAGGAACCCAGTCCTTAGGACTTTAGATTATCCCTGGACGAAACTCTGAAACAGAATCCTGGACCTTCGACGCTCTACTCACGATTAGAGGACAGAAGAATCTCCCTTGGGGTCAAGGAGTGACTCCCCTGCTTGGCAGGCACCAAAGAAGCATCTGTCCGGTTCGCATTTCTGAAGCTCCCGTCGGACGCCGAAGTCATCGCATCACCAGAGGTGGATTCTCAGACTTCGCCGAGGCTACCCTGAGTCCCCAGCAAAGCTGAGGCCCGTGGCTATCGTGGGTGACTTGAGACCGTGACCCCTGGACACCGAGCACATTTGCAAGTGCATCATCTTGTGGGTCTCCCAAGAAGTCGTGCTTTGGGCTCCGAGTAGCCCTAGCCTCCAGCACCACCTGCACCGAAGATCACTGGCCCCCACTCCTCGAGTGTCCTGTAAGCCAGCTCCACGTGCGGCGTCACGAGGCTCCTTTGCGGTCGCTAGCCCGTTGGCTAGTAGCCCTTAACGAAGGCCAATCCTTTTCTAACTTGGCATCCTGGTTGCTTTAGGCCTGCCGTCACTTACCCTCGCTGGGGGAGTTCCCCAGACCTTGCTGGTCTGCACCATCGACGATCTACATCTTCATCGAGACTTGCCGTTGCCAAGGCTTGTTGGGTCCAATCCGGTCGCCGACACCTCAGCACTCGACAAACATTGTGTACCAGCCCGAATCCTGCTCCTGGTTGCCGACAACGCCTCCTGGACCTCGTGGCTGAAGAGTCAAGACGACCATCAATGCACCTGAAGCACTCAACATCGGTGGGCATCTGTCCATCGCCCTCCTGGTCACTGGCTAGTGACCCAGACTCTGTCCCCTCTGCTTTCAGGTTCTTCAGATCTCCGATCCACTCTTGGATCCACTCGGACACTTTCCACTTGGTCGCCAGCAGCACTTTGCAGCAGATCGCCATTCAAATCGACGACGAAACCCGACCCCGAAAGACACCTATGCACCCGGCTTCCCTGGGTGAGGTAACACGAGTACTCCGGTGCTCCCGTGGGTAGAGACTCTTCAAAGTACTAGATCTCAAAGGGTTTGCTCCAAGTCCTCTTTTAAGTGTCCCTTTTCTCTAATTTCCCGATCCCGACTTTCTCCATAGAAGTCAACGGCGTATCGCGGTTGTGTGTTTACACTGCACGCGTCTCCCGTGGGTCCCCTGTGTCACTACCTTGGGTGGTTCCTTGTGGTCCAAGCACTTCTAGAGGCTCTAGGCCTAGTGTCTAGTTCAGTCGTGGTTCGCATACCACTTTATTGGTATATGGTTTGGTACGCCCCTGGGGCCCAAACGTGTATTTGTGCTATTACTGTGATTTAATAACTTCTAACTTATGTACTTGAACTCTAGCCTCATAAAGAGACTAGAGGGGTGTGTTTAGCAATAAATACATATATTTTGAATATATACCTGGTGTGGTGCTCTTTCATTTGATCACTCAAGCGATTATAGACTGGTAAAACAAGCTGCTTTACATTCCTTCAAGACTTAGCCTGAAGGCTGCTCTCCATAGCTACCACTAGGATAGCTTTCAATAAGGTTGTCTTTAACCTATCTCCAATAAGGGGTTGTTTGGACTGGTGCAAGGTGCCCACCATAATTAGTGGACAGCATATGCCAGGCCAACTTCTCACACTATTTGCTCATGGTAGTAAGTCACAACTTCATTTGTCGTGTTTAAGACTTCTGATTTGTCTGCAGTGAAGTTACTATTACAGAGATCTGTAGCAGTTTACCTATTATGTTGTGATGCTGGCTCATAAGTCTTTTCTAACTGATTTTTGATATTTATGGGAAGACGTTTTAGCAAATCAATGATGTTGTCAATATGGAAAAAATAGTGCAGCTGGTCTCAAATGTGATGAATATTTGTACAATTTTCCTTAAATGTTTGGAATTATTATGCAAAGCTTTTGAGTTGATATTTATATTTTTCAGTATTGTGACTTGTTCAATAAGCAATAATGATTTAGTAGGAGTTTGTAATTGAAGGTAGAATTGAGGAGAGTTACTAAATTAAGGTGTAGAAGAGTGAGATTTTAGAGATTTACTCAGCATAGTTTCAGTTAAAAAAAAAAAAAAAATGGCTATCTCATGGTGGCAGCAACTGAGGAAGGCATTATAGTCATGTGAATGATGGTGTAAACAGGCAAGGACATGATTTCAGTATCAGCAATGCAGAGCCCAGATGACAAGCAGGGGAGTAGCCAAGCAGTAGTTCAAATCAATGTTGCAAAGATTGTTGGGAAGAAAACAAGCTTTCCTCTTTATTATTTCATGACTTGGAGGTACATATTAAGATTCAGAGGGTCCATTTAAGTTTGAAGGGATGATAGGGATGCTGTTTTTCATCATGAGTGATCTGATGGTGATAGCAGGTAGGGAAGACATTATCATTTTATGGAAGAGGAAGTAATTAGGAAAATATGTGACTTAAAGATCAGGAATCTAGAACTTAGATGGCAGACAGGGTCATATAAATGCTGCAAAAAGGCAGGAAGAAGGCAGCTTTCCTCTGTAATAACCCATACCTTGTAAGTACATTTTAAGATTCAGGGGGGTCCTTTGGTGTTTGTTAGGACAAGTGGACCACATAAAACTCTAGTTCTCTCATTCCGCCGATTTTGTACTTAACCCACCTCATTTAGACCAGGGGAACCGCTGATTGACCACCTGTGAAGCCACCACTGGCTCTGCCACTTGTCAATCGAAACCGGTCCCAGGATGCTTGTTTCCGGTCTAGGAAGGACCTGGCTTTGCAAATCGGGCTGGACTGTTCCCACAAGGAACAGGGTCAAGACTAATTTGGATATGGCTGGGTCCAAACTGAGGTGGTGTGGTGAGCAAAAGAATGATGGATTAAACCCAGATCCTTGTGACTGGGGGGGAATGTTTGCATTGTCCAGCATTCCGTCCATCAACTGTTTCTTTTGCATATGTCGCCCTAAGTGGGAAGGATATGCCCAGACGTGGGTCCCGTGCTCACTACACCACTGGATTCAAGCTTTCCTTGAAACCTGTCCCAGGATGCTTGTTTCTGGTCCAGGAAGGACCTGGCTTGGCAGTTCAGGCTGGACTGTTCCCATCAGGAACAGGGTCAAGACTGATTTGCATATGGCTGGGTCCAAACTGAGGTGGTGTGGTGAGCAAAAGAATGATGGATTAAACCCAGATCCTTGTGACTGGAGGTGAATGTTTGCATTGTCCAGCATTCCGTCCATCAATTGTTTCTTTTGCAGATGGTCAATCAATAGCATCAATATAATCAAATTACAGTCTTTTTACAGACTGCAAGCAATTTAAAAATGTTTTTAACATTAAATTCAGGTGAATTCTTTCCACAAGTGTTGAAACTACCCATATATTTCCATTAACATCTGTGCTCATGACCCTACTTATCAATGTCCACTAAGCCACCCTTTCAAAGCCAGTGTTTTCTGAAATAAGTGTGTGAACAAATGCTTGTTTCTTGAACACCAAGCAAGAGTTTATATATGTATATGCATGCATTTTACCTAAGTTCAACTTATGTGAAAAAACATTTTATGAATTGAACCCTAAGCTTATTTCTCATTCAGCTCTAAGTCAATTTCCCACTATTCATTAATAATGGCTACAATATAATCCTCAAAAACTCCTATGGCCTAGCAATCTCTATTTAGGGTTTTTTTGAAGACACTATAGGTGCTTCTAAAATAAATATATTTGTGTACATTTGCTAAAGTTTTGTGCAGGTGATCAGTAGACACTGCGATGCGAAATGTAGTGGCGGTTTCCCATTAATTAAAAAAGCCCACAAGGGCAGTGCTAAATTGTGCTATGTTTTGCAAGTGTCTTGTTTCTTCGAGTACTGACACGTTACTTCTATATATTTCATTGACTCACTTGAGAGACCTATATTTTAAAGGCAGTTCACATACATTTCCATCAGATACTTCGTAGGCTGGAAATAGGCAACCCCAATTATTACACAGTGCTTTTTGTTGAAAGCTCAATATAGAGTGTCAAATAAATATTCTCACCAGGAGGCACGCTTAAAATTATTCATTACTTACTTATTAGCAAAAGCTCATCTGCCCGTTTTTAGCACTACAAACACACCGGACCAACTCATTATTACCGCTGACCGTGGACGTCATTATGGGTTGCCAAGGGTCACAGCTGTGACCCCTGGCTTACCCCTTGCAAACCTTGGTACTGCCTTTGCAACCCCGGGCCTCAGACGTGGCAAACTCAGTGCCAGGAACACAGGGGAAGCTCGTCCTTATGGGCGTTGGTTGGCGCCACTTTCCTTGGTTTTGTCAATTTATTTATTACACTAGTAGTGAATAATATTGAATTATTCACTATTATGTAATATAGAAAAGGAGTACAATTATTTGGGATATGACCCTCTCTGGCAACTGAGGTAAGTAAAAAGTGTTTTTAAATATATGTTGTGTGAGGGCTTGCTAGTGAGACTGTGTTTATGTGAGAGACAGCATGTGCATGTGTGAATGTGTGAGTTTGTAAGCATATGTTTGTGAGTGAAAGTAAGGCCAAATGGCTAGTGATGTCGCTTCTGCTACCCCAGGTCTTTTTGTGAATTGACATCCACACCTATGACATGAATATATATCTTCTATGATATTTCCCTCAAAAGGATTACATTTAGCAGAACATGATCAAACATGAATCAAATATAAAGTATAATTGTATCCAAAGGTAGAATCTGTTCCTTTAGAAATCAGATAGAACGTGTAGCAGATGTGCTATTTTTTTAAACACAAACTAAATCTTTAACGACCAGTTTACCTTGCCCAGCAATGTGTTTCGTTATAACATAGATGTGGTTAGAGAGCTGATGGAGATTTTGAGTTTCTGGATTCTCTTATGTTCTCTCGTATGTAAACTGAACCACATGACAGGATACATGTTCTTTCAGAAAATGTATCAATTTTTAAAAAGGTCAAGTAACCATCAATGTAGATAAATTCAGTTTTGAATCTAATTTTTAATTCTATGTAGTGAAAGACCACAAACCAACACTATATTTACCTTTAGTACTTAATTCACTGAAGAAGTGAACAAATGAAAGAACCTGAAATTATGTCCTAAATCAGGGCATTGTAAAGCAAGTTATGTCACACTCACAAAATGCACAAAGCCTGCCTTCGTTGTGCCACAAAATAAACAGAGCAAACACAAGGAGATGATGGACAGAGTGCTGAAACTTTTCAAACACTCACCCCCAGTCACAGATCTGGGTTGAATCCATCCTGGGACCGGTTTCGGGCTAACAGCCCTCATCAGCCAGCTAGCTTGAATCCAGTGGCAAAGTGAGCAAGGGACCCACGTCTGGGCATACCCTGCCAACTTAGGGCAAACAAAGCAAACACAAGGAGATGATGGACGGAGTGCTGAAACTTTTCAAACACTCACCCCCAGTCACAGATCTGGGTTGAATCCATCATCATTCTTTAGCTCACTTTGCCACCCCAGTTCAGACACAGCTATATGCAAATCAGTCTTGATCCTGTGCCTCATGGGAACAGTCCAGCCCGAACTGCCAAGCCATGTCTTCCCTGGACCGGGAACAAGCATCCTGGGACCGGTTTCAGGCTAACAGCCCTCATCAGCCAGGCTAGCTTGAATCCAGTGGCAAAGTGAGCAAGGGACCCACGTCTGGGCATACCCTGCCAACTTAGGGCAAACAAAGCAAACACAAGGAGATGATGGACGGAGTGCTGAAACTTTTCAAACACTCACCCCCAGTCACAGATCTGGGTTGAATCCATCATCATTCTTTAGCTCACTTTGCTACCCCAGTTCAAACAGAGCTATATGCAAATCAGTCTTGACCCTGTGCCTCATGGGAACAGTTCAGCCCGAACTGTCAAGCCATGTCTTCCCTGGACCCGAAACAAGCATCCTGGGACCGGTTTCGGGCTAACCGCCCTCATCAGCCAGGCTAGCTTGAATCCAGTGGCAAAGTGAGCAAGGGGCACACGTCTGGGCATACCTTGCCAACTTAGGGCAAACAAAGCAAATCATTTAAAGTTGAGTTCTAAATCCTTGGCTAGTCCTACAATGCTGTAATGAGGAAACCACGTTCTGGAGATGTGTCCATTTCATCACACTGTATAGTGCTTGGTTACCACCAACTTTTTTCTGATGGTGATTTTCGTCATGTAATGCCCTATTACTTACCGGTAATCTTCATTACTCCTGGTCCCATTGTCCTCGTCCCATTCATGACTTATGGTAGGTGTTGTTTGTGGTGGGGTCTTCCCTGGGGTCCCTGTTTGGTCATGACCTTAGGGGTCTGCCTCGCTCCGCCGTTGCTCCTCTCTGGTTTTTGGGATCAGGTCCAGTTCGGTCAAAGTGGGGACTTGTGGTGCCCGTCCCTTGGGGGTTTCCTTACCTAGTCCTTGTTTGGGCCCATTGTTGGCCTCTTTTCCTTGTGGAGTGTTGTGCTTCACTGGTATTTTCGGCTGCTAGATCTCCCCCTGTCTTTTCCTGTCCAGGTGGGGTGTAGGTTTCTGGCTGCCTGGTCCCCCTGGTTGGTCTTTGGGGGTTCCTCGTCCCATTCATGACGCCCCTCTATCCCTCCCTCCTGGACAGACGGCCTTCCTGTTGGGGGCTTAGTAGTTCAGAACGAATGCTGTGCAAGTACTGGTTAAGTACTCCCAGTGGGAGGGGGTGGGGTAGAGGGTCCCAGCATTCCTTTGTTCTTTTTTCTGTCTGGGAGATGGGTATCTCCATAAGTCATGAATAGGGCGAGGACCGGAGGGACCTGGGGGTAATGTGACATTACTGTATTACGTATGATCACCAGGAGAGCTTGTTATTTGTAATAATCTGAATAGTGCACATTCTTACAGTGTCTGTACCATGGTAAATGAGCTTCATGAAAGGAAACCAATGATCATATAAATTCATTTTCCCAACACTCCTCTTTTGCTCTTTGACTTTTGAGTCAAAATACTTACTAACAAATTTTGATGCTTACTAGTCCTGGGCTGCCCTGCATTCCCTCCTCCTCATTATCAACTTAGCACCTTCAGAATGCAAAACATTGTGACTCTCTCTCAGCTCTGCCTTGTCCCTGCCACAATTAAACCATAGCTTCAATTCAGAGGTAGAGCTAACGGGAACTCCTCTATAACGAGAATCTTTTGTTTATTTCTATGAAAGGGTATTTTAAATGGAACAACCGTACTTCATTGTTGCTGCGTGCTATTCTTCCGCAGTGACCTTTATAACGACTTTTCTGTGCAATCTCTGGAATGCGTGTCATCAAATGATGGTAAATTACCATTCTGTTTTCTTACCTTACATTGGAATTGTTTCAATTGCGTTAATTAGAGAGGCGAGCCAGAATATTTGTGAAGAGGACATTAATCAAGTAGAAATGCTAACAGAGCAGTGAGTCTCTGGCCTTCATTGTGTTAATTTATTTGAGGTAAATGCAGTCTTGTTCGAGTGATACACTGTAGTTCTGTGGTCTTAATACAGAATGTTTCCACTAGTGCAAAAAATATTGTGAAAATCCATTTGCACCATTTTGTTGCTTCTATAATTATATTGATGACTTTCTCTCAGAAAATACATTGGAATGTGTAATTTCATGAAGTGTGGGCTTTATTTGGTAACCCGGCACTCACCATTCTGATTCCCAAGCAAAGTCAAATACAGACTCCTTAAGAAGAGAATTCACTTGTGTTTTTTAAGTTTTGCATTTATGGCAAAGTGGACTGGTACCTTTAGGAGAACAGTATTGTTGTTTACCCTGAAAAAAGATTATCTCTGCATGTTGTCAAATGACCTTTCCAGAGAAATCTTAGTAGATATAGGGCTTAATTTGTCAAAAAAAAATATATATATATGCTGGTGCTCAAAATTTTAAGCAGCCCCTGCTCACTTACACCATGGCACTTCTTCCAGTGAGCATTGTTCAGCCATTTTGTGGGATGGAAAATCTCTTGCTCGTGTGTTATGAGGTATGTGCCGATATTTAATCCTCAGTGCCACTGCAGATAGGAGATAGGGTAACATCTACGGTACTACACCCTTGTCAATGCCATAAGTGTTGTACAGCAACACGCCCAGAACTATAACAAGCATTTGCAATGCAATAGGTCTCGCATTCACGTGAGTTTGACCTATTGGCATTGTGATTGTAAATGACAATGCCTTTTATTTATGTTTTGGTTTGTAAATGACAATGCCTTTTATTTATGTTTTAAAAACCAAAACATAAATAAATGGCATTGTCATTTACAATGCCAGTAGCTTAAACTGGCGTAAATGCGAGACCTATTGCATTGCAAATGCGTGTTACAAGTATGGTCCTTCCATCCTTGTAACCCTCACTCCCCGCAGCTCCCAAGCCCGTGCCTTCCCCAGTTAGGGGCTTATTTACAAGGCCCTTGCGCCACTTTTGCGTCACTTTTAACATGGGAAAAGTGACGTAAACGTGGCGCAAGGGGCTTGTAAATCTGCCCCTTAGTGTCCTCCTTGTTACGCCTTGACGGTAAGAAATGAAAGCATTACACAAAAACACTACTGTGTTTTTTTCCTTCTAGACTCGCCTAGTGCTCGAGTTACTTCTTTGGTAATTTGAGAAAAACAAGCTAGTCCCGTTTAGTTAACAGAACTTTTCTAAATGTGAGTATAAGCTTGACAACCTTAGAACACTTTTCCGCACACCGTTTTTTCGGATAGAGCGGCCTGAGGTCTGCGGTAAAAATGAGAGTCTTGAGGTAATCTTTTAAGTACAAATGACTTCAGCAGAAAATCAAACCACTCAAATAATATGTGCTCAGCGTGCCTAAAACGTATCTGTGTCTCTGTGAACTCCAGCATCAGTGACAGGCTTGCAGTTCAGTGTCATGAAATGCTGCTCATTTGTGAAGGCTATTTTCTATTACTGTTAAGGGTATATGACTGTTTTCAGTAGCGCGCATATTATTTAAGAATTGTTAGCTAAATAGTTCAGGAAATGTATTGGTGGGGATACTTTGTTAGCCAAAAGAAAAAAAATCAGCTGATCAACATAAAGGGCGACTTTATAAGTGTTGGTTGGCTCTATGTTTCTGGAATGCTGAGAATATTTATTCGAGCAGAGTGGTCACGGTGTAATAGAATACTGGCACACAGGTAGCATTTTTTGTTTTAGCTCGATCAATGTGTCCTTTTTTATCATTTTTTTTCCGAAGTTCGAATTTTCTGTATGTAGTTTTAGTCAGCACCTACTTTTATTTTAGCTGAGGTGTAAAAAAAGAAGAAAAAATAAGTCAATGGACCAGCCACATACCTGCCTCTCGACAGCTTTCTTGACGTTAGGAATACATACATAGTAAAAGTCACACCCCATCCACGCCTCCAACTTGTAATCTGAGACTGCAAACCTCCCGGCTGTGCTGAAATTGCAATGCACTGTACTCCTTTCCATGCGCGTGCACCTCTAACACTTTCCCCAGGCCACATGCACGCTGCAAAAAAATTACGTTTCGGCGTCCAAAGAAATACACTTAAATATAGTAAAAGATAAAGTGGGGCGCCTGCTCCTTTCCCAATAATGAAGCCATGCGCGCGTCGCTCCAATGCTCTCACCAGGCTGCCATATATCTAGAAAAGCGTCAGGAGAAAACCTTTGCACATGGACCGCAATGCACCTGAGCAGCACATATATTTTTTTACAAGCGCCTCATTCTGCGCTTTCATTTTAATAGCGACCACGCACCTTTCTTTGGCGACCCGCGTCTAAAGAAAGTGGCGCGGCTGCCATTAGGTGAAAGCGCAGAACGGGGTGTTTGTAAAAAAAAAAATTTTGCAAAGCTATAGGTCTCGCATTGAAATGCGAGACCTATGACATTGCAAACAAACGGCCGCCATTGTCCCGGCTGCTTCGAAAGTGAAAGCGGGCCATGTAAGCAAAGCACATCATCGTGTCTAATGTAGGAGAAACTCAATAAAGAAAATAGTACACGTACAGTGTAACAACCACGTAAAGGGGCCAGTAGCCATGGGAGGTTACAAATGAAGACATGACGGTACTAAGGAGGGACTAACAAGCCTATTTAGGAATCAGAAGACAGCATTTACGAAGGACAAAGACACAAGCCAATGAAAAGTGGGCAGGGCTTCTCTCACATACTGTACTACAACAGATCAACGCCAGAGCAACGCTTGCGCGCTGGCTCAGGCTCGACCTAAAAATAGTGTCTGGGATTACTCGAAGACCTGAACGCATGACGTGATGTTGGTAAAGATGTGCTATAGACAAAACAAAAAACTTTAATTGCACCCATGGATACCTCACTAAAGGCGGAAGGAATATAAGGCATGCTGAAAGCTGAAAAGTCAAAAGATGCTGTGAAAACACAGCAAAGGGAAAAACTCCCCACCTTATGAGCCCAATATATTCAGGTGACAGAACACTGCAAAACAATCTTTTATCTGCAACAAGACAGCCAGTTAAAAGACGATTACCGAGAACCTAAAGCCTTGCAACCCACTTCTCTTCTCAATGGCAACAGGGTAAACCATCATTGTACAGGTCCACAACTGTACTAGAAAAACTCTGATATTCAACAAACTCTTTATGGAGTATGCACAGTCACAAAAGAAAAACTGCTACACTTTTCTTGAAGGGTGGGTTCATTTTCATCCAATGAAGGTCCATTTAGCCATTACTACCCCAAGATCGCTCATTTTATATGACAGGTTTTGCCAAATTAATATTGTTAATATGGCACCAACATTTCAGAAGAAAGCACATGATGTACAAATGAATCTTGTTGACTGTGTCTGCAATCTTTCATCTGGAGCTCTGTTTCATTCTTTAACCATATCTATTCCTGCCTTTTGCTGAGGACAGTTGTGAGTGCACCAATAGCACATCAGAGTATGAGGTTTAGTAGGAACTTTTCTCAGATAATGTGATCAGATTGCATTATCCAGTCATCAGGAGAAGGCTTCGAGGGCCCCTGTGGACCCCAAGCTCTGCATTTCTTGGAACCTTACAGAGTGAGCCACCTTCAGTGTGAATTACCTCCTGGATCTGGAGGAGGTGGGGATGGTGGGGGATGGATAGTATTACCCCAGGAGGGACTGCAATGACCTTAAGAGGAAGGGAAGCAGCTGCGGCAAGATGGCTGGGTCTGAAGGTCATTCCATTCCTTTGCTGATGGATTGGGGTGGACGTGGTGTAATAGTTCCCCCCCCTTATATATTTTATAATAGCATCTCTCGGCCAAAGCTTGCAGTTTACTAAAAAGAATGGGCAATCATCAACTAACCTAGACTTCAATATCCGAGTTAACTCCTCTCTCTCTTGACATTCAAGGATAGTGGTGACCGGTCTGTGTTAACCACCTTCGTTTGTTTTCTCTCCCTCCGCTGCACTGTTTATCTATTTTTCATGTAGTATTTTTTATCTCTGTTTTTGCTTCCCTACTGCCTTCCTACTAAGTAATGCAATTTCCTTTGGTTTTGTACAGTGTGTATGTAAAGCGCTCTGATACCCACGGGTCTAGCTAGCGCTATATAAAACTTTAAAAAAAAAAAAAAAAAAAAAAAGAAGGTGAGTAAAGGAGGGGAAGTTTAGTAGGGCTGTCTGCCATCCCTGAAAATGGCCCGCTGACTGATGCTAATATTTTTGTTCAAGTGATAAGGCAGAAACCCTGTTCTCGGCTGACCAGTCTCTGCTCCTGGCATTTGCCAGGCTGGCAGATTCTGGCACATATTGTGGGTAGTGAGAGCCTGAGTGGAGTTCATAGCGCTGTTGTCTAAGTTGCATGTGTGCAGCATGACACTTCACTCTGCTTTCCAACAGTCACCAACATTTAAAAAAAAAAAAAAGATTTTTGTAGGAGGGGCCCATGGCTGCCTGTGCAGTGGTGCCATTTATTTAAAAAAACATGCATGGCTCTGCACCATCAGGTCTGCCTCTGAAAGCAGTGAGAGGCTCAGCAAAGTGAGCGCTCACTGCCAGTCACTGAGGTTTAACTGCAAATATGTAATCACCTGAGGATGCTGCCATCAAGACTGCTTTTAAATAGTCCTAGTCCATAGAAGTCTGTGTTGGTAGTGCCGCTGGGAACCACATCTTCGAATTAAGCACTGCTGGTGAAAGGAAATAAACATACTCTCCATTGCATGCATAAAAAAGTCCATCTGCTAGTGTATGGTGCTGGGGGAGGAGAAACATATAGGAAAACAGAGGGCCTAATTTAGATCTTGGCAGAGGGAAATACTCTGTCACAAGCATAACAGAGATCCCGTTCACTGTATTACGATCCCATTATATCCAATGGGGATCGTAATATGGCGGACGGGATACCCATCACGTTTGTGACGGAGTATTCCATTCGCTGAGATCTAAATAATGCCCGGAATCCCACTGCCAGAAGGGAAGATTTTGGCAGATCTGGAGATTCAATCACCAATATAGCTGCCTCTCTCCCATTGAGAAATTGCTACACTGATCAAGCTTTCTTTAGAATCACCACACTGCCATCTCCAAAGTGGTGGACAACCGCCTCTTTAGATACATGACCATTTCAATATGGCATATGCAAACCCTTCGTGGAGGATAATTTCCATGTCACAAACTAGTTTCTTGATGGCTATGACCTAATCTACTGCCAGATTGCCATCCTTCTCTCTGCATCGTCTATATGAAGCTTTTAATGCCTTCATCACCTTTTCTCTCTTTGAGCTACACTGACCTCTTGACTGCCCTGCGCTACATTATTACTTATTTTCTCTGTTTTCACAGACATCTTGTATGCATAGGTATTTATGAAAAGTGAACCTAGCTCAAGAGAAATAGAGAGGTTTAAATCAATGGAGAGTTTGAAAAGCATTCAAAATCATATAAATCAAGTGAACTTTCCTTTTTTCACAACATAATTGCTTTACATCAAACACTATTAGAATTTCATTTACCTAACATTAAGTAATATGGGCAATACCAGACAATATTGGGTCCCTTCTCAAAGCAGAGATTAGAGCCCTGGTCCATAGGTTCCAAGATAAGAAATGTGTTCACTAGACCATATTGCATCATAGTACCCATGCATCTCAACATTACCTTTCCCCACAGTATATACTACTCTTATGGCAGCCTGTATTTCTCAATTCTATTTTCCCTTGATCTTAAGAAACCTCCTGGCAGCCCTCCATCACCTGACTTCCATTTCCCTCTGTCTGCAAGGACCTTATGACTTTGGTTTGAAGAACTGTAATTAGGGATGAAAAGGAGAAATTATTTGAGAGTTATTGGCAAAAACGCCATGTAAGAAGCTGAATAAAGAGATTATCTTGCCAGTGATGGAGCAGGGAAAATAAAAAATTTAACTCCTAACAAATTTTATAAATCATTAATAAAATGTTCGTTTAAATGTATTAATCAACACTGTATGTGTGGGAATGGTAATATGCCAATGTGTGTGCTAAATAATCTATTAATAAATGTCCGTGTGTCTAAATTATAACGTAAAAATAAATGCGTACTAATAAAAATAAATGCATGTTAATGTGCTTCATAGAAATAAAACGTGTCGTTGCAAAAACAAATAGTGATGGTAAGTAAGGAACAGCTTAAATGTTGCTTTCTGCTAGGTAACAACTAATTGGGGTACGTAGACGGGAGGGAAACGAAAGGGATATTTTTCTCTATTTTAATTATGTTTTGTTTGCCTCAAATTAGTGCTTCTAAAGTATAACCGAGTGGCGAGATAAAATGGCCGCCAATGGGAAGATGTGCGCAGGCGCAAGGGAACACATGACACGGGATGAAATTGGAGAAAGCTCAACCTCGTGATGTTTCTGAGAGGCTAGGATGCAAGAAATGGTCAAGGCTGGTGTGACCTAATTGAACTGATAGTGTGCCATGATGATCAGCAGAGAGCCCGTGGGAAACAAGTCTAAGAGAAAGGACAATGACTGCGGAGTTCTCGAATGTGTCGAAAGAAGTTACAAATGAACTGATCGAATCGGATGGAAATGTTTAAGCGTATGGGAAAGGAAATGATCCAAGGACCCTTGAATCCAAGAGAACTTGATTAAAGAATGAATAAGCTGACATGCATGGACCAATGAAAGAAAAGCGTGATATTAATGTTGCAACAGTTAGTTAGCAAAGTTAGAATTAGGGTATAAGAGGGCCTACTCTTAGTGGGAGGGGTTCAGTTGATGTCAGTCGTTGTTGCAGTCACAGGCAGGAGAGGAGTTGAAGAGTTGTGTTGGTGGCTACCAGTGCTGGGTGGTCCTGATCGATCCTTTACTGAGCGGGAGATGCTGAAAGACTGTTAGAGGAGACGGGTTGCAGGTAGCTGATGCTGACGAGCTGAAGTTGCTGTTGCTGTCTTTATTTTACAGTTGAGTATGAGAATCAGGCTATTTCTAATTCCTAACTTAGGTTAGAAATCATTAGGCTAAATTAGGAAGCTAGGCAGGTAATTAGGGTTTTGGCTTCATGACAAAATTTCCTTTCTGCAATAAATTGATTATGCTTAATAAAATTGTGAATTTAAGAATGAATAATTGAATAAAGTATTAAAATTCTTTTCATGCTTTTTAAATTATATAAAATTTAAGATTCTTTAAACACAAAATGACTCAGTGGTTATTTTCCTAAATGATTGTGACATAAGTAATTGGTTATTGTGATTCAGCTGGTCTTAATCACTATGAACTAATTTCTTAAATGAATGATTCATCGACAAACAATAAGCAGGAATATCTTAAGAAATAACTAAAAGAAAGGGACAAAATAAGGTAATAAGATATCCTGGCTCTTCCAGCGGTACATAAAATGGTGTTCTCCATTTAGTTCTCATGCTTCTCCTAGGAGTACAGAATTTCACAAAGGTGTAAAGGAAATCCAGGAGTGTGCGTGTGTGTTAGACGATGTTTATGGGCCCCATCGTCATGTGGATATGAGAAATATAGTTTGCCCCTGGATGACCTATAAGTAACCTAGGAGGAGAATAGTTTTTATTGTACGCGCTGCATCAGATTTTTGGTAGCAGAGTTATGGTTTTCTATAGATTAGTTTAGTGATTATTGTTTATTGATTATTGATTATTTTTGATGACTAACACTTTATGTTGAGTCGCGTTATGTTATATGTAAGTTTTCACGCTTCTGGGATGTAGGAAGTGGAACACGTGTGGCAAAAGAAGTCACATGGAATTTGGTACATGGTCTGAATTCATTTTTGGTTATAACACAGGTTGTGTTATGTTAGGGATTTCTGTGTGAAAAGTGTGTAAATGAAATAGCAAATCACGTTTACTTGTGAAACTTTGGCCTTAATTCTCAGGAGCCTAGTCTCCACATGTGTCTTATCCCCAGAGAAACGAGTAAATTGTTTGTTTGAAAGAAGGGTAAGGTAGAGGAAGTGCTACTTTATTGGTGAGAGTAAATAATTCTGTGGTAGGGTAGAGGTAAGCGCTGCCTACTGGAAAAACAGGATTCTTGTGTAAAAGGACAAGGCTGTCACTTTGTTTAGCGAATCAGACTATGGAATTGTTTATTTGTTGTAACTAACGAAGAAAACAGTGAAAAGAAAATTGCCGATAAATTTTGTAAAGGAGGGATAAAGAGTAGAAGTGACGTGGAAAAGTGTCGCGCTAGGATTGGATAGTGCGCTAGTCACGTGAACACAGAGCAGGAGTGACGTAGAAAAGTGCCGCGCTAGGATTGGTTGGTTCGCGGACGGTGGGAATTGTTCTTATTGGTACTTTAGTGTGAGTCGCGCTGTAATTGGTCGAAGTTCGGTACACAGAAACAGCGTTAGAGTAAAGAGAAAAATAGAAAACATGCCGTATTACGAGTATGAAAGGGAGAGAACGTCATGGACGACGAAATTGAAGAATTTCTTTAAGAAAGACAAAAAGGTTGTGACTAGAGAGGGACAAGTAATTCCTCCGCCGAAATCAGCAGCTTCACACATGATGCTGAAATATGGATATCATACGTGCATATGGTTGGACAATTGGGTAAAATATACAAAGAATGATGGAGCATTGGCTTTCCCTGAAAATGGTTCTTTTAATGTAGCGGTTTTACGGAATTTAAGAGAAAAGATGTTTAAATTGGAACCTAGACCTAGACCGACACAGTTTGAGGCTTTAACAGAATGGGAAGATGAGATGTACGAGCGAGAAAGATTCAGAGGAATGAAAGGTTATGAGTTTGTGCCCGGAAGATTGTGGGGAATGAATCATGAGGACAGAATAAAACGATGGAGATGTGCTAACATGACAGGAGGTTTGTTTCCAGCTTTTACAGTTGAGGAGGGGACTAAGAAAAAACGGACTGAGAAAAAGAAACATATAGAGAGAGAAAAGTATATGCATGAGAGCGAAACGGATGACGAATTACTGGAAGATATGTTAAATAGAAATCCACCTCCGTATCAGCAGAGTTCTACAGTGGTGACACCAAATGCGCCACCAATAGAGACTATGCGAAATAAAAGTCCGGAAAAGAGGAATGAGGTAAATAGGTCACAAGAACAAATGAGAACTTCTCAAAATGAGGGAATAGAAAGTGAAAATTCAAGCGAATTGGCAAGGACAACAAAAGAACTAACTGAGAAAATTAGAGAATTAACGAAAAATATGGAAGCAGTTACTGTGCCTGTAACAATAGGTCCAGTAATACCAGTTTTTGAGAATCAGAAAATTGATGAACGATCTTTGGTGATTCCCTTGAGTTCACAATTTCAGAGAGAAAAGGAAAGAATGGAAACAAGTCCAGGTACAAGCAATTTGGCTAGTGCTTACAGACCAAGTCCACCTGAAAATTTGACAATAAATGAGTGTAACGGTAGAAAAATACCTATGGTAACTGAATCTGCAACAGTGACACCTGAAAAGAGTGGAAATTGGACAGAAATAAATAGTACTCCCATAGGTCCGACTCCTGATGAGTTAAATGAGTGGATGAAAGCTTTTAAAATAAAAGAAACAGAAGAAAAACCATTAGATGTGATCAGATTGAAAATAGATATGGAAGAATTAATTCTAGGAACGATTGGTACTGAAAAGATAAAAAATTATCAGGATGATGAAATAATGTTTCTGTGCAAAAGTATAACATGGAGGGCAAAGAATTTACATGACAAATTAGAAGAAGTGGCTAGTGAGATTGGGATAGATTTTGCAAAAGTAAAAACATTGCAGAAACCATACAGAGTAGACTTTTGTGAAAAAGATATTGAAAATTTGAATACAGCAGGAAGGCTGACACAGATAAAGGAGTTGATTGTGTTGTTGAGAAAATGGGGTGATGTGGACAGGTGGAAGGTTAGATGGACAAAGAAGAATGAGAAAAGTATAGACAAAGGTTCATTGGCTTTTATGATAACAGAAAAAGAACCTGTTGTTAAAGAATACCCTATGAGAGAAACTCCAGGTGGTAGTTACGTGCATGTTCCCTGGACTAGGCAGGACATCCTGTCATTTACAAATGATTTTCCAAAGTTAAGAGAGAAGCCAGTTGAGTGGTACCGACAAGTAGAAAGGTTTGTAAAGGTCTCAAAAGTGTTATGGATAGATTTGGATGGATTGTTTGACATAGTGGTACCAACGGATCTGTGGTCAGAATGTAAGATTACGGTTGACTGGCCAACTACAGAATATCCAAGAGATCCTAAGACAGGAGCTCCAGGACCAGATGTGATGAAGAAATACGACAAGGTGATTACCTTTTTGAAGAATAAGATTCCTCCCAAAGAGACAGATTGGGTTAAGATTGATAGAACTACACAGGAAAGTAAGGAGTCTGTACATGCATATTATGAGCGATTGTTATTGGTTTTCAAGCAGTATAGTGGTTATGAGGAATTGAGTGAAAAGGACATGAGTCATTTTGTATACCGATTTGTGTTTGGCCTGAAACAAGAAATAAGCGATATGATTAAGCAACATATGATAAACTGGCAGAATGGAAGTGTAGATGAGGTGCTGAGATATGCTAAGTATTGTAGTGATGAAATAGAGAGTAAACAGCATAAGTTGAAAGAAAAGGCAATGTGGGCACAAGTGAAAGTGGCAGAAAAACAAGAAGCCCAATTGGACAATAATAATGGAAACGAATCAGGACAGAATAAGATGCGACCAAACATAGGTAAAGGAAAAGGTCAAGTGAGTCTAGAAGAGGCAAAGACGAAATGGCCATGTCATAATTGCGGAAAATTAGGGCATTGGAGAAATGAGTGTAAGTTCCCACCTAAACCTAATCCGGAACATCAATCATTAACTCCACAGGTGCAGAATGAGGTAGTTGTTCAACAAAGTCAGGTGCCACAACCACCACTTCCCAATACTGTTAACCAGCAAAGATACAGTACAGAAACAGGATTCTACGGAGGAGAGCAGGTAACACAGTTGCCGTGAGCAGCTAACATTTCTCAGTATTGGTTGCGTCAGAGTGAGGATGACCCGGATGAAAGTTTCTGACGGTGCGCAGGAGAGGGGAAAGAGTGCGTGCTTGGCGCAACTCTAGAGGTAGATCAGTCTGGTCCCTTTGTGGATGGAGAAGTGAATGGTGCAAACGTAACATTCCTTGTCGATACTGGAGCTACCCGTTCTACTGTTAGATCAGTGGAAATTCCAAACCTTCCTCTCTCAGGTGAATACATCCAAGTGGTAGGAGTAGCCAATCAGCAGATTAAAACCCCACTTACTGAATTGGTGGAAGTAAAAATTGGTTCTTTTAGCAAAATGCATAAATTTGTAGTGTGCGATTGTAGTCCTGTAAATCTTTTAGGTCGTGACCTTTTGTGCAAAATGAATTGCACAATTTATTGTACGCCAGATGGAATAGGTTTCCAGACTTCAGATGAAGATGTTTTGTATAAAGTAACTTTGATGAATCAAGAACCTGAAACGAATGGTTTATTTCCTGCATTTGATGCAGAAAAACTTCCAGAAGAACTGAAAAGTACAGTAAAAGAAAGTGTGTGGGATTTTACAGGAGAGGACATTGGATTAATGAGAGAAGTTGATCCCGTAAAAGTAACAGTGAAAGAAGGGATAATTTATCCAAACACGCCACAGAACAAATTAACTCCAGAAATAATTGAAGGAATAACTCCTGTGATAAATAAGATGATCGAACAGGGGATTCTGAAAGAAATCATGAGCAGTCCATGTAATTCACCTATTATGGGACTGAAAAAGCCAAATGGAACATATAGAATAGTACAGGATTTGAGAAAGATCAACAAAATAGTTGTACCATGTTGTCCAATAGTGCCAAACCCTGCAGTAATTCTATATCAAATCCCACATGAAGCTGAGTGGTACACTGTGATAGATTTGTGTCACGCATTTTTCTCTATTCCTTTGCATCCAGATAGCCAGCCATTATTTGCATTCCGGTTCGGAGAGCGTATTTTGGCATGGTGCCGAATTCCACAGGGGTATACAGAAAGCCCCTCAATTTTTAATCAGATTCTAAAGAAATCTCTGGAAGATTTAAAAATGCCAGAAAAATCAGTGATGGTGCAGTATATCGATGACCTATTGGTGGCATCGAAAACTAAAGAAGCATGTGTAAGTGACACAATTGCTTTACTGAACCATTTGGAGAAAAGAGGACATAAAGTGGCCCCTTCAAAATTGCAGTTTTGTCAGAAAGAAGTCCAGTATTTAGGGCATAAAATTGAGAAAGGAGTGCGGAAAATAGCGACAGAAAGAGTAAGAATGATTCAAGGAATGAGAGCACCAATGACTCAAAGAGAGGTAAGAATGTTTTTGGGAATGGTTGGATATTGTCGACAGTGGATAAGTGGATTTTCTTTGATTGCAAAACCCTTACAAAAATTGACAAAGAGAGATGTAAAGGACCCTTTTGAGTTAAACAAAGAAGAAATGAAATCTTTCAAAGAATTGAAAAAGAAACTGTGTGAGGCCCCTGCTTTAGGCATGCCTGATTATGAGAAGGATTTTGAGTTGTACTGCAGTGAAAGAGATGGATGTGCATTTTCAGTACTGGTACAAAAACACGGGACCATGAAAAGGCCAATCGCTTACTTTTCAGCTGTTTTAGATCCTATAGCAAAAGCATTGCCTGGGTGTCTGAAAGCAGTTGCTGCTACTTGTGTAAGTCTGGAACAAAGTGAAGGTATAGTGATGGGGTATCCACTGAGAGTGTATGTTCCCCATTCAGTAGAAATTCTTTTGACAAGAACAAAAACACAGTACATGACACATAGTCGGCTGACTAAGTACGAAAAAGTCATCTTGAGTGCTGAAAATGTGACCATAGACAGATGCATAAATGTAAATCCTTCTACATCATTGCCAGATGAAGAGAGTATAATTGAACAAGACGAAGTAGATCATGATTGTCTGAATGTGCTGGAATATTGCACAAAACCAAGAGCTGACATAAAAGATGAACCGTTAAAGGAATCGGATTATGTCATGTTTGTAGATGGTTCATGTTTACGCACAAAAGAAGGAGTGTTAAGCGCAGCTTACGCAGTATGCACAGTGGCAACTGTGATGGAAGCGTCTTGTCTGAAAGGAGTTAGGTCTGCCCAAGTTGCAGAACTAATTGCTTTGATTCAAGCATGTAAATTGGGGAAAAATGTACGAATCACGATTGTGACCGATAGCCAATATGGTTTCGGCATCGTACACGATTTCGGACAGATTTGGTCACAAAGAGGATTTCTGACATCTGCAGGAACACCTATTAGAAATGGAGATTATGTTAAAAAACTGCTTGAGGCGATACAGTTGCCTAAACAAATAGCTGTAGTGAAGTGCAAGGCGCATAAGAAAAACGAAGACTACATAGCGGTCGGCAATAATTATGCTGATGAGATCGCTAGATATTGTGCGGAAAACATGGCGTCACTGAACAAAAATAGAGAAAGGGAACATGTCTCTTGTCCTTTGCTTTTCACTAATACAGTCGAAACATGGGATGAAGTAAGGCAGTTACAAGAAACAGCAAGAGATGAGGAAAAAGATTACTGGATAAAAGCAGGATGTAGAAGACAGGAATATAATGGTGTGTGGGTATACAGAGATGAAAGACCAGTTATGCCTGATAGCATGATTGCAGACATGGCACGGATGTACCATGGACAAGCTCATATTGGGAGAGATGCAATGATTAGACTTTTTAGACAAACCTGGTATAACCCAAAATTCAGAGCCATTGCTGAAAGTCTTTGTCAAAGATGTCTTATTTGTCAACAGTTTAACCCAGGAAGAAAAACAGTAGTGAGTCTAGGAACAATAGGACGAGAAGGAGGTCCATTCACAAGAATGCAGTTGGACTTTATTGAGATGCCCCTAGTAACAGATTAAGATATGTTCTAGTGGTTGTCTGTTTGTTCTCTCGTTGGGTGGAGGCATACCCCACAAGAAGGAATGATGGAACAACAGTGGCAAAACTTATGCTGCGAGAGTTCATTCCAAGGTATGGTTTTCCAGTCACGGTTGAGACGGATAGAGGAACACATTTCCAAAATGAGTTGATCCAATTGATTTGTGAAGCACTGAGTATTAAACAAAAACTACATTGTGCTTACAGACCAGAGGCTTCTGGGGTAGTAGAGCAGATTAATGGAACAATTAAAAACAGGTTAGGAAAAATGTGTCAAGCTACAGGACTCAAATGGCCAGATGCACTGCCTCTTGTTCTGATGACAATCAGAAGCATCCCTGAAAAGAAAGCTGGACTCAGTCCCCACGAGATGATTATGGGACGAGCAATGAGACAAGCACACGTACCCGTCAACAAGTTATTAACTATAACTGATGATCTAGTACTGGATTATTGCAAAGGACTGGCTGATGTGGTGCGTTCTGTGTGTCATCAGGTTGGACCGGATGCGACCACTCTTGAAAGAAAACCAGCTCACGACTTGAATCCAGGAGACTGGGTCCGCATAAAAGTCCACAGGAGAAGAAACTGTCTAGTTCCGCGTTGGGACGAGCCAAGACAGGTAATCCTAGTGACAACGACTGCCGTCAAGTGTGCAGGAGTGAAGAACTGGGTTCATGCCAGCCACACAATCAGAGTTCCAGAACCTACAGATCGACATGTGAGTCGGCGTCTGGAAGTGTGGGATAAAAGTTTAACGGCTGGGACAACAAAGATAAAGGAAAGGGTGCCAGAACTTGAAGATCGACCTGAAAGTCGACATCTGGAAACCCCAATGGCAAACACCTCTAGAGAAGAAGAGGAACAAGAAGAAGAAGAAGAAAGAAATTCCAGAACTTGAAGATCGACCTGTAAGTCGACATCTGGAAATATCTGACACAACTTCAGGATCTGATGATTCAGCTGCAAACTGGGAAGAATTCCGAAAGAGAACTTGGGGTTATAAACCAATTAGAGAAGAAACTGAGCAAGAAATTGAGTTAGATGAACAACCAGGTACAAGTTATGGTGGAACTCCTTCAGAAACAATATTAATAGATGAAGTAGGGAAAGAAGTACACAAAAGATTAGAAAATCGAGAAGAACCCCGAGGAGCAATAGGGACAGATAGAGAAATAGAAGAACAGGGAAATTTAGAAACAGAAAAGGAGGAAAACACCAAATCGGAAAAACACCGAGGAGGGACAGTAATAAGGGAAAACCAAAAGGAGAAGACAGATCCACCAGTAGGAGATGACGAGATTATAAGTTTCAAAATAAGAGACAATAGTGAGACAGTTGAAACAGAAACAGAAGAAAGTGGAGGAGAGGAAAAAGCAAAGACTGAATCAAGAAAAAGAAATTGGAAATCAGAAAGAGAAGAAAGAGAAGGTGAAGCCAAAAGGCCAAGAAAAGGAGATAATTGGCCCAACAGCTATGTAAGAAAATTGAGATATAGAATAATAAGAGCGGAAGACGAAGGTGCTGAACAAGTAAATGAAGTAACAAGTCAAAAGGGACAAGAAAAACCCAGTGGAAAAAGATTACAAAAGTCCAAAAGGACAAAGAAAGTGAATTCAAAATTTAAGTCACCTGAGTGGCTGTATATTGCACTAACTGATTACAAAGAAGAAGAAGAAAACACTCACGGAAACCAGAGACTGAGAAGTCGGATGGGAAAAGGTGAGATGCAACAAAACTGAAGTGAAGACTTATAGTGCTTCTGCCGGACATGACAATTTTAATGGATGTGACAAATCACCGGATGTGACAACGAAAGAATTCTGGAGAGAATTAAAAGAAAGTACCAAGCAAAGACTTTTTGAAAGCAGAGTGGCATCTAAGTCATTTCTGAGGTGTAGTGACACAATTTTCTGAAACTTAACAAATAGAAAAAGAAAAATGGAAAATAATAGGGATAGAAGAGATAAATGTGAATTTATAAAGAGATGGTGCAAAATGTGCTGCTTTTGTACAGGGTTATTAATGACCATATGGATAGTTTTAGCAATCACAATTCCTATTAGTGTAGCTGTGATAGAAGCAAAAAATGATACTAAACTAGAAAAAGAAACTAGTATTAAAGAACCAGTTATTTTAAGAAGTAGTGCAGAGTTGCATAAGGATAGGTCAGTAACAGATTTTTCAAAGAATGTTTTTACAAAGTTGTTGTATGAGTACGTAGAAACAATGGACGTAAGAGATTGTTATGTTTGTATGCAATTGCCTGCATCAGTATCAGAAGGTGTGACTTATCATCACCTACCTCTGACTTATGGAATAACATGTAGTGTAATAGCGAGCTTATTTTATAAAACAGGTAGATTAGAATCTTATTATACTGATATAGATAAGATTTTTGCAAACATTCCAGTAGTACCAGAACTTAACAAAGTAAAACCAGCAAAAGTATTAGGAGAATTCTTTTTAGAACATAGAAAATTAACGTTAGAAGAAATAATTAGTAACAACCTTACCTGTGAGTTAAAGAAAGAAGAAAAAGTATTTTTAGAAATGGTTGAAGAAAGAAGAATGAAATTTCAAAAAGAAGCAATAAAAGAGGAAGGAAAACGCTTATGGACGTTTGAGGAAGGAAATCATGAAGGAAAAAGATAAATGCAGCAATGACATTAGACTGGCCGCAAACAGGAAAGTTGTGCATTAGGAGAAATAAGACAGTCTATGACAATTACTTTGTAGGTTCCAGTATCTGCCATGACAATTATCAAATTCTGGGAGGTTGGGGATTCAAAGGTGGAAAGGACCCAATATTTCCAGGTATCTATTATATTTGTGGGAATAGAGCTTATTACAGGTTACCGGACCATTGGTATGGAACTTGCTATGTAGGCCTGGTCTTTCCAAAAATGTTCACATGGACAGAGAAGAAAAGGGAACATACAAGATGATTAATAGATTTACACGTAGAAAGAGGGAAAGTTTTTCAGAAATTGTAGGTGATATTTTTGGAGCATTGATACCAGCAGTGGGAATATCTTTGAATGCATTTAAAATTCGGAAGTTATCCACAGTAGTAGATCGTTTGTCTACAGATACTGCGGGAGGGTTCTTAATGGTAAATACCGAAATGGTTGCCATGAGAGCTATGGTGATGCAAAATCGGCTTGCCCTTGATATTCTTTTGGCAAAAGAGGGTGGAGTCTGTGGAATGTTGAAAGTCCAACATTGTTGTACTTACATTCCTGATAACAGTGAAAATATACAGAAGTATATTACAAATATTACAAGTTTGCACAAAGAATTAGTTCCACTGGAGGTTGAAAGTGTTTTGGGAAAACTTGGTAGAGGGTTTTCCTCAGTAGCGAATTGGTTAACTAGGATGAGTAGACTAGTGATAGGGAAAGTTATAATAGTAGCAACTATAGTAATATTGTTAGCCATGATATTGAAAATAGTAATAACATGTATAAAGAGAAAAGTAAGACAGAATAAGATAAGAAGAAATAACAGATTAATGAGAGGAAGAGAGAGAGAAATGGGTGAAATTGAGTTGGAGAAAATGAAAGAAAGCATGTACAAAGAGACTAAAAGGCAAGATGAAGAAGAAACAGATGTATAAATAACAGAAAGCAAAGGATGAAAGACATGCTGCCTGAAAAGAAGTATGACTTGGGTTTTATGTGGTGATTTAAAAATCACCAAAGGGGGATTGATGGAGCAGGGAAAATAAAAAATTTAACCCCTAACAAATTTTATAAATCATTAATAAAATGTTCGTTTAAATGTATTAATCAACACTGTATGTGTGGGAATGGTAATATGCCAATGTGTGTGCTAAATAATCTATTAATAAATGTCCGTGTGTCTAAATTATAACGTAAAAATAAATGCGTACTAATAAAAATAAATGCATGTTAATGTGCTTCATAGAAATAAAACGTGTCGTTGCAAAAACAAATAGTGATGGTAAGTAAGGAACAGCTTAAATGTTGCTTTCTGCTAGGTAACAACTAATTGGGGTACGTAGACGGGAGGGAAACGAAAGGGATATTTTTCTCTATTTTAATTATGTTTTGTTTGCCTCAAATTAGTGCTTCTAAAGTATAACCGAGTGGCGAGATAAAATGGCCGCCAATGGGAAGATGTGCGCAGGCGCAAGGGAACACATGACACGGGATGAAATTGGAGAAAGCTCAACCTCGTGATGTTTCTGAGAGGCTAGGATGCAAGAAATGGTCAAGGCTGGTGTGACCTAATTGAACTGATAGTGTGCCATGATGATCAGCAGAGAGCCCGTGGGAAACAAGTCTAAGAGAAAGGACAATGACTGCGGAGTTCTCGAATGTGTCGAAAGAAGTTACAAATGAACTGATCGAATCGGATGGAAATGTTTAAGCGTATGGGAAAGGAAATGATCCAAGGACCCTTGAATCCAAGAGAACTTGATTAAAGAATGAATAAGCTGACATGCATGGACCAATGAAAGAAAAGCGTGATATTAATGTTGCAACAGTTAGTTAGCAAAGTTAGAATTAGGGTATAAGAGGGCCTACTCTTAGTGGGAGGGGTTCAGTTGATGTCAGTCGTGGTTGCAGTCACAGGCAGGAGAGGAGTTGAAGAGTCGTGTTGGTGGCTACCAGTGCTGGGTGGTCCTGATCGATCCTTTACTGAGCGGGAGATGCTGAAAGACTGTTAGAGGAGACGGGTTGCAGGTAGCTGATGCTGACGAGCTGAAGTTGCTGTTGCTGTCTTTATTTTACAGTTGAGTATGAGAATCAGGCTATTTCTAATTCCTAACTTAGGTTAGAAATCATTAGGCTAAATTAGGAAGCTAGGCAGGTAATTAGGGTTTTGGCTTCATGACAAAATTTCCTTTCTGCAATAAATTGATTATGCTTAATAAAATTGTGAATTTAAGAATGAATAATTGAATAAAGTATTAAAATTCTTTTCATGCTTTTTAAATTATATAAAATTTAAGATTCTTTAAACACAAAATGACTCAGTGGTTATTTTCCTAAATGATTGTGACATAAATAATTGGTTATTGTGATTCAGCTGGTCTTAATCACTATGAACTAATTTCTTAAATGAATGATTCATCGACAAACAATAAGCAGGAATATCTTAAGAAATAACTAAAAGAAAGGGACAAAATAAGGTAATAAGATATCCTGGCTCTTCCAGCGGTACATAAAATGGTGTTCTCCATTTAGTTCTCATGCTTCTCCTAGGAGTACAGAATTTCACAAAGGTGTAAAGGAAATCCAGGAGTGTGCGTGTGTGTTAGACGATGTTTATGGGCCCCATCGTCATGTGGATATGAGAAATATAGTTTGCCCCTGGATGACCTATAAGTAACCTAGGAGGAGAATAGTTTTTATTGTACGCGCTGCATCACCAGACAGTCGATGTGGAGGGCAATCAATTGAGGTGCAATTGGCTGAGTGATACAGCAACTGGTGGGTGTCTTAGTATAGGCACAGAAGGGGCAGGAACATTTTTGCAAGAAATTGAAGTATCACAATACTTTTCAGGGTGAAGCACTGAAGTCATTAAATAAGCCTGTGCTTCACACTCTGGTAGCTTGGCACAAAGCAGTCAGACTTAACTTAGAGGCAATGTGTAAAGTATTTATACAGCATTCAAACAGTCATAAAGCGAAGACGCAACACAGTAAACATCAAAAAGCAATTTAGAAACATAAAGACTATTTCAATATATAAAATAATACCAAAACAACTAAAATCCAATTGGTGGAATCGTAAATATAAATGTGAAAGTTTTGATAAAAAATAGCACTAAAATCACAAAGCGCCAACTCCGGGTATATGGTCAAACTCAAATGTTAAGGCAAACCGCGATGAATTGCCGGTTGAATAAAGGGACCAGATTTGTCACCGTGGAAATTGTAGCTTTTGACTTAGAAACTTTTATGGAGAAAAAATGGTTGCTGACGAGTCATCGGTGGGGCAAGCTGCAAGCTGGATCTTGCAGGCGTAGTTTTGAGCTTCATCTGCCATTGACAGGGTAAGCATCATTTGAAACTCAGGAATGAGCTAGGAACAGCCCCCAAGCCTTCCTGTCAAGGGAGGAGACCTTTTTCCCATGCATAGGGCCCTTTGTCCAGAGAAAATGACTTTGGAGGTTTTTCACTTCCAGGATATGTAAACTATTGAATATACATGTCCTACTTTTAATTACCATGCACCCTGCTCTTTTGGTTCTTAAGGTCTGCCTTAGGGCTGACTTATAAGTATTTCATATGCAGACGACACCCAGCTTATCCTCCCTCTATCCACAGACCCTCCTCCACCACAGCAAACTTTCACCTGTGTATGACCAGCATCGCCTACTGGATGCAAAACAACTAACTCAAACTCAACACGGGCAAAATGGAGGTCCACATCTTCGGGAGCGACACATCCCCGTGGAAGGACCCCTGGTGGCCTGTATATCTGGGACCCTCATCCACACCAACAGAACACACCAGGAACCTCGGCATCATACTGGACAGCAAACTCACTATGAGAAACTAGATCAATGGAGTATATTCAGCCTGCTTCCTCACTGTGTGCATGCTCCGGAAAGTCTTCAAGTGGCTCCCAGACAGCTCCGGACGCACCGTCACCCATGACCTCATCACCAGCCGCCTGGGGTACAGCAACATACTCAACGTAGGAATCACCTCAAACCTACTGAAGAGACTACAGACAATACATAACTCAGCTGTCAGACTTGTCCTCGATCTCCCCAGACGGGCCCACATCACCTAACATCACCCCACATCTCAGGAAACTCCACTGGCTCCCTGTCCACAAGCATTGCCAATTCAAGATGCTCACCTATGCCTACAAAGCCCTGCACAATCAGGGACCGGCCTACCTCAATCAGCATTTGAACTTCCACCAGCCCGACATACACCTATGTTCTACCTCCCTCTCCCTCTTCCAGAACCCTGCATCTGCCAAAGCAAGAGTGGTGGACACTCTTTCTCCTTCCTGGCCGCAAAGGCCTGGAACAGCCTCCCCTCTACCTCTGGACCTCCCCCTTCCTGCAGGAATTCAGAAAGGATATGAAGACATGGCTCTTCAACTGATTCCACCCAGCAGCAGAAAACCCCAGCACCTGGATTCCCTCATGGGTGATAAGAAGCTCTTTACAAATCCCATTTGATTGAAAAAGGATGGTTTAGGCCTGGCAAAAGTTTTATTTGGCCAGGTCAAAATGGCAGTTTAAAACTGCACACCCAGGCTGCAGTGGCCAGCCGGAAGACTGGTTTTACATTGCATCTTTAGTGGGTGGCACAATGAGTGCTGCAACCCATCAGTAGCATTTAATTTGCAGGCCCTGGGTACAGGTAGTACCAAAGACTAGGGACTTAGAAGTAAATTAATGTGCCAATTACGTGCATGCCAAATTTCCCATGTTTAAAAAGAAGAGCACAAGTTTTATCACTGGCCAGCAGCGGTAAGGTTCCCATAGTCCTATGGCCATCTAAAATGGGTTCAGTAAAAGAAGGCAAAAATCTGGAGGGGGAGGAAGCCAGGCAAAAATGATCAATTCCAAGTACTGTGAAGTGCCCTGTAGAATGCATCCAAAGGAGAGGTTATTTTCATGTGCGTAGGAGAAAATGTTGGCAGTGTGAGTGGGAGCTGTCTCAGTGGAGCGGAATTTGTAAAAGCCTGCTTGAAGTAAATTTAGCTCTTTGAAACAGAAAAGTTTTTCAGTCATCTAATTAAACACCAGATATTTGGGAGTTTTATTTTTAGATCAAGTAAGTTGAGATACTGAGAGGTAAGTAGGGAGTGAGAAGGTATCTCCTGTAGAACTGCTAACTGTTCCTAGTCAAGGTCTTTGTAGCAACTGCTGCCTGTGATCGGTGTGGCCAGTAATTTTGAATAATTCCACACTGCTTAGAGGGATAGTTTTGTATTTCATTTTCTTGCTCAAAGTTGCAATTGAGTTCCTTTTAACCCTTTCTACAATTGTGCATTCTTCATGTTAGCCTTTTTGACTTGCACCCATTCAATATTGCTTTCTATTAAAGAATATGTATAATGCTTCTTACCCTCTTAAGGGTCCAAAGTTATTTCTGGGTGGTCTGATAAGGGGTCCCTGCATTAGAGGCAAATGGTTGTTAGAGTGAATGTGCGTATTATGTGGCCTGTATGGGAAGCAGTGCATGTCTTGCTTTGGGTTGAGAGGGGTGCTGCAATTGTGTTGCTGTAAACCTGTAGTTGTACTTAGACCAGAAGTGATGAGGAAAAGCGTAAAGCAGATATGCTTGTGCTTTTTGATTTATCCAATCTTTTACATGTCTGATCTATGCTTGAGAAGGTCATGTGCTCAGCAACAGCTAGGTATTTACATCAGTCACTGAAGGGATGGTTAGGAGGGGACCAGTCTGAATCTGAGTGTCCTGCTTGGGAAGAAGATGGAAACAATGAGTTGCACAGAGATATTTCCAGTGCCATTTGTGGCCTGGTGCATTTTGGTGGAGAGGCCTAAATGACAAGTAGTAACTGTAGAGCTTGTTGGGCAGTAGGGGTTTGTTTCTGCATGTGTAGATGTGGTGGTTTATTCATCACATTTTTGATTCACAGGAGCCTGTAGAATAAGTAGCGATGAGCACATTCTGGACTCTGGAATTCAGCAATTTCTATTGTTTCCAATCTATTTTCTTTGATGGGCACTTTGGGATGTTGGAGTAGTATTGGAGTCTCTTTGCCTTTGTGATAGTGGCAACAGATATCTCACAGCAGCATTGGAAACATAGCCCTTCGCTCTGGTTTTTCAACTCCTTCCATTTGAGGGTTTTTAGAGAGTTCTGCTTTCACAGTCTTTTTATCTGAGGAGAACCAGACAGTCTACTGTTAGTGCTCTGAGCATGGAGAGGTCTTGAAAGGGATCAAGTTATTGAAGGCGGCAGAGAGGATGCTCAACATGAAAACCCAGATGTGGTAATGAAAATGATAGCTGTATAGTTGATAGCTGTGTTTTCGAGGAAGGCCTCTGAGAAGACAGACTTTATAGAGGGTTTCTGTAATCACACATATTGAGGAAGAAAGGGTTGGAGACGGTGAGCATTAGTGGTATTCATGTTTTGCGGCTGAAACATTTTGAAAACTCACAGTCTTTAGGGAGTTCTTAAAAACAACTGATACTTCTCTGCTGATGTTCATGGTGAGACAGTTACTGATCAGGATTTAGGAGCCTGGTGGGATGATGTGTAGAGAGGCACTGTGCTGAGCCTAACTAGGTTTTCTTCCTGAAAAGCGGGTCCACCTGGAGATGGAGATTATACTGAATGTTCAGGCTGTTGTTGTTCATTGATGACATGTCTAAGTGGTTATATGGCAGGTGGTAGTTAGAGGAAGAGGGTTATGGGTGTAATGGTAGGATGGAGACAGAGGGATAATGGGTGAGAGAACAGTAGACAGAGATAATAGACTCACCATCAAATCTAGAAGGCTGAGCAGTGGAGGTAATGCCATACAGTGGATGTGACTTCTAAAGTTAACCAGATGTTATGAGGATGAAGGTGGCAGCAGGTGGCTATACATCTGACATGTGCCAAGACAACCAGGGTCTATACAAGTTCTTAGGCCAAATTATGTTAAATTAGTAGCTGGGAAGCTCCAGCTTAAATTCCTGAGCTGGGCATTAATGAAGATGCCCACTGCCATTCCATGTTCAGTCCATTCCTTGACATGCAAAGGTCTATCAAGCTGTCAAGTTTCCCCACCATAGAGAGAAGTCTGTGAAAGCAGGAGTTTTCTGCTTATGTGCTTGGGCATCATTTGAACCCTCTAGGGAATCCTCTGGCAGAAATCCATGCAATTCCCTCCAGACATACTAAAACAAAGGAGAGCAAGAAGAAGAAGAAGTGGTGGGCGTAGTCCTCCTGTGTGTGTAGCACTCACCCTCTATCGTGCAATGCCATTTGCCATCATCATCAAGACTTATTACGGGTTATAAGCACTGAAAACTATTACAAGCAAATAATGAAAAAACGTTCAACCTTTTCTTATAGTATCCAAATAAACACAGTTATTTATTTTCATTAAATTAATTTGTGAAAACATTTATAATGTAAAGAGCTGATACTCAACCAAGTGTTGCTTACTGTGCTAAAGGGAAAAAACAAAGTGTGTCTGCTTAAGCATAACCCTTTTAAATAAAGCTGTCAGAATTACAACAATCAATAACCTCCACATAACTTAATTAAAATACACTATAGGATTAAGGATGTAGAATGTTATGTAAAAACCAAAATAGTTCTAACATCCTAAAAGTCCCCCTGTGTAGCTAAACATTTCAAGATCATAAGCTTTCCACTAAAGCTGCGCCCTATACATTCAGAAAATAATTTTGTTCATATATGCCTCATATTCATAGTTAAAAAAAAACCAATAGTAATCTTAAAAAAAAACCATAAATGTGCCTTTTGTTAAATGAAGCGTAGCCCTTACATTGCTTATCCCAGCACGTAACAGGTTCATATCTTTTATGTTATTTTTCAAATTCGTCATTGATAACCATTTTTAGATGTTAATCGTTTCACATTTTTCCCTGAAGTGTTTGCATACAATGACAATCCTAGAGGACTCTCCAAACAACAAGTCCCTCATAGAAATGTGTGGACCAAATACTGTATTCCAAATGTGCAAAAACCTCAAGGCAAAACTATCCACAGTGAGTATACTCCTAAATAACAAGCCCAATAGTGCCCTTTACCAATTGTTTCGATAACACTTGAGAATCAACCAGACAATAATCCCAACACAATGTTAAAATATACAAAGTCGATTTTATTCATACATTCTATTTGTAAAAAAACATGATTGACAAATCTTTTAAAAAAGTCATTAAAAATTGGTTTTTCATTTAATACATAAAAAAATGTATTAAATGAAAAACCAATTTTTAATGACTTTTTAAAAGATTTGTCAATCATGTTTTTACAAATAGAATGTATGAATAAAATCGACTTTGTATATTTTAACATTGTGTTGGGATTATTGTCTGGTTGATTCTCAAGTGTTATCGAAACAATTGGTAAAGGGCACTATTGGGCTTGTTATTTAGGAGTATACTCACTGTGGATAGTTTTGCCTTGAGGTTTTGCACATTTGAATACAGTATTTGGTCCACACATTTCTATGAGGACTTGTTGTTGGAGATTGCTATTACCCTGTCCCTATTTTTAATAGGGTGGCTCTTGTTGTTACATTTGCAATCCTAGAGGACTGCCATGGCATTCTCACTAACTAATATGTAATGACAAAATACACACGCAAAATTGCAAATGCTGGCTTCTGTTGCTAGGTTTCAACTTCACTGCTTTCTTATATGCGTTTCTACATCTTACTGCTTTATAATAATCAACAGTAAATATGTTATGGTAAGCCAATATCCTATCTCTTTTCGAGGGATCCCAACCCTTGTAAGCCAAAGTGTTCAAATCTTTTTCGATCATCCCTAGTTTAGGCCCGCAGGGTACTGTCTTGGGTGCTTTTTATGCTCAATTAGAGGGGCAGATTTACAAGCCCCCTGCGCCACCAGTACGTCACTTTTTGTGATGAACTGGTGGCGTATTTCTCTGCCCCATATTTACAAGGACAGGAAAAGCCACCCTGCGTGACTTTTCCTGTCCTTGTAAATATGGCCCCTTTACACGCAGCACTTTGCGTGAAAGGGGCGTTCCATGGGTGTTGCTGTGGGTGTTCCCACACAACACCCATGGACCAAGACACATTTCCAGATTTACAAGGAATCGTAAATCTGGAAATGCGTTAGAATGCTACGCCTACCCAGGGGAGGCGTAGTGAGGCGCAACGAGGAAAAATGTTTTCATTTCTCCTCGTTTTTTCCTGCATTCTACAGCACGCATTGAAAGAGGGAAATTCCTGTAGTGATTGTTTTTGTGCAGGAAGGTGCTCCTTCCTGCACAAAAACAATCTCCCCATGATGCAGGCATCCTTGCACCATGGTGCAAGGGTGCCTACGCCAGCGCATGGCAGCTGTTTGTGCGCCAGCACAGGGGAGCGCTGAGGAATGCGACATATTATTGTAAATATGTCGCCTTCCTGTGCTTTGGAAGTGCCGCAGTGTGGCGCAGCCAAAGGGCTTGCGTTGCCGCGCTGCGGCACTTCCTAGTAAATCTGCCCCAGAGTTTCTGAGAGGAAGTCATACAAGTTGCCCAGACACCGCTAAAATTCATCTCCAAATATATTGCCAGAGTGTGCACCAATAACCCATATACTAACGTGTCGCTCCACATTCCAGCCTCTAGTACATCAAAAGTATGCTTGCCAGTTGGAAACCAAATTAGCCGTTTGATATGTGATATTTTGACCAAGATTAGCCAGGTCCACTTTTGGAAGTCCTTCAATAGGCACACCATCATAGCGATGGAAGAAGTAGTGAATGCCATGAGCTACATTCCTAGGTTTGTTTAGTTTGATTTCGTTCAATGGGCAACAAGAAGGATAAATGTCAAAGGTCATTCCCAGATACAAGTAGCTTTTACAACTTCCACTCATTCCCAGCCCAATCCTAAAAAGGCCAAAATATAGCTTTGCTGAATACGAGTACCTGTATTTTCCCCAAGTCTTTTAGATGATTCTACTTGGAACAGACCTTTTCAGCATCAAGCCCACATTGGAGACCCACTCTAGTTCTGTGAAACATCAATACAATATACATGTGGTATATGACTCCTATCAATATCGTAGAAACAATATTTAGGGAACATACCTTCCACATACCTGATTATAAAAGTGTCAGAGCGCGACATGGTGCGGATGGACCCTTCCCAGGCATGTAACTCTTCTAAAATAACTTCCATTTCCAGTCAGCTTCACTGTGGCCCAATAATTTGTATGGTATTTTCTCCGAGTGTTCACCAACAGTATAAGGAGGTAATTCACTTCCATACTACATAAGTGTTCAGACTACCCCATATTAGAATACAGGGTCAGATTGGGACAATAAATTGGTCCGGGCCTCAAAATAAAAGTGGCCCCCATTAACGAAGCAGATAACTAAAAAGTGGTAATAGCAGGTAAATCAACAGAAAAATCCAGCCAACCCGGCCATCAATCCAGCCCAGAGCTGCAACAAAAACCAGGCCACACACTGATCTGTCAGACCAGCCCATTGGGCACTGCCTGATTGCCCTATAGGCCAGTCCAATCCTGCTAGAATATTATACATTATTTAACTTAATATTTTAAACAGCTAAACTAAAATACAACTGACATCACGTAAAATAGGAGCAAAGTGTGTGCTTTAAAAAATTAACTCAATTTTCTAATAGATTCATATTATTGGCATGTGATTTGAACACAGACGTATGGTATAGCTGTAACGGAGAAATAGCTAGAAATGATATCATTGGCATATAAACACTAGCCTTTCATTAATATTTCTCGATTCTCCCAAGGTCCGAGAGTTACCATGCACAAAATGGCTATTACTATCGCATAACCAGTCTTTCAAACTGTCCATATCCTCGAAATAGAGAGTTGATATTGTAATGTTATTGGAATACTTACTGACTGCAGTGATTGCAATGTTCATCACAACCACTGAGTTGTAAGGGCGACAGGTCATTGTTTTCATGAGTTTTCATGATTTAATATTATCGCCAATTTTCAGTTAAGTAAATGCATATCTATTTATTATGACAGTGGCTGCAAATCACTTACCATATATAAATACTAGATTGACCTGTCTGGATTAAAAAACATAATTATTGGTAGAGCAATAATTTATAATTTAGGAGCTACTGGCTTTCAGATTTACTCTCGGCTCCAACCACACCTCCTCTTAATAATGCATATGCAAATAAATCTATATGCCATATCAATGCAAGCAGGTTTTCATCACATGAAGGGTGCCTTGTATCTGTCAGAACTTAAACAGAAACCATAGTTCTCCTCCAGAGAGTCTAGTAATAATGCAATATTTTTGTCAAGCACAAGCGAGTTAGTATGTAGAACTATGGATGGATGCAACCAGTGCTGGGAAGTAGGGGGATAGCGCCAGATTCCAGGCTCTGGCAGCTATTTCTGGGCTGGATCTGATATCCGACCGACCCAGCGGAATATGCTGAATTTGTCCTAATGTTATTTTCTGAAACCTGGACACATTTCAGCAGCACTAAGACGTTGCCTGCATTCCGTTTGATGCAGCAATGTGAAGGTAACGAGGGGACTTTCTTATATTGATTTCAAGACATGCACAAACCAAGGTCTGATTTTTAAATTTGTTTTATTTCTTTTTAAAAAATGTTTTTTATTTTACCCAGTGGGAGCACAAAGTCAAAAAACATTATACAAACAATCATAAATAAATATGAATAATAGGCAAAAATTGAACATGGTTAGAGAGGATGACTTGACCAATAAATGTCATCAATATTTACATTACGTAGCAGTTTGTTTATGGGGGGCCTGAGCAGGCACCACCTGGTTTAGACAGACAGACATTACAGAGAATATAAGTTAAGGTAAAAGGTCGACCGTTTCAGTGCCAGTGTCTCTAGAATATTCCAGCTGTGGGTTAATAAGTTGATTAAAACACATAGGACTACTGTATACAGGCGGCGGATAGGTCTTTTGGACCATTGTGGCTGTTCAACCAGGCCGACATAGGGACCAGATTTTCTCCCCCAGCTTCCTGGCCTGCCTACCGTTGCATATGTAAAGTGCGGTCTCTTGGTTGTATATACCCATCAATCGGGAAAGCCAGGTCTGAAACGAGGGAGGCTCAGAGTCCTTCCATCTGGCTTCGATTAGCAATCTGGCGACTGCAACTGATATAAAAACAAAGTAAGTCTGGGTCATATCTAGCCTGCCACTGTTAATGTGGCCTAGGACCATCATGGAGGGGCTAAGGCTGATCCTTCGCCCAAACAGTCTTTCCCAAAACGACTCCAGGCCCCTCTTCAGAGGAGATAGCCTGTCGCAGCTGTAGAACATGTGAACCAAAGCGGCTGGTCCATCCCCGCACCTAGGACATTTATCGTCTATCATTTTTGCCCACCCAAACAGCTTAGTCGGGGTAAAGTAGAGATTAAATACAGTTTTCTATTTTTGTGCCTTCAAGCTGGCAGACAAAAAGATCTTTGCAGCTTGTCTAGATAAACATTGGGATCGCCTAGCTGTATAGCCCGGTTTACTTCGGTCTTTTCAAGGTCATCCGGAAGGTTATCAAGCAAAATACTATAGATATGTCTTATGTTACAATCCGTGCGGGCTATTGCTTCCAAAAGAGGGATTTTATCCAGGCATACAGCCACCCTGCGATTGTTAAAAAATTCATTTATTTGTACATATTTAAAATATGAGCTATCTGGGATACCAAACACTTGCTGCGGGTTTTTTAAAGGGATTGATTTGATCTAAAGCAAGGATATCCCCTATTTTTGTGAGGCCGTGCTGCTCCCATTGTCTTCCCATAACATCATAAAATAAAGACGGGAAGAGAGAAGATCGCCACAGAGGTGTATATCTGCAGTGTTTTGAAATCTTCATACATTTACGAATCTTAAGTATAATCTTAAATCGGACTTTCTTAAATTGACTCAGCTCGAATTGCCGCAGAACCAGTCCATCAGCCTTTTTTCCTAGGGCAAGCTCATAAATAGTGAGGAGGATGATAGTGCTTTCCTGAACTATCCTGTCAGTATTTTCGGCAAAAAATAGTTTGCGCACCTGCTGTAGAAGGGCCGCCCAATAGTACAGCGTAATGTTAGGGACTAGCCAGCCGCCCGTCCCTGAGGGAGGGAGGGAAATTTTAAGGAGCGCCTCACTTTCCCATACTGCCAAATGAAATTTATAAAGATAGAGTCCAATATTTTCAACATTGACTCATCGATAGCTACCAGTAGAGATCGAAATAGGTATTAAAATCTTTGGGAGCATTATCATCTTAAGGATGTTCCACCTACCAATTATTGATAAATGAAGCGCATTCTTACGCCTTAAGTCAGTACACATTTTTCTAACCAAGGAATCGAAATTGATCTGGCTAACTGTGTCTGCCTTGGAGCTAATTCTAACACCCAAGTACGTGGCTGTATCAACACGCCGCGTATCAAAGTAGACAATATTATCAGTGCAAATAATTTGCATTTTCCCCTTATTCAATGTATAGCCGGAGCCTTGTCCATACTCCCCAGCGATGAACTTGATCTCCCTGATTGCCCCTTTGGGATCAGTGGTTACTACAGCAATATCGTCAGCATATGCTAACACCTTGGTTTCATAGCCCTTACAGATAGCCAGTTTTATTTTCTGATTATTTAAAATTCTCTCAATCAGCGGATTTATATAAAGGGCAAACAAAATAGGGAGCATGGGCACCCCTGCCTTGTTCCTCTGGCCACCTTTATGATTTCAAACTATTCACCCATCAATTGGATCCGGGCATGTGGATTTAAATACATGGCCTTAATGGCTGTAATCATTTGGGGGCCAAAGCCCTTTAGCTCTAATACACCCCATAGAAAATTCCAGGCCACCCGGTCAAAAGCCTTTTCGGCGTCAAGGAGGACCATAGCCATCTGTCCCCCTGTCTCTGCTGTAACATCAAATAGTGTTATAGCACGCCTTATATAGTCGGTTGTTCCTCTGCCTGGTATAAATCCATGCTGCCAGGGTGACACCAGATGGGCTATGACCCTCCCCAACCGACCAGCCAAGATTTTAGAATATATCTTAGCATCAGTGTTTATCAGTGATATTGGCCGGTAAGAGGTAGGCCTATCCAGGGGCTTCTCCTTCTTAGGTACGATAATGATGTCCATACCTTTCCATGACTCCGGTGGAAGCCCATTGTATTGAACTCCCAAAAACAAGTCTAATAAAAAAGGGGCTAACTCAGATTGAAGTCCTTTATAAAACTCAAGTGGTATTTTATCTGGACCCGTCGCTTTCCCTGAGGGTAGCTGATATAAAGCGGTTAAGACCTCTTTGAGTGAAATGTCTGCTTCTAGCTCATTCCTGGTAGCTTGGTCTAGGCTTGCCCCATGGTCTGACCCGGACGCTACTCGAAGGGCATCCAGGGGAGCACAGTTATCTTCCTTATATAATTCCTGATAGAATTCTTGGAACACATGGACTATGTCATTGACCTCTGTAAAGATTGAAACGTCCTTTTTAATTGTGGCTATACTATTCCTTGCTGTTTTTTGTCTCATGTGTAGGGCAAGTATTTTTCCCACTGATTCACCATACTCGTAGGTCTCGTGTGTGTGTGTCTGGTACTCTTCGGCTTTTCTCTGAGTACACTGTTTGTTCATCTCTGCTGTAAGTATAATAATTCTAAGCTGGGTTTGCACTACTTCTAGCCCCTGAGTAATCCTTGCCACGTGCTCTTGTTCTGCTTTGTAACCTCTCATTCTCAGCTTTGTGCTGCCTCTTAACAAAGCTGATAATCTCTCCCCTCAAGCCGGCTTTAAAAGCATCCCAGACTATGCCCTGCGACACGCTATATCTATTAGTGTCAAAATAGCCAAGTGTCCAGTTCTTTATATGTTAAACAAAGGCTGTGTTTACCAATAGTTTCCCATCAAAAGTCCATTTATACTGGCGCTTTAAATTCCCATGGAGTTCTACTTCTAGAACCAAGGGGCTGTGATCTGATATTATACTTGGGAGCTTCCTAATCCCTGCTTTGTCTGACAGACCTCCTGATATTAAGAAATAGTCCAGCTGGACATACTTCTTATGCAGGCAAATGTCTGCTAGACAATGACTGGCCGTAAATGAAGACAGGGCCCTCTATACTCTGGGTTTTTTCCCCTGATATTGTGAAACTAATGAGCTCCCGACAGCTTGATGTATATTGAAATCTCCACAAACTACCAGCGGACAGGGCCAGGATGTTAATTCAACCTCAGGGTCCTCCAATACTTTAGGATCATCCTGATTTGACCCATAGATGGTACAAACAGTTAGTCCTACCTCCAGCTCGACCAACGCCCACCTTCCTAAGTTGTCCGCCAGTTTACGCCTTATAGTCTCCATTTTGGGCTTAGCTAAAATGGCAACTTCTCTCATATTAGAGCTCTGGGAGGAGCAGGTCAGCAAAATATACCCTCTGATTGTTAGCAGCTCCCTCCTGCCCCATGGAACATGTGTCTCCTGCAGACATACTATATCGGGGGCAATAGCCCTCAAGAACTCAGCTAACCGTAATCGTTTAGTTTTATCGTTCAGCCCTCCCACATTAACCGAACATATAGTTATTTTACCCATCTAACAATGGTCGAAATACCATACCATTCATGCTCTCAGCTTTGCTAAATGAAAATTCAATGTAGCCCTCCTTACTCCTTCTCTGGATAACATTTTCATGCTTTCTCCCCCCTCCACCTACCCTCTTCCAACGTGACCACCAAACCCACCATGTCCAGCTCTCCCAACCTTTTGTGCCCTTCCACTCTAGCCCCCCCTGAGACTGCCTCCCTCCTCCCGCCCCCATAACCTTCCCCTACCCTGAGAAACAGACAGACCGTATAGCAGTCTGTGAAGAGATGGAAGCTGCACCTGTGACCCATGTGAGTTATGCATGCATTTCCTATGGCAGAACAAAATGACGTGCGAGAGGAGAAGCAAGATGGTGGTAGCTTGAGGTGGTCGGCGTAGCACCCTGACCCGTGGACGGATGAAGAAAATATAAAACTGACCTGAAATGTACTCATGGCCCTAGAAGCTCTGACGGATGCTCGCACAGCCCCTGGAGGCTGCTCTAGAGTGGCACTGATCCTGGAAACTGGTATATAAAGGGGGGTCACTGTTCCTTAAGAGGAGAGTTCAAAGTGGAGAAAGAAAAAGGAAAAGGTGTCCTGTGCTACTCTATGTGTGGGGACAGTGTGTCCTCATCATGATGCCCTCACACACCCCGAAGGATGTCATGCTTCATCATTGGGCTTTTTGCTCCTCGTCGGGCCGGCGCTGCAATGCCCTACGGGTCCCCCGAAGGGTCTCTTTTTCGGAGATCTTTTGATGAAACAAGCCGTTAGGTGCGTGCGTGTGAGTGGAAGTGAGGTCTCAACTAGTGTGTTAAAAAATGACTGGAGGGAGAGTGGCTATTATTTATTAAAGTGGTCCCTCTGTCATTAGTAAATGGTGTGTGGTGCTGCTAGTGGGATATTATGTCCCTCAGTAGCTAGATATGAGTCCTTAGTGGGTGTCTCTAGTGGTCGACATGTTTCGCTCTATCTGTGGCCTCTGGAGGAGATCCAAAGCGCTTCTTCAGGACCAAGGTGAGTTTAAATAAAGTATCACTAGCGGCCTAAACTTTTCAGTGCCGCCAGGTTGATGGAAAGGAGTAGCGTCTCTGAAAAGAGAAAGGGGTAGGACAGAATATGGGTATAGCTCTAATGTCAAAAATGTGTATAGTCCAGGTCTGCCATTGGGGGGCCTGGTGCATATTACCATTAGCGTGAGACTTATCGCTATAGGTCAGCATGGGTGTATGAATATCTATATTGTGTTATTATTTACAATGATGTAAAAAAATAGAAAAGATAATAAGTAAATGAATACAAAGAAAGAAAGAAAGAACATAATCAACATGTAGAACATCGAGGATGAGTTTGTCGCTCTTTGGTCACAAGTATCATGCAGTGCTGTATCCAGTAGTAATTGGTCTATACACGACTTATACCGAGTGGATAATCGGTGAAAAGTTGTCTTGGTAAGGAGTTTGAAAAAATGTAGTTAAAGGTTTTTGAAATATTAACATTTAAGCCTAGATTAGACATGTATTTAGAAAAGCTACACACTAGCCTCTGGATACCCACCGGGGTGTGAGACATGAGGACCGCATCATCAGCGTACATTAATGCGGGTATAGGTCGTTTTCCAACTTGTGGAAGGTCCTGACACTCTTCCTCCAAAGTTTTTCCTAAATCATTAATATATAACGTAAAGCGGAAGGGTGCCAGGATACACCCTTGCCTCACGCCCCTCTTCACCTTAAAGTGATTAGTGCATTCCCCCCATCCCAAATCGGATCCTTGCGTTTGCCCCTGCATATAGTTGCCTTAAAAATGATATTATAAAACTATCCACCCCCATATTTTTTTTAATTCTCCATAATTCTTCATGAATTACACAATCAAACGCTGCAGTTAAATCTACAAACGTTAAAAATAACCTGCCCCTTTTGGCCTTGGTATATTTGCCAATCAGCATATTTAAATTTAAGCCTTGATCCACAGTACCCAGGCCCTTGCGGAAGCCAAACTGTAAGTCACTGAGGATCGAATGGTCTTCCGCCCAGTCTTGTAGTCTAGTTAACAGGACTCTCCCGATAATTTTGACTGTAGAGTCAAGCAAAGATATCGGCCTGTAGCAGGCTGGATCCGACCTGTCCTCTTTTTTAAAAATCGGGACTAATATCGATTCGTAACAGGATGGTAAAAGGCCAATCGTGCTGCAGGCATTAAAAACATGGGTTAATAAAGGGCCCCACAATAGAATATTATGTTTAAAAAGGTCAACCGGAATACCATCCGGCCCGGGGGCCTTTCCTCCCAAACTTGACTCAATAGCTAAGTTGACCTCACCCAGGTCAAAACTTAATTTAATTTCATCGCTAAATTGTGTATTTCCTGGGGGCTCTTCGGTCACTCTCTCTTCCACTGACATTGGGGCCGGGTTACTGTATAGCTTAGCGAAGTGTTCCACCCACTCAGCCTTTGCTAATGGCTATCTCAATAGATGCCCTATATCTCACCACCAGAAAGCGCGCATTAACTGCCTTCCAGAAGGCAGAGGAGTCCCTTATCTTTGATGCTGAGTGTAACTCCTGCCAAGCTTCTTTTTTGAGTGCCATTTTTCTTATTTTTAATGCCATGTTATACTCACTTCGAGCTTTCCTAACCTCATCCAGTATTCTAGGCACTTTATGTAAAGCCTTTTTAAGCTTAATGTGGGCCTTGGTGCATTTTGCATCAAACCACCCTAATTTAGGCTTTTTCTTTTTATTGGACTTCCTTAATAAGTCCTGCTTAATGTAGTCCGCGATAGCTGAAAACCCAGCTATAATATCTTTATGCGAGGATTCTTCATCTAAGCAGACCATAACCGCCTCGTTACAATTTGTAATAACCTTCCCTATGAACTTATCCGGGTTCAATTTGTCCCATTTTAAAGCATACCCGTTTTGCCTAGATAAAGTAATATTCCCTACAGTTTGAGTCATATGATCTCTAGTGCGCTCCAGGCTACTTTCCATCCATACTGATATGCTCAGGGGAAAATGGTCGCTCACTGATATCTCGTGTGTATGGAAATCCACAACTCTGGATGCGTATCTACATGACACTAAGATAAAATCAATTATTGATGATTTACCTCGCCCATTAAAAGTAGGGTTGAAAGGCACTGGCTTAGGGCATAACTTATTGGCGAATCCTAAATCTGCTTCAAACATGATTTCTTTTAAGATATCCCCATGATGATTATGTACAAAGTGCTGAAAAGACAGATTTTTGTCGCAGGAAATGCCACAACACCCGCTATCTACATAATTACAAATATTACAATTGAAATCCCCACCCCAAATAGTACACACATCTTTAGATAACGAAGCCTGAGTATTTTGTACAACAATACTGATAGACCTCACAGCTTCTTCAAACCTGTCGGAAGATACATTATTATAGAAATTAACTACTAACAAACTTAGAAATTTATCAATATCTAACAGCAAAACCTGATAATATGAATCAGCGCCAATCAAAACAATTTTTTTCAAATTCAGATGGTTCGACACAAAGAGACATAATCCCCCCTTTGCTCTGCCGTGGGTTGATGGAATAGCTGAGGTATGAAAGGTTCTAAAACCCTTTATATGTATGGAGTCCTCGGTCCAAGTCTCTTGGACACTAACTACATCAAACCCTTTCACAAAGTCGCACCAAGTATGATCTATCACCTTGGTTTTCAGCCCTGCAACATTAGAAAAACAAAAACTGACAGCTATTCCTCCTGTTTTCCCCAGCAGCTACTGCTGGTACACCTACTTTGGCTACAGAAGGGGGAGACTGGGGATGCTGCGTGGTCAGCGACTTAATGTGTGTAACAGATGTAATAAAGCTTGGGGTACTGTCCTCCACAACCATCGTAGCACCCTCTATGAGTTTGTTATCGTGGCTCACACAACTCCTAGGAGGATCTTCTAATAACCTAAAATCTTTACTCATTTGTATGTTAAAGTCTTTGCCCCACTTGATCTCTATTGTACTCTCAGGTTTGTTACTACTTAAATCGGGCATACGGGCCTGCTTCCTTATATGTTCTAAATTCAGTCAGTCCACCTCTTCTAGATTAGGGAGAATGTCAAACCTATTATGGACTTGGACATTATATTGATGTTTGTAGTTTACTGGTTGAAAATCTGTGGGGACCGTAGGGCAGATGTCAAATGTGGGTTGATAAAAATATCCCAGGGGGAGAATGTTTATACCATTTCTTAAAAGAACCTGGTTAGCAACCCTGGACAGAATCAATTGCACAAACTGAGGATTAGTAAATGATAATACCACACAGTCACCATTTAACCTCTTTAACCCTCTCCCAACCCAACTTATCCTTCTTGCCATCTTAAACTCAGAGAATAACCTCTCAGTCTGACCTATCTTTGTTCCCAACCAGCAGAGGCTTTTGTTTCTAAGCGAGTCCCAGGTCTCTTCAACCCCTTGAGACAGTCTCGGGACATTGGCTAATATGACAGTATATGGAGTGACCGCTGGGGGAAGGTCCAGTATAGTCACTTTAGGGAAGACTTCCTGATTTTGCCGAATAGGATGTGCTCCTTACTTCTCTCCTCTACGTCTACTAATGGTTGCGGGCCAGAATCAAACCTCTCTGATGACGGGACTGTATTATATTTCTTAGATGCAGGTATAATTTGTAAATTAGACAAAGATGGTGGCGCTAGCAAAGGGGATTGGATGAACCACCTAGCTGGGCTGGGTTTCTACTCTGATCTTTCTTTCCCAGGTCAGTCCTCTTAATCGATTGATTACTTATTCTCGATTCCCCATGACTAGCATGCGTAGTTAGAATATGCCCCACAGTGTCAACACTACTGTTATTCATTCCAATCTTATTCGGTACAGATGTCTGCTGAAGCTCTAGACGCTTTGACTATGAAGCCTCAATTACATCTAATCTAGTGGACATAGTTGTCAAGGTATCTCTAAGAAAAATATCCAGTGACTCCATTTTAAGTTTTAGAAATTCAATTTCGGTCATAATTCAGCTCTGACTATCAACTACAGATTTTCCCTTATTCCTATGTTTTGGTTTGGATTGGGGCTTAACTTTCTTTACTGTTTTATTAGAGGATTTATGCAGTGAGTTAATCGCCTCTGGTACAGAATCTATTGTTGAATTATGCGGGGAATCTACGTTTCGTGGACGCTTGCCCGGTGGTTGAAAGGCACTCTCCTGGTCACTAATCGTGATTTGCTCAGAAACGTTTAATATACACCCATTTGATTTAGCTTCCTCTCTAGGTAAACTTGTTTGGGGGGGCAGAAATGTATGGCCCTGCTTCATTCGTCTCTACAGGAGTAACAGACTCCGTACTGAATTTCTCCGTATTAATGACTTCCTCAACAGAGATAATTTGTTGTTCTATAGCCTCCATTGCCCCAGTCAGATAGTTCAATAGGGTCTGCCGGGGACCCGCTGCCCGGCTTGTCTTCGGTACGCCCTGTATTTGCCTTTTCCCCATTATAGATAGAAGAAAACAGATAAATACACTGTTGCCAAGTAAATAACAAAAAACTTGATTAAAAAAGTAAATTAAAAAAAATAATAAACGTTACAAGGCTAAAAAAATATACAAAGTGGTGAATATCTCTGTGAGCTCCCTTGTATGGAGAAATCACGCATCCACTTAATTCCACAGTCCACTCCCCTAATAGGAGTCAAGGTATGATCAGTATAATGTTTCGGAACACAACACAACTTAGCAACTTAACATTCGAAATACTTGTCTTACTGGGAGGAAAAGACCAAGAGGTGTGGCCCAGCCCAGCCTCTTCCGGACTATGACGGGCCCATCTTGGCCCGGTCTTCGCCCGGGCCAAGCCCGGGCACGCCCGCGCGTGTCCCGCGCTGCGGGACCGCGTTCTGCTTCTTATGGCGTCACCGCCCCTCCAGGGGCCGGGAAGAAAGTGCAGGCGTGCTTAGGGGTCCAGGGACAGCAGCAAAGTTAAAGTGCCAGTGCTCGCGGTCTCCCATGCAGCGGGACCGAGTTCTGCTTCTTATGGCGTCACCGCCCCTCCAGGGGCCGGGAAGAAAGTGCAGGCGTGCTTAGGGGTCCAGGGACAGCAGCAAAATTAAGGTGCCGGTGCTCACGGTCTCCCGCGCAGCGGGACCGCGTTCTGCTTTTTATGGCGTCACCTCCCCTCCAGGGGCCGGGAAGAAAGTGCAGGCGTGCTTAGGGGTCCAGGGACAGCAGCAAAGTTAAGGTGCCGGTGCTCGCGGTCTGCCGCGCAGTGGGACCGCGTTCTGCTTCTTATGGCGTCACCGCCCCTCCAGGGGCCGGGAAGAAAGTGCAGGCGTGTTTAGGGGTCCAGGGACAGCAGCAAAGTTAAGGTGCCGATGCTCGCGGTCTCCCGCGCAGCGGGACCGCGTTCTGCTTCTTATGGCATCACCGCCCCTCCAGGGGCCGGGAAGAAAGTGCAGACATGCTTAGGGGTCCAGGGACAGCAGCAAAGTTAAGGTGCCGGTGCTCGCGTTTTCCATTACCTCCCGCTTGAAGAGGGTGGTAATTTGCGAGCGATCGCAAAACATTTGTACATGGGGTTGCACTCGCTATTAGGAAGGGAACGCCCCTTCCTAATAGCGACTCGCAATTCCAAAATAGCAAGTCGCAAATAAATTACGACTCGCTATTTTGGAATGGTACATACCCCTATTGGTTTTTGCATGCACAAACGGGTTCGCAAACCAGTTTGCGCATGCAAAAACCATCGTACATCTGGCCCTAAATGTCAATCATGAACATTCAGGTGAAACACAAAGTCAGGATATAAAACTAACACAGTGATTGGGGTCGTCTGTACAAACAAGTCTTTATTTAATTCCAGAGGAGCCCTCCTTTGAAATCTTAGAATAACAACAGATTTAGATATATACACTCCTTGGTGTATATGACTTAAAGTTTGTATGCAGCTCCTTGATGCTGGTAAATAGATCACTGTGCTATGTTAGAAGGTTTGCAACTTATGAACTAGAAGTAACAAAATGATCTCAGTGTCAAAAGCAGTAGCTCATGTACCTATCTACATAAAATACAAGTTTGTGATCTGCATGTTTCACAGACATTTTAGCTCATTATGTTGCTTAAGGAGTCAAAACTGTGATTGGACTGTGATTGGACAAAACATAGAACTCTCTCAGAACTGAATTAACCATCAGAATTATCTTACTGCTATTATAATCCCCTCAAACTTGCTGGGCCCACAATGATATCTGCTGCAGGTGTCTTAACCCTATAAGATATTTTACAATGCAGCCTCTTTCTGACCAGTAAAATAAGCTAGAACAGATTTCCTGTCACATTTGTCCTTGTTACCAATTTCTTTGCAGAAGATATGATTTTTAAATAAATGTATAAGTTGACTGTCAGACTCTCCTTTTTAGGCTCTGCCCCTTATGACACACCTCCATTTGCTTCGCCACAACTTGATCCTCAATTTATGGGGCCCCAGAGTAAATTTTCTCTAATTCCAGTATTGTTCGCAAGGGTAACAAACACGGAACAGGGTATATCTCAAATAACTGTTTAACGTTTACTAAAGATATTTGGAGCTTTGAATATCTTCTCCAACACTGGATCCTTTTTCTCAAAACATTCAGTTGATTTGAATGGGATATCCTCATTCCACATTTCTAAATAACAATATTTTAGTTTGACACATTTTTAAGTTAAGCCGATAGATTGTAGTAGTGCCACTAAAAGTTTAGCTTGCAAAGTGACATTTATGAACTGTGTTTCCGAGAGCACCTGTAATATAACGTTTCCATTCACTGTGGCACAATTTTGCTTTCCAAAATTACATGGATGATGGTGTTTAGGGAGCAATCTCTGCTTGGGCTTTTCCCAGCTGAATGATGACATGCAGCTGATTTTAGTCCTAGACAATGAATTAACAGACTCAGAGTACAACTTCAAGCTTTGCCTGATGGAAATTATTCAGTGGATGCAAGCTAACCACCTCAAATGTAATACAGATAAGACAGAGATCATGCTAGTAGGGAAATCAAACCCTTTCGACCCAGTACTATAGTAGCCAGATGCTGCCCCGCTGCCCAACACTGTTGAGGTGGTAAAAAACCTTGGAGTGAAATTTGACTCCTGTCTCTCCTTCCACCCACAAGCACTCGCAGTGGCAGGTATGTGTTTTAAACTGATAAAATCTTTGAAAAAATTCTTTGACTTTATCCCCTGTGCAGCAAGAAATACAGTGGTCTTTGCATTAATTGCGTCAAGACTAGACTACTGCAATAGTCAATATGCAGCTTCAGCAGCTCTTAAAGCTCTTCATTGGTTGCCAATACATAAAAGGGTATTGTTCAAGATCCTGCTAATTACCTTTAGAGCCTTTAGAGCGTCAGGTCCAAAATATTTAGCCTCCAGATTTACGCCTTACGTCAACGCTCGTACCCTCAGATCTTCCTCAGAAAATCTTCTTAAACCTCCTACCTTTAGGTACAAGACCAAAGGTGGCAAATCTCTTGCCGCCCTGGGTACTAGGGCGTGGAATCTCTTTCTCAGACATCTCAGATTCATTGATTCAGAACCTCTCTTTAAGAAACAACTGAAAACCTGGGGGCATATTACCAAGGATTTGAGATAATTATCGCAAAGCGCGCTTAGCGCTGTTTTTTTTATCGCCAGCTATCGCTGGATTTCATCGTGGAGATAACACGTTATTATCAACGCTTATCTCCAAGATGATAAAAAATCCAGCGATAGCGGCGAAACCCAGCAATAGCGCGAGAAATCCAGCGATAAATTCACTGCGCTAATGGAAAGCTTGCTAATAGGCAGGTGAGGAGTTAACCTTACAATCCACCTCCCATTGACAAGATGGTTAAGTCAAGTTTTTATCAGGTGTTAAATTCCAGCGATAATCGCGGTTAGCGTGACTTTTTTTATCGCTTCGTGGGCATTGATAATAGGGGGAAGTTGTGTTTGCGACTGTTTGCAGTTGCTTTTAGTTGGGAACGCCTACTTTGCATGTCATTAGCGATAATTGTCGCTGACATGCAAAGCGGCAACAAAACGACCGCTATCGCCATTAAGCTGTCGCTAACAGCCGTTAGCGCAGCTTGCTAATAGGGCGATAAAAATATCGCCGCTTTATCGGCAAAAAGTGCCGCTAAAGTGGCGATACTGCCCTTGATAATATGCCCCTTGGATCTTTGCAGCTACCTATTCTTAATGCTATTCTCTTATATAGGGACCTTTGCTTATGTTCATGTATGCTCTATCCGCTATAAACTTTATATTTATTGCCGCTCAGCGAAAGGATGCTCCATTCGGAGCAACAGTTGCACTTTACAAATGCAAGACTCATTCATGGCGCACATAAAACCAGGGGGCATATTACCAAGGATTTGCGATAATTATCGCAAAGCGCGCTTAGCGCTGTTTTTTTTATCGCCGGCTATCGCTGGATTTCATCACGGAGATAACGCGTTATTATCAACGCTTATCTCCAAGGCGATAAAAAATCCAGCGATAGCGGCGAAACCCAGCAATAGCGCGAGAAATCCAGCGAGAAATTCATTGCGCTAATGGAAAGCTTGCTAATAGGCAGGTGAGGACTTAACCTTAAAATCCACCTCCCATTGACAAGATGGTTAAGTCAAGTTTTTATCAGGTGTTAAATTCCAGCGATAATCGCGGTTAGCGCAACTTTTTTTATCGCTTCGCGGGCATTGCTAATAGGGGGTAGTTGTGTTAGCGGTTGTTTCTGTTGACTTTTGGTTGGGAACGCCTACTTTGCATGTCATTAGCGATAAATATCGCTTACATGCAAAGCGGCAACAAGACGGCCGCTATCGCCATTAAGCTGTCGCTAACAGCTGTTAGCGACAGCTTGCTAATAGGGCGATAAAAATATCGCCGCTTTATCGGCAAAAAGTGCCGCTAAAGTGGCGATACTGCCCTTGGTAATATGCCCCCAAATTCGCTCCTAATGAAATTCAGAGCCAAATCAAAGTGCTCTTTTAAACTCGGAGTTACCCATTTAAAATACAGCAGTGACCTTCTAAAAATATCCAGTTGTTTTTACTGTTGACTTTCCCTTAACCGTGAACCATCAAAATTAGATTCCCATTGTTGTCTGAAATGTATTGCATATTTTGTTCTTTTCTACTTGTTTTACATTTTGAATTAGGAGGGAAACCTGCCATTTAATCACACATCTGGAACAGTGCACTACAAAGAAATGCGATTTTTTAATTATTTACGTTGTGATGCTTGCTGTATGTAGTTTGAGAGGTGTTGCCAAAAACAAACCTAAAAAAACATTTTTAGGCAACATTAGCAATTGCTGCAACCACATAATATTTTGCACGTAAAGCATTTACATCATCCCAATACATCACTACATATATTTTTACGTATTTCAACATCAGTGCAGAGCAAGGCGCCTTTTTCGAGCAGTCGCTCCATTGAAATCTACACACACACAGGACCTTCCTCTCAAATCCTAACCATGCCTTCTCCATCTTGTTATCCATCTTTCTCTGAGACACCTCCTCTAGACTTAGGCCCTAATTATGAGTTGGCCGGACTGGGTGCACTATTTACCCAATGCCACAAATACACCTGATTCCGAGTTCTCTCTTGAAAATTGGGGGATTACATGTACACATTGGTGTTTTCTTCTGGAATAGCCATATGTATTTCACCCAGTAAATTTACGAAGGGAAAACTGTGCAGAACTTGGAATATCGGTCCCTGGGCGCAACCAAAGGTGTGCACAGGAGTCGCAACGTAGCAGCCGACACATATTCACAGTTTTTCTCCTGAACTGTCAGTCTCGCCATCTCGAGGACAGGGTCACTAGGAGAATTCCATGCTATTGGCTCGTATAAATGTCATGTCTACAGGGCACAAGTCCTAAAACAGAAGAGGGGAACTAACCAAGTAAGGCACTATGCAAGTGCTAGCATGGCGTGTGATGCCTACATGTTGTAACCCACATTGTCTTATTTAATACATCCTCTAAGTTGATTTGCACACTTGTAATATTTATTGTCAATGTATAATGTGTACGTATGATGTAAATTGCTCTAACACCCAACATTGGGATCAGTCGCACAATAAAAAGAAAGACAAAAAATTGTGTTTTAAATTATTTATGTACATACTCATAAATTGATGCATCTGACATTCTTACAGTGCATGCATATCTCGTACATACAGGGATTTAACAAAGTCAAAAAGGTTGCCTCCAAATCGTAGTTTTTCTTAAATACTTCAGAAATAATAACAAGCTGTTTGCCTTTGTTTCCCCTCCATTGCATTGGCATCTAGGTGTGAGGGTGAGATAGCTCCCAGCCAGGATAAAACTAGAAGAAAAGGAGAGCTGATGGCATCTTAAAGTTAGCCTTTGTATGAGCCCAGCTGGAGGGGAAAAGAAAAAAGCCCCCTGACCGGCTGCACTTTGCTGCTGGGAACGATAAACAGACAGCATGCAGGCAGTGCTGAATGTGTCCCCGTATCGGAAAATTACAACGGAATGAGTTCAGCATGTTTCATTGGGCCCAACGTCTTGGCCGGGCAGGTGGCATCCACCCAGTAAAAATAGTGGGCGGAGGCCGTCTACCCATGTGTACCCCCGACTTGTGCCCTGCACGTCTATAAATATACATTTTTATTTTCTTATTTCTTCATGGCCAGTTGACAAAACAGCCATAGTTACATCACGCCCGGTGCTGCTTTCATCTGTATTTCAGTGAACTTGTTTTACACTTTATGACAGACACTCTGTATTGGCGCACATCCCCACACAATCAGGACAAAGTTTGCCCTTTCTCAATTATATCCACCTACCTTTTTGAAATGTGTAACTTTATTCTATTTAGTTAATTGTGGTCAGGTAAATATTGTGTAGGTAAAAAAGTAAAACATTTTAACGCTTACATCCTTTGCTGCATAGATTTTCTCTTCCGATTGCTACATGTTCATTATTCCCTTGGGTTGAGGAACTCTCAGTTTCCAGCTACATATCACTGTTGACAACATTGTAGCATATTGTAGAAAGTGACAAGTTAACATGTAGCCTGATTTCTGGGAAGGATGTGAACTTCTGGGGCCCTATTATGTAAAGGGCGCACTTTTCCTGTTTGCGCCCGGTGCACCTTAAAACAGGTGTGCCTGGCACAAACAGGGAATGTGTGCCCTATTACATGGAATGCGCTGCTCCCAGGGCATCCACGAACACATGCTGCCCTGGGGACAGTGAATTAATGTGAAAAACGGAGCGGCTGCTTTGCTTTGAAGCCGCTCCGTGCTTCACTGTGCAGGTAGCAACCCGCCTGCACTTTTAAAGGGGATTGGAGATCCCCTTGCAGGTGGGTGCAGTGAGTGACTGCACACGTCTGCAAGGGGATGTCTGGGAGGGTCACCCCTTCTAGAGGGCTGCTATCAGGGGGCGCACTGACAGTGCGCCACCTTATAGGTGGCGCACTGTCAGTGTGCCTCCTAACAGCTTCTTTGCCTCTGCTCCCGCATCTATATTACGGCGCAGGTGCAGAGTCAGAGGGATTCCCTCATTTGCATGAAGCTACGACCCCATGCAAATGAGGGAATGCCCACTGTAGATTGCGCTGGTGCTTTATGTGCACCAGCGCTATCGGTATTACAGAAGGGGACGCAGAAGTGTCTGCGGCCCCTTCTGTAATACCAAACTGCATTGCGCGTGCAAAACAGGCGCAAACACCCGTTGCGCCCCCTGGGCACTTCCATAATACAGCCCCCTGATATTCATTAAATGACTTGTCAATATCAAAAAACAGCAATGTATTTTTTCTGTGTGCAAGCAATGTCTTAAGTCTTAATCATATACAGGTTCCCAACACTTATTAATTTGCAAATTTAAGCCACACTTACATTTATCGCTAGCAATGTCAGGGTCTTATTTTGAGTTTGGCGGGTGAATACTTTGTCACAATTATTATGGATATCCCATCTGCCTTATTACAGTGCATTATAATAACTGGTATTCTACAACCCCAGTATTTAAAGCCTGTCTCTAATTTCTTAATAATCGTCAACTTTGATGCACTCAGTCATTGTTGATAAAGAAATTGTGTTGGCTGTCAACTGTAATAAGTTATTACAGTCCAGTTCAGATGTCACAATGCCTGCTGCCCGCGCCAGCTGCCAGGTGAAGGGCAGACCAGGTCACGGAGCATGATTAAAGCAGCTGGCTAACCCCTTTGCTTCTACGCCTTTTCCCTCTAGAATGCTAAGCTCTTTTTTGGCCTCCATAACCTTTTTCTACATAAAGTATCCAGGCCAAATTTCCATCCTTTTACTCCAACATCCTGGGGATTCTAAAGGGAAAAAAATGCCCCACAAAAAAGCATGTTTTTCCCCCTAAAAATGGAAATAACAAAAAGGTTTGCTGGACTAAAGTCACTATCTTTCTAGTTTTGAGGAATATGCAGAGCTGAATCAAAAAGCAATTTTTGTTTACCTCAGTTTTGGCATTTTTCAAAGAGGTAGACCTTTTTTCCTACTTTTTGTGCTTTCAACCTAGTTTGAGCTATTAGTGTAAACCAGTGTGAAAACCAATTATGATACTGGAAAGCAATAGATTTCTGAAACGTTGACAAAATTCAGCAAGGGGTCATTTGTGTAGATCCCACAAGGTTTTCCCAAAGAGACTAACTGTTGAAATAAAAGTGTATTGAAAATGAGTGGGAAAAAACAGCAATTTGTGGCAACCTTTTCATTTGTAACTTTGTGTAACGATGGCCGATTTAAAAAAGCAATATACCATTATGTCTGCTAGGCCCTTCCAGTTGCAGGGATGTATAGGGTTTGTAGGTTTTCCAAGAATGTGTGGTACCCAGAGCCAAAAGCTTAGCTGCACCTTACAATAGTTTTTCATTGTGTACCAGGTATAGCGCAATTTATATGGTAAAATATAAAGAGTGAAAATAGGAATTAAGGAAGCCTAGGCATTTCTCTAATGTACGCCAGATATGGAGTTTAGGAGCAGTCGTTATTTCTACATCACTGAAATTGTGGGTACCCATACTAGCATGTGATGAAGATGGCATTTTTTTAAATGTCTTCTTCCTTCCACACTGGCTTACATGGAAGGCACAAATGCAGAGAAATACAATTGGTAATAACAAATATTCTGTATTCCCAAGTCTCCTGAAAAAAATGGTACCTCACTTGTGTGGGTAAGCTTAGTGCCCGCAACAGGAAAAGCCCCAAAACACAACATGGACACATATCATTTTTCCACTGAAAATTAACCTTTTTTGCAATGCTGGTAGCTGGGGAATTTGGGCCCTAGCTCAGCTGGCACCTAGGGAAATGTAGCAAACCTGTACGCTTTTGAATAGTAGACACCTGGAAGAATTCAGACTAGGTGACTTGTGTGGTTTTCACTAGGTTTTCTTACCCAGACGCCCTTGCAAACCTTAAACTTTGACTAAGAAAAGTTCCTCATACTTCTGTGATGGAAAGTTCTGGAATCTAAGTGGAGCCACTAATTTCCTACTACCTAGCATTCCCCTAAGTCTCCTGACAAAAATAATACCTCTCTTGTGTGAGTAGGCCTAGTGTCCACAACAGGAAAGGTCCCAACACACAACATGTGCACATCAAATGTTTCCATTGAAAACAGACACTTTTTTGCAATGTGGATAGCTGTGGAATTTGGGGCCTAGCTCAGCCAGCACCTCAGGAAACCTAGCACACCTGCACTTTTTTGATAATTAGCCACTCAGAATCCTGGGTGGATTGACTTGAAAGCTCTCACTAGGTTGTTTTACCCACAATACCATGCAAACCTCAAACATTGACTAAAAACACATGTTCTGGGATTGAAATGTTTGGAATCTTAGGGAAGCAAACAACTTCCAACACCTAGCGCTGATCTAGTCTCCAGATAAAAGTTATACTTCACTTGTATGGATAGTGCTAATGCCCATGACAAGAAAGGCCCCAAAACACAACATGGACACATCATGTTTTTCCACTTAAAATTGACGCTTTTATTGCAATGTGGGTAGCTTTGGATTGGGATCCTACCTTAGCCGGCACCTAGGGAAACCTAGCAAACCTTCACATTTCTGATAACTAGACAATCAGGGAAAGTCAGGGTTTGGTGACTTGTGTGGCTCTCACATTGTTTTCATACCCAGAAGCCCTTCCAAATCTCCAACGTTGACTAAAAAAACACATTTTTCTCACATTTCTGTGATGGAGTGTGCTGGAATCTGAGGGGAGCCCAAAAATTCCTGCCACCTGGCATTTCCCCAAGTCTCCCGATATAAAAATGGTACTTCAATTGTCTGGGTAGGCTTAGTGTCTGCGACTAGAGGCACCAAAAATCAAAAATCAACATGGACACTTCACATTTTTCAAATGAAAATTACATTGCGCGCGCCGCATCGCCAAATGGCGATGCACCGCGCGCAATGTAATTAGTTTTATTTATTTATTTATGTACTTACCTCCGTTTGGCCGTATGCTGGAGTTTACTACCCCCCACCATGCCCCTCCCCCGCCCCGCCCCACCGCCCCGCAGCACTCACTCCAGCAGCCGCGACTGGTGCCTGTGTTAATTTTAGCCACGCATATGTCTTCACCAACTATGCATTTACCACAAAATTTCTTTATTTTTCTTTTTTAGTACCCCTTTATTCAGCAATCTTGTTCAGTGACAACAACTTCAAAATTCATTACAGCCATTTCCTTGAATGGCACCTCAAAAGAAAAAAAAATCGTTTATGACCAACGCATATTCATAGCCTAAGAGGCCTAGGTTGATTTAAAGACATACTCTAATTTTATAGAAAAGCATTAATAGTCACAACTCACACAAGCACCTGTAGCAAATTGTGCGTGGCAGGTGCAAATGGCGGTCCACTACCTGACAGAACACATATAGTCCAACTCTTGCTTCTTTTACTCAAACGCAGTCATGGCAGCTTTCTTTACAGAATACATTTTTTAAATTTTTTTTTATAGCAAATATATATATTTTTACCTGTTGGTTGATATTCGTATAAACAATATTTTTGACACAATATTTTTTTTCATTTACATGTTAACTATAGGACCGCAATTTTTTGATAACAATAATGCTGCCACTCAATATTTATGATCATGAAATTCTGTCAGTGATTCAAATATTATAACTGAAAATATACTTAAGGGGTGAAGAGAACGTGAGGGGAGGTCAAACAAAAAGGATCACATGTCATTTATAACAGTCCTGATATTCCCCGTGATTGGATTACTTATCCTAGGACTTGTGAAAAAACATAACTTCATTCATCTGTGTCTAATCTTCTGCAACCCAGTCATTTAACTTTGTCCTGGGCTTGCTGCTGCTTTGAACGGCTTATAAGCTTCCAGTGTCTGAAGATCATTGTTCATGTATTGCTGGGTGAACCTCTGTGTACCAGACATTGTATTTCTTGTTTGTTGACAGTTTCCAGTCTTACTAATGCCAGAGACTGTGCCTGTTACTGTGCAGCATGCTACATATATCTACCAGCCTTATAATAATTTTTGCTTGTCACTCTTTCCTGTCTGTAACTTCATGCCAGGTGCAGCTGCTGAGCTGCTCACTATCCAATTTGCTTCTCATTTGTTCTCTTTGTTCCTGCTACCTTTGCCCTTTACTTGCTTTCTTTCTTTTTTTTTTCTTAGTTTATATTTTACTGCATATTATCAAACAACGTGCACACCCATTGAAATTCATTATCACCCACACAATTATGCATTTATTTTCCCCCCTTTTTTTTTTTAATCCCACCCACCCGAGACCCACCCACCACCGGGGGGAATTGGCCTTACTCCGTTGACCTTGGTGTCATCAATAAATTAATTTCCTCTTTATACATTATTAATTTCTCTCTATCCATCTAGCCCAGATTTTTAAGCCTTTCATTCTTGAGCGTATTCCCCTCCTTGCATAGATGGCCTTTTCCAGATTATAATTTGACGAAAGATAGGAAAGCCACTGCTCAAACCGGGGAGATTGGGATCCAACCATGCCGATGCAATACATAGGCAGAGGATAACCATACCAATAAACACCAATTGTTCTCTGACTGTCCCCTGCATGTCCTGAGCTACCCCAAGCGCTAGCAGAGACGGCGAGAGAAGACAGTCAATTCCTAGGGCCTCCTTAAAAAAATTACTGATCTCTTGCTTTAGTTTGCTAAGTGCATCGCAAGAGGCAAGATATGAATCAAGTCTGTCTGATATAATGCACACCGGGGGCATAATGTTCCTCTCTCAGTCCCCCATTTGGCAATTCTTTTCGGAGTATAACATAGTGAGAAGCAGGTTTTATAGTATTGTGCTTGCAGCCGGACAGGGATTAAGATACTCTGTACCAATTTAATAGAGTGAGAGAATAGGTCTTTCGAGACCCCAGCTTCCGCTTTCCACCTTATTGCCCGATCATCAATATCATCTTTCATTAGCGAGTTAAAAAGGTTATAAACTACTCGTATCGATAATTCTCTATTCTCTCTCAATTTGTCGATTATGACATTATTAGCGAATCCGATTGGTCCAACACCTTTCTTATTTAGAAAATCCCTTATTTGAAGATATTTATAAAAATCCCTTCGATCTAATTCGAACCATTCTCTTAGATTTTCGAAAGAAACCAGACCAAGTGGAGAGAAAAAAGCTCCAAATTTTGTCAACCCCGCCTCGGACCACCTTTTAATTATTGGGCCTTTGAAAATTTCTGGAAGATTAGGGTTATTGCAAAGTGGTGTGTAATAATTGAACCGACCCACTCCTGTCAATCTTCGAACAGACTTCCAGATTCTAAACCCCCCTTGTAATGTTTTAAACCAATTTTTTTTGTAGTGGTTGTCATTTAGATATCGGCAGAGCCATCCCCATGCTTCCTCCCCCATTATGAGTTCCAGGGGGGTCGGTACTACATTGATTGCTCTGTCTTTTGCCTTTTCTAGTATGAAAACTAAATAGTTTAATAGTGTGGTGGCCCAGTAGTAAAGTCTTATATTTGGTAGGGCCAGTCCTCCCCTTTCCCTGGGTAGAGTGAGAAGTTTATATGCCCTTCTTGGCTTAGCGTAAGCCCATATGAATCGAGAGAACAGATCTTCTATTTTCTTCAGGCAATCAGCTGTGAATTCAAGCGGGATTGCCCGCAGAAAATATAGAAACTTGGGGAAAAATAACATTTTGATAATGTTGCATCTGCCCATGATAGACAGATGAAGATTATGCAGTCTTGCCAGGTCCTGTTTGGCTTTATCTAATAATGGATCAATATTATCTTTAACAATATTATCTGTGTTTGTTGATATGTCGATCCCTAAGTATGTTGCATTTTTGACTACTCTAATGTCATTGATTGTTGAGTTCTCATTGCCCACTATTTGCGTTTTGGTACAATTGAAAGTATACCCCGAGAGTGCCCCATATCTTGCAGCTTCTCCTTCAATTTCGCCTATAGCAATATCAGGGACGGGGGTCACAAGGGCAATGTTGTCGGCATATGCCAGGACTTTGGTTTCCCAACCATGCGTTACAATGGGCCTGATAACCTTATTATTTTCGAGTTGTCGAAGAAAAGGGTCCATATAGATTGCAAATAGCAATGGTGAGCTTGGGCATCCCTGTCGGGTGCCTCTTGTTATTTTAAAAAGATCTGTAAGTGCCCCGTTAAAAAATAACCTTGCTGTAGGGTAGAAATAAAGCATTGTAATGACCTGCAGTAGCCCCTTTCCAATTCCCACCCTTGATAGGGCCTCCCATAGGAAAGGCCAGGAGATCCTGTCAAAGGCCTTTTCTGCGTCTAACAGAATTAGTGCCATTGGATCCCTGGAAATGCTGGTAGCATCTAAAAGTGAAATAATCCTTCTTGTGTGGTCTGTCGTCCCCCGTCCTGGGATAAATCCATGCTGCCGGGTGGAGACAACTTTATGGGTAATTGAAGCCATGCGAGTAGCAAGGATTTCTGAGTAAACCTTGCTATCGCTGTTAATCAGTGTTATAGGCCGATACGAACCAGGCTCGCAGGGCGGTTTATTTGTTTTTAAGAAAAATCACAATTTTGGCTTGTGACCAGGAATCTGGTTGTCATCCACCCTTGAATACATGTGTGAATAGTTGCGTCATACAGTCTTTAAGTTGGGACGAGAATTTCTTGTAAGATTCCAGAGGAATACTATCTAGGCCAGTGGCCTTACCGCTAGGGAGGCTGTTAATGCATAATAATATGTCAATCCATTGCGGGAGCCCATCCAACATTAGCTGGTCTTCCTGAGAAAATTTCTCTGTTAGATTCGAGTTCAGATATGCCTGAACATCTCCCGGATCCCCAGATGAATCCTCTTGATATAGCTTTTGATAGTATGTATAAAAAACATTTCTAATTCCATCTGAGTTTGTCACCACACCCAGCACGGGATCTTTGAATTCCTGTATTATGTTTTGTGATGCTTTTTGTCTAGCTATAATTGCCAGGTGGCGTCCTACCTGCTTGCTACACTCGTATGCTTTCTCTTGCCATACTGTCAGTCTGTCTGTGGCATTTTTCGCAATTGCTTCCATAATCGCTGACTTAGCAGCTGCCTCTTTTGCCTGCGCTTCTGCGGGGTCCCCGCCAATCTGGTGCATGATAATCAAATCTGCTTCCGAGGCAGCCAATCTACTTTGTAAGTCATTTACCAATAATCGTTTTTTTGTTCAAAGATAAAGAGTATCTAAGGGTTTCCCCCCGTATTCCTGCTTTTAACGTGTCCCATACAACCTTGATTCCTGCACTCCCTAGATTCTCAGTGAGAAACAGAGGAATCCATTTCCTCATATGTTTACAATATTCCTTATTGACAAGCAGAGCTTGTTCAAAACTCCATGGGGAGCCACCCCCACCTTTTGGTGCTTTCCCCTTAATCTCAACAATTAGAGGATTATGATCAGCCAATATGCGTGGGGCTTTCTCAATAGTACAGTCGTGGAGAAGGGAGTAAGATACTAATATAAAGTCTAGTATGGCATGTTTACTATGTGAAAAGGAAAAATAGGTGAAACCGGGATCTGAGGGATTCTGCCAATTCCAAAGATCACAAAGCGCATGATCTGAGCATAGTGTCCTTAATGCCCGAAAAACTTTTGGTTTCCTACCACTGTATATCCAGCTAGCTTCTGAACTCAATTTCTTATCAGCAGGTATATTTATATTAAAATCCCCACATAGAATTATAGGGAGTGGCCAGGCAGCTAATTCGTGATTTATATGATCAAACACAGCTGGGTCATCTAAGGTACTGCCACAGATCGAGCATATAGTGAATAAATCCCCATCGTTCTTACAACATTCAGTTATTACCCATCTCCCTAAATGGTCCACTGATTATTGCTTAAATTGAAGTGTGGTGTTAGATGTCAAAATTGCCACCCCACGAGTCCGGGTATTTTGTGTCGTCCCCCCCACTAACGTATACCAAAATGTATTTAATAAGTGCAATTGGGCCCTTTCGATGTGCGTTTCCTGCATGCAGATAATAATCAAGAATTGAAGCCCAGCTGCAGTGTGCTGTCTCTTTTTGGGGTCATTAAGGCCACAGATGTTAATCGTGGCTACACGTATTTTACCCATCTAGTGTATATGCAAGAAGAAAGGAGGAAAGAAAAAGAAAAAAAAAAAGAAGCAGATACCTGTGAGTCTTCATCATTCTTTACCTCATCTCGATACCTCAGTTCAGACCCAGCTATATGCAAATCAGTCTTGAGCTGTGCCTCATGGGAACAGTCCAGCCCGCAATGCCAAGCCAGGTCTTCCCTGAACTGGAAACAAGCATCCTGGGACTGGTTTCTGGGTAACACCCTTCATCAGCCAGGCTAGCTTGAATCTAGTGGTAAAGTGAGCAAGGGACACACGTCTGGGCATATCCTGCCAACTTAGGGCGAACAAAGCAAACACAATGTGATGATGGACGGAGCGCTGAAACTTTTCAAACACGCACCCCCAGTCTCAGATCTGGGTTGAATCCATCATCATTCTTTAGCTCACTTCGCCACCTCAGTTCAGACCCAGCTATATGCAAATCAGTCTTGAGCTGTGCCTCATGGGAACAGTCCAGCCTGAATTGCCAAGCCAGGTCTTCCCTGAACTGAAAACAAGCATCCTGGGATCAGTTTCTGGGTAAAACCATTCATCAGCCAGGCTAGCTTGAATCTAGTGGCAAAGTGAGCAAAGGACCAACGTCTGGGCATACCCTGCCAACTTAGGGCGAACAAAGCAAACACAAGGAAATGATGGACAGAGCGCTGAAACTTTTCAGACACTCACCCCCAGTCACAGATCTGGGTTGAAGCCATCATCATTCTTTAGTTCACTTCGTCACCTCAGTTCAGACCCAGCTATATGCAAATCCGTCTTGAGCTGTGCCTCATGGGAACAGTCCAGCTCGAACTTCCAAGCCAGGTCTTCCCTGAACCGGAAACAAGCATCCTGGGACCTGTTTCTGGGTAACACCCTGCATCAGCCAGGCTAGCTTGAATCTAGTGGCAAAGTGAGCAAGGGACCCAGGTCTGGGCATACCCTGCCAAGTGAGCTAAAGAATGATGATGGATTCAACCCAGATCTGTGACTGGGGTGAGTGTCTGAAACGTTTCAGCACTCCGTCCATCATTTTCTTGTGTTTGCTTTGTTCGCCCTAAGTTGGCAGGGTATGCCCAGACGTGGGTCCCTTGCTCACTTTGCCACTGGATTCAAGCTAGCCTGGCTGATGAAGGGTGTTACCCAGAAACCAGTCCCAGGATGCTTGTTTCCGGTTCAGGGAAGACTTGGCTTGGCAGTTCGGGCTGGACTGTTCCCATGAGGCACAGGGTCAAGATTGATTTGCATATAGCTGGGTCTGAACTGAGGTGGCGAAGTGAGCTAAAGAATGATGATGGATTCAACCCAGATCTGTGACTGGGGGTGAGTGTCTGAAAAGTTTCAGCGCTCCGTCCATCATCTCCTTGTGTTTGCTTTGTTTTCCCTAAGTTGGCATGGTATGCCCAGACGTGGGTCCCTTGCTCACTTTGCCACTGGATTCAAACTAGCCTGGCTGATGAAGGGTGTTACCCAGAAACCAGTCCCAGGATGCTTGTTTCCGGTTCAGGGAAGACTTGGCTTGGCAGTTCGGGCTGGACTGTTCCCATGAGGCACAGGGTCAAGATTGATTTGCATATAGCTGGGTCTGAACTGAGGTGGCGAAGTGAGCTAAAGAATGATGATGGATTCAACCCAGATCTGTGACTGGGGGTGAGTGTCTGAAAAGTTTCAGCGCTCCGTCCATCATCTCCTTGTGTTTGCTTTGTTTTCCCTAAGTTGGCATGGTATGCCCAGACGTGGGTCCCTTGCTCACTTTGCCACTGGATTCAAACTAGCCTGGCTGATGAAGGGTGTTACCCAGAAACCAGTCCCAGGATGCTAGTTTCTGGTTCAGGGAAGACTTGGCTTGGCAGTTCGGGCTGGACTGTTCCCATGAGGCACAGGGTCAAGAATGATGTGCATATAGCTGGGTCTGAACTGAGGTGACGAAGTGAGCTAAAGAATGATGATGGATTCAACCCAGATCTGTGACTGAGGGTGAGTGTCTGAAAAGTTTCAGCGCTCCGTCCATCATCTCCTTGTGTTTGCCCTGTGTTAATTTTAGCCACGCATATGTCTTCACCAACTATGCATTTACCTCGACATTTTAGTTGTAATGGCATGCGCAGTAAAGCCATATGTATTGCATTAATATTCATTGTAAACACATGCGAGGTAATGACGCATGCATTGTCCTGATGGTGAAATAAAGGCATGCATGGTAACCGCATGTGATGTTCCATCAAACACCGGTAAAAAATACATTTCTGTGAATGGATGTTGTGGAATTAGAGGGGAGCAACACATTTCCTGCCACCTAGCATTCCCCCAAGTTTCCTGATAAAAATGATACTACACTTGTGTGGATAGGCCTAGTGTCCACAACTAGAAAGGCCCCAAAAAACAACATACTCATTATATATTTTCACAGAAAACTGACCCTTTTTTTTTGCAATGTGGGTAGCTATGTTTTTTGGGCCTTAGCACAGCCGGAACCTAGGGAAACCTAGCAGTGCTGCACATTTTTGAAAACTCGGCACCTGTTGGAATCCAGGGTGGGGTGACTTACATGGCTCTCACTGGGTTTTCTTACCCAGAGGCTACTGCTAACCTCAAACCTTGACTAAAAAACAGGAAACTGCCATTACAACGTGGTCATGACCATGCATTGCCATTACCACACATCCTTTACAACAAACATGCCTTTACCACGCATGGCCATTGCCACAAATCCTTTACCATGAATATGCCTTTACCACGCATGCCTTTAGAATTAAATTGGGCATGCGTGGAAAAGGCATGTTTGTGGTAAAGGTTTTGTGGTAATGGACATGCAAGGTTATGACCGCGTTGTAATGGCTACAAAGTGAAAGGTAGAAGGACCTGCCTTGTGCTGCTTAGGCCAAAATGCGTAGCATTTGCTGTTTTTTCTGGAGGGTGCATTTGATTAAAATGAGGAGAAGTAGCTACACATGACCATCTCTGTAATAAAAAATACTGAAATAAATTAAATAATGTATGTTGTTGCCATATACAACATGTGATTCTACCCCTCTGTGCATCTAAACCTGTTCTCGAAGAGCATTTTCACCTGAAAGAACCAGCTTCTGTGGCACCGTCCATAGCGGAAAGCCAACCGGCATAAATTACGCTCCCTCCGTCTCCTAAAGTAGCAAGGAAACATTCAATGTTTAGAGCAGCAGCCATCACATTAAACTGATCCCAAGTCGAGGCATGCTGGGAAATGTAGTCAAGCATGAATTGCTTTGCCTTGATTGTTAGTGATGCGACTCTTCTTTCAGACGTGCAATGTAGGCTTATAGTTGTAAATCAGTCCATGCTGATGACACATAGCTGCCAGGTTTCCCAGGTCGGAAAAAAATGAGTGGTGTTGAAGGCCAGCTATGGTAAGTAACTGCAGCGTGTTTGTGTGTGCTCAGCAGTGAGTAATTGTGTGTGCTTGTGTTAATTTTTGCCACGCATATGTCTTCACTAACTATACATTTACCATGACATTTTAGTGGTAATGGCATGCCTAGTAAAGCCATATGCATTGTAAAAATATTCGTTTGAATTGCATGCGAGGTAATGATGCATGCATTGTCCTGATGGCGAAATAAAGGCATGCGTGGTAGTTGCATGCAATGTTCCATCTTACAACCATAAAAAATACGTTTCTGGGATAGGATGTTCTGGAATTAGAGGGGAGCAACAAATTTCCTGCCACCTAGTATTCCCACAAGTTTCCCGATATTAATGGTACTTCACTTGTGTGGGTAGGCCTAGTGTCCACAACTAGAAAGGCACCAAAACAAAACATTCGTACAATACATTTTTCCAATGAAAACTGAAATTTTTGTTTGCAATGTGGGTAGCTGAAGATGTTGGGCCCTAGCTCTTCCAGCACATAGGAAAACCTAGCAAACCTACTCATTTTTTAAAACTAGTCACCTGAGGGAATCCAGGGTGAAGTGATTTGTGTGGCTCTATCTGGGTGGGCTTACCCAGAATCCCTTGCAAACCTTAAAGATTGACTAAAAAATAAACACATTTTCATCATGTTTTTGTGATGGAAAGTTCTGGAATCTGAGGGGAACTACACATGTCCTACCACATACCATTCCCCCAAGTCTTCCTGTAAAAATTGTACCTCTCCTGTGTGGGTAAGGTTTGGTGCCTGCAACAGGAAAGGGCCCAAAAACAACATGGATTCAATACAGTTTACAACTGAAAACAGTTTTTTTTTTTATTGCAATGTGTGTAGATGGGTATTTTGGGCCCTAATTAGGACAGCACCTATGGAAACCAAGCAAAACTGCACATTTTTGTAACCTAGACACCTGGGGGGATCCAGGGTGGAGTGACTTGCATGGCTCTCACTGGGTTTCCTTACCCAGAAGCTATTGCTCACCTCAAACCTTGAATAAAAAACACATTTCTGTCATAGGAAGTTCTGGAATTTGAGGGGAGCCACAAATTCCTGCCACCTACCACTCCACCATGTCTCCCAATAAAAATATTACTTCACTTGTGCGGGTAGGCCTAGTGTTCACAACTTGAAAGGGCCCAAAAAATAAAATAGGTACATCACATTTTTCCAACGAAAAGTAAAAATTTTATTGGCAATCTGTGTAGCTGAAGATGTTGAACCCTAGGGAAACCTAGCAAACCAACTCGTTTTTGAAAGGCTCTCACTGGGTAGTCTTACGCAGAATCCTTGCAAACCTCAAACATTGACTGAAAAAACACATTTTCCTCACATTTCTGTGATTGAAAGTTTGGGTATCTGAGGCGAACCACACACTTCCTACCACCTAGCATTCCACCAAGTCATCCATAAAAATGGTACCCCACCTGTGTGGGCAAGGCCTAGTGTGCACAGCAGGAAAGGCCCCAAAAAACAACATGGACTCAGGTCACACCAAGGGAAATCTAGCAACGCTGCATATTTTCGAAAACTAGACACCTGATGGAATCCAGAGTGGGGTACCTTACATGGCTCTCAATGGGTTTTCTTACCCAGAAGCTATTGCTAACCTCAAACTTTGACAAAAAAACACATTTCTGTGATAGGAAGTTTTGGAATTTGAGGGAAGCCACAAATTTCCTGCCACCTAGCACTCCCTCAGATTCCCCCATACAAATGGAACTTCACTTGTGTGGGTAGGCCTAATGTCTGTGAATGGAAAGGCCATAAAATACAACTTGGGCATGTTACATATTTCCATGCAAAACTGACTCTTGTTTTGAATGTCAGTAACTGTGGATGTTGAGCCCTAGCTCAGCCGGCACCTAAGGTAACCTAGCAAATCTACTCCTTTTTTGAAAACGAGACACCTGGGGGAATCCAGTGTTAGATGATTTGAGTGGCTCTCTCTCTGTGCTTTTACCCAGAGTCCCTTGCAAACCTCAAACATTGATTATGAAACCCTTTTTCCTCATATTTCTGTGATGGAAAGCTCTGGAATTTGAGGGGAACCACACATTTCCTACCGCCTAGCATTCCCTCAGTTCTTCCTATAAAAATAGTACCTAAGTTCTGTGGATAAGGCCTAGTGCCCGCAAAAGGAAAGGCCCCAAAAAACAACATGGACTCAATGCTTTTTTCCACTGAGGACTGACCTTTTTTGCAAATTGGGTAGCCGTAGATTTTGGGCCCTAGCTCAGCCACACTTAGAGTAAACCTAGCAATGCTGCAAATTTTTAAATCTAACCACCTGGGGGAATCCAGGATGCGGTGACTTGCATGGCTCTCACTGGGTTTTCTTACTCAGTAGTTATTGCTAACCACAAACATTGACTAAAAACACACTTCTGTCATAGGAAGTCATGGAATTTGAGGGGAGCCACAAATTTCCAGTCACCTAGCATTTCCCCAAGTCTCCCGATAAAAATGGTACTTCACTTGTGTGGGTAGGCCTTATGTCCACAGCTGAAAAAGCTCCAAAAAAACAAAATAGGTACATCACATTTTTCCAATGAAAACTGAAATTTCTGTTTGCAATGGGGGTAACTGTAGATGTTAGGGCCCTAACTCAGCTGACACCTAGGGAAAACTAGCCAACCTACTCGTTTTATAAAACTAGACACCTGGGGGAATTCAGGATGAGGTGATTTGTGTGGCTCTCACTGGGTGGTCATACACAAAATGCCTTGCAAATATCAAACATTGACTAAAAACACACATTTTCCTCACATTTCTGTGATGGAAAGTTCTGGAACCTGAGGGGAACCACACATATCCTACCACCTAGCATTCCCCCAGGTCTTCCTCTAAAAATGGTACCTCTCTTCTGTGGGTAAGGCCTCGTGTCTGCAAAAGGCAAAGCCCCACAATAAAACATGGACTTATTACGTTTTTCCACTGAAAATTGACCTTTTTTTGCAATGTGGGTAGCTGTGGATGTTGGGCCCTAGCTCAGCCGGCACCTAGGGAAACCTAGCAATGCTGCACATTTTTTAAAGCTAGACACTTGGGGAAATTCAGGGTTGGTTAACTTGCATGTCTCTCACTGGGTTTTCTACACAGAGGCTATTGCTAACCTCATACATTGACTAAAAACACATTTCTGTAATAGGAATTTCTGAGATTTGAGGAGAGCCACATATTTCCTGCCAACTAGCATTCCCCCAAGTCTCCTGAAAAAATGTGTACTTCACTTGTGTGGGTAGGAAAAGTGTCAACAACTTGAAAAGCCCCAAAATACAACATGGGCACATTACATATTTCCAACGAAAACTAACCTTTTTTGCAATGTGGGTAGCTGTTGATGTTGGGCCCTAGCTCAGCCGGCCCCTAGGGAACCCTAGCAAACCTACTCCTTTTTGAAAGCTAGACATCTGGGGGAATCCTGGCTGAGGTGATTTGTGTGGTTCTCACTGGGTGGTCTTACCCAGAATCCCTGGCAAACCTCAAACATTGACTAAAAAAACACATTTTCCTCACATTTTATGTGATGGAAAATTTGGGAATTTTAGGGGAACCACACACTTCATCCCACCTAGCATTCCCCCAAGTCATCTTATAAAAATGGTACCTCACCTGTGTGGGTAACGCCTAGTGCGGAGAGCAGGAAAGGCCCCAAACAACAACATAGACTAATTTGTTTTACTGAAAATGGACCCCTTTTTTGCAATATGGGGAGCTATGGATTTTGGGCTATAGCTCAGCCGGCAGCAAGGGAAATCTAGCAACGCTGCACATTTTTGAAAACTAGACACCTGGGGGATTCCAGTGTTGGGTGACCTTCATGGCTCTCACTGGGTTTTCCTATTCAGAAGCTATTGCTAACCCCAAACTTTGACTGAAAAACACATGTCTGTGATAGGAAGTTTTGGAATTTGAGGGAAGGCACAGATTTCCTGCCACCTAGCATTCCCCAGGTTTCCCCATACAAATGGTACTTCACTTGTTTGGGTAGGCCTAGTGTCTGCAACTGGAAAGGCCATAAAATACAACATGGGTTCATTGCATATTTCCAAGTAAAACTGACTTTTTTTTGGAATGTTGGTAGCTGTGGATGTTGGGTCCTAGCTGAGCAGGGACCTAAGGAAACCTAGCAAACCTACTTGTTTTTGAAAACTAGACACCTGGGGGAATCCAGGGTGAGGTGATTTGTGTGGCTCTCGCTGGGTGTTCTTACCCAGGCTCCTTTGAGTCTGTGATGGAAAGTTCTGAAATCTGAGGGGATCCACACATTTCCTGCACCTAGCAATCCCTCAGGTCTTCCTATAAAAAAGTACCTCACGTCTGTGGGTAAGGCCTATGCCGGCAACAAGAAAGGCCCCAAAAACAACATGGACTCATTGCATTTTTCCACTGAGGACTGACCTTTTTTTGCAATGTGGTTAGCTGTGGATGTTGGGCCCTAGCTCAGCTGGCACCTAGGGAAACTTTGTAAACCTACCCATTTTTGATAACTAGAAAACTGGGGGAATTCAGGGCGGGTTGACTTGCATGGCTCTCACTGGGTTTTCTTACCCAGAAGTCATTGATAACCTCAAACTTTGACTAAAATAACATATTTCTGTGAAAGAAAGTTCTGGAATCTTAAGGGAGGCACAGATTTTCTACCACCTATCGGTTCCCCAAGTCTCCCGATAAAAATGGCACCTCACTTGTGTGAGTAGGCCTAGTGCCTGCAACAGGAAAGGACACAAAACACAACACGGCCACTCGGTGGAGCTTAGGGTGGGGTGACTTGTGTGGCTCGCATCAGGTTTTCTTACCCAGAAGCCCTTGCAAACCTCAAATTTTGACTACAAAACACACATTTTCACGATGTAAAGTTCTGGATTCTGTAGGGAGCAACACATTTCCTACACTTAGCATTTGCCCAAGTCTCCCAATAAAAATGGTACCTCACTTTGTGGGTAGGCCTACAGGAAAGACCCAAAAATACAATGTGCAGACATCAGCATTTCCTGTCCCCAAAATGATTTGATTTGGCAATAAGGTAATGGTGTTTTTTGGCCTGGGATCGACAGCCAGAAAAACCTAGGAAAGCCAGACATTTCTGAAAACTAGACATCCAAGAGAGGCCAGGGTGGTTTGTCTTGCGTGGATCCCACAAACATTTCTTACACACAATGCCCTGCAAACCACAAACTTTGCTACAAATTGTGCATTTTGCTTGCATTTCTGTGACGCAAACTTCCCAAATCAGCAGGAATCAACAAAATATCTACCACCCAGCATTCCACCACTTGTCTTAATAAAAAGCCAAAATGTAGGAAAAATGTGGTTTATTTTGGAGAAACGTGAAAAAGTAGTATGGAAAAAAGTCTAATTTGTTTTCTAAAAATGGCATCAACAAAAGGTTTGTGTCCCAAGATCACTCTCTTCCCAGCTTTCATACACAGACAGAGATCTAAGAAAATAATTTTTATATCAGTTTTTGCAATTTTCTAAATAGTAGTCGATTTTTCTTAGGTTTTGTGGTTTCTACCTGCTTGCAATTTGTGGTGGAAACAGGTTTGAAACCTCTTGGTGAATATGGAAAGCTATGCGTTTCTGAATAGAAGGTACAATTTGGAGTTCAGCAAGTGTTTTCTCATGGTGGCCTAAATTAATGAATCAATGAAATAATGAGCTATGGTGAGGTAACACAAATATGTAAGAAAAAACAGAATAAGTGATATGTTTTTATTTGTAAAGTTTTGACTCTAGGGCCTATTTACAAAAGTAATATAACGTTACGTCCATGAGACATTTCCAGTTGCAAAAATGTGTAGTGTTTGCTGATTGTCAAGAAATACAGGATAACATGAACCTGAGCTGTAGGATACAATGATTTTTCATTGTGTAAGTACCATGCAACATTTGTGTGGTTAAACCTAACAAATGAAAAATGGGTAAGAGTGGAGCCTATGATTTTTTTTTTTTTAATGTGTCCAAAATAGTGGGCCTGATTCACAGAACTAACTTACGTCAAAAACGTAAAGTTAGTACTTTTTGGTATTCACAGAATACACTTACTCATTTTGGTATTCACAGAATGAATTTACTCATTTCGGTATTCACAGAAGTTAGTAGTCCTAACTTTAGGACTCCTAAATGCCTTCTGTGAATACCGAAAAGTCTTAAAGTTAGGATTTTTCTCAGTTTAGGAGTAGTACTACTCAAATATTAGCATTTTTCATTGGCAATTTTCCGATATTTCTGTGAGGGAAAGTTTGGGCTTCCATGGAGAGCCACAACATTCCTACTCGCAAGTTTCCCCACATAAAACAGAACCACACTTGGATGGATGGGTGTACCACCTGTGACAGGAAAAGTGCAAAAAGCAACAAGGAAGTATCAATATTTTGCCTTTCAATTTCACCTATTCTGGCAATGTATGTAGCTGCAGTATTCGGTCCAGGTCTCAGCCAGCAGCCAGGAAAAAACTACCAAATCCAGATATTTTTGAAACTTAGACATCCACCTTGGGGGCTGGAAAGTGTATGGTAGTATATGGTACTAAAATATCATTGTAAGAATATAGGGTTTGGTGTATCAAAGAGATTTTCCCATTCTGTGTGTATGGGAAAATGTGTTAGTAAATATCGGCAATAGTCTGATATAAATATTGCATTCTAAATACAATTGATAAAAATGATACCCCACTGAAGTTAAAAATAAAAATGCAGCAAATGGCATTATATTTTAGTAAATTGCATTTCGGACACAGCATTTATTGCAGATGATATTTCTGTAGATGATAATCTGACATGCAACCAAACTACCCATCAAGGTATAAATGACCCACTAAGTCTGTCTGACAGGTCCGCTACAAACAGTTGTATGTTCTTGACCTGATAGCACCAAAATTACACCTGAAAGACCAGAAGATCCCTTTATCCAGAAACATGTGAAATAACTGCTTTCCTCCAACTTTGATTGGGTGGCTTATTCCTCCAATGAAAAGTGTCAGTGCTCTCTAAAGCTTATAAGCATATAAACATGATTGAGACATTATTATGGGGATATTTTGAAACACAAAAAATATATTTAGCAAGAGCCTCTATGTTATATTGTTTTGACCAAGGAGAGATAGATTGGCACGTTTCTAATGTTGTAAGCTCATCTTTAACTCAGCAACATCCTTATAGTTGTTCTCTTTATGCAGGAATTGTCATTTCTGCATTTTCCCAAATGCATAACTGTGTTCAATTAAGAATAGACTCATTGCCTTCTTATATTCCAGCCCATTATTTCAGACTTCTGCTCATCCACCCTGTTACCTGAAAATCATCAAAAAGCCACCTTGATCTAATAGCAGGCCAAACTAGACCTACGGCTGGTCACATTAGGGAGAGTGATGCTGACTATATACAGTGTATTCTTTGAATGGCACAGGTTAAAAACTAAGAGGGCAACGTCATCAGAATCAGCCGAGACAACGATTCACTGTAACAAGTGAACCCATCATGCAATAAAGGACATCCCTACTTTGCTCCCCTAAAATTATTAGCTGAACCCATCCTGACCCATTTATTAACAAGGAGGCTTTTTGGTTATGAGAGAAAATTGTGGTTGCCTATGCCAAGCAATTACAGGGCAGTCCATAGATAACATATGAACACCCTTGATCTGTCTCTGCCACAATAGAGGGAAAGGGAGAGGTAATATTTAATGCAGTCTAGCACATGTCCTCCCCCAACAATTCACATCACAAAGTGGTGTGCCGTTCTGCTAAAAGACCAATGAGTTAACTTGACCTTTAGATATATCAATATCCATAGATATCAGGAGATTCTTATTTTAGGGTTGCAAATGCCCTCACCCACCTACATGGCATGCTTCATCATCGGGCCTGCTCCTGGCTGGGTGAGTGCTGCAAAACTCAGTGGGCTCATATCCCAAAATCTATTGCTATTGATGTATCTAAAGAACAAGTTATCTTCTTGGTCTTTTAGCGGAATGGCACACCACTTTGTGACGTGCACCCTTTATCAGTATCACCTGCTAGAATGGATAGCAGAGGCAACTCTTATTGCTAAATCCACTGGCGAAGACTGCAGCTGGGCAGAAAAAGTTTGTTCAAGCATAAGCTCCTGCTGTTCCTGATGTACGTTCTGCAACCAGAACTTGGACAATTTGAAATTATTCCTGGCTATACGCTTAAAACCTGAACCAGTCTAGGAAATAAGATGGTAGGATTGGCATAGAATCTGGAATTTCTTGCATACCTCTCCCGGCTCTCATGCTGATCTGCTACTTTTACCCCCAATCACTGATGCAGACCTAAAGTTACCTGTTGAACCCTCATTCCTGTAGCATAGTTTGAGTATGGTGAGTGATAAAGTGGCTCTTTATTCAGATGTATATTGCATTTTACCTCATAACAGGGTGTTTTCTTTTCAAGTTTGGATTCCTCATTGACGATACCTTAAAAAATGCCACATTCCAGCTTCAGTCACTCCTAAAGCGTTTTATTGTTTAAACCCAGTGTACATGCGGGATGGGACAATTAAGCAAGGCCTGTTTTATAACCAAGATGATTCAGCGAGTTAAACACTCATGCCTGGCATCTGTTGTGATCAGCATGTCCTTTTTTCCATGTAGGCCATTAAAACATTTCATCTTACAAGGTGCATACTTTGACTACCACAAAAGTATTTAACAATCAGAGTTTTTATTTGAAGTGCATAGAAATGGCAAAAAATGAACATGAAGATTACAAAAAATTACTATTTATAATTTGCTTTATAGCAGTTAATGCCACTCTGCAGTTTCTAAGTGCTGTAAATAACTGATGTTAGTATTGCCCAATTTACTGTACTCAATTTACCAACATACTTGCCAATGTCCTACTAAAGAAACTAACGGCAGACTCCAGTGAACTCAACAACTATCGACCTATCTCCTTGCTCCCGTTCCCAGCTAAAGTATTAGAAAAAGCCATCAACCAATAACTCTCCTCATATCTGGAAAGGAACCTCATACTCAACTCCTCCCAATCCAGATTCTGCAGCAACCACAGCACTGAGACAGCCCTCATCGCGGCTACCGACGACATTCGAGTCCTACCCAACCGAGGAGTGACCGTGGCTCTGATCCTCCTACACCTATTGGCAGCCTTCGATACGGCCTCCCACCACTCACTCATCACAAGGCTGCATAACATAGGCATCCAAGAAGCCGCTCTCAGATGGATCACCTCCTTTCTCCCCAGAAGAAAGCAAAAAAATCCACCTTCTCAATCGTCACCTCTGAACCCAAGGAAATCATCTGTAGAGTACCCCAAGGATCCTCGCTCAGCCCTACCCTCTTCAACACTTATATTATACATTACACCTCTGGCCAGCATCGCCAAAACCCACAGACTCAACATCATATCTCACGCCGATGACACACAACTCATCCTCTCCCTCTCCGAAGACACCACCAAGACCAACTTCCACAACTGCATGACAGACGTCGACCACTGGATGAAGGACAACTGTCTGAAGCTCAACACGGACAAGACAGAGGTACTGATTTTCAGAAACAAAAGCTCCCCATGGGATGCATCCTGGTGACACTCAGAACTCAGACCTACTTCTCCCATCACTGACCACACTAGGAACCTAGGCATCATTCTGGACAACAAGCTAACCATGACGACTCAGGTCAACTCCGTCTCCTCCTCCTACTTCTTCGTCCTCTGCATGCTTGGTAAGATATTCAAATGTCTACCCCAAAGCTCAAGACACACCATTACGCAGGCCCTCATCTCCAGCTGACTGGACTACGACAACGCTCTACGCAGCTCACCTCCTCCAATGACTACAGACCATACAGAACGTCCTGGATCTCCCTAAACCAACCCACATCGCGCTCTACCTCAGGGAACTCCACTGACTCCCTATACAGAAAAGACTGCAGGTCAAGCTCCTGACCCATGCATACAAGGCCCTACACAACTGTGGACCCGCCTACTGGAACCACCGCCTGAACTTACATTAGTCACCAGATGCCTCTGCTCCGCATCTCTTTCTCTAACCCACCCCCTGCATCCGACGTAGCAGATGCGGAGGTCGCACTTTCTCCTACCTAGCAGCGAGGAGATAGAAAGAACTACCTTTTCATCTATGGACCTCCCCATCTCTTCCAGAGTTCCGAAAGACCATGAAGACTTGGCTATTCTTCGAATCAACTGGACATTTCCAGCACTTGGATACCCTCACAGGTGATAAGTAGCGCTCCATAAATCTACTGATTGATTGATTGACCATCCTCAAAGGAGAGGAGAGTAAGTATGCCCTGCTGGGATTTTCCTTCATGACTTCTATAACATTGGGGGGCGTGGCTTGACGCGCGACCAAGATGGCCGCGTCCTTCTGAGCTCCGGCAAATCTCCGGTGCAGTCGCTCCTGAAAACATGCTGCGCGGGTGATTTTCGCTCACAAAGCAGCGGGACTGAGCGGCGGAACACTCCGAGATGCTGGAATTTCATTTTTGCGCTGTTTCAAACGTCAATTAAGCACTTTTCTCCACGGCGATATTCTCATCAGGATCGAGCACAAAATGGTTGCAGAATCGGAGGTTCCTGCTGCTTCATGTGACGATTAGCAGGGTTCTGACCTACACGTGGGACTTTGTGCACATTTTTCTTCATGATTGAGGTATTTTTTCAATATCCTTAATACCTCTTTATGCTATGCACTGTCTTTTCCTCGAGAGGTCACTATTCTGAGGAGATACTTTTCTACAAAATGGCGGCTGCTGTCTGAATGTTCTGTTTGGAACTCTAAGTGCCTTATTTGTGGCCAGATATCTAGTTGGCTTTACTTCAATGATGATGTTAATCACATGCTCAACAGATCTCCTATCAGTTTCAAATCGCTATACAGCACATTAATTCTGTCTGGGTAGACAGTTTATAGTCTACATTTTAGGCTGCATTACAATTATCTACGTGTCTAAGCTGTGCTGTGCGGTTCCTTCCTTGTTCCTCATTCCTATGGCGGAAGGCATGGGGTTTTTCCCCAAGGATAGAGATTCGAAGGGGAATCTGAAGAGGTCTAAACAGATTTCCCCCACTCCGGATATGTCAGCAAAGGGTAATTTGGACTCTGCCGCAACCTTAGAGACTATTCTACTGAAACTTAATACAGTCCAAGACATAGCACAATCTACTAAAACGAACACTGATTTACTTCAAGTGGAGGTGGCGGCAATTCGAAATGACCTCAAACATCTTTCATTATGCGTATCCAATGCTGAGGCACGTATAAGCTCTGTTGAGGATTTTACGAATAAGCAAGCGAAACATCTTCAAAGCATGGAGCGCTCCTTGACCTCTTTGAGAAGAGACCTGACTGAACAGGAAGACAGAAATCGCAAAAGTAACCTTAGAATTTTTGGCCTTCCGGAGGAATGTGAGAAATCTGCGCCTTCAATGATGGACTTTTTGCTTACCTGGATACCTTCTGTACTGAACATTACATTTGAAAAAGACTTTGAAATAGAACGTGCTCATAGAGTTCCTACCTTTAAGCCTAAAAAGTTATCTTCTCCAAGATCAGTGATTTTTAAACCTCTGCGCCATCAACATTCTGAACAAATCCTAGCGCAAATGAGGAGGATTAAGACTTTACAGTGGGAAGGACACAGAATATCAATTTCACAGGACTTTGCCAGAGATACTGTCATTCGCCGTAAAGGTTTCTTGAATTTACGCAGAAGGCTAATAGATATGAACATTCCATTTTTCTTCGCAGGTCCTTCACGTTTTAGAATAACTTTTAGAGGTCGTCCACAGATTTTTCATGAACCTGTAGAACTTTCTACTTTTTTGGACAATCAGTCTGAATCACAGATGGAACAGGTGGTGTCTGAATCTCGTCCTAGCACGTCCCTCTCTTGAAGTATTTCAGAGGTTGTCAACCTAGTTCCATACTTTTTGTGTCCTTGCCATTCTATGTGGCTTTTTTTTCTGCCTTTGTGCTCTTGGTTGATATGATAAATTACAGTTGTATTGTTGATATTTTATTGTGGTTACTCCCTCTTGATTGACTTTTCCTTTCCAGGATATTTGTTTTACCTCCCTTCTGTCTGTCTTATGGTTGGTCTCCGAGTATCTTCCTGGCTCCTCTCATCTTTAAGGCTCATGTTGTATTGATGGTTTGTTTCATACTGCTCTTTCCTTTTTAAGTCTTAAGGCTGCTCATATTTGTATGCGTATTATTTAAGAGTTATATCTCTTTCATTAGCATTGTTTTTTGATTGTATTGTCTCCGATTGAATGTCGTTATATTTATATTTCCCTTCCCCTTAACTTTGTTATCATTTCTTTTTATCTCTGTCCTATTCCAGCTGTATATATGTTTGCCTATTTCTCTCAGCTGGCTTTTCTTTCTCTTTATCCTTATGTTACTTGTTATATGTTCTTTTTTCTTTTCTTTTCTTCATGTTCTATCTATGCTCCTTGTGCGTTTGGATGGAACTTTTTCTGATGTCGTCTTTAGGTTATGTATTATATTTTAGATGGATTCTGATATTTACTTTTTATATACTTATGTATTTATTTTTGCTTCCTCCATGATGATATGCTGGATATCAATTAGACATTATAGGCTTTATTGATTGTGACATATTTATTATTACTGATTGATTATTTTTCTTTTGATATATTTTACTATTTTTTCACAGATTCTATCAATTTCTATAGTGTTGGGCACAATAGTGGTCTATGAATTATAATGTTTATATTGCTATTTCCAATGCCTCATTTACTTATTTATTATACATCGTATGATTATTTACCGTGCCTTAAGCTGGTAGCTATAATATTGATTATTGTTTTGTATGACGCCTTAATTTATTATTGCCTTAGGCTGCTATTTACATTATCTATTATTGTTATGCGGGATGCCTCAATTTATTATAGTCTTAGGCTGTTATTTATTATATTGATTATTGCTATTTATGAAGCCTTAATTTTATATTGCCCTAGACCGTTATTTATAATGCCTATGACTGTTATTTATGAGGCCTTAATCTAATATTGCCTTAGACTGTTATTTATAATATTTACTATAGCTATTTATGATGCTTAGTTTAATATTGCCTTAGACCGCTATTTATAATATCTATTATTACCATTTATGATATCCTAAAAGAATATTGCCTTATGCAGCTAATTATAATATTTATTATCGTTATTTATCATGCCTGAATTTAGGATTGCCTTAGGCGGTTTAGTATAATATCTATTGTTATTATTTATGATCTAGATCTGATTCTATCATTTCTCCTTTCTAGTTAAGATACGATAATAGCTTGGTCCCTCTTACATTAGGTGGTTTATAGAATTTTATTCTCTGATCCTATAGTTGGTATGTTGCTATTAGAGTATACATTTACATTATTGTTCTGTTGCTCAATGATATATGTATTTATTTCTCAGCGGTCTGCACTATTAGTGTTGGCCTCTGTGGTTGCTCCTCCACGTTTTTTCTCCCCATGCAAATTGTCTGTTATAGACATCCCCTGGTGGGGTTCTTCTTTTTACATGCTCCTTTTTTCTTTGGAGCATCTTTCCTTTCCCTTTTCTTTTTTCTTGTCTTTACTTCTCCTATTTCTCTTTTTTCTTCCTTGGGGACCCCTGCTGCGACTCATTTGCGGTGTTTTTCCGTTTGTTCTTTTATTCATTTACCTGCTCACTGGCTGTATAGTCTTCCCTTTTTCTTTTATCAGACGTTCTTATTTGTTTTGCGCCATGCTTACTTATGTCTGGTCTAAATGTAATCTCTCTTAATGTTCGTGGTCTGAACCATCCCGTCAAGAGGGCCAAGATCCTAGACTACTGCAAAAGCTTATCTGGGGACATTGTTCTTCTTCAGGAGACTAAAATAGCCTTTAAAGAAGCTTTGCTCCTGCGGAAGGAGTGGGTTCTTGATGTAGCCTGTTCTGAAGCCGCTGGTAAAAGGAACGGGGTTATCACTTAGATTTCTAAAAACTCTGGCCTATCCATTATCGCTGCTGAACATGATATCGATGGCAGATGGTTGCTTTCTCGCTTGTCCAATTGCTCAGACGAGTTATATGTCATGAATATTTATGCTCCCAACATTGATGATCAACTCTTTTGGCGTTCAATAAATAAAAAACTCTTTGACATTCCTCAAAATGCTAGAATAATTGTTGAAGCTGATTTGCCATTGGATCCTTTCTTGGATAGACATTCTGCTTTTAGATTTCGTCCTCCCAGATCACATAAGCAAATGCTCAATATGTGCTTCTCTCATCAGCTTTCTGACGTATGGAGACTACATAACTCTACGGGTTGCGATTTTACGTTTTTCTTCTTGCCACATTCTAGTTTCTCGCGTATTGACTATCTTCAAGTTGATGCTGCTCTTCTAAAACACACTAGTAACGCTATAATTCACCCAATAGTGATTTCTGATCATGCAGCTGTCTCATTTACTCTCCTTAATCTGGCGGAGAAACAAGGTCCTCGTACCTGGCGTCTAAAAACAGAGATTTTGGATGATAAAGATGAAGTCAAAGAGTTAGCTGTGGAAATTGACAATTTCTTCAAAGACAATGAATCTTCGGTGAACTCCTCAATAGTTTTCTGGGATGCATTTAAATGCACTATTAGAGGCCATGTTATTAAAAAAATGTCAAAAAGGAATAGAGATATCAGAAGTTCGCTACAATCTTTAGGAGATGAGATTAAACGTAAAGAGATATTATATAGAAGCTCTAATGATAAGTCTCTCTTGCGAGATATCAAAAATTTGAAATACTCTTTTAACACCATTGTCACTAAGAGAGCTTATATTGGGGTACATGCTCAAAAGTCTAGACGATTGCTGCTACAAAATAGAGCAGGTAAGATGTTGGCTGCCACTTTAAAATATCAAAACACGAATGTTAAAACTGCTCAGATCTCCTCTATCAATGACACTAATGGTTCTAAGAAATTCAATACTCAAGAAATTCTACAAGTCTTTAGCGATTTTTATGAAAAACTTTACACTCCCAAAGATCAATGTGACTTATCTGTGTGTCAACAATTCTTGTCCTCGATCCCTGCGCATACTATTTCGCAGATGGAGATGACTGCTCTGGGGCAACCGATTGATTCTGACGAGATAATTCAAGCTATTAGGGCGACTCGGTCGGGGAAGGCTACAAGACTTTTTCATCCTCAATAATAAAATATCTCAAGAAAGTTTTTGATAACTTTGTACTGTCTGGTAAAGTTTCGGGTTCAGCAGCTGAGGCTACTATTGTCGTGATTCCGAAAGAAGGGAAAGATCATTCTGACCCTAAAAATTTCCGCCCAATCTCACTATTAAATATGGAAGCTAAGACTTTTGCCAAAATCCTGGCTAAGCGTTTAGAAGGCCATATCCCTAGTCTTATTCATGGGTCCCAAACTGGCTTTGTAAAAGGGAGACTTGCTAGGGATAATATCCGAACGTTTTGTCATATATTGGAGAAAGCGAAACTCTCAGCCTTACCATTGGCTGCGATTGCTCTTGATGCCGAAAAGGCTTTTGATAAAGTTTCTTGGCCTTTTTTACAAGCAGTACTCCAATCTCATAACTTAGGGGATTCTTTTATCAACATGGTAATGTCCCTTTATGCGCAACCTAAAGCTAACATCAGAGTCAATGGGTCTACGTCTTCCTTTTTTAATCTACGTCAAGGTACTAGACAAGGGTGCCCGTTATCACCCCTTCTTTTTCTATTGGCTATAGACCCTCTCCTTCGATTACTCAACTTAAATGGTAATATCAAAGGCTTTCAATTTGGTTCACATACAATTAAAACGGCTGCGTACGCAGACGATGTTCTCATTTTCTCTGAAGACATTGCTACTGCCATTCCTGCCATTTCTAATACCATTAAAGAGTTTTCAACCGTCTCAGGGTATACTCTGAACAGAGATAAGACAGAAATGTTCCCTCGGAATGCGTTGTGCTTCCCTTCTCACATGGGGGAGGCTGGCTTTAAATGGCAATCGACTTGAATTAAATATTTAGGGATTTGGTTTTGTAATAATCTGTTAGATACTATCTCTTATAATGAATCTCACATACTAGCTAAGGTTAAAGATCTTTTGTCCTGCTGGTCTCCGAAATACATCTCATGGTGGGGAAGACTTCAAACTCTTAAGATGATGATAACTCCGATTATTAACTTTTTAGCCGCCATGCTGCCTGTGAGGCTGTCTTCATCTTTTTTCCGTGAGATTGACTTAATTACCTCAAAATGTGTATGGAGTGATAAACGTGCAAGACTTGCATATAAACATCTTAGGAAGCCAACTGTTTTGGGTGGATGTAACCTTCCAGATTGGAACTTATATCAAATTGCTTTTTTAGCGTCTCAGGGTGCTCTCTGGTTTTTATCGAATTCCCATCATACCCCTCCGTGGATTTATATTGACCAACATCTATGTTCTCCTCTGTCTACCCCTTCCTTTCTCACTGCTTCTAAGCTTGTGTTACCTCATTCAAGCCGCATTATTTCAGACACAATTAATGCTCTAAAATATATGGATAAAAAGGCTCCCAACCCCATTCATAAGTCGAGATGGTCCTCATTATGGTATAACCCTAAAATTGCTACTGATATTGATTCTGTTACGATATCTTCCTGGGCTAATAGTGGTCTTACGTTGGTCAAACATTTGTATGACTCCAATCATGACCCTCTTCCCTTTCCTTCTCTGGCTAAGAAGTATAATCTTAGTAACATGGATTTCTATTCCTTTTTTAAATTAAAGGTTGCCCTTTCTAAAGTGACCCTATGTACAGACTCCGTTACTATTTCACTTCTGTCTATGTAGTCTCGTTCAGGTCATACTGCCTCCAAAATATATACATTTTTATCTATGCCACTGCTTTCACAGACTACTATTACACAGGATAAATGGTTACACCATTTTGACAGTGACATTTTCAAACATATCTCACAAGAGTCATGGCAGCTTATTGGGAAGGTTTCATTACGGAACAAGATTGCTCCGTCTCTTATGCAATCTAAATTCTTCACTATGAATCTTCTACATTGGACCCCTGCTCGCTTATTCAAGTTGAAACTGAGGGATAATGATCTTTGTTGGAATTGCAACTTAGTCTCCGGCACTCACCAACATATGTTTTTCGAATGTTCATTATTACAATGCTTTTGGGACTTAGTTCAGAAACATCTTTCACTAATCTTTGATATTCCGTTGGAGCTCTCGTTACCTATGATCTTATTGGGACCGTGGGCTGCATATACTCCTCCTCCCTTGGATAATACTGATATGCAGCTATTAGACCTCCTTATATCAATTGCTGTTAAGATTATTTTAACTGATTGGAAATCCTTTAATCTCCTGTCCTATCATACTTGGTGGGCCTGGGTATCATTTCTTCGTGGGGCCCATACTTTTGTTGAAGAGAAGCATTATTCTCCCTCCATCTCTAATACTATTTGGAGGTCATTGGATAAATATATAAAATTGTCCTCTCAGGGGTTGGTAGCCCAATATCCTTTTGCCTCTACATCGTAATTTACTCTCTTCACTGCAGCAGGTGTCCCCACCTCTCTCTCTCTCTCTCTCTCTCATTCTTTCCCTATTGCTCTATCTATATCTAGTGATCTATTTATTAATTTATTTATTTATCTATCTATCTTTTCTTTTTCTTCCTTTCTTTTCCTGTTTCTTCTTCTCTCTCATTCTGATATCTTGTGGTGTCTATGCAATACAATTAATTTGATGCTAACATTCTAACATGGACATTCCTTGGATATTTGATATGGCTTTGGTACTATTTGTGATTTCACTATTTTTTATGTCATGAATACTATTTTTGTATCTATATTCCTTTTAATTTGATCACTTTGCTCTGTTGTATTGCATTCTATTATACATGTATGAACTCCTTCTTTTTAAAATAATAAAAATATTGAAAAAAAAAAAAAATGCCTTCTAAAACATTGCCTTTTGTCAGTGCCGGGAGTTCAGCTCACTGAATCCACTTTGCTCTGTTGTATTGCATTCTATTATACATGTATGAACTCCTTCTTTTTAAAATAATAAAAATATTGAACAAAAAAAAAAAATACCTTCTAAAACATTGCCTTTTGTCAGTGCCGGGAGTTCAGCTCACTGAATCATCCTGTCTTCAATATTGTCATTAGTAGTAGTAATTTTAGAAGTCGTAGTACTAGTAGTAGTAGCAGTAGTAGAAGCAGCAATAGAAGTAGTAGTAGTAGTAGTAGTAGCAGCAGCAGTTGTACCAGCAGCAGTAGTAGTAATAGTAGCAGTAGTATCAGCAGCTGTAGTACTACTAATAGTAGTAGTAGCAGCAGTAGTAATAGTAATACTAGCAGTAGCAGCAGCAGTAGAAATTGTAGTAGTATCAAAAGCAGTAATAGCAGTAGCAGTAGTGGTAGTAATAGTAGTAGCAGCAGTAGTAGTAGTAGAAGCAGCAATTGTAGCAGCAGTAGCAGTAGTAGTAATGTTGGTAGTAGCTGGAGCAGCAGCAGTAATAGTAATAGTAGCAGCAGCAGTAATAGTAGTAGCAGCAGTAGCAGCAGAACAAGGGACCCACACAACCAGGCTATGCCTCTCCTAACAGAGCTTTAAAGAACACTCCACAAGTGCATGCTGCTCAGTGCTGTAACCGACCTTGTGGAGTGGAACTAGTCCTTTGGAATCCATGTATCCGTGGTGTGTAACTGCAAGCTTTCAACATTTTGTAGGATTTTTGGCAGCCTCCGTCACTGAATGACAGGAATCCTACTCCTTGGGAAAAACACTCATGGTTTCAAATGTTCAGAATTATATGAGACACAGGCGAGAGCATTGTTTGCGATCAGGCCTATTTATAGAACAAAAGGCCAGTCTTGGCTTTACCATTGGCCCTCCTTAAGCCAGAGCTGCCTCGTTATAATTACAACACAGAAATAAGATGCAGAGAAACAGAATTCCACCCAGAATGCATAGCTGCCTGCCCTGTAAAATGCCACTGTATGAACTTTTTAAAGAACTCAAACAGGCCTTTGTATTAATGTGCATGTGCTAGCTGTGTGAGGAGGTCACTGGCAGGATTATTACAGAACATGAGACAGCTTAACAGATTCCTCCTGGCTTTCAGCATCCTAGACAGCCAACTAACCATGTACAGAGAGCAGCCTCTCAAGTATTCTTGGCTTTTCCTGTAGATAGTGTGATGACTCCCAACCCTGTAACACATGCTCTGTTACTGTGGAAACGCCTAACACAATTCAGAACAATCAAGAGATGAATAATGTAATATTCATTTATTAGTGAACATACAAATTGTAAAACCATACAAAGCAGACAAAGTGTTTCAAGAAAAATCATGACTAGAACCACAAATTAAAGAAATAGTGTTGTGGTTTGTTACATTCCATGGTATTAGACCATTTCTCTTGTTGGGATCAAGGGCGAGGGGCCAGGATGAGCAACAGGAGGCCTGAGCTGGTACAGTATGGAGATTTGTCCTGCTGAAGAAGGCTAATATGAGACTTACAGCCCATATCGCTCATGCGGAACTAGGCCCCTGTGTCTGTCCAGAGTTGATTCATTATGACCTCAAGTCTCCCCAGTGAGTGCTTAACGTGTTAAAAGTTGTCAGCTGAGAACAGATCAGAACCTTTGCACACCTCATTGGATCAGAGAGTGGATTGCAGTGAAGACATATTATTACAAATCGCATTCTTCAGGCAGGGCAGGAGCTGGTGCTTTCATTGTCTGAAACTGGGTGTGAGGTTTGTTTTGGCATTGATGTTCCTGATGGTAATTTGTGACAGTTATGCAGTGTTGTTCTGGGTGCTAGTACAGGACTATCCCAACAAGTCATAAAGTCAATGGTCTAGTTTTCAGCACTTCTCACAGCCATACTCATTATTCCTTGCATGTTTATTTTCACTGGACAGTACTGACACATGACAAAGAGCTGAGGTGTACGTGTTCTAGCACCAACATGGTTGGTATCAACATGAGGGTTCCCTTTTTTTCTGCAAAGCCATCTGGAGGCCAAAACCCAATATTTATGGCAGCTCTTCTGCCCATCTCTTCATGATTACACTCAGTGTACTGCTACTTTGCGTTACTTTAGGAAACTTTCCAACACTTTGCAAAACTTGTTTTGCTCTTTAAAGTTGACTGAAAGTAACCAAAGCAATGCTCTGCGCTGCTTTGCAATACTTTGCATTACTTTGCACCAAGGGAGCATTTCATGGGTGGTACAATGGTGTTCCCATGAAATATCCATGGTTTTTTACGACAAGCCCTATGTACAAATAATAACAGACAGCGTTTTGTGCCAAAACCAATGCCACTTTGAGGCAGGCATTAGAAAGGAGAATGCTTCTTTCTCAAACTTTTCCGACACAGCACATATTCAAAGTTTGAAAACTTTTAAAGTTTGTCTAAGCATAGTATTTTGTACTTGAAGGTTACCTTTCCAGTTCAAAACTTATATAAGATGTAATGCAGACACCTTTGCACTATGGAGCAAAGGTGTGAGCATGGCGCTGGGCAGTGCAATTGTGTGCCTGCGCTTGGGAGACAGCAGCACTTACCCTTTCTCCACCTAGCTTTGTTGTACAGCTGGGTGGAGAAATCAACACAGGCTCCCAGTCAATGTCTGAGCGCCGAACCGAGGTGCTCAGACCAATCCAAGCTGGCATGATGGCTCAGTGAGTTAAATGTTCGCTGCTAGCATGTGCAGTGAGCTGCATGTCACAAGAGTGAATCCTGGCAATCTGGTTCAGCCTTTCATTCTTCCAATGTGAGTATATTGAGTACTGTTAAATTGGGTAATAGCACCACCTTCCCATTACAGCACATATGAACAGTAGGACAGGGGTATGAAGGCCTATAAAAACAAATAATTATTCATATATTTTTTTTTACAAAGCACAGTCAACCCACCTTGGTCTCTTTAGAGTCCTCACAGACCTAAATAAAAGAGCGACAAGCGTAAGCTCCAAAGGGAGAGACTCTGTAGTATCTTCATGTTATGTTTATTGTGTTCAACTTTACCCTGTAACTAGCTGCTCAGCCAGTGTGAGTGTTCTGTGTGGAATGTTGGTATGATTGACATGAGTGGAATGCTTGGGTGCCTGGTGGGAGTGTTGTCAGTTGGAAGATGGGCTGAGCAGCTAGCAGGCTGCTCCTGGTGGGGCTGTACTATGGATCTTAACAACTCAATAAATATCTTAAAGACATCTCCTGGCTACGCCTGCTGAGTCACCTATAAGCATGGAAATCACTTGTTACATTTGGCGACGATCTGGAACTTACCTCACGCTCTACAGGTGGTTTTATGGCTGATAAGGATGAGTATTAAGGCAGGACTACATGTTGGAAAGGACCTACTACCGTTACAAGTGGAGACAGCACACGAGAAATCTGCAGCAGTACGTGGTCAGAAAGGACGCACAGACAGCACAAGTTTTGAAACAAAGAACTTTACAAAGAAACAAAGGAATCTGGAGCAGCACGCCTCGTAGCCCCACCAGTGTCCATCACACCGGACAGCCCAAGCCCAGGCGTGCTACACTCTACAACTTCACGTTTAGAGGACCTTATGGTGACAACTATCGGGTGCTACTTCTGGCTCAGGAACAATGCTTACGGCATTACGGATCGTTTTATGGGAGTGCCTGTTTTGTTGCCGTACACAATTAAATTTTCTTTGACTTTGGGATTTTCCCCTGACAGTGCCTCTGTGTCGGTGTAGGATCGGAAGGAAGCTTACTTGTGCCTGCTACACGATGCAGGCTGTACCTTTCCCAAATCTTTACACTTGTCTATGGGGGTTCTGCCCATTTACGTCGGAAGTAGCGGGAGTTTTTGTGAGTATACTCTTCTTTTTCAATTTGCTTTGGTAGTCCCTTTGACTTTTGGCAGTGCAACCACAGTCTTATGGTTTTAAAAAGAGGCGCGTAGCGTTATCTATGTGCACGCCCTTATCTTTTGCACCTCTGGAGATCTTCGTCTGTGACGGGCCTGCTATTGTTATCTTCGTGACGAACAAGCCTCGCTGCGCGGCATTGTGGGGCGCACGCACATGGCGTGAGCCATCCTGTGCTTGCGTGCTTAGCATGCCGCCATCTTTGGATTGGAGGCTCCAGTCAGTTTACGCACGATGTTATGGACTGCAGTGTGCTCTACCCGTGTTCTTTGCCAACCACGGTCTATTCGTAAAATAAAGCTAAGTGAATGTTGAATCTCAGCACCTGCGTCGGGGAGTGGAAATCGTTTTTCTCCTCTTGGTTATCTCAGCAACGATTTTTGTGTATGCCCAACCGTCGTCCGGACCGGATTTAACTTCTTGGCAGTATCTTGGTTTGGGCTGTGTTTCGAGTTGAAAAATGTAAGTCCGTTTTTATATAGTGCAGCTACTCACCCTTACGGGTCTCAAGGCGCTGGGGGCCGTAGTGGAAATTAAGTGAGCTATTGCCCAGAGTCACATGGTGCTGAGCTGAGCTGCCGCCGGAGCCGGGGATCGAACCGTGAACCCTGTGCTCCGAAGTCAGCTGCCCTGGCCGCTGCACCACACCTCTCCTCAGGAGTTCAGGAGTTTAGATGGTCCTGAACACTCCGAGGACACTGGACCTTTTTGGCACCTCATGTGGTGAGTTCCAATTCCTGTACAAGCTCAGGAGCCCTTCTATCTTCAGTTGGTTTCGGCTCTGCTGCAATGTACTTTCTTGTTGCAAGTCTCCTGGAGCTTATTCATCCCTACGTAGTACTGTTTGGGTCCTAGGAACGCCTGTCCCTCATTTTCCCGGTGACAGGCACACCAGTGACAATTTAAAAATGCTAAATTTACGGTGCATGTTTTTTTGTTGTTCATCAGATTTTTTGGCATTCAAATGGTCTTGCTGGAACATGCTCATTGGTAATCCCATTTCTTATTGATGGGAGTACTCACCTTTTCGTGAGGGTGGTCGTCTGTGCTACAATGTTAGTTTTCACACGTTTACTTTTCAGGTATGGTAACCCTCTCTAAGGGATGGGAGTGTGTGGTGAGGTATACGAAGATCAACAAGACTGTGGTCATTTTTACAAACTGGTTTTGTTTTTTATCTACTCCATTTATTATCTGGCTTCACGCTTTATTACATGTCTAATGGTCTCAACATTTAATGTACACATTTGACAATTGCCTCCTTACTTGAGGTGTTCGGTACTTGAGTGTGTGTGCCCAGTGTAGTTCAACTCGGGTGAGAGGTCGCTCACCGGCGTGGGGTACAGTTTAGTAGTGTTCTACAGTTATTGGAATTGTATTTGTATTAACTACGCAACATTTCCGTATTTCGTGATACCACAGATTTACGCTTTTCTATGGATGGGTGGTCCATGTGTTTTGTGGGTGGTCATCACTGTTTTATCCCTTACACGAGGGATGGGTTTGGGTTATAGTCCCATTTTTACATTTTACAGTTTGTGACCTCTACATGGGGGTAGGATTTATGGGTGTTTTCCCATATACACGTGTTTATGATGGCAACCCTTACACAGGGTTAGGTTATGCGTGTTAGCCCCATTTACATGTACAAGGGTATATCCCTACATAGGGTGTGTGGTTATGGGTGTTGCCCCATTTTCACTATGTGTGTAAGTCTCCCTGCGCCTCACATGTTTCTGTCTGGTGTGTGTATGTTGCTCTGCGCCTCACGTCTTTCTGTGTTGTGTGTAAGTCGCCCTGCGCCTCATGTGTTGTTCTGTGTAAGTCGCCCTGCACTTCATGTGTTTCTGTTGTGTGTAGGTCGCCCTGCGCCTCACGTGTTGCTCTGTGTAAGTCACCCTGCGCTTCAAGTGTTTTTGTTTTGTGTAAGACGCCCTGCGCTTCATGATTTTTTTTTCTATTTAAGGAGGAGGATGGTGTTAGGTTGTGTTTATCTTTTCACCCTTCTCTCTTCCTTAGTCTAGTCTGTTCCCTCTCGTGGTGTGGTTTTTACCATTTACCCCTGGGTTTTAGACTATTGATTTCATCTGTATATATTCTGTATAGTTGTTGTTCATTTTTGTATGGTTTAATTAATTTTAAATTGTAAAGAGAGAAGATAATGTAGTATCTTCATGTTATGTTTATTGTGTTCAACTTTACCCTGTAACTAGCTGCTCAGCCAGTGTGAGTGTTCTGTGTGGAATGTTGGTATGATTGACATGAGTGGAATGCTTGGGTGCCTGGTGTGAGTGTTGTCAGTTGGAAGATGGGCTGAGCAGCTAGCATGCTGCTCCTGGTGGGGGCTGTACTATGGATCTTAACAACTCAATAAATATCTTAAAGACATCTCCTGGCTACGCCTGCTGAGTCACCTATATGCATGGAAATCACTTGTTACAGACTCATGGTGCTCCTATTCAAATTTAGACTTTACAAACACCTTCTGATTGCCTCTAGTCTAAACGCGGTGGCGTAACATTAGTCCCCGTATCCCCCGCGGTGCGGGGGGCCCAAGCTCCAGAGGGGTCCCCTCCGGCACTGTGCACGGGCGACGGGCCCTGGCCTGAGAGCTCCTGAACCGGTCTGGAGCGTGGGGACCCTCTCCGTGTACTTTGCAGGGGCTCCCCTCAAGATTTCTTATGCCATTGTGCGGCTGTCCCATACGTCGCAAAAGAGCCATACAGCGTGTCTTTACAAGTTCAAAACTGCCCGGATTGCACATCTGGGCTACTTTGTTAGCTATCTGATTGGCTAATGGGGGGGCCATTTTTATTTTAGTTCCTAGGGTTATATTCTGTCCCAGTCCGACCCTTGAGAAGGGCATACATCTGTCATACGCATAAATACTGACAGGAGACTGGTTGGAACTGGGTCGCTTTTACTGTTTCAGTCAGTCTTTTTTTCTCGAACTAGTCTCCCCCCGGCGAAAATTACATGAAATAACGCGAACACCTGAAGACAAACAATTTCAGCATTTATATATGAAATATACCCATCTCGCAAGATTTTATGCGCATAATAACATTTTTGTCCGGGCAGTTGCTTTCCATTTTGTTTACTCAATATAACATTACAAATTTCAACTTCAATAAACTTCAATAAATTTCCAGCTGGAAGGCTATTTGTGCAGTTTTAAGAACACGTGAAACTATCTGTGCAGTTTCATAGCAGCCCCTTTGCTTGCACCGTTTCTGCATTATTTCATCAGTAACCTATGTCCTGGCGCGCGCAAAGTCCAATGCAATTTGAGAAACAATCTTCTTAATTGATCCAGTGTTAACCTTTCACAACCAAAGATCCAGGCGGTATTATCTATTGCTCAATCTGGGATGTAGAAGTAATTCCCTATAGTGCTGCCATCTGTGTCACTACCGATCCCTTTTAAAAGGAGCCGCTCGGTAAATAAAAGCTGCGATAAATACTGCGTTATCCTAACAAGGACGCCCAGCCAGCCGCCCGCCCCCCGAGTTGTGCCCAACTCTTCTGTGTCGCTTTGTGCTTTATCATATAGTCTCAGCGGTGTCACAGGTGTTAGGCCCCGGTGACGATGGATGGTGCTCAGTTGGTGATCAGTCACCGCAGACAGGTGGCGTAGTATCGGAATTTCTGGAATCTGTTCCCAATCAGAAGCTTTGCTGTTGGACTCAGTTACAACACTACTTGTGATGTGTTACTGAAAATCAATGTGCCACTTTCAAGGTCAATGGACTGCCGGGACCCTCAGCTAGCACTGATGGATGTATTGTGTTCCTTCGGAATGTAGGCGGGAAGAAACTGACAGCAGAAACTCTTCCATTTGCAACCAGAGATAGGAGCCAGGCTTCCCCAGAAGGAGAAACACAACCCTGTAGGTAGCAGAGATTCCTGTATGTGCTTCTCTTATAGTAAAATAATATTGTGGCACCATGGGGTTCCATTTTTGGGGGTGCCAATTGTACTTTTTCAACTTTGTTATTGCATGGGGTTTGCAAATAAGCGGGTGCTTAGTTTGCACCTAAGTAGACAGGAATGGGAAATAACATTTGAATAGCATGACCTGTTCCCCATTCCTGCATGCCTGAACGAAAGTCCTGATTTGTGTCAGGATTTAGCAGCCACAAATCGTGGGGGCAAAGTAAGCACCTGCAAATTGTGGCACCATCATGATTTGAGACATATATGTGTTGTCGTGCATACGTGACTCTAGTGTCTGAAGTCAAACAGCAACAATATATGCTTTGTTAGTTTAAAAAAAAAATTGGCATATACAGTAGCTCTCGCCTTGCCAACATATTTGCTTTACCAATGCTTTTGCAATTCTGAGCATGGAAAAAAGCGAAAGTTTTTTTGCCAATGCTGTGCGGCATCGGCAAAAAAAAAAAATGAAAAAAGGTGCAATGTTGCTGCAGCTGTTGGCGGCTGCATCATTCAGCTGGTGCATGCCTGCACTGTGACATATGTGCGCAAAAATGTGATGACATATATGCATGCATGCGTCATCATGTATATGCCCACCAGCAGAATGACCTGGGTGCCATTTGCTTTGGTTATTTTTTATTTACTGATCCTATATGGAAGACCCTACTTAGATCTGTAAAGGAAAAAGTTAACTATTTTAGTGTAATAATAAGAAAAAAATGGACCGCATGGGGTAGGGGGCAATGGAGGAGTGGTTGGGGGAGGGCAAATAACAGCACACAAGGGAGAGATGAACATGGGGGTGGCAAGAAACATACAGTGGAGACAACACTGAGAGCAGGGGGAAGGTTTTTTTGGTGAGAAAAAGCACTTGGGAAAGAACGAAGCACAAGTGGAAGAGAGGAGGATGGGGAAGAAGCATATGAGGGAGAGAGAGCGACAAGCAGTACGAGGCATGGAAATGGGCAAGAAAGACAGGGAGCAACACAAGATAGAGAGAGCAACACAGAGTATATGTATTTGGTGAGGGAGAAGCACAGAGGGAGAGAGCTGGAAAACACATGCACTCTCGTGGGGTGCTTAGCCAAAAAGAGAAAAGTAGTTTGTTAAAAGTGAGCAGTGGATGGGTAAAAGTCAGACAATGAAAAGGATGGTAAAGAGGCTATGCTCCAGAGGAGGAACAAACACAAGAAGAAGAATGCAAGACATTAAATAAGAAGCAAGCAAGTGAGAGCGACAATATATCCTACCAATGGTAAGTAAAGTGTGGCCTTTAAGACTACTGTATGGTCTTAGTAAGCTCACAATCAGTCAATCAGTCTTTCACAACCAGATGGCTCGAGCTAAAAAAGAAGAGTTGTGATCTCTAAGAAGACATGACACAGAGCTATGAAACGTACGTTTCATTGAGCTGCACTGCTCTGGCTTTCTTTCATGCCACCACTGAACTCCCCTCTCCCTTCACTATGGGTGAATGACAGCTCCTTTACTTACTTTGCAGAGGAGGAAAAGCAAGATCAATCAGCCACAGAATTTCGGGAAAATGTGGTTGTGATTGATTGGGGTTGCTTTTCATCTCATCAAAACAAGAGGTGGAGCAGGTATACAGTAACTATGAAGTGACTGTGACACTGGTAGAGAAAGCTGATGTGTGATCCAGCTTTGTTTACATAGTAGAGAAGGAGATGTGGCGGGACTGTCATAGCCAGTAAGAGGTGAGTGTTAGTTAGTGCTTCATTAATTAACGAGAAACTTCATGTAAGATGACAACCAAGTTAATTCCAGTTGAGACCCTGAGAAGCTGCACAAGCTTGGATTGCAGCACTACATCAGAATCACTCTGGTGGCGCAGCACCTTTTTCCGTATTTACAAGTTGGCTCTAAGCCACTTTTCGTGGCTTGACGCCACTTTGTAAATATGCCCCTTTCCACCGCAGTCCTCTGCGGCAAAGGGGCGTGCAATGGGTGTTCCTGTGAGCGTTCCACCGCAACACCCAGTGGTTTTTGACTCTGCCCCTGTTTTACAAGGCTGAGGCAGCACCAAAAACTAACACGAAGAATATCAGGCGTTACAATGGTGCAACGAGGAGAAATTACTAATTTCTCCTCGTTTTTTGCTTTTTCCATGTGTGCTGCATTCTGCAGCACATATAGAAGGTGCAAATCACCATTATTGATTGTTTATGTGCAGGAAGTTGTCCCTTCCTGCACATAAACAATCATCCCTGCAGCGCAGGCCCCCTTGCAACATGGCGCCATGGTGCCTGCGCTGGCGCTAGGCAGCTTTTTTACGCCAGCCCTAGGGGAAACACAGGGGTGTGCCGTAGTCTTATGAATATGATGCATGCCTGCGCTTTGAAAATGTCAGAGCACGGCGCTGCCAAATTTGGCACAGGCCCGCGCTCCGACATTTTCTAGTGAATATGCCCCTAAATAGCCGAACATGCAGGGAAGTAGCTTGGCCAGTAAGATTGGGGGATTGTGAGCTTTCGATTTCCCAACAATCACGCTGGAACATCTTGTTAAAACATATGAGAAGCAGGACATGAGTGGGGCATAAGGGGCGATGGAAAGAGAGAGGAGTGCAGATTGTTAAGGATACTTAACATTAAATATTTTCAAACTAATCAACATTTTTAAGGCCTTCAAAACAGAGACGAGAGAGAGTGTGTGTGTGTTTTGTCAGTCTGGACATGTAAAAATCCCAGGTGAAATCTGGCAGATACTTCATGTTACCCGACTGAAAGATCTTGTACCCAACTATTCTCTGCAGAACACATGTTTTAGGGGGATGTATCACCTCAAAAAGCCCACCTGGAGCTGCGCCCCTGAGAACATCCTCAGGTAAAATATTATTAGAAGGAGTGATATGAAAGATATGCTCAAAGACATCAGTCTGCATCACTCTCACAGGAAAGACACAGATCAGCACAGCTCACAAGGGAGTCAGTCAGGAGTCAGAGGAACAGGTTCAGATACTACAGTAGACATCCTACTTACAGGCTTGATGGGAACCAGTTGACATACCAAACAATAGAACTACACTATACTCAAAGTGGAGGCCTCGACTGGACAGGACTTCAGAAAGCAAATTAGAATGTTTACAGAAGAGAAAGAGAGGCTAGACACATGCTCAGACAGCTGCACTAGAACACACTGAGACATGGGATACAGTGACCAACAGGTCATGCTAGATAACCGAGGTTGGACCGTGGACCCAAAAGCAGCCTTGCTGCTCAAACCAGCCTTGCCCCCTTTGTCTCCTTTCACAATCTCTCTTTCCTTACATCCATTCTCTCTCTTCTTTTCTCTCCTTTCTCTAATCACTGTCTCACTACCTCCCCCCCTCCTCCCTCTCTTTCTCTTGAAGCCCACCAATGTCTGCTGCAATTAACTTTCGGGAGCTGGGGAAAGTGACAGAGGCATCAGGAGAAACCAGGGCTTTCTAAACCAGCCTGAAAGGGCTCCAGCCCTCTGGGGAAATACCTGGTGGAATAAAAGGCTATCCAGCCCTGTAGATAACATGATGCAGAACATGCTCACAATCGGGAATTTGATTAGCATGACATGTTAAGACAATATAATACAGAGCACGCTCACAGAGGGGACACTGATTGTCAGGGAATGGAAATAAACTAATACAATTGTGTGCACACAGAGGGTACACTGTTCAACATGACTCTCTTTGACAGCATTAGGCAGGGTGCACTGAGAAAGACTGTACAAGCAGTACATGCTCAGATGGCATATTTAATTGCTCACTCACAGGAGAGACACTTAACACAACACGTAGGAGGTTTTGGAATAGGTAGTACAATTGTACACAACAGTGAAAGCAGTATGGAATGTAATGTTTGCATAATTTCAGACCTGTATTTGGTGAGGGAAGGGAATATCTATGGTGACGGTAGCTCTATTGAATATCCAATCAGGGATTTTGTGAAGCACGCTACTCACCTGTGAGGGTCTCAAGGCGCTGGGGGAGGGGGGGTTCGAGCAGCTCCGTCTCATCTGAAGAGTCAGGTCTTGAGGATCTTCCTGAATGCCTGCAGTGTGGGGGTTCATCTGATGCTGACGGGGAGTTTGTTCCATGTCTTGGCCGCAATGTAGGAGAAGGCTCTTCCTCCCGTTCTGGCTCTGCGGATGCGTGGGATTTTGGCCAGGGTATTGTACCTTGGTTTATTGTCTAGCGTGTTTGGATTGATTGTTTAGTGTGTACCTATTGATAATATATTGCCATGACTTCCACATGCCCGTATGATTAGATACTAGGTCATTGCATCTCTTAGAAATCATCACTCAGAGGGGAGTCACTGATCAGTCGAACACCTCTGACATCAGCACCGCGGGGTGTACTCACACGTTAGGCACTTGTCATCTGAACATGCTCAGACAACATCAGTGTATTGCACTTACAGGTGAGGCACTGATCAGCGAGATGAGATTAAGTAGCAGAAATACAAAGTGACCACGAAGGAGTGAGTAATGCTGCATGGTACATTGTGGAATATATATATGTACTTGAGCATTATACAATCAGGCCTATATTTGTGTGTGAGATGGACATTGTGCTATCTGCGAAATGAGAGCATTTGTCACACTGTCTCATCCCCTAAACTTCCACTTGCTATTTAAAAGTTGAAGGGCTTGCTTCTAAGAGCCTCAATAAGCCCTCAATGGAATGTGTGAATACATTGGGATTTGAATTTTTGCAGAAATTAAGGCACCTGAAGGTTTTCCTCTTCACAATTTCAACAGGTTAAAATCTAGTGGAATATGTGTAGGGAGGAACCCCACCATTTTGAGTTTTCACACTTTGGAATAGAGGAAAATATGTGTTACTACCACATTATCCTGCATTTGAATCTGTGAAACTTGGAATGGTTCAGGAATACTGCTTTAAGTAAATACCGCACACTTGTTATCAATAGTTACAAGGTGCAGCATAACCTCTCAGAGTATTGCAGATCACACACTGAGGCCCGAAATGTTTAGGGTTTATGTAAATGCATCTCTACGCCTCTTGCTGAGGCCTGCTCTTTAAAAATCCACGTATAAATAAATAAATAATCAAATAAATAAATGTGCCATATTATGACAGGAATCCCGTTTGTAAATCTGGTGCGTTGGCATGCTCATAAGTGCTACAGGGGCCTAATAACAGGGTGGCCGGCACAGTGAATAGCATGGAGGGAGGCAATGGAATCAGCTGCACCCCACTGACGTACCACATGAAGCTGTAGAGTTTACATAAAGACAAACTAAATCGTATCCCATCACTATGCAAATTGGAAATTTTGAGCATCTGTGACATACCGTGGACTGCTCCACAATGTGACAGATATTTAAATCGAAGCAATGCCTGAAGACAGCACACTCAAACAAGCTAGTGGGTGAGGAGGAGTGATCCAGGAGCCCATTTTGTATGTGATATGTTGAAAGGAAACAGGCTTTTTGCAGGTTTCCCCCCACTTTTTTCCGCCATTTGGACTACTGGTTGCTGTTTTTTCTATTCTGAGAGTGCACTGAGGCCTGTTAACCAGACCTCAGTGCAAGTGTTCTTACCCACTACAAATTATATGTTGAACTGGCTATCCCCAATTGGCAAGCACTGACTTACTTATAAGTACCTAGTATATAGTACCCAGGGTACTTAGAACATGTAAGGCAGAGTGTCCACCCAGTGCTGCAGCACTGTTTGCCCAACCCTGCGTGTGGCAAAGTACAAATTGGCTCCCAGCCTACCACTGCAGACTGGAAGGGCAGTTGTCACACTGACAGCTCCACTTTGCATTACCACTAATGGCAAACTCACCACTTCCCATAACAATATATGTAAGTTTCTCCTAAGAAAAGCCTTCAGAGACCTAGGCAGGGAGCTGTAAACTATTAAGTAGGACATGTATTTTATATGTGTTTAGCAGCAAAGCCCTAAAGTTGTCGTTTTGCTGGGGAAAAGATAGTAGCCCTATTGGCTAACACAGGGTTACCGGCTGGCAGCCCAGCCTGGCTAACGTCTGAATGAAACTACCTTACCGGGCACTGTAAGGTTTCAAATTGATCATGGTGTTAAACCCAACCTGATGCCCAAGCCGAATCTGATGTCTCTACTAAAGTAATGAAGCTTTTAGAAAGTTGCCACTCTGTGACCTAGCTGGTCCAGTGACCTCAATTGGGCCCTGACCCATAGACAGCTTTATGCCTGCCTGGGGAGTAGTGTGAACAACTCCCAGGCTTGGAAACAATAGCAGCCCGCTGCAGGGAGAGGTGACACCTCCCCTTGCAGGGAGCCACTCTGGGTGTTAGCTCAAAAGGCGAGTTTCAAAGGCGAAGCTGCCTTTGGTGGTCATAGGGCGATAACACTCCTGAGGGGCTGTCATTTGTTCAGGTAAACAGGCTGGAGTCAGAGACAGAGAGGGAAGACCAGTGCCCAAACTGGTTTTCCTGTGGGAGTGCAGCCCTCAGGTAGCCACACCTCTAGGCTGGGCTACCAAGCTCCTCATAGTTGAGGAAAGGTTCAGACATCTTGAGAGTGGGCAGAATAGTGCACTCTGGAATTGCTATATGCCACATATTGCCACAAATCTTCCCCAAGAGTAAGGGGACCTGGTAGCCCATTAGCGAGTGACCACGTTGTCCCCTCAGGGCACTTTCCCAGGATAAATATGGCACTCCTTGCACTCTGAACCTCAGATCACATCACAACTGGAACAAGGACCATAGAAGGACTGCCCTGCTGGCACTTGGACCGCATAAAGAGAGGCTGCAGCATCTGCTAAACTGCACCTGATGCAACTTGGGCTAGTGAGGTTAGGACTGTGCTTGCGGCTCTTGGCTCGGGGAAATGTCATTCCCTATCCCCAGACCAAAGCAATGACTCCAAGGGTTAGTTGGCTGGCTGCCTAGAACAGCACCAGTGACATTAAAGCTGAAGAAGCCCAAACCAGCAAGTTGTTAGCCACTGCAGAAGATTTGCTGCTAGCTGCTCCTGGGTGCCTCAAGAGACCGATCCTTAATGGGCAAAAGTTGCACCTTAGTCAGCTGGACCTGGGAGTGCCGTCGGAGTCCAGATGGATCACCTAAGCCAAGAGGGACACTAGCCCCGCTAAAGGATTTCATTGTGACCACTGTTTTACAGAGCCCAGCTGCAACAGGCTTTCTACAGTTTTGAAGAGGACTTCGTGGGACCTCGACCTCTGTGGTCAAATTTGCCCCACATGGCCAGTGGACTGAGGAATCACCACAAAGGCACATCAGTCAACCGCACAGCAACAAGAGCATCCTTGAGCATCTTTTCATCCTGTATCCCTAGCATCAAGACCACTCCATTAGTGTCTACAGCGATCATGTTGTAAAGGCTGGAACTGGACTGAAAAATGCTATGGTGGCCAAGTCACTGTCCAAATCTACCCCACTGGGCCCCCCAGACCTTCTCCCTGTCAGATTTGGTCGCATAAGCCGGGCCGGAATAACCAAGCTAACTTTTACAAACTTTTCAAAAGTTTGCAAACTTCAACTTGACCAATGCTTGTTTGCAGGAGAATTAAAAAGTGATAAAATCTTTCAAAATCTGTATCTCCACCACCCTCCAGGGGATTTTCGCTCATCAAGGGCTCTAAAAATGTACGAAAATATAATCTATGTTATGAATTAATGGTGTTGTGTTTGTTTCATGTGTGTAGCTTTCTTATTTCATTGGTTGGTACTGTTAAATGCTTTACGCTAAGTTCCTTTGCACAAGCCTTGCTGACTGAAGCCATAGCTACCCAGGATTAAACTTAAGGTTGTTCAAATGAGCCTGACTGGACCCAAGACAGTTTTTGTGAGTGTATTCCAAGGTAATAAGGCTGCACAGCCATAACATATGACACACCCAAATCCTCAAATGCGTTCTTTTTTGTTGTGTTTTGGGCAGACATGTATGCCAACTCTATCTGTAGCCAGACAAAAAAGGATGCCTGGCCCATTCATTTATGATCAGGAAGCATGACAGCCATACCATTAGGTGGCACAAAATGCTAGCGCTGCTGAAAAACACATTTTTTCACAGAATGCAGTGCTCCTTGAATGAAACACATAGAGGGAACACGCTAACTTTTTTGTCACTGGTCCCTCCAAAACTTCTTGCAGGATTGGGCGATCCTGACCATACGTACATTTGAAAGGTATTTAGGTAAATTTTTAGACTTGAACTCACTCTCCGCTGCAATCATCTGTATGTTTAGAGCACAAGTGAACAGTTGTTTAAGAGGTGTTCTTGAAAAGTGCGTGGGAACCAAATTTGATGAATTTAACATGGTACCACTGACAAAGTATGTAGCCTCTAGATGAATAATTCAGCTCATTTCCTTGGCTGATGACTGCTATGTTTAATTGTGTTTCCTGGATTTTTGATATTCTCGGAATGACTGTGGTCGTGTGGTCTATGTGCCTGCCTACTTTTCATTTGTATAAAATAAGCATGTTTATCAAGATAGTGATGCTGGTAGACAATTTCTAGCATTTTTAGCCTATTAGGCACAAGAGTGCAGTGCAAACATGGGAGGTGGGCTGAAGACAGTAAAGATGGGTAGGTGTAGGGCACTTACTATTATCACCAAGAGGGTGAGAAACTGTCTATAAAAATATAGGAGATGTTATATATTTTCCTATCCTCATTCTCCTACTTCTCTCTGGTGTACATAAAAAGTCTCTCCCCCTACAACACTACAAGGACACAATGATGAAAAGCCTCTACTAAGTGGGGAGGTAAAAGAGTGATCTCTGCAGTCAATCCACAGTTGAAAATTGAGATCCTCTGTACTTTAGGCCCAAAGACAATTTTTTAAATATTTTTGTGGGTGGGGCCAAGAGTTGAAATTTTATTGCGGAAATATAAGTATACATGTAAGTTAAAAACATAACTTTAAGAATGTATGTAGAATCAATAAGTAGAATTGTGTATGAAGCTGGGTTATTAGTTGGGAGGAGTGGAAGCCTGTAGAAACTATAGTTTCTTCCCTTTAATAAATCTCCTTGAGTCTCCAAGGTTTTTTTTATGTTTCTTTATTGTAGGTAAGACCTGCAGGAATCATCCCAGCAACCGCCTACAAGCTGCTCCACCTGTCTCTCATTTCAAAACATCACATTCTTTTGTGGAGCATGGTGGGCTGGCGATCACATAAGGCTCTGTGACCTAACAATTCCACTAGAGTAAATACCATACACCTCCCTCTTATAACAAACATATACAAATATAATGAAGAAAATAAATTCAGAACAAATAGGCATACTATAATAATATATGGCTGGGTTCAAACTGGGATGGCATGGTGAGCAAAAAAACGATAGATTTAGGCCCAGATCTCTGCACTGGGGTGAATGTATGACATTGTTCTGCATTCTGTCCATCAACTGTTCTTTTTGCATTTGTCACCCCGAGTGGGACGGGTATGCCCAGACGTGGGTCCCGTGCTCTACATGCCACTGAAGTCAAGCTATCCTCGCTGATGAGGGGTGAAACCCCGAAACCGGTCCTAGGATGCTTGTTTAAAGTCCAGGGAGAACCTGGCCTGGCAGTCGGGCTGGACTGTTCCCATTGGGTGCAGGGTCAAGACTGATTTGCACATGGCTGGGTTCAAACTGGAATGGCGAGCAAAAAAACGATGGATTTAGGCCCAGATCTCTGTACTGGGGTGAATGTATGACATTGTTCTGCATTCTGTCCATCAATAGTTCTTTTTGCATTTGTCACCCCGAGTGGGACGGGTATGCCCAGACGTGGGTCCCGTGCTCTCCATGCCACTGGAGTCAAGATATCCTGGCTGATGAGGGGTGAAACCCCGAAACCGGTCCTAGGATGCTTGTTTCCAGTCCAGGGAGAACCTGGCTTGGCAGTTCGGGCTGGACTGTTCCCATTGGGCGCAGGGTCAAGACTGATTTGCATATGGTTGGGTTCAAACTGGAATGGCATGGTGAGCAAAAAAACGATGGATTTAGGTCCAGCTCTCTGTACTGGGGTGAATGTATGACATTGTTCTGCATTCTGTCTATCAATTGTTCTTTTTGCATATTATAATAATGACTACAAAAAAAATTACAACTTATTAGATTCTACTATACATTTATAAATATTTTAGTGTCTCTGACTCTTCCTTCTCAGTTCACACTCCTCTCCAACACCCTTCCTCATTTTGATTTTCTCACCTTGATCCTATGTACGTACCCTCGCAAACATCCCAACTCTTTCCTGAACACTGCTGGAAACTCCTTCATGATACCCTGCTTTAAAGTTCTCACCAGCTATGTCATTACCAATAAGTTGGATGTCACTTTGATCCCAGTCTTTTAGTCTAATGGGAGGATCACCATTAGGATCAAGAATCACTCCCAAGTCTCTCTGATGGAACCAATTCAAAGTGCTGTCACCGCGAGATGACACATTTACTTTCTCTACTAGATACCTTCCTTTGTATTCAACTGTACCCTCAAAGAACCCCTCCAATTTTATTGGTTCTCCACCATAGGCATATGGCTTGATATCTGGCTCCAATAGTGTAAACTTCGTAAGAAGCCTTTCAGCGAAGAAAGACTTTGAGACCAGGGTTATCCCAGCACTGGAATCAAATAACACTCTTGTAGTTTCACCCTCTACCTGGATTTTGTCAAATGGTCATTTCCTTTTTCCTTCACTCACCTGTAACACAATCTGACCATACTCAGGTTCCTCATCACTTTCACCTTGACTCACATCAACCTCTTTAAAGTTTCCCTTGGTCCTTTTACTTTTGTATTCACTCTGGAAATGCACCTTTTTCCCACAAGTTTTGCATGTCGCTTTTAATGCTGGACATTCCTTGCAGAAAGCCAAATGACTTTTACTCCCACACCTAAAACATCTTCTTTCCACAGTCACTATTTTCTTTTCTTGCACTACACTCCTCTCAGTACCTGACATATTGCCAGCAGTGTTACTAGTTTTCTTTACCACACTCACTACCTGTTCAGATTCTTTCTTAATGAGATCCACACATTTTATAGAATGTTCAGTTCTTTAGGCCACCACTAAAACTTCATCCAGAGTAGGATCATCCCGTAACCATAGTTCATCATGCACTTTGTCAATGTTGCACCCAAGCTTAAACTGGTACCTTATTCTTTCCTCTCCTGTCCCTGCAAACTTATACGAAGAGGCTAATTTCCTCAAACCTGTGATATAATCTTCTACTGATTCACCACCCGCTTGCATCCGTCGACCAAAATGATACCGTTCTAAAATGGTGCTGACTTTCGGTAAATAATGAATATCCAACTTTTTAAAACACAGATCATATTTATTCAAACTAACTGCATCACTATCCAGGACATCAGGTAAGTTGTAAACACTTCCTGTCCTTCTGATCCCATGCAATGTAAAAGTAATGCTGTTTTCTGTTCGGAACTCAACGAGGTACCACACACTCTCACATACCTCTCAAAAATGCTCTTCCACCTATTCCACTTAATAGTAGGCTCCCCAGGGAGAAACAGGAAAAATGGAGGTGCTATAACGTTTTGCATCTTGAAGGATAAAATTCCCCACTAAGTTGTGGTACAACTTGAAGTCAAATCTGCAAAAATGTAGTTATAAAAACAAACAAATAGAACAATAAAATAACTGTGAAAAGAATGTAGGTAAACAGTGCTCTCCTAAATGTACTTGTGTAAAAAAACAAATAGAATAATAAAACAACTGTGAAAAGAATATAGGTAAACAGTACCCTCCTGTTGTTGACAAATTGCAGTGAGGCACTGCAGGTGTGCCTATCATCGTGTTTCACTGTAGATTTCTGCTGCCACCAAAAGTACTCTCCTGATTTTGATAAACTGCAGGTGTGCCTAGCACCGCGTAACCCTGTAGTCTTCTGTTCTCATCAAAGATCGGCTGTAGTAAAAAAAAAAGAATTACAAGACACTGTGGTTTCCTTCACTGGTAGATACTGCTGCCCTCGCAATGCTTGGGCTGATAACAGTGAGGCATTCCAGGTGTGCCTATCACAGAGATTTTGTTCAGCTCTCCAATAAAGATAATGAACACCGCAAGTAGCTGTATTCTAAATGAAATTTATCCCAAGGTGTCAAAATGGCTGAATGACGCTGAGCAAGTAGCGTCTGTTTCTGAGGAAATTGGAGCTTGTTTTTGAGGAGCGGTCCATCATACCTTAGTTTCTACAGCTGACGGAAGTTGATGGAGCAGACTCGAGGGGAAGACTTGATTGTATTAGGGGTGTGCGAGCCGATATGCACAGGGGACATGCGCCTAGCTACATGAGTTAAACTCCTGCCGCAAGGCCTTGTGCTGCGATTAACGGTTGCTTGGCAATTAACAACCCAAGTTAAATTTTTAGATTTTACAGTTTCAACTCAAACACGGAGTGACACCCCCTGCCTCATATCATTGCAACACTTAACGTAGAACACACTCTTGATACTGGTATCTACACAAGGCGCTCACCGTGCTAGGATGATTCCTAGGCCAGACGATGTTGAACTCCTTGTCAAAATTATAGTCATTCTTTTATCTTGTCGCCAGTGTATAAACAATAGTTTCTTCTTTTGAAGAAATCTCCTTGAGTCTCTGAGGTTTTCTTTATGTTTCTTTATTGTAGGTAAGACCTACAGGAATCATCCCAGCCACTGCATACAAGCTGCTCCACCTGCCTCTCATTTCAAAACTTGACATTATTTTGTGGAACATGGTGGGCTGGACAAAAATCCAATCAGTAGAACCAGAAGTATTGATTTTCAACGTTTTTAGCAAAAATAGCGCTAAGAGTCAGAAAGAGCCACTTGCGGTTATCTGGTCACTCTAGACTGGGGAAAAGTCACTAGTTCAGGCTGACCGGTTTGGAGCATTGGCTGAATACAAGCACCAGGGTAGTCCCACTGAAAAGTTACCTTCTCAAGATCGGCGTTAACATTGGAGGAGGCTGCGAAAAGTAAGCTTTCCATGCGAAGAGCGGATTGAGTGATGAAGATGGTCATAGCTGTAGCGCAAAGAACCAGTCATCCCTGGAGCTTCGCATTGGCTGACTTTGCTGTAGCATGAAGTGCAGGTCTTGCATTGCGGGTCGTTGTGGGCAGTCACTGTCCTTGCAAAGAGCAGGTCATGCTGAAGCCTCAAGTAGGCGGTTGTTACAAGCAACAAGGAGTTGGAGGTCCCACTTCGCTAATAGTGATGCAACCACCTTCACGGGGGTCGGAAAGAATATCTTTTTTTTGTGGCTTGCGCTGTGGGCCGCAGCACAAGCCACAATAGGAAATATGCACTTTTTAAACAACCCTTCACAGTGTGGCAGGCACCATGCAGTGCCTTCCACACGATGAAGGGATGTTTAGGGGGCAATACAGGTGCCTCCCAACCCCCATAGCGGAGGTCCAGGGGTGACGGGGGTCCCACTAGGGGCTCCCAAAGTCCCTTTCCGTCTGCTTTTTTATGGCGGTCGGACCGCCATAGACAGGCAAACGGAAAGGGACATTGTAATCCCTATGGCAGTGCTTGAACAGGCATCGCCCCTATTGTAGGGATTACTGTCTGTCCGAAGGTCCGACGGGCTCCTTGAGCTGTCGGAAAGTGTTGAACAGTCCCTCCGGCTGCTGCCTCCGACCGCACACATCGTAATGTTGGGCGGATCGCCACCGACGAGCTGTCGGATGGCCTTCCACTCGGCATCGGAATAAGGCCCTATGGGTGGACATTGGAACCGCAGAAGCAGCCAGACCAGGGACTGGTGTAACTTGCGAGATCATAGAGACCCCCCACCAGCTGCGGCCCATGCAGGTAAGATCGTTGGGGCCGGATGAGGAAGATTTCGACAGACGATGACGAGGGCAAATTAATTATTTATTTAATTTTCCCTCGTCATTGTCTGTCAAAATCCCCCCCCACCCGGCCCCACCTGCACAGGCCGTGGCTGCCCCCCACTTCCTCCTTCTTTCTTAGTTCCATATTCAAGAATGGCTGCTGGAATTGACTCTGTCCTTGGGCTCCCCAGCACTTGTTATTTAACTGGGAGGTATTAGAGGTTTTACTATCAAGGGATTTGTGCCTCTATTATCCTCCTAGGAGCTCCTTAGGTGCAACTTATATTGCAGACCCTGTACTGCTTGCCATTTGCAGTTTTACAGTTTGAAGTTTACAGTATTCGCTGGTGCTCCTGGAGAGCTATGGTGAGAGGTGTTTTCTCTTAGTGACCCGCATTAACACATGCTTCTCCAATCCTACAGTGGGTAGCTGGAAGTTAGAAGTATGGACAAACCCACTGGTTGATCCGATATGAGAGGACCTGGAACTGCAGCTGTAGCAGTAGGTGTAGCAGTTGTGTCAGCAGTGGTGGTGACAGTGCCCGTTGATAATGCTAGCATAATGGCAGCAGAACAAGAGGCGTGATTAATGAGGGTGTGTTTTTGTTTTTCATCCATTTGAGAAAACTTTGACACAGAAAATATTGAGACTTCCTAAAATTCTCCTTACTTTGGTGCCATGCTCTTGCCTTCCCATTGAAATTGAATAGATTTGGTGTGTCCAGTGGGTGTTCCAGTGCGCTGATTCATCACAGGAAGGAGTCAAAGAGGAGCAATTTAAGAGGTAGTAATCAGAGAGTGAACATAACGGGGCATATTAGCAAGAAATGGCGATAACTATCGCTAACCTAGGTTAGCGCTAGTTTTTCTATCGCCGTCGATCCCTGCAAGTTATTGCCCTGTTAGCGACGTATTAGCAACGTTTTGCTAACAGGCGATAGCTGCAGGGATCAGCGGCAATAACCGTCGCTAACATTAACGCGACGGCGTTAATGGAAACGGCGATAGCGGGTGGAATCCAGCGATAAGCCCTTAGCGATAGAAAAAAGGCTCACTAACCCGCAATTTCTGACTTAGCCTATCTGGCCACCTCCAACATAAAAGATGCACCAAAAAAAGGATTTATGCAGATTTGAGCAGCCAGGGCATAGTGCAGCACACACCAACAACCCCCTCAAGCCACCCAACATCCTGGTTGACCAGGATGAGATCCTGGACCCCACGCAGGACCTGCGTCTGGTTCCTGGATCCCTCGCTGGACCTGCGTCTGGTTCCTGGATCCCTCGCTGGAGCTGCGTCTGGTTCCTGGATCCCTCGCTGGACCTGCGTCTGGTCCCTGGATCCCTCGCTGGACCTGCGTCTGGTTCCTGGATCCCTTGCTGGACCTGCGTCTGGTTCTGGGATCCCTCGCTGGACCTGCGTCTGGTTCCTGGATCCCGCGCTGGAGCTGCGTCTGGTTCCTGGATCCCTCGCTGGACCTGCGTCTGTGGCCTGGAGTGGGATATGGAGTAGATGTGGAGTCGATGAGCCGTGGCGAGAGACATTGATGTGCGACGATCACCCGTACCTGGTGGTGAAGTCTGGCAGGTCGCATGGAGACACGTTGCTGACCTGTGTGAGAAGCCCGCCTTGCGCACCTTGGTGCAGTCAATGGTAGAGGTGATCCTGCGCACCAACGTAGTGTTGTCCGCTTTGCATACTATGATCCACCACTACACCGGGGTGCACGGAGGGGATTACCAACAGTGGGTGCCGTCTCCCTGCATCACAGGACGAATGATGTTGGGCTGGCCGGACGCCCTGGAGGGTGAGGCCCCTGTGCGACACCGAACGTGTGTGGACTGAGTGCTGCAACTACACGCCTAAGGGAGCCCTGCTGCATCAACTGCATCGGGCGGTCCACCAGCCGACTACGCGGTGACTGCTGTATCCAGCCCAGTGAAAGCACACCTTTCTCAGGCTCCTGCTGGCTGAGTCACAGATGTGGAGAGAGTGCAGTGTATTGTGCCACGGGGTCAATGTCCAGGTAAGGAAAAGGTGGGACGCGTAGCGCAGAAGGGCCGAAGGGAGTCGCTCATACCTATCACACGTAGATGACGCACCCCCAGTGGCGGGTCTACCGCTATGTTGGAAGAGCGTTGCCCCACCACCTCAAGCAGTGGAGAAGAGGAACAATCATCACATGACGATAACTCAATGAATCAATCACTCAGGGGAATTGTAAGCGCGCCACACACCTGTGTGGGTCGCAAGGCACTGAGGGGTGGGGGTCTGCAGATCTGTAAGCCGAAGAGCCAGGTCTTGAGGGTCTTCCTGAAGGTGTTCAGGGAGGAGGCACCTCTGATATCTGCCGGTAGCTCATTCCAGGTATTGGATGCAATGTGGGAGAAGGATCTCCCACCTGCTCTGGCGATGCGCTGCGTTTCGGACTGTGCGAGGTTGGAAGATCGGATGTCTCATTTGTGTGCGTGGAAGTTGATTCTATTGTTGAGGTATTTGGTTACGTTGTTGTGTAGGCATTCGGAGGCGTGAGTGATGATTTAGAAGGTGACTCTTATCACCACGGGGAGACACTGGAGTCTACGTAGGTGTCGGCTGATGTGTTAGTGCCGGGGGATGCCGAGGACGAGTCTGGCGGCGTTGTACTGTAATGTCGGTAGTTTGCAGAGTATGGACTTGCAAATGGCGGCGTAGAGTGCGTTTCCAATGTCCAGTCTGCTGGTGATGAGTGCATGGGTGACTGTCTTCCTTGACTCTGGGGTATCCATTTGAAGGTCTTGGGGAGGATGCGGAGGGTGTTGAAGCAGCTGGAGGTGACGGCGTAGACCTGTCTGTTCATGGTGAGGGATGGGTCGAGTTCGATGTCGAGGTTTCTGGCGTGGTCCGAGGGGGTAGGTGGGCGTCCGAGGGTGAAGGCCAACCTTTGTTGTCCCATTCTGAATGTGTGGTTCCAAGGACAAGGACTCCTGTCTTCCCGGCGTTGAGCTCCAGGCAGCTGTTGGTCATCCAGACTGCGACGTCCTGCATTCCGTTCTGGAAGTTGAGTCTGGCGGTGGTGGTCTTTTTGGTGATGGGGAGGATGAGCTGTGTGTCATCAGCGTAGGATACGATGTTCAGGCCGTGTTGTTGGACGTTGGCGTCGAGGGTGCCATGTAGATGTTGAAGGCGGTCGGGCTCAGTGATGAACCCTCTGGGACTCCGCAGGTGATTTACGTGGGAATGGAGAGTCAGGTTGGCAGTCTGATCCTTTGGCTTCTTCCGGGGAGGAATGATCGGATCCAGTCGAGGCCTGTTCCTTGTATGCCGGCATCGTGTAGTCTTGCGACTAGCGTGTGGTGGGAGACGTTGTTGAAGGCCGCTGAAAGGACGAGTATGATGAGGGCTGCGGAGTGGCCTTGGTCCAGGAGTGTGCGGATGTCGTCTGTGGCAGCCAGTAGGACGGCCTCGTTGCTGTGGTTGGTTTGCAATCCGGATTGGGACGGTCGAGGATGGTGTTGTCATCAATGAATTGTGTCACTTCCCTGTTGACTGTTCACTCTGCAACTTTGCAACTTTGGCTGCGAAGGGGAGGAGCGAGATGGGCCGGTAGTTCTTGAGGTCGGTGGGGTCAGCTGTGGTCTTCTTGAGAAGGGGCCAGACTTCTGCACGCTTTTAGTCGTCTGGGTAGGTGCCTGTCTTGAAGGTGGTGTTGATGGTGCTTTGCAGTTCATGTGTGATGGCGGCCGCGGCTCTGTGGTAGATGTGGGAGGGCATGGGTTGGTGGGGGCCCACGAGTGCATGCCTTTCATGGTTGAGGCTGTGTCTTCGGCTGTGACTGGCGTCCAGGTGGAGATGGTGGGCTGGCTGGTGTGTCCGGGGCCCGGGGTGTCTGTAGATGAGGGTTCCTCAGAGTGTGGAGTTGTGGCTGGTCTGGATCTGGAAGTGCAGGTGTCTGGCAGAGGGGAAGGTTCCGCTGGGGGTGGTGAGGCTGAGGGTGCTCTTGTGTGCAATGGAGAGGCACCCTCCCGGGTGGTTGGTGCGGTCCTTCCTCTGGATCTTGTATCCGTCCGGGATGGCGGTCTTGATGTCGGGGGCGGAGGAGGCGTTGGTCCAGGTCTCCGTGAAGAAGGCGATGTCGGGCGAGAGAGAGTCGAGTAGGTTCCAGATTTCCACGGCGTGTATGTGCACGGAGCGCCCGTTGAGGGGGATGCATCCTAGGGTGTAGCCGGTGCTGGTGTCGGCTGTGTTGGAGTCCGGGGTGGTGGTTCAGCTCCTGCAGCAGTGGAGGCAGGAGAACTGGCCGTGTGTCGTGTTTGCCAAGGCCTGTTGTCAGTCTCTGACTTTCCCGGGTTAGAGTGCGTGGAGGGTGGCTGTGCCATAGCAGTGGGTGGCCCGTGATCCAGGCTTACTGGCGCTGGTCGCGGTTGGGTTGCAGACGTGCGCATACGGGCTTGTCTTAGGTGCGCCTCCTGCGCGCAAGCAGCGCCTGTCCGCTGCGTGACTGCGCAGCGTCCGCCATTAAGTAGGGGAGGGCGGAGGAACGATCAGCTGGGAGGCGGGAATGTGCGAGGACAGGGGCGTGGGGCCGTAGGGGCAGCAGCGGCGGGAAGCGTGTAGTGCGGGCTCAGAGAAGCCAATGAAACAGTTAAAAAAGGGACAAACAAGGGATAAATAACGGCTGTAATCATGCTATGTATCCTCAGGGGTTGGGCAGGTGGGTAGGACTGCTCCAAACACGGAGCAGGGAATGTGCGGATTGGCATGCACACTCAAGTGCGCAATGACTGTTTGGTCGGGCCACTCAGGCCGCCCAATGCAGACATGCGCATTTCTCTGTTCACAATGCAGGCTGCATTGCAGCCTGCATGGAGAACATGCCCACCCCTCCGGCCCCTGGCTGCATGACTTGTCCTGTTGCCAAATTACAATACCACCGCCGCATCGCAGTGTTGTGAATGACTCATGCGAGGGAGCCTGGCTGCCTACTTCCTTTTCCTGGAAGCAGATGCAGGAGAGCAGGAGCTACGTAGACACGGGACACGGCTTAGAGGTGAGACTTCCCTCAATAAATTGTTAACTACACACGCTCACACACACATCCCCGCGGCCACGCACCATCCAGTGTTCATTACGGGGTTTACCACCTCACAGCTGTTCAGACACCCCCCTCCGCACTTCTCAATGGTGGCCGCTGTGCGCCCATGCATAGCGGACGTACCACTCATGTGCCAAAGGCACATACGTAGTTGCGATGCATGCCATGACATCACATTCCATTCTAATACATACTAATACTAGGCACATTGCAACAGTAGAGTAGGTGTTGCATAGCTGAGACATGACGATCACTGTTCCCACTACAGTGAGTGCGACCCAAGAATAACCTTTGCACTACAGACCCAACAGTGAACCCTGGAATTCATTTCTGAACCCCCAAAAGACACCCAAAAGATCACATTTGAGACAAATGCACCCCCCAAATTTCTCTTTATTTTGGCCCAAAACACACCCAGGATTTAGAAATTTGACCTAAAAAATACACACAAAAATTCAAAAATTTACCACAAAAAACACCCCATTTTTCATATTTTACCCAAAAAACCAGCCCATTTTTAATATTTTACATCCCATACCCATGCACACCTGAAAAAGTTGAAATTACCCCATTACTGACCTCACAATGCGTTGTATTCAAATGCGATGTTAAGGCACCTGCGTTGTCACAGTTGCGTTGTTAACGATGTACTGCCTGCATTGTAATGGTCGTCTCCCGTGCCAGAGGCAACCCATAGGCTACGCCGTTTGCGTCCGTCTGCCCCTGGACGCGCTCAGCACCAAGGAGCATTCCTCTTGGACACTCCACCGATACGATGCCAGCAGCCTCCTCACCATCAACCCTGGACACCACCTCGCCTGGCAGGACCAACCTCTGCTCCGGACCGGACATCGCCATCACCATCACTGATGGCTGCAGTATCACCCGAAAGGAGCATCCCAACCGTCAGGGAGGAGGCATTGCCATCACCTACAGAAGCACACTCCAACTGACCACGCACTCCAATGACCCAAGGGTGACCATGGACCACGTCAACTCCAAGATCCGGACCAGGCACAGGTGCATCCTCTGCGGCACCCACATGTGCAGGCCCCCCAGGCCATGGCCCCCCATTCTCCAATACCATTTTAGACCTCATTGCACCCCAGGATCTTCCATCCACCAACGACATCATACTCGGTGACCTCAAGTTCCACCTGGAGTCCCCCAGTGACGAGGACACCACCCCCTCATGGGGAAGGTCCCCTACATCAGACGCAAGCAGCAAGTCACCGCAACAAGCCACATAGCAGGACACATGGTCGAGCACGTCACCTCCGCCAGCGTGAACTTCAAGTGCAGCCACAACACCGGACTTTCCTGGACCGACCATCATTGGTAACATCTCGTCTTCACCTTGCCCACCGGACCCCACCGCCATCATCGCACCCACTCGCAGCTGGATCAAGGCCACCGAAGAACATCTCGTCAACTCCCTCCGCACCAACACTCCAATAATGCTTCCATACGATGACACCGAAGCGCCCAACCACCACCGATGTATCTCCTACTGCACCGACATTCGGGCACCCCTCATGAACAGCACTGCGTCAGTACCTTCCGCCTGCCTGATGGCAGGCGTGAGGGTGAGAAAGTGCCACAGGGATAGGTTGGCCCCATGCATTGCTGGAGTTGCATCATGGTTGTGACACGACTGCAGCAATGCGTGACTTTAGCGCAGACAGATACGTCAGGATTCCTGGCATATCTGTCATTACTTGCGTCATGGAGCGCTGTACAGTGAGTACAGCGTATCCATGCTGTTGCAAGGAGGGCGTAATGAGAAGTGTTGCAACGCTGTCTTGTCGCAGCGCAGCAACACTTTTCATGTCTGGGGCCCAGGAATGCGCACTATCTTATTGATGGTGCACATTCCTGCACTCTATTTTTGTCGCAGGGCAGCGCTGCAACATTGCTTGCAGCGCTGTCCAGCACCAAAAACATGCTTGGATGTGGGCCCAAGAATTATTCCCATTTTTAAGACCAGCTATTTTCTGGTCTTAAGTTCCTGCAGCTAACGGGCCTTAGCGTGACTTTTTTTTATCGCTTCGCGGGTCCGGCCTATCCTTGCTAATAGGGCGAAGTGCGGTTAGCGGGAGTTTTTGCTGGATTTAGAGACGGAACGCCTACCTTGCATGTCGTTAGCGATAGATATCGCTGGCATGCAAGGCGATAGAAAAAACGGGTGCTATCGCCGGAAAGCTGTCGCTAACGCCTGTTAGCGAGAGCTTCCTAATAGAGCGATAAAAATATCGCCACTTTAGCGTCAAAAAAGTGCCGCTAAAGTGGCGATGAGCCCTTGATAATATGCCCCAAAATGTTTTGGGGTATTATCATCTTCTCTAAACAAATTATGAAATAAAATGGTGTGGTATTCTCTTCGTAAATAAATATGGTGGCATCTGTTAAAATGAGAAGTGTGCCTTCCCAAGAGGTTGGTAGTGGCTAGTATGCTCTGACCAAGATGGGAATACAGTCTAGAACTGAGTTTACGCTACCCAACATTAATGTTGATTTTTCTGAAGTCACCCCACAGAGAGAATTGGAACTGGGTTCACAGAGGACTACTTCGGGCGTGACTGTTTTGTAGTACCCCAATTTTGAAATTTCTACTGTTATTTGAACATTCTTATAACATTTCCACTCTGGTGCCATGCTCTTGCCTGCCCATTGAGATTGAATAGATTTGGGGGCATATTCTCAAGAACGTGTGATAACCACCGCAAATTTAGCTTAACGCAACTTTGCATATTGCAGTCTATCGTGGGAAAACAATGCCGTGTTAATGTAGTATTCTCAACCTGGCGGCACCATGCGATAGTCCCACGATAATGCGTCAAATGTCCGCGTTAAAATTAACGCGACGCCGCAAAAATGCGAAACAGCAAACGCAAATAAAGTCGCGATGAGGCCAACCGCGATACAAAAATCAGCGATAACCAGCGACAGGCCTGCAATTCCCACGCGTCATGAGGAAAAATGCACAATAAAAGCAGAACAAGAAAAAAAAAAAAAAATAAATAAATAAACTGCGTAGCAACATGGATGCACCCGGAACCAGTGCCCAGGACAACGCGAACCCCACAAGCCCCACAGACCACCAGCAAGGAACATCGGGGTCGGGGAAGGCCAAGGAGAAGAGGAAGAGGAAGACGGCGTACAGTACGCATGACAACCGGATCGTCCTCACGGAGGTGACAGAGCACGAACAACAACTGTCCGTCACCTCCACCGTGTCATTGGCAACACAGACGGAAAAATGGCATTCCATCGTGAATGCAGTCGGAGTGTCGATGAGGCCAAGATGCGCTGGCACGATGTGAAAAGCCAAACCAAGCAGAAACCCGCTGCCAACAGGAAGGCAGCAACGGCGAATGGAGGTGCGAGTCCAGCACCACAGGAGGAGCTGGAGCAAATGGCAGCCACAGTCATCAGTGCGGAGATGGTGCAAGGAGTCGGGAGTACTGATACAGCTCGACATGACCTGACACAACATCAATAGGGTGAGTAACGAACAGGGACCGGGGGGACGGGGGGACGGGCACAATGGCACACATGCACAACGACATGTAGCACACTGCACACCCACAACGACCCTGGGTCATGTCCCTGATCCCCGTGGCACACTGCAGCACACATACAAACATCAAGTAGGCCCCAGTCCACCATGTGCCCAAAGGGGTCACACCCCACACATCACCAAGTCCACGACACACACATGCACCCGTGCGAAACACAGCAAAGATACGTATGTGAGAGCCACACTGACAATGCAAGTGACACCACATGACGAGCAGCATGGCTGGAGTACAATCACCATGACATTGTGCACGCCACGAGACTGAGGTGGCTGAGTGTGGACCACATCCGGAAAGGAGCAGGTCACACTCTGACACATCCACATGCACAAATAACCACTGACGTCAACAATACATCTGCAGACAAACAATGCACAAGAGTACAAAAACCGTCCAAGAGCACAAATGACCCAAGTCGCCAACATCACAGCACCTTAAAAGCACAAAAGTCAAAGGCACACCGCCTCCAAGGGATCAGGGGCAGCAAAATCACAGCTGCAGGTGCGACCCTCCCACAATGCAGCACACACACACAGCAATGCTATCACATCCACATGGACGACAATGTGGTACACAGTGCAACACTTACACTGCAGAACAGAGGACACAACTGGGTCCGCCTGTGCGTAGAAAATGGCCAATCACATCTGACATAGCAGGGAACTTTGAGATGAAAATGTACGTGTACAACCTCACCTACGTCATGTAGTCCAAATGTCCACTGTCCCGCATCAAATAGTCCGCTCCTCCCAAACAGTCACAATGTACATTGTCATGCAGTCTGTATGTAAACCTGAATAATGCGTAAACATACATGCCAACAAGCATCTCCCCTTCACATTGCAGAGGGACAAACAACACCTCCAGCAGAGCAGACCAGACAACTCCACAGTGATTCTGAAGAGGACCTCCACACTTCCGACACCGACGCCCTACAACAGTTCATGGACATCTTCGGGCAATCGACCCCCAGGAGCAGGGCAGCCCAGCTGCAACGAGGATACCCCACCCCCTACACAGACAACACAGCTGGATGCACGCACCACCTCGGCTGGCTCCCAGCAGCACACCGAAGCACACATCACATTCCAAGGCCAGGTGTCAGACTGCCAGAAGGGGGTGTCCGAACAGGTGCAGGTGGGGTCCCACCTCATGGAAGCCGAACTAGATCAAATACGTGGGTGTCTAAGTCCCATCAGGGACCACCTACACTCCCCAAAGGAGACCCACACTGCGACAGAGACACCCGCATTTGCACATTTCCAGGACTGACCACACCCAGAGCCACAGGATAATCATCCACACCCCCACGCTGGACTGGCGCACACCGGACCAGTCCACTCTTCTTACGTATTGAGTGGGGGACGACAAAGCTACATGTGCAATGTCCCACACTCTGCCTGCGGTGACATGGCTGTGTCCTCTGCACATGGCACAATGTGATGTTGTGGGGCCGTGGCCCGAATGCATGCATCATGAGCACACGGACACACTCATAGAGCTCTTGAACTGGCCACGGGCATGTGCGCCTGACACCTTTATTGGCATGGTCACATGTACAGTGACGCATGTGCTGGATGTGTGTGGGGTGAGTGTCAGCCAGCCCTCAGGGAGTCGTTGGTGCTGGCAACAACTTGAACAGTGATCACAATTGAAGCAGAAACATAAAACACCAGCGTAACAGAAACAACTGTGAAGCATCACGGTGGTAGCCGGAGAGAGTACAGTGTTCACCCAACATGTAAACTGAATGCTCCTTGATTCGTTGTGCACTGAGTAAGTGGCACCTGAAGGGCTGAGCAGGGTATCAAGCTGATGATGGCACCCACGACAGGTGTGAGCAACTCTGACAGTCTGGCAGTAAGACACTTACGACTCTGGCACCTGTCATTTGGAGTTGGTCCTGGCGGTGGTGGCGTGTGCATCCTGCGGTGATGCGACGTCCGGGCAGGCCAGGACTCGATTTGATGTGTGAGCCCAGGTGGACCGCACCTGAGGCCGGAGGCAGCGGACAGCGCAGGGCCACAGACACATGGCGTTGATGCCCCCCAGGCCATCGGAACAGAGGCCATCCGACATGCCCTCAGACTGGGGCCATGATTTGAGCTGCACAGAGTTAGTGGCCCCGGATGCACTGCGGCCGGCACAGGCACACCGTCACGGGACGGTGACTTGCGGTGCAGTGAGATAGTGCCACGCTAGGTGAGCGGGTCCTCGTCGATGTAGAAGGTGAATGTCGCGGAGGTTTGTGGGGGACAGTGAAAGGGCTCCTCCAGGGCATGATGCAGAGGGCAGAAGCCGGCCGGAAGCGGCAAATGGAGGAGTGGAATGCTACAGCCTCGTTTTGGCAACATAGTCAGTATCACCTACACGATGATGGAGACAACCCCCAAGCCATGGACTCAGTCTCCAACAAATCTCAAGAAGTAAGTGTCCATGGATGTCGGGGAACAGACTTAGTGGCACCGGAGCTGTAAGGGGATGCAGTCTGCAACGAGGCCAATACAATGTTATCAGCTCGGCCATAAATGATTCATGACTGAGTTCCCAATGTGTGACCTACTCGACCGCTGCGTGGTCAGGAGGCAGCGGGCAGCGCGGGCCAACCGCTGTTCAGCAAGCTCCTCCTGGAACACTAACACACGCCGTTGAAATGGCATGTGGTGATGACTCGTGGTTGACCGAGGCAGTAGAGACAGAGCTGAGCGGGTGTTTAGCCAACGACCATGCCATGTCCTGCCTGGTACGGACTGGATTGGATTTGTGTGAGGCCTGCAGGCCCGCAGTGTAGTCTGAAGGCGTAGTCTTCAAGGGCCCACAGACACATGTGGCTGGGATGCCATGCACATACTTTGTGTCACCACATCGAAGGGAGTATAGTGAGTTAAACTCTGCATTTGCGTGTGTACTCGGCCATTGCCAAATCATGACTCAGTCCCAAATGTGTGACCTACTTGACCACAGTGTAGGCCCGGGGCAGCGGTCAGTAGGGGCACAAATCCACGTGTCGTTGGCCTGCGATGCACAGAGTTGGTGACACCAGGGCAGTTGTTGGCAGTGTCCGGACACCTCCGTAAAGATGGTCCTTTTCTCCTCCGGACTGAACCACGTCTTCCTCTTACTCGTCTCCTTGCGTACAATGATATGGACTCCGCCATGCAGATATCACGACTCAGTTCCACATGTGTGACCTACTTGAGCGTAGGGTAGGCCGGAGGAGGCGGTGGAGTACGTAAACGAAAAAGGAGTAAAGCGGGCCTGTGTCGCGGAGGCCGTGATGGTGTGAGGAGGCTGCCAAGGATGGTGGGTTTGGGCTTGGAGTTTGCGCCAGCATGTGGTGGGCCCTCTTCAACACACGCCGGTGTCAGCAGGTGAGCTGTGAGGCCTGGATACGCAGGGGCGGGCATGACAGGTTGGGAGTCCAGCGGCCCGTGGTGCAGCAGGCGCATAGGTTCGCAGGCCACAGTGCTCACGGCGAGGGCGTCGGCCTCGTGGCAGGGTAGGAGGCGCCGCACTGGCAGGCACGTTTGCCATTCCGGAAGAGGACCACACCCAGGGCTACGTGCTTTTTAATCACACCCCTACGCTGGCCTTGCGTACGCCGGACCAGGCCACTCCGCACACGCTTGCAGGGGGGGACGTCACAAGCTACATTTCCACATTCTTCCCCACTGGCTGTGGTGACATGGTTGCGTTCACTGTCCACTACACTCCACACATCAGCATTGCATGTGGGCATGGATATGTCTGTGGTCTGCATACTGCAATCTGTCCAGGACATCTCCGCCACAGTTGGCATTGTGTACATTCTCATTCATGGGTCACTTGCCTCCTTCGCACATACCTGGTTCCCACCTCTCCCCACATTCCGCTATTGTGTGGCTGCCGTGCCATGCCGTTGATGGTTCATGTACGTGGCTGAGCAAGGTTTTCACAGTAAGTTGTGCTGTCGTGTCTGGTGGGTGGGCATTTTGTCTGCCATGTTGTATGTGATTTTGTGACGTGCGCATTGCCAGTGTTGTGAGTTGCATGATTGTGAAGTTGAGGTGTGTGGTGTGTTCATTTGGTACTTACCTACATGCAGTGCATTTCCATGGGTGCCATCCTGGTAATGCTGGTTGATGATGGACTGTCGGGGGATGATGGAATCATGCACACTGCCTGGGTAGTTGGCTGCAACATTGGTGTAGGGTCCCCGCTGGTCCACTATTGGCTGCACATTGATGAAATGTGTGTGCTTTGCGGTAATTGTGTGTTTTTTCAGCAGGGGGCACAAGTTGGACATGTGTGCAGTAGATTGCCCCCAACAGGTGCGGGAATCCTGCTATGGCGTGTAGTCCTTGCTTGGTCTCCAGCTGTTCCTGCACATTGTGGGGGACGTTTAGGTACTGGGGTACCTGGCTGATGATGGCATCCAGGACAGGTGTGGGGAACTTGGATGGGGCTGGCTGTGAGTCTCCTCCGACTCTGACGGATGTTGTTTGGGGGGTACGGGAGGCCAACATGTGCAGCACAGCCAGCAGCTTTGTCTGCGGAGGGATGTTGGTTGTCCGCTGTGTTGGTACCGTCAGCCTGTGGGCAATGATGGTCCGGATGCGGTGGATGGTTGTCCTTTTGAGCCTGTAGTGGGCCTTGACATTGTCTGGTGTTAGGTCTGTGGGGCTGGTGCGTTTCCTGAAGGTCCGCTGTCTTTGTCTGCGCTGCCTCTGTGGTGGTCCGGGGGGGCGGAGTGTGTTGTTGCCCTCTCGGGGCTCCGGGATGCATGGTGAGTAGCTCCATGGCATCTGTTGTTCTTCATGTGTGGCTGTGGGCTGGGCTCCCTTTGATGGTGCAGGTTGTCGTCTGACTTTACACCAGGTCAGAGCAGGTGTTAGATTCCTGCTGCTAACGCGCCTTATCGCCTGTTTTGTGGTCTTATCGCTGATCGGGCTGGTCGTTGAGAATGTTGAGGTGTGGTGTTGTCGCGGATTTTTGCTCGGGAACGCCTACTCTGCATCTCATTAGCGATAGTTGCAGGGGTCATCTGTGGCGATGTTTTTTGAGGATGCTTTCGCAGGTAAACGAGACAATGGCAAGAAGGCAGTGCTGATCCTTTTGGATCTGTCTGCCGCTTTTGATACCATCTCTCATAACATCCTGCTAGCCAGACTAGAATCTTGTGGCATTTCCAACATTGCACTGGCCTGGATCACGTCCTTTCTGTCTCATCGGAGGCAAGCAGTCTCCCTGGGCACCTTTATCTCCTCAGAACGCACCATCACCACGGGAGTCCCACAGGGTGCCTCACTGAGTCCACTCCTCTTTAATATTTACATGGCCCGCTTATCTCCCTCATTTCGGCTTATGGGATTGAAACAACATCCTATGCTGATGATACTCAGCTGATCCTGTCCCTTGAGAAAAACTCCACGGAAGCTGAAGAAAACTTCAAAGCCTGTCTTACGGCGGTCATCAAATGGATGAAAAACAATCATCTCCGTTGTAACACGGATAAGACAGAAATCTTGCTGATAGGGAAAAATAACCCCTTTCAACCCAAGGACTGGTGGCCGGAAGAAGCAGCAGCCCCTCCATCCACTGTGAAGGTGGCTAAAAACCTGGGGGTGTGGTTTGACTCCTCCCTCTCCTTCAAACCCCATGCACTTAAGGTGGTGGGTACATGCTTTGGCCTAATTAAAACCATGAAAAAATTCTTTGATTTGATTCCACTTGATGCAAGGAAAACAGTGGCAGTGGCTCTAATACTCTCACGTTTAGACTACTGTAATAGCCTCCTGGCAGGGGTCAATAAATCAACCCTGAGGAGGCTACAGGTAGTGCAACATGCAGCAGCCAGATTGGTCTTAAAACTTCCCCGTAGGGCGTGAGCCTCAGGGGCTCTGAAAACCCTTCATTGGCTCCTGTTACACAAGAGAATTTTATTCAAACTTCTCCTCACGACCTTCAGAGCAACTCGCCGACTAGGGCCAGTATATCTCTCCACAAGATTTACACCATACACCACAATTAGGACACTCAGATCCACTTCTGCAAACCTACTCAAATTGCCCGGCTTCAAACTTAAAACCAGGGGAGGGAAGTTGGCTACTGTGTTAGGGGCAAAGGCTTGGAATTTCATGCCAAACAAATTAAGATCAATGGAATCTGAAAAGCAGTTTAGGAAGGCCCTAAAGACATGGATCTATGGAACATCTGATGAATCTTGCCTTGCCCTCATCTAGATCTTAACTCTTCACTGCTGAAGTTCGTTATCTTATAGCGCCAGGAGGCTCCTTTGGGAGTGACAGTTTGCGCTTTATAAATGCCACATTTCATTTCATTTCATTATCGGCTGTGAGCACCAGCTTGTGAATGGAGCAATAAATTTATCTCGACTTTGGCTGCGATAAAGTGCCGTTAAGTCGGCGATAAGTCCTTGAGAATATGCCCCTTGGTGTTTCCAGTGGGTGTTCCAGTGCACTGATTCATCACAGGAAGGAGTCAAAGAGGAGCAATTTGAGATGTAGTAAACATAGAGTGAACATGGAATGTTTTGGGGGATTATCATCTTCTCTATAGAATCAGTTCTATAAATTCTATTATAAACCATGACTGCAAGAAAACTAATTTAAGGGAGGCTGGAATCACAGTAGGCCTGTAAGAAAACCAAATCAAACCCTCTTCTGAATACATCCGTCCATATTGGATGTCTGAAGGGCATTGCACCAGTGACCTTGTTTTTATCAAAAGGTAGAAAGAATCCCTTTGTTGTAGAAGAGAAAGATGAGATTGGCCTAAAGGAGATTTCATCCCCATTAAAACACTCTGGGGCATATTAGCAAGACCAGCGATAAAATTATCGCCGTTTTAGCGGCAGGAAACTGCCGCTAAAACGGCGATAATGGGCTTGCTAATATGCGTTATAGAATTCCAATAGAAGCCCAGGTTAGATGTGCAGGACATCTAACCTGGGCTTCTATTGGAATTCTATAACGCATATTAGCAAGCCCATTATCGCTGTTTTAGCGGCAGTTTCCTGCCGCTAAAACGGCGATAATTTTATCGCCGGTCTTGCTAATATGCCCCTCTGTCTCAAAACAAATTATGAAATAAAATGTTGTGGTATTCTCTTCTTAAATAAATATGGACGTATTTGTTAAAATGAGAAGTGTGCCTTCCCAAGAGGTTGGTAGTGGCTAGTATGCTCTGGCTGAGATGGAAATACAGTCTAGAACTGAGTTTACACCACCCAACATTAATGTTGATTTTTCTGAAGTGACCCCACAGAGAAAATTGGGACTGGGTTCACAGAGGACTACTTCGGTGTGACTGTTTTACAGTACCCCAATTTTGAAATCTCAACCATTATTTGAAAATTCTTCCATCCCAGATACATTAATGTCTTGTAATTTACCAGGTGAATATGCACAGGTTTCTGGGTCCTGGCAATGTATTGAAAGAACTCTCTCTTCTATCTTAATATTATTGGAGAAATCAGTGGGTAACTCTGATCATATTCTGGATACCCTCTCCTCAATTTTAAATCATTTGTTGTCTAAAAGAGAAGGATATCAAGAAAAGGTTGAAGAAAGATTTAAAGATGCAAGAAAGATTCATTTTGATTATGTGGTACGGTGTGAGCCAGATACATCAGGCATGAATGGAAAAAATCTCCTTTAATCCATAACCAGACCCTTTCAACTCAGGATTGGTCTTCATCTTCTGAACTGTTGGAAGAAAAAGTGACACTGAACCCACAAACAGTGAAGACTTGTCCTTCTATAGAACTCATCCCAGAAGAGATGAGTAGCTAAGCTAAAACTGTCTTGAATCCAAATGCAGACTTTTTTACAATAATTGGTTCGGACAATACCCAAAAAAAGAATGATCTTAAAAGAAGCAGTCATTTCCTTGAGGGAGTAGAAATTAAAGAGTCCAGTAACACCTTGAGTCAGGAGGAAAAACAAAATATGAAGATTGATAATGGATCTAGTATATTAGACTTCATTATTATTTTTGAAGATCAATTAGAACCAATGAATTGATCATTTTCATTGAATTGCTTTGCAGAAATGGAGACTCTTAAATTGTTGAAAAGTAATGATATTTTGTCAGTGATTATTTTAATTGAGGTTGGAGGTGGGAGATCTACAGTATGTTTTCATTCTTTCATTGCTGCATATCTTGTCTTAGCGAATTGTGATTTCTTCCTATGTAGCGGTATCAATGTAATCCATTATTATCCATGAAAACAAGGATATCAAAAAGTAAAAGGGCCAAAAAGGATTGCGATAAATACTTTCAGGACCTCTGAGTTAAGGATGAATCAGGATAAGTTATTGGACTATCTGGTACATCTGTTTCAATGTTACAACAGGAAAATGGCTACCCTGCTACAGCAAGGGAGGATGACCTGCGTAAGTGGGCCTGGTTGGCAAATACTTTAAATGCTGGTTATTCTTCTCCTCCAACAATGCAGCACCATCTTTAACAACTTGTTAAAAATTATTTCTTGGTATATGGCAAGAAATACGAGAAATAATAAAATAATAATAAAAGTTGGCTTTTCTCTCAGAATTGGGAGCTGATATAATTTGTATGCAGGAAATTTGGAGTTTAACAGATATTATACTTGATAGCTATCATGCCTTTAATTGCCCTGCAAGTGTGCCCATAAGAGGCCATTTGAGTGGTGGGATTTTTATATCATTAAAGCTGAATTTAACTTGGTCGTTTCACTGTATTAGGCATCTCTCGAATTTATCACAATAAATTAAGGTAAGGCAGAATGGAACAGCAAAATCGTCCATAGGGACACTTCTAATATTTAATTTATATATATATATATATATATCCAGGCATTAAAAATAAAACTCTGGCAAGTTCTCTTTTTAGCTTCATAGTTCAGAATATCAAAATGGAGAATTGTTATTCAGTTATGATATTAGGGGATTTAGTCGCAAAGATTTCAAACTATGCCAACTAGTGTATATGCGGATACAGTAAAAGAAGAGGCATATAATATTCCAGGACTTACCTTCCCGAGTAATTCTAAAGCTGAGTCCAGTGGGAAATTACTGCTAGAATTCTTGAGGGAAATAGACTGCATAATAGTAAATGGAAGAATAAGCAAAGATATCCCTGCCCATATTACCCATAGCCGCACTTTTGGCGCATCCATCCTTGATTATATAATTTGTTCCTATGATGTATTTGGCCTGTTGTCAGGTTTAGATGGCTTGACTGCCCCAATGAGTGATCATAAGATTTTAGATTTCGATATGGAGATGTCTTAAATTAATTTGGATGCCTGGAATCAAAATACAGGTGCTCTATCCACGAATAAAACCAATTGTCATACTTCCTGGAGTGCGAGGTAGATAGCTGATTTAAGTACAGCCATAGTATCAGCAATACATGGGATAAGTGCACCTAATATTAATACTAATATTTTAGAACAATTTGTATTGCTAATGAATAGGTTGATAGCAAATAATTTAATGGAGATGAAGGTAGATAGATTATGGTCTAAGAAGAAAAAAATCAGCACTGTAGATCAGTAGCGGATCGTGGTGGGAGTGCTGCGGGGCGGTGGAGCGGGGCGGTGGAGGAGCAGGGTGGGGGGTAGTAAACTACAGCATACGGCCGAAAAGAGGTAAGTAAACAAATAAAACGAATTTCGTTGCGCGCGCTGCATCGCATTTGGCAATGCAGCGTGCGCAATGAAATTCGTTTTATTCATTTATTTCTTTACTTACCTCTGTTCGGCCGTATGCTGTAGTTTACTACCCCCCACCCTGCTCCTCCCCCACCCCGCCCCACCGCCCCGCAGCACTCCCACCACGAGCCGCTACTGCTGTAGATGTTATCTCATCAAGGAAAATTATAAGTTTAATTAAGTGTCACTTTAAATTTTATTCTAAGGAAAAAGGAAGGATAATTAACTGTTTGAAGAAAAAAGAAGTGGACAGAAGGCATTAGGTAAGAAACTAATTGCAGATCAGAAATGGTTTGCACTATGAGAGGCTGTGAAATCAAAGAACAATGGAAGATTCTGGAAATTAATTGTAGAAGTATCAGGAAATGTACGAGATGTCCTTCTAGTGTCCATTAGTGGAGACACATGGAGTGAATATATCTCCGGACTGTATGCTGCAAATAGTAATAACAGCCATGTTCCGCACGCTCAATTAGTTAGCATTCCAGAGCCATCTGAAGACTATGGTCCACCGACACCAATAGAGATAAAAAAATATATTTTAAAAGAAAGATCTTTGGCTGCCATGGGCCCTGATGAAATACCAATAACTGTTATAAAGAGAGAAACCCAGCAATGGTCTATCATAGCCCTTGTTTTTAAACTTTGGTATACCAGTGGGTCCATTCCACCATCTTAGGAGGTAAGTCTTTACCATTGAATTATTGATAAATGGCATTACTTCATGCAGTAAGGAAAATCTTCTCTAGGAGTATACTGGAACATCTCCAAGGATGGGTAATGGAAGGGGAGACTGAATAATCTTTAAAAAAATTCTGACAGTTATTTTTTGAAAATTAATAAGGCAATAAGTAAAGTTTTAACTTTTAAGGACTGAAACCAGCAATGAATCATGTGAATGGGCTGCTAATTGTTTTATAATGTACATGGTCTTAGACATTTTCAACATCTTTTAATGTTTTATTGAATAAAAATTCACCCTACTGTATGATATGTGGTTGAGACAATTGATATTAAGAACTGGGTTTTTATGGATGCCGGGGATGGGAAATTTTCAGAAAGCTGTGCTCTTTAAATACATCTGCACCGGTATGTGCCATCAGGGTAGTACTTGGCTTATCCAGTGCCTATATGTTGAGCATGCCCACATTATTATTTTGGGGACTGGAGCAATTTGAAAAAAATACCTTGAGGGAGCTATTAGCCAATGAAAATGTGAAAGTAAATGGCTTTTTTCTTACGTGTGGTAAAAGTCTATTATTTGGTATGGAATTGTTTAAACTAGAAAAAGAAGGATTTATAAATATGAGGAGGACTGAGTTAAAGTTGTTTCTTAGGAACTCCTGCCCAGCGCTTAGCAGACAAATGGATATTGATACTTGTAATTGTAAAAATATGGTTTTTTATATTAGCTTTACTTGCAAGGAAAAATCTGCACAATTTGATTTGGAATAGAATTTAGATCATGCAGTGTTAAGAGTAATCTTTTTGATGAGATTGAACCTGCCTCCTCTAAGAATTATAACGGATGCATGGAAAAATGAAAAAGAGAAGACTGCTTATGTAAGTTGTGTGAAAGGGAGGTGTAGACTATTAACTTTTTATTTGACTTACGTTATTCAGTGCAAGGAAATAATGTGCCTGATGTTGCACATCCTTTTATTATATCCCCTTAAAATGAAATGATTTGTTTTAGACTTTTTACATTTTTAGAAGCTTTTTAGTTATATATTAGGATTTATATTTCAAGGGTAGGGTTGTGCTTTTGACTGGTATGGCGTTAATATTTGCATCTCCTTTTTAATAAATTTGTTATGACTACACCTGTTTCCCCCCATAAAATGAAGCGATATTTTTTAGACCTTTTTAAACTTTTTAAAAGCTTTTTTCAATGCATAGTCAGCTTTATATCTCAAATGTATTATGGTATAATTCTCTTAAAATGTGTTCAATACTGTCAGTTTCAAAGAGTTATTATCTGGATTTTCATTATCATAAGTTTGATATGGTCAGTTTGATGATGTGTTTTTATTGCCTAAAGGAATTAAAAATGAAATGATCTGTTTTAGATTTTTCTTAAACTATTTAGAAGTTTGCAGATGTAAACTATGATATATACTTTAATTGTATGAGATGTAAATCTGTTCCGTATTTTGTACTTGTGCCTTTTTATATGACTGAGTTGAATCTGATAAAATGTACTGTGAGCAATCTTAGGCTCATATCTTGTATAATAAAACTAAACTAACCTATTGCAAAAAGGAGCAGTAGTAAGTCCAGCACCACATACGGCTGACCTCTGATACTAATTATATTAAATTGAAATAATTTATTTGGACATAAAAAAAAATGTATATCTATATTTACATATATTTATATATATGATATGTGTGTGTGTGCTGCTTACAAGGGGCCTCCCTTCCTGGAGTCCACACAGCAGCGGTGCGCGGTCAGGTGAGGTAGCCCGCCAATAGGGTACACACTCTCCCCCTGTCACACTCGGCAGAAGGATAACATGCACTCCGACAGTGTGCTTCAAATTAGATTTTTAATGCCATGAAATCCACCACCAGTCGTATGGTACAAGAAACACCCAACGCGTTTCAGCGAACCTGTCACCTTGCCCATGGAGAGAAGCAATACTCTCCATGGGTATCTTAAACAATACATGTGATAAACACTGAAAATAAAGAAAGGAGTTGCAGGTTAAGCATACACATCTTTTTACATGGCAGCCTTTTAAAGGTGGTAAAAATCAAACATGAAATACAACCTAAATCACATATTTGTTGTAAAAAAGCAATGCAGCTGCAATAAAGTAAAGTGAACAGCATCTAAAAGTAAAAGCAATAAAATAAAGCCCTCATAAGTATGATTGGCAATGCTATCAAATTAAGCCCCAGTGGGCGTAATTGGACCTCCAACACAGATATTCCACTACCATATTCTAATGCCCATGATAAAGTAAAAAATTCAACAGAAAGTATAAGATGTAACGTGAGGTCAGCCAAAAGAGTATAATTAGACAGGATTCTAAGAGCTAATAAAATTTGCCTAGTACATCATGATTACTCGTGATATTGCGATACCTGTGTGTGGCATACAGTAAACAAGTTAATAGATTTATTATCTTGTTGCAAACCATAAAAATTAAATAGGGCAGGATCCTCATTAAAATAACATTATAATGCACTGTGATTACATATAAGTTAATGATTCCCCTGTGTAGCATACAGTAACCAAGGTACAAAAATACTATCTAGGTACAGAGCATATAAAAATCAAAGCAACACTTGGAGGAAAGTAATTACATCAGCTGTCCAGCACTAATAATATTTTTAGCAGTTTGCATAGATTCAGTAATGCCCAAATCGGCAGAATATATGATTTCTACAAAGTGGGATGAAATGCACTCAATTAATAAAGAAATATATATAAACAATATAGGACCTTAGCTTCATGGCCACTTGAGAATGACAGGTACTCATCTCCTGCATTCCTCAACCCTGCAAGGCAAGAAAAGAATATGTGAAAAGTGCAGTGATTAAAGATAAGAAAAGAGCTTAGACAGTGACTATTGTGTGCCAAGTAAAAGAAAAAGTTAAAAAACACTCTATTAGTTACAAACTACAGTCAACACACTTGGATAGGAGAGAAAGCTGTATCAAAACACTTGAGATCAGAACAGTGTATTTATGTGAAATGACTATGCATTTCCTCATCTACGTTCAGACACTGCGGGGATTTGGCATTCAACTCTATGATCTACATAGATTCTAACCTTCTCAGGGCACATATTCTATCTCCTCCACTTCTTTATATAGGTATGTGATCAATTACAAAGAATTTGAGTTTGGATAACTTTCTGTTATGGAAAGTATATAAAAATGTCGAGCTACAGGGTACTGTTGGTCCAAGTTAATTATTGTTTGTGCATGTTAAAGTACTTTTTTGTTTGTGGGGTGTGTAGTGCTCCCTATGTAGTTCAGGTCATATGGGCATGTCAATGCATATATTGCAAGTGGTATTAGTGTAATAATGATTAAATCTCTTGGTGGATCATGTGAGGGGTGACGGAAATTCAGCTGGATTAAAGAAAGCAAAGCTGCACCATGGATACAGAATTGAAAGGGAGCTTCACAGAGTAGCAGGTACTACACTTTAAAAAGTTGCATCATTAGTGTAACTAACATGAAGGGGCCGTTTTTGTTTATATCACTCACACCAGACTTCTTTTACACTTTTTCACAGCCAAGATCCTCTCCAGTCCACGTCCGAGGAGAACCCCAGAACAAGTCAGGGTTCGGAACGCGTTGGCTTTGGGGCTGAGGCACAAGTAGTGTAGGGGTGTACATGGGAATCATTGTAAAGTAATTCCTTCCCATCGGTCATACTACCCCATTCTTAATTGTGTTGCCTTATGCCCATCATTCAGGCAGGACCTTTCGAACTGCAATCGGTCCGCCTGCTTTTCATGTGTTACTTAAGGACTGGTGTCGCTTATTTATTAATAGGACTATGACAATTGAATTGGTGTCCTAGTCACTTTTTGATATGTTGTGTGACGTTTTATGTATGTAAATAGATGTAGATTTTTGATTCTTTATATGTCACACTGTCCATTTTTGTTGTTTTGTTCACAAGTGTATCACACTAAGGATTTGTGTAGCTTTCTCTATGACATGAAGAAATGTTGTTGTAAACATCGTGAATAATGTGCATAACTAATGTGAAATAAATCACCCGCACTTGTAATTAATTGTCCAAGTGCTGATTAATGATGCTGTAATTATCTGTCTGGTCACTTGCTTGTTTCAGACAATAGGGTGGTCCAGGCCAGGTAGACATAGGACCCAAGCCTCTAGTTGGTTTAGCCGGAACTTCAGTCACAGCAGTGCTGGGTCTGCATGCTTTGCATCTGGTGCAGGGAAAAATGCTTTTAAACCCATTGGCATTGTTCTGTGTCGCTCTGTCTATGTAATTGTAACTCAATCTATCCTTGAGTGGAGTGTGGTCCCCTTCCTGAAGTAACCCTAGAATTTTCATCAATGCAATTGTTGACTCTTTTCCACAGAGAGTATGGGTCAGTGTTTGCTTAGAATCTTTGTAAGATCATCTGGTCTGCTGCTATAGGTGGTAAAAAACCGGCTCAATCCAGTTTAGTTTTCTGTTGCTTTAATTCTGGGAACAAAAAGTTCTTCCCTCCCCACAGCCTGTGTTTTTAGTAATGCAGCATTAAGTGTGGATGGTTTGTATTCTCTGTTTGAATTTGTGAAGGATGGTGGTCCATTCTTCCTGGAAAGCTGAGTCAGTACTACAATTGCGGCGTGCTTTGAGAAATTCCCCAATGGGAATACTTTCAATGAGGGACTTAGGATGGGTACTCGCAGCATGTAAAACTGTATTGCCTATAGTAGCTTTCCTGTGGAGCCTGGAAGTGAGTCTGTTATCTGCAACTTCCACTGAAGTATACTGTCGGAGTGCACGTTATCGTTCTGCTGAGTGTGATGGGGAGAGTGTGTACAAAGTAAATATATATATATACATTATTGGATGATAAAATATTTTAATAACTTTTACTTTTAAAATAAATAGAACTACTTTTTAAAGACTGTAAAATAATTACAATTAATTATAAACATAACTTTTCACAATTTTTAAATACATAATTAAATACAAGCATTTTAATTTCAGGTGGGATTTGTTTGCATTATTTCTTTCAAATTTAATCATTTATTATTTATCTCATTTAAAATGTTTAAATTAATTACATATTTGATTCAAAATTAGGTTAATAGTTCTGTAGTATTTTTTTTTATTTTGTTTGTTTGAAATAAATATATGAAATTAATTTACATTAATATATATCATAGAAATGTGATTACTACATTTTTTAATGTTTAATAAACATTTCAGTTTTCCCTAATCTTTATCATAGTGAGTTCTCCACCTTAATGGTGAAAAAAATCCCACCTAATGTAAAATAATTATATTGTGTTGTTATATATTAATACTTATTAAAGATGATATATAGAATGAATTAAAAGTCATTTAATGATATTTTATTATAAATTAATGTTGCATTAATTTTAAAATATAGCAAGGTTACTAAAATATTTGAAAATTAAATAATAAATATGTTTTATTGTTAGATAGTTTTAAAATATTAAATTGCATTGATTTATATTTGTAACTAGTTTAAATAATTTAATTTCAATTAAAATAAGTTACCATGTTGGTTTTTAGTCTCTACTGCCATCATTGTCTATGGGAGGGTATTGCAGTACCAGTGGTTGACCATGTGTAGAACTATACTTACTCCAACTGGAGTGCATTTACTCCTGTTTGGGATGCAGTAATATTAGAAGTACAGTTTGTGAATAGGAATGGGCTTACTCTTTTGTGGGTGGTAACACGTCCAGTCCTACACTCTCTCTACCCTTCTCTAAACACCTCCTTACTTTTCCCTAAAACCCTCCCATGTAGAAGTAAGTATGCCCCTCTTCTAATCATTCTTCCTGGACCCTCCTACATTTACTACTTAGGCCCTGATTTTGATGTCGGTCGGAAAGCCTCCGACCGGCGGTCGGAGGCTTTCCGACCGACATCTTCAGGTTTAATTCTGACTGCTGTTTTACGAATTTGGCGGGCGGAATTGAAATGGCCCGGTCATTCCGGCTGGCTTCCGACGGACTCAAGGAGCCAATCGGCCAGTCGAAACTGGCATGTAATCCGCTGTCGGGATTATGATGTTGGTTTCCCACAGGCTTTTCATGTTGGGCTTTCCAAAATGAAAAGCCTGTCGGAAAGCGACTTTGGGGGCCCCTAGCAGGGCCCCCTGGCAGCAACGGCCTCCGGTTGGGGGCCTGGGCGGCACATATGGTGCCCCCTGTCTATCCCTGCACTGAGTGGCAGGCACCGTGCCTACCACGCGGTGCAGGGATTAACAAAAACTCCCATTTCTCTAAGGGAGCTTGTGCTGCGGCCAGTTTCCGACCGCAGCATAAGCTCCCATAGAGAAATGGAAGTGTGCGACCACACCATGTGCGTTCGCATCACAATACTGTGGCAGGGACTGCCGACCGGAGGTCGGTCGGTCCCGATTCCGCAACAGTGTCGTCCGACCAACATCGCAATAAGGCCCTAAGTGGTAAACGTACATGTGTGAGGATCTCCTCATAGACAAAATAGGAGAGATAGAAATGGAGACTTTCACTTGTAGGTTTGTGAAGTGCATTTTGTAGTAAGTACTAGTTTACCACTACTTTATATACTGCAAAATGCAGTTTGTGACTCGGGCCAACTGGTCTAAAACACTAGGGTAGATCTGGAACTGAACACAATTGAATATGCAGGAAACTGTAATATTTACACTTGGGTGGATACTCTCTAGTAGAAAACCAAAAATTTCAGAACAAATATAGTATTGAGACTTTTATGTCTGCAATAGTTACTCTACCACAGTATCTAAAGCCCTGGAAGCTGGTGCACTATTACATGTGATAAAATGTGACACCCCAGAGATACCACAAGCAAGGGAATTTTTCAGATGTAATAAATATCTCCTATTGCAAGTTTTTCTGTAACAGTGTGGAATAACATGGATTTTGGTGCCTTCGAGGCATACCATTTTCACTTCTTAAATTTGACAGGCTTGACCTGCCGAAATTTAATGGGGAAAACACTGGGGAAATAGGTTTAATAACACATGTTAATTGCGGGATGCAATAAGTTCCATACCCCCTGTAGTTGTGATCTCTAAGGGTTTGTGCATGGACTCTGAAATAATAGGACACATCCTAGTCGAGGCCTAGGCCTGTTACAAAGTCTGAGGCACTACTACAGTATTGGTGAACCTGTCATTCATTTTTTCATCTTCTAAAGGTGAAGAGTCAGAATTCTTCCACTAATATTATATTTGTTGATCTGAATGTTACGACAGATATCTGAAGCAGGTGTATGAGATAGCTAATTACACTTCTTACAGAGCCCATCCTTTTTTTTAAATGCATTCATTATGGCTCGACCTCAAAAAAGGTAAGGCAGTCAATCGAATTCCAAGTTCTTCCAGTGCCTATTATATGTCAATTGCTTTCTAGGGAGTTACAGTGGATACTAGGGGGCTCATTAGTATGGCGGGCGGACTTTGTCCGCCCGCCAGAGGCCCGGGAAACGGGCCCGCCCGCACTGCATGCGGCGGTCCCGCACCTACAATTAGGATGCGCCCGCCACACTGGCGTGCGCATCCCACATTTGTAACATTGCGGCTGGCGGTGCTGAAAGCACCGCCCGCCTGTGCCACAAAGCAAGTTGTGCATTTCAGTGCACAACGTGACAGGCACCGCTCGGTGCCTGCGACGTTGTACATTGAAATGGGGGTACCATAGGTACCCCCCATGTGCACCCTCCACCCCCCAGAATACCTGGGGGCCCGCTACGGGCCCCCAATGGCAAGAACCGCATGCCTTTCCGTGGCGGCGTTGCCGCCACGGAAAGGCTAAACCCTGCATGCATCATAATATGGATGGCGGTGTCTACCAGACACCGCCACCATATTAACAGCTTTTCCGCCCGGTAGGCAATCGGGCGGATTGCCTACCGGCGGAAAACCGGCGGACGGTCTTTCCGTCCGCCGGGGTCCCCCCGCCATAGTAATATGGCGGGTGAGAATTGGCATGCGGGCGGGCACAAATGTCGGGCGGATCGCCACCGCCATGCGGGCGGTGGCGATCGGCCCGACATGCTAATGGGCCCCTAGGTACTGAAGCACTTGTACTTCAACGTTTTTTTCTGAAAACAGGGACAGATGTCTTTCAACTTCTCTAACTTGTAATCCTATTTATCCCATCATAAAATCAAAGCTACAAGTCACAGCATGCAAAACAACAAACTGGACGACCTGGCTGCTCATGCATGGACCTGGGAAACGTGAGAGCTCTGTTAACCTTGGCATAGGCACGGTGGAAATGTCAAAGGGGCACCGAAAATATGAGCGTTTTTAGATTTCTTGCAGCGTGTTTGATTAACAAAAATAAATGAATGAGATCTAATCCCACATCACAATTTATGTTCATAAATCTCTTTCAATAGAAACCTTTCGTTGATTTTCATTACCTTCTGTTTGAAATTGATCAGTGTAGAATATGCGACAGAGCAAGTACTGCTAGGTTTCTGTTTTTTTAATATATTAAGAAAATTACCTAAACTATTAAGGTGACAACAGCCTTGTTATGGATTATTTATTAAGACTGTCTGTGTAGTTTAGCATGCTGATCTGAGGCGTCTAGCTGTCAGAGTGCAAAATTGGCATCTAACAACTAATTTAAAGTAGTGGGACAATTATACTCCTTTTGAAAAGAGCCATTTATTATATTAACAGTGTCTTCAAACAAGAGCTGCTGAATCTAAAATCAGGTATTATTTCATTTACATCCATTATTCTGGTCTTAATTGGAGAATAAAACAACATTTTCTTAATAGCTAGCTAAAAACGTTCAAAGATGGTTAGAATTAAATTTTAAATTACTGTACATTAGGTGGAGGAAGTGCATTTGCATCCAGACTTGGGCCAACTTACGTGCTTATTTTGGAAGTTAAATGGGTATTATTAGAGTCAACTACTACTTGTGTTACTTCTTGAATTACTTCTTGAATTAAGCAACTGCAGACAAGTTTAGGACTGAATTTGTGTATTGAAAACGATAGGGGCCAGATATAAAATGCCATTTGGACAACAGTCAGCAGTCTCAGGAGAAATGCAACTGCTTCCATGAATACCCATACTGCTAATAGTAACAACAAATCAGTACACTAAGGACTAACTTCCCGTTCCAAATGATTCCCACCTTTCCATGGCAGAAGATATCAAACAGCTCCTCCCAGCGCACTTTGCAATTGTAAAGCACTGATACAATTACTTACATGTCGCAATGTGTGGGGGCACACCTAATTTCCTCACCTTCTGGTTCTGTGACTCACACACAATTGCTGAGCGGCCAATGAAATTTAAAATTATAATTACAAATTTCAGTGTCTGGTTCATCCACTACAACTTGGGTATTTGCATTTGCAAACTTTGGCACTTTGCCCAGTGCAGGTGTTGCATATGCAAAGTATTTAAATGCATATGGTAGCATTTTATAGAGTTCCACTATGTTTGTTGTACAGGTGTGCGATTTTGTTTGCATTCTAGTGTTGAGTATAAGGAGTATTTCGGAGGTGTGTTACAGTAAACAGCAATACAATGTGTTGATTAACCAACACAGCAATTAGACACCTTAAATAGAAATACAAATGTTTCATTGGTACAACACTGGGCATTGATGAGATTTTAATGCCAGCAATTCCTGTCAATGTAATATGTAAGGACGATATTAATGTATAATGTCCCCAACGGATCAATGACACAATATCGAAAGCAAAATATTGTGATACAGAATTATCGTGTCAAAAATATCGTTCACAAAAATATTGTTTTTCTATACATATGATGGTAAGTACAAAAATATCAAAAAACAAAAATATCGTTTTACACTAATATCAAAAAATATATACAAAAATATATATATACAGTTGTATGTATGTATGTAAATTAAATATGTTAAACCCCTTCGCTGCTAGGCTGTGTGGGTTTGGTAGGTTCCACTAGATAGCTGCTGAGCCCGGGGCCAAAAACCCAGGTGCCCCCCCCCCTTGCAAAACCAGGTTGTTTTGTGATAGGTAATTTTGAAGTCTCCACAATACGTTTAGGGCCCTTGCGTGTCGCGGGCACTAGGCCTTTCTCACACAAGTGAGGTACCATTTTTCTCGGAAGACTTTGGGTAATGCGGGGTGGGTGGAATTTTGTGGATTCACACAGATTCCAGAACTTTCCATCACAGAAATGTGAGGAAAATGTTGTTGTTTTTTTTCAAAGTTTGAGGTTTGCAAGGGATTCTGGGAAACAGAACCTGGTGAGAGTCAGACAAGTCACACCATCCTGGATTCCCCTGGGTGTCTAGTTTTAAAAAATGTATAGGTTTGCTAGGTTTCCCTGGGTGCCGGCAGAGCTAGGGTTCCACAGCTAGGCACTTTGCAAAAAAGGGGTCAGTTTTCACTGTAAAAATGTGGTGTGTCCATGTTGCATTTTTGGCCGTTTCCTGTCGCAGGCACTAGGCTTACCCACACAAGTGAGGTACCATTTTTATCGGAAGACATTAGGGAATGCACGGTGGGTAGAATTTTGCGGATCCACGCAGATCCCAGAACTTTCCATCACAGAAATGTGAGGAAAATTAGTTTTTTTTAACTAAGTTTGAGGTTTGCAAGGGATTCTGGGTAACAGAACCTGGTGAGAGGCACACAAGTCACCCCATCCTGGATTCCCCTTGGTGTTTAGTTTTCAAAAATGTACAGGTTTGCTAGGTTTCCCTATGTGCCGGCTGTGCTAGGGCCCAAAATCCACAGGTAGGCACATTGCTAAAAACAAGTCCATGCCTAGTGGGCTTTCTGCCGCCCTGGGGGGGGGGGGGGGAATCAGGGGGGGTTACCCTGATATACCCCATGGGGGCAGAAAGACTGTGGCTATTTGTTTGAGGGGTGGGGGCATTGGTATGCCCATTCTGGGAAGACCCCACCCCCACGCATAAAATAAGCCAGCGTAATCACTGGCGCCTAGTGGGCTCTCTGACACCCGGGGGCATATCAGGGGCTACTGACCCCATCTGTCTCCTGGGGGGGGCAGAAAGACTGTGGCATTTTTTGGATGGTGGTGGGGCATTGGCATGCCCATTCTGGGCAGCCCCCCCTGAATTAAAAAAATATATATTCCCTGATGCCTATTGGGCTTTCTGCCCTCCCGGAAGGCAGATAAGGGGCTTTTGCCCCTATCTGCCTCCCGGGGGGGCAGAAAGACTGTGGCAATTTTTTGGGGAGTGGGGGCATTGGCTCGCCCATTGTGGGCAGCCCCCACCCCTACCTATATAAAAAAAATCCCTGCGGCCTTGTGGGCTTTCTGCCCCGATCAGGGGCTATTGTCCCCATCTGCCTCCTGGGGGGGCAGAAAGCCTTTTGCCTTCTTTGGGGAGTAGTGTGGGGGCATTGGGATGCCCATTCTGGGCAGCCCCCACCCCTGGCCTATAAAAAACATAATCCCTGGCGTCTAGGGTGCTTTCTGCCACCCGGGGGGGGGAGAAATGGGGGCTACTGCCCCATCTGCCTCCCAGGGGGGGCAGAAAGACTGTAGCATTTTTTTGTGGGGTGGGGGCATTGATATGCCCATTCTGGGCAGCCCCCACACCTACGTATATAAAAAAAATCCCTGGTGCTTAGTGGGCTTTCTGCCACCCGGGGGCAAATCAGGGGCTATTGCCCCCATCTGCCTCCTGGGGGGGCAGAAAGTCTTTTGTTTTCTTTGGGGGGGGTAGGGTGGGGGCATTTGCATGCCCATTCTGGCCAGCCCCCCCCTTGCCCATAAAAATAAATCCCTGGTGCCTACAGTGCTTTCTGCCCCCCCCCCAGGGGGGGCAGATTGGAGGCTAATGCCTCCATCTGCCCCCCAGGGGGCAGAAAGACTATTTGTACCCATTATTGTTACAAGCCTGTGCACACGTCAGAGTAAAGTGCAGAGTGAGTACTCCTTATCTTCAGAATCTATAATGAAACATTCACTGTATAACAGATTGAAAATAAAGACAAGATGAACAATCTTGAGTGTTATGCTCTTCTTTTACTCCCGAACGGTTGCTCAGCCAACACGTGTTTCGTCTGGGGAAGTACCCCAAAACTTCTTCAGTGCTATAAGGCATTGCCAAAAGATATCTTGATTCTCTAAGCCGGTTGTACTTCCGTCCCGGCTTGTTGAAGAAAATGGGTGTGATCCAAACGTTTAGGGGGTCCGAAACTCAGACCATGTAGTGGAGCCAGAGTATGTGCTTCACTCAGAACCGGTTATACTTCCGTCCCGGCTGTGGTGGAGAGGTGAGGGTTGATAGGATACAAATGGTCCAGAGTAGGGACCATCCGATGGGGCCCTAAAAGGGCTGGTCTTGTACAGCGTGTGCGCTGTCTGCCAGTACCGATCGCAGCGTCTGGGATCGGACGCTGCGATCGTTACTTGTATCCTATCAACCCTCACCTCTCCACAGCAGCAGGGAAAGTGCTGGACTGAAGAAGGATAAAATGTACTATTCCCACACCAATCACTGCAACAGTAACGGAAGTGTTAGACTCAGGAGGGGTTACATTTACCATTCCCACACCAGTCGATGCAACAGTAGGGAAAGTGTTGGACTCAGGAGGGGTAAAGTTTTCTATTCCCACTCCAGTCGGTGCAACAGTAGGGAAAGTGTTAGATTCAGAAGGGGTAAACTTTACTATTCCTACTCCATTTACTGGTACAGTACACAGAGAGTACTTCACTTCAAACAAAAAACATATATTAACAACTCTATTGAATACCCAAATTTATAACATTTCAAAATATAAAAATGTAATGTCTTAATTTTAACAACATTTTTAAACATAACATAAACATTACAATATTTAATAAATATTATCAATTAACACAAATATTATCAATAAAATTTAAATACCACACCATATTCCCACAAACATAACAGCGTACAATTTAAATATAATAGAAATAAACAAAGTATAACACAATTAACATATTAAATAATATGTTTTTTAAATGAATGAATATTTTTTTATTCAAGATTACTTAAATAACTTTCCTCATTCCTCTAACTATACAAAACACACCTAAAGTAACTTAACAAATATGATAAGTTCACATTTAACATAATTATCAATTAAATAATTAATATTAAAGTAATAATTAATTATCAAGTTATTTCTTAATTAACTTCCCACCCTGCAACCCTAAAAACACAGCAACCCACAACTGACATATAATTTAATAAAAATCTTAATTACACAATTTACATAATTAATTATCGATTAAATAATTAATAATGATTTCAATTAACTATTAACTATTTATTTATGGGGGCGTGGCCAAGCCGGCGACTAAAATGGCCGCTCGGCTCTGAAGCTCCGTCCGGCCCTCCAGCAACACGACGTGTTCCTTCTGCCAGCGCCGGCGCCGCGAGGCGAGTGCTGAGAGGCGGACGACCGAAGCGATGCTGCACCCTCCGGTGAACAAGCGGAGCCGCTAGGTGCACGGGGATGGCCGGACTGGCCCTGCGACACGGCTCCCCCTCCGCGAGTGTGGCTCCTGTCTCCCGGCCCGATGCATGAGGCCTGAATCCACCTGTAAGGGCCCCGGCCGCAACGGACTCCGGTGAGTGCCGCCGCGCCCCCCCCTCGGACAAGGCGCCCGCAGCCCCTTTCTAGCAGCGCCGCTGGCCGGGAGATCCACCAATACCGGCGCAGGGACAGAGCCCTGCCACGGCTGCGGGGGCGGCGGGGGGAGGGGCGCGCATCGAAACAACGCGTACCTCATCAGCCACTGCCGGGGACGTTCTCCTGCGACTGCCTGCTGCCCGGTGTGGGGCGCTGTGGGCGAGTGGGAGGCTGGGGCAGCGCTTGCCATCACTAACCATCGCTTACCATCACTTGTGGCATGCAATCTACGCTGGGGGCCGAGGAACAACGGCTGTCACGTCGCTGAGGGTCGGCCTGAATTGTGATAATCCCTCTCAGTAGCCTGCTAGCGTAAACGACATTGCGCTGCTCTACAAGGCCTACAATAAAGGTGCCTGGTCCCCTGTGGCCATTGGATGCCTGCTTTATATTTGCGGCCACGGACACTGTGACACAGCCATGCGGAGCTGAGGCGTGCCCCCCCCTCTTTCTTTGCAGTGTAATCAGTTATTTGGAGCGGGGTGTTACATCTAGCTTGCCTGCCGTGGCACACTCGCGGATCGCCCACTGACCCTTTTGATTCAGCGCATGGAGGCTGGAGGTGGCTGACTGCTTTAGCACGCACGCGTCCCGGAAGAGAACAGTTCACCCTGAAGACGCCCACAGAGACCTAGCGGGTGGCGACAATTGCACCTTCTGCGGCATGGGCCGCAAGGACCCTAAACAGAGAACGCTCCCTTTCGAAAAACTTGCAGACACCGCCAGAGAGCAAAATTCCATCATGGCGGACTCTGCGCAGGGCCCGGTGACGGGAGATGGCGCCGCGGACACTGTACACTCACTACTCCAAGAGATGCGGGCGGGCTTTAAGTCGCTAGCCGGACGCTTCGATTACCTCGACAACACCATCGCCAGTCTTGGCGCTAAAGTTCAAGCGCATGACAAAAGACTAGACGTGGCAGAGGCCCGCATCTCTGATATTGAAGATGGAACGGCCCAGTCAGCAAAGCGCCTGGAGCGAGTGGAGCGCATTTTAAAAGAAGTGGCTATCAAGAATGAGGACTTGGAGGCGCGCAGTCGCAGAAATAACGTACGCATTCTAGGCGTCCCCGAGACAACTCCCACCGGGCGCATGGACCTGTTCATTGAAAATATGCTGGTAGGCTTGTTCGGCAAGGAGGCTTTCACCCCTGGCTTTGTCATAGAGAGGCGCATAGATCACTCGGCCCCCGCCCCAACCCCGGCCTTCCTCCCAGGCCCATTGTAGCGCGTATCATGAACTTCCGGGACAGGGACACGATTCTTCGCCTGGCACGAGAAAAGGGAGATGTGGGCTGGCAAGGCGCCAAACTTTCCTTCTATCCAGACTTCACCGCCATGGTACAAGATGCTAGGCGGAAATTCAGTGGTGTTAAGGCCACCCTGAGAAATTTGGGTCTACGTTATGGTATGCTGTATCCTGCCAGGCTGAGAGTTGATGTGGAGGGCAGGGTCCGCATATTTGATAACCCGACGGAGGCGCAGGAGTTCTGCCGTGTATACAAACAGAAGAACAATCCTACGAGCGGGGCTGGGTCAAGATCTTCCCCCCTGCACAGCGGCTCAGATGCAAGTGCGGAACTGTTTTCAGGTGCTGGCACGGGATGATTGGACTATTTCATAGCACATGATCTATTGTTTCAATATACAGGAACACGTTACATAATGTTGTTTTGATATTATAATTTGCTGGAGATCGGCCGGGCGTTGCTGCCCCCATGGTGTATCCTGTGGATATGGTTCGGTCCACTTTGGGGTACTGTTTATTGGGAACGTCATTTATGTGTGACGATATTTGGTACTTCATGTTTATTCATAGTTGGGGTATGGCCTTTCTCCTGTTGGGGATTTGGCTGGGTGGGGGGAGGTGGGCGGGAAATTTCATTAACAGGTCTGTCCTTTTCACATGGTTGCAGCATTCCAGATCAATCATTGATGTTCGTAGTCAACTGTATACACTCCCAGAACCGTTTCGCCGGCTAGATGACCAAGTTTGGTAATGTAGAGGGCCCAACGAACCTTACTCTGCTCTCATGGAATGTGAGGGGCTTGAACAACACTCGAAAACGCAGACAGGTCCTTCATTACCTAATAAGACACAAGGTAGATGTTGCTTTTTTGCAGGAAACTCACCTCCCAAAGAATGACGGGGCTCGCTTTGGGTATAGTTGGGGGGCAAATAGATATTTTGCAAACTACAGTAACTACGCCAGGAGGACAGCCATTCTAATACGCAGCGCAGTTCCATTCTGCTTAAGCTCCTGCCAACACGACAGCGAGGACGCTATCTGACAGTATCTGGGACCCTGTTTGGTAGGAGGGTTACATTCTTATGCACATACGCCCCCAATGTGGATTCCCCAGAATTTTTCCACGCTCTGTCCTCACAGCTCGACAAACTTGATCCACAGACATTGATAGTTGGCGGGGATTTTAACATACTGCCAGACCCCGTCGCGGACAGTACCTCGGGGGCACAAGACACTAAACCTCGAGCTCGGCGCGCACTCAAGGAGCTCTGCGACAGGTTCTCCCTATTAGACGTATGGCGTACACGGAACCCAAACACGACAGAATACACACACTATTCAGGACAACACAACACGTGGACGAGGATCGATTTTTGGCTGCTCTCGTCTGACATACACGGCTGGTGCTCGCAGGTGGAGACTCTCCCTAGGACATATTCGGACCATTCCCCGGTCAAATTGCAGTTACAGTTCCCCTGCCCAGAGGGCCTTGAACGCCAATGGCGGTTCCCTAACCGCGCTTTACAGGATGAGGCCTTCCGGGCCGAGATACAAGAGGCCATCGAAGATTACTTTGACATAAACACTGGCTCGGTAGATTCATGGGCGGTTCTATGGGAGGGCTTCAAAGCGGTTCTTAGGGGTACATGCATTGCGAAACACACTGGCGTCCTCAAAGATATACGTACCACATTGATGAGACTCGAACGTGACCTCAAAACACTGGACGAGGCCACTACACAACAACCTACACCTACATATGAACAGAGGCGATTGGTACTCTTGGAGGATTACAGAGACACTGCAGAGAGGGAAATTTTATTTATGGGGAAATACCAGGCTGCCAGACGGTACGGAGAAGGGGAAAGACCTGGTAAAGTTCTTGCTCAACTGTTGCGCCCACCCTACCACAAAACATACATTACTGAACTGCGTGCCTCCGACACACACACTTATACCACCACGCAAGACATCCAGAGTAGCTTTCTAGGATTTTTCACCAAACTATACTCGTCTACTATTGGAGAGGACCAGGGAGCGCAAGAGGGCTACTTAGACGAAGTTGCGTTAGTATATCTTGAAAAGCATATGCAGGACTTTTTAGCTGAACCCATTTCAGTTGCAGATGTGCTTCTTGCTATAGACACTATCCGGGGTTCCTCGGCGCCGGGGTTGGATGGATTCACGGGGAATTCTACAAAACGTTTAAAGATATCTTAGCCCCCAAACTCATTGAAGTCTATGCAGAGGCATTGGAAAGGCAGATTCTCCCCCCTACGCTTCGTGAGGCGGTCATAATTTTGCTTCCCAAACCAGGCAAAGACCCTATGCAATGCCGCTCGTATCGGCCATTATCCCTCTTAAATTTAGATTATAAAATATTAGCTAAAATTATCTCAAATAGACTGTCCCAACTGATGCAATTTATAATCTCCCCAGCACAATCCGGGTTTGTGCCGCACCGCTCCACCTCCCTGAATCTCCGCACGCTCTTTTCGGTCATCCATAGGATTGATCCAGCTACACCGGCCGCCGCCATTCTGCTGGACACAGAAAAGGCGTTTGATTCCCTGGAATGGTCCTTTTTCTCTCTATAATGCGCCGCATGGGCATGCCTGTGGGCTTTATTGCCACAACGACTCTTTTATATAATAAACCAACTGCCCGGCTGCGCGTAAACGGCACACTTTCCAGTCCTTTTAAGCTAACACGAGGAACCAGGCAGGGATGCCCACTTTCCCCTCTATTGTTCATATTGGCCATGGACCCCCTCATACGCCACTTCCAGGAAAAGCATTTACATAGGGGACTGCAATTCAATACCGGCCCCCTATTGGTATCATTATATGCAGACGACACAATATTGTATGTTAGACACCCCCAAGACAACTTAAACGAACTGATTGGAGAAATCACCACATTTGGCAGATTCTCGGGACTGGGCATAAACTGGCACAAATCAGTCATATTTCCATTGACAACCAGCACACAACCATGGGAACTTGAGTTTCCCCTTGAATGGTGCACAGAGTCAGTAAAATATTTAGGTATTCACGTCCACCTAGACACCGCCCAAATCCTCAGTCTTAATTATGGTAGGGCAGTAAGCACGCTCACTACTCAAATTGAAAAATGGTTAAAATTGCCTTTGTCGATGGCAGGCCGAGTTGCTATCATAAAAATGGTTGTCCTTCCCAAATTTTTATATTTATTCAACAATATACCGATTCCTCTCACTAAGCATTTCTTTAGCACACTCCGTTCTCTCCTGAGTCGTCTTGTTTGGGGCGGTAAACATGCACGGGTCCGGTGGGCAGTCCTTACGATGCCATATGAAAGAGGGGGTTACAATGTTCCAGATTTTGAGCTCTATTACTTGGTGGCACAGTGTAGTTATGCATATACCTGGTATCATCCAGATGCCAGAATCCCCTATTTAAGGACTGAAGCGGACTTGGTGCTGCCCGGGCACCTCTCCGCTGTATTACCCGTGGGTTTTCCCAGAGACCCGCTCGACATTCAGACAGTATCCTCCACGTGCTGGGCATGGCATAGACTGTGCCGTATCACTGGAACGGAGCGGTTATATTCCTCTGCCCTACCGGTCATTAATCCCCGATTAATTCCCATCACGGGGGAACGACTGGTGCAGCGCACTCTGACGAAGCTCGACTTGACCAAGCTGGGAGACCTATACCCTGATGGCCACATCTTCTCACCCTCGGAGGATGCACGCTTTAACGCAGTAGACTTTATGGACAAATTTGTATTGAGCCGCCTTCACTCCGCATTGCGCTCCAGTTTCCCGACATTCCCGCTAGAGCCAGCCTCGTCTCCACCCCTAACGATGCTTATAGAAAATGCAGATGGAACGCACATGATATCTAAACTTTACAGAGCATGCGCCACACTGAAACCTGTACAGGACAGCAAGACTCGCAGAGCATGGGAGCAGGACCTGGGTATTACAATCACTGATGAGCAGTGGGCTTACTGCTGCTCGGTCACGCAAGACATTTCTCTTAACAGCAGACACAAACTCCTTCATTTTAAATTTTTACGTCGCATCTACTTTACCCCGGCATTAGCACATAAAATAGACTCATCTAAACCACACAATTGTCGCAAATGTTCTGCCCCACATGCGGATTTTGCACACCTTACTTGGACATGCCCGCAACTACACGACTATTGGGTGCAGGTACACCGCACGCTTGGGCTGATGTTGACCATCCCATTGACCCCGGTTCCGGAGATCGCCCTGTTGGGCTACACTGCAACTTTTCCCCTAAAAATCCGTAGATTTGCTGCATTAGGTCTTTTGTTGGCTAAGCGGGAGGTGGCAATACACTGGGGCGCAAAACTGCCCCAAACGTCCAGGGTTGGCTGCGCAGTATCGCCTATTGTAATGTACACAGTGAACTTTATGCAAGCATGATGCCCAGCACGTCACGCCCCAAAGATATCTGGGGACCCTACAAGACGTATGTCGAGACTCTTAGACAAGAAACCGAGTCTCAGCTAGAACATGGAATTGTCCCGGCTGGAGTGGGGTGAGAACAGTATATTGTTTGGCTTGAATACTTCTTGATGATGCAAAATGTAGGTGCACGACACTGACTGGTGGGTTCGCTCTATGGGGGAGGCAAAGTAATTGTTTTGATGCAACCTGCCTTTTCATAGGTAACTGTGAGTGAGGTTGGTTTATGGACCGTAATGCTGCTGGCAATTATTAATGTCATTGGTTTTCTTATTTGATGTTTCTTTGAAATATTACCATGCTGCTTAAGACACTGAATCTGTATGATGAGACAACCTGTGACTTTGGACTATTACACGAACATTCATGCATGTTGTTTGTATTGATGAAAATGCAAAAAAAAATAAAAATAAAGATTAAAAAAACAAAAAAAACTATTAACTATTTATAGTTAATTTACTTCCCACCCTGTATCCATATAAACCCAACAACCTGCACTTAAAACATAACTTAAAAAAATAGTTGAATTACATAATTTATACTTGATTAGCAATTAAATAATTAACAGTTAAAAATAATAATTAATTCGAATTAATTTACTTCCCTCCCTGTACCCCTACAAGCCCCCCACCTGCACCTAAAAGATAGCTTTAAAAATGAATTATTTACACTAGTTACATAATTAGTTATCAATAAAATAATTATTAATAATTAAAAACATAATTATTAATTATAATTAATTTTCTTCCCACCCTATATCCCTACAAACCCCACAACCCGCACTTAAAATTTAACTTAAAAAACAAAGTAATTACGCAATTTACATAACTAATTATCAATTAAATAATTAATACTAATGTAAAATTAATTATTAATAATTATAATTAAATTACTTCCCATCCTATACCCCTACAAAACCCACAACACGCTATGACACAAAAATTACATTAAATTAAAAAACAATTACAAATGTACAAACTATATTAAAAAACATTAACAATAATTATGCAACCAATTTATACCGTATACAATTAATTCTCTTCATTTTAGTATGTGCAACTTTTTATCCTTGAGGTGGCCCTTCTTTTAATGGGAAAGATTTATGATAGTTGGTTGGGAAGGGGTTTGTGACACGATTTACCCGGATCCACCATTTTATGACCTCTGCAATGCACTTTAACGCTGTTAAAACCTAAAACATTTGTGTAGCCACCAATGATTGTTCTCATTTTATATGGTTTTACGTGTAAGACATTTTCTTGTATGCACTTTTATGGTCCTAGTTGACCGAAATAAAGTTCTTTGGAATGGAATGGAACAATTAAAACATATATTAAAAATACATAAAAATAATTAAAAAGCGATATTATTAACAACAATATTTTTGTAAATGGTATTAACAACATAGATATTTTTCACATCAATATTAACAACATAGATATTTTTGTTAACGATATTAACAACATAGATATTTTTGCCTTCGATATTACTTACCTAAGAAGCTAGTACTTAAGATTCCAACAGAGAGCAATTTCTGATTCAATTTGAGGCTAATTTGGGTCATTGGAAGAAATGATTGTGTATCTTTGTTGGGTGATTGTGTGAGATGTATGAGGCAGAGGCTTGTTAAAGAAAGATTGAGGAAGTGTAAATGTTATCATATAGCATTAGAGTGCTGTTCAGTCCTAAGCAAATCTGCAGTAAAATAAAATTCACTATAATACACTTTAACTACTCTTTTTTCACCAAACTGTGTAAAATCCCATAAGCAAGAGAGAGAGAGAGTAGCATTGTTTATAGAGAGAAGGGTGAGTGCAAGAAAGAATCAGTGTGTGGGCAAATAAACAATGTCTTCCCTGCACAAAAATCATTCATCATCCATATAGTCAGTTGCTCATTCTTGTTGGCATGCAAACCTAAGTTTGCAATAAGATGAAACAATATGCACTGAAAAAGAGAGTGGAGATCTAGTCGGAATTTCTCGAGGATTGGGCCTAAAATCCTCAAATTATATAAAATGGCACAAGACGGCACAGCGAGAATCACCAGCCCCATTCTCTTAGGAAGGTCACTGACTCCTTTTCTGATTGCTCCTGCAAAATGTAAACCTGCACCACAGTACTGCTTTGGGATGATCCAAGATTTTAAAACACTCTTCAGTTAAGCAATAGCTGTAGATAAGTGACCCAAAGCCCATTCCATATGTATTACCGTGTGTTGATGACATGAACAGTCTGTAGTCAGATCTAAATTATAACATGTTTTGACTACAAAGGATAACACTAAGCAAATTCAATGCAACAGCATTTCAGATTCATTTCAGGGAGAAAATTGTGTTTCTCTAAATACTCAAAGCGTACAAATAAGTCTTCAGTCCTTTACAAAACTGTAGCAGAGAAGGAGTTGACCATAATTAGATAAAGGACATAATTCAGAGAGGAGATGTTGAAGAAAAGAAGGCCTGAAATGTGTATTTGCCTTGTGTGGTGAAAATCCCCTCTGCAGGTGGAAGGACAGCTTAATGAAAATGGAGTGAAACTGCTTATTTAGTATATTCTGGAACAGTTTAACATCTCAATGGTGGAATTCTCCTAGTACCTTCAGATAAAGGACTTCCTTTACATTCTGAAGGAGTGGGGACTATATTTAGGCAGGCTAACCTTAGCAGAAATAATTGCAGGAATAGGATGTTTCCATACATGTTCTCCAGGGAATTGGATGATAGATTAGAAGTAGACAAGCATAAAATACTTAGGCCCTGATTACGAATTTAGGTGCTATTTATCACACATGATAAATAATAAAACCACGGTTACGTTATTTATCGTGTGTGATAAATTACACCTATTATGAGTTGATCATTATTGGATGTGTTAAATACCAACCAACACGTAATTCCAACTCATGTATAAACAGGGGTTTATGCACAAGTGAGAAAATAATGACTAACTCGTAATCAGACCCTAGGGGCCCTATTGAGAGTCTGGTGTTCCGAGGATCCCCAGACTCGTGGTGGCGAGGCAGTGGCGGATCCAGCCACTGTCGCACCGGTGGTGCAGCCACACGATTACGACTTGGGCAGTCGGACGTCCCTGGGGCCGCCGCTCCGCCAGGGAACCGCCGTTTCCTGGCATAGGAGCAGAGATCAGAGGCCGCAATATGCTTGGCGGGACTGCCACAGTCCCGCCAAGCATATTACGAGTTTCCTCTCAGCCAGGCTTTCATGGCGGTTCCTGGTGGAGGGGAAACAAAGGGGGATTTATAGGGCCCCCTGCACCTCAAACATATGTGGATGCACACAGGGGGGCATAACATGTGCCCCCCCGTGTGCATGCACACCGGTTCCTGCATGGCATGGACTTTCAAGTCCATGCCGTGCAGGAACCTTGTAGTGCGGTCCCATTATGGTGCCTTTTTTAATGGCACCGCTGCCTTTAAAAGAGGCAGCGCCATGGGACCGCCATGCCGCCCGCCTGCCAGACTACAAAAAAGTCATTTTTTGGAAGGGCGGACGGGCGGCGCAAACTTTTGCGGAGCGGTGGTGCGGCGGTTTGCACCGCCATGCCACCACTCTGCCAAAAACTCATAATTAGGCCCTTAGGCCCGGTGTGGCTGTGGCTGGATCCACACCACTACGAGTCTGGCAGTCCTCGGACTGCCAGACTCGTAATAGGGCCCTAAGTGTTGAAGAGTTTGCAGAAGCATAAGAAAGAGTCACAATCTTGAGAAGATGGCGAATATTAAGATGTAGTCTTTTACGATGATTCATGATCCTATGTAGCAAAGCAACCATTAAAATGAGGTTGTAGGTCAGATTCAGATTGTGGCCTTGAAAATGCAGATTCTATGCATATATTGTTTGTTGTATGGTCCTGGTTAAAATCTGGTAACCAGTGTTGATGTTGAAATGGATTCAATGCCTGTTTGATATGATCCTTTTTTGACCAGCTGATAGTGTAGCTAGGGAGTGTGAAGGGATATTCTTGTTGCTATCATTATAACAGTATTATGAACAGATACATTTTGGCTTCAGAAAGACCCCCTTCATCTCCAAAGTCAGGCATTTGTGGAATGCATTCATGAGTTACTGCCAAATGGAAGTAGAAATACTAAAGAAAGGTGATAGATGTTTAAAATGACTGGAATTTGGGCCCAGTTATGAAGTGAATGTGAAAGAATGTGGAATATGGAACTTGGCTTATAAATAATATGCTTCCACTGTTGGGCCTTTTTGTAAGATATGAGCGGGTAAAGATACACTGGATTGATGCATCAAAGTATAACAAACGAATTTCAGGCTGGATAATGACTCGGTTACTTACCGGTAATGGTCATTGCTCTGAGTCGTAGACTTCCCTGTCACAGTCCTGAGGGCACTGAGGGTACAGGGAGTGCGACCTTACTTGACTATACGGGTGGGCTTACCAGTAATACTTCCTGTTTTTTCTTCTGTGGTTCAAGCAGTGGATATTTCACCCTAGATTTCAGCTAAGGGCCCTCTTTATTTTTTAGTTTAGTATGTGTTGATGTGATTTACATTTCCTAACCGTGTCATAGATATCTCTTTGTCGTCCATCCTTGGGTGTTTCGAATTGTTAGTGTGTTCTCCTGAGACAGCTCTCTCGATTCAGGATTCCAGGAAAAACAGCACTCTGAATGTCAATGAGCATGATTGGAGGAATTTATTTAAGTGGTGTTTGTCCAGAGGTTTGCTCCACAAAAGTCACTAACCTGTGCCTAACACTACGGTAGCTTGGCACAAAAGCCGTCAGGCTTAACTTAGAAGAAATGAGTAAAGTATTTATGCAGCACAGAGACAGTGAAGAAGTGAAAATACAACACAAGAAACATTCCAAATCAATTTAGAAAAACAGAGTACATTTTAATAAATAAAATCATATCAGAACCACAAAAATCCAATCAGTAGAACCAGAGACATGAAATGTAATATTTTTAGTGAAAATAGCACCTAAAAGCACAAAGCGTCCTTGCGCAGTCATCTGGCTGTATTAGACCGGGGGAAAGTCACAAGTTGAGGCCGACTGCAATGGAGTGTGAGTCGGATACATGGACCAGGTTAGTTCAGCTGAAAAAGTTGCCTCTCAAAGTCTGGCATAAAGAGTTTATTTCTCGGTCGGAGAAGAGCAAAGAGAGCCTCACGAATGGTCGGTGCTGTAGCGAGAACAGCAGGGTGGACATAATGGACTGTTACCGCTGTACGAACAGCCGCCCAGACATCATGGATGGTCAAGGCTGTAGCTTCGTGTTGCGGTCACCGTGGGCTGTAGGGCGGAGTGCAGATCTCACATCACCAGATCTTTGCGATGGCAGTCATCATAGGAAGCAGGGTCACGGTGCAAAGGAACCAGTTTGCAGTAACAAAGAGCCCAAACTTCAGGATTTCACCTCAGGCCAGCAGGCTCAGGCAGGGCCAGTTGCAGGTCCAGGAAAGTACAGTGCAGCAAGTCAGTTGTAAGGATGCCTCTGGATAAGAAAATAAAGAAGAAAAATAAATGTTTTAGAAAAATCATGAATAAAGAGTCTCTTTTTATCAAGAAAATGATTCTGGGATTCTGTGCATTTTGCTGTCCAATTATGAATGTGTACTGCTTTTATTAACTAAACAATTTATTGGGTGTGGGTGCTGAATCACATTTCCTTTAAGTTGGTGGAGCTTTTCTCCTGGGTTTGAAGACTTAGATGGCTGGTCCTCAAGAATTATATATTAATAATAATACAATTTGTAAAGCACATGGCTACTCCAGAACAGAGTATCCCAGTGCTGACACAACAAGCACTACATAACCCAGTTTAAGGGGAGCTTACTCTAAACAATAGAACTAGGGGCATATTAGCAAGACCCACGTTAAAATTATCGCCGTTTTAGCGGCAGGAAACTGCCGCTAAAACGGCGATAATGGGCTTGCTAATATGCGTTATAGAATTCAATAGAAGCCCATTTTAGATGTGCAGGACATCTAACCTGGGCTTCTGTTGGAATTCCATAACGCATATTAGCAAGCCCATTATCGCCGTTTTAGCGGCAGTTTCCTGACGCTAAAACGGCGATAATTTTAACGTGGTTCTTGCTAATATGCCCCCAGGTTTTTAGTTTCTTTCGGAACTGAAGTTCGGAAGATGCCTGCTGAATTTCCATAGGTAGGGCATTCCAAGCTTTAGGAGCCAAATAGGCAAAGTAACTAGCTCTCACTCTTGCCCTTTTTAATTTTGGGACAGTGGCAAGTTTGGCTGCCGCTGATCTCAGGTTTTTGGTGAGCACATAGAAATTCAACATTAACTGAAGGTTGTGAGGACCATGAGAAGAAAGAGCCATAAAGAAATAACAAAGTGCTTTGAAAAGGGCTCTATGATTTATTGGGAGCAAGTGTTGTTTCTGCAATGCGGGTCTCATAGAAGCCCACCTGGGCAGCTTCAACAGTGCCTGAGCTGCCAAGTTCTGGACCCATTGTAATGTCTTAAAATGGGTCTGAGCCACACCCAGATAAAGGAAGTTGCAATAATCCAGCCTGGAGATCACCAGTGCATGGATCAAGACTCAAGTACCACAATATTTTGAGTAATAAGTAGCCCGCGTATGTGTTGTGCCCAGTATCTTTGTGCCTCAGCCTCTTCTTTGTAAATCACATAATACTTTCACCTTGCAACAATTACCAATCGTCTTCTATGGTTCCTAAATATTAACGTATTGCTCCAGTCAGTTTTAGCCATTGTTGTCAACAGTGAAGGAAAAGTCATATTAATAATATTACTAATGTGATTGTTTCTACATAAATAGCCTATGGACGTATATTTAAACTATATTAATTTTTATTAATGTTATTTGTTTGCCTAAAGGAGATACTGTTTGATCACACATTGGTAGGCTTGGATCTTTTTAAATAACTTGAATACATTTCACGATCATTTACTGATCCTTATCATTTCTTTAAGACACATATTCTACTCAAGGGACCTGCATACTATTTGTCAGTATGTTTTATTAAGCCTACTTTAAAAACTGTAATTGGAGTTTGCATGGAACCAGACAAACAGGGTTTTAAACCAGTATATTGGTTCATAATCATAGCAACAATTGTTATATTTTTACATACAGAAAGGCCTTTTCAAAATTTTATTTGGATACATATGTAAACAAAAGCACAAATCATAATGCCCCACAAGCTTCTAGGGTACCTCTCTTCCCCTATTTACAAGTGGGTGCCAGTGCTTAGAAAGAGGAAAATCAACAATATGAAGTGCTTTGGAAAACAAACATTTATTGTTATTACAATTATTATGAACTTGATTATTGTGACTATTATTATTAGTACCAGTAGTAGTAGTAGCAGTAGTTGTAGTAGTAGTAGTAGGTAGTAGCAAAGATCCCCTAGGGTGCAAGAAGGTGATGCAAATGTCTCTTGCACTCCAGGTACACTTTCAGTAATGCGGCATGAGGGGGGCATATGGTGCACTGCTTCACTCTGTACTCTGGCACCTTTAGCTGGGTGTGATGGGCACCGACTAGACAGTGCACCTTATTACTGTAAATGTGCTTGTCTGAGTGCAGGCATGAACCTTCCCTGCCATCTGCTGGTCTGCTTTTCACTGCAGGTGGCACATTGACCTGAGTTTTAAGGGGGACAGGGATCAACTCACTGGCAGATACTATTACCAATGGCATCTATCTGTAGGGGGATGACTGAAATGTCCCTGGGAGCCCAGTTCCCCACACCCAAGGAGCACCCTTAAGGTAACTCTATATATAACCTCTAAATGGCACACAATTAGTGTGCCTCCCAATGGCTTCTCTGTCCATGTACCTGTGTCTGGAATACGGCAGGGGCGCAAAGGCAAAGTGTTCACAGATTTACATTGTGCCAAGCCCCTATACATATAAAGACATGCCCCCATGAGGAGAGCATAACTGGCCACATTTGGAAACAGCATGATCTATATCACACAAGGGACCACACAGATCTCTGTCACCACTTTTGCAATATCAAAGTACGCAGTGGTGAAAAAAGCGGGCAAAAACACCCTTTGTGGCCCAGGGGCACTTAGTTTGGTAGAGCCCATGATGCAGTGTGGGTGATATGTTTTAGGTCTCTGCTCTATTGTGGGAGCTTTCATGGAGACTCTGACTGGCAGAATTTTATTTGACCTTAGTGTCCCTCTTTGTAGACTGACAATTTTACTACTGTGCTAAACATCACAAGGCAAACTCCTCTACTCTTTGTGGAGTTAACAGGATATTTTTTGACACAGACCAATCACAATCACATAATGATAAGGATGATTATTGTATTTTCCCCTGGATGGTATGTAGGGTAGGCATTGATGTGAGAGTTGAGAAAGGTAGGTTGAGGCAAAAATTACTGCTTTTAATGAATTGCGTTGTAGAGATTTCGCACTCAACTAATAATGATTTGGCTTTTAGCTCCAGTTTATTATGTGACCTAGATGTAGAGAATTGTGGTGGTGGTTAAATGTGAATGAATACAAGAGGGATGAGAAAAATGTAAACTCACTTTTAGATGGCGTGAGAGCCTGTCATCTCACTTTTCAGTCACCTTTTGGTGCTTCTCTGTGTCTGAAATGCTAATGATAGGTAGTTCACCGGAAAGGTACTTCCATGGAGGGTTGGCCTTGTGGAGTTCTGCCTCAACCATAGTCTATTTCTTCCTACTCTTAAGCCCTGATTACAAGTAGGCCAGAATCGGAGGAGGAGTGGAACCACACCTAGTAAATATTGATACCCACAGGCACAATATTTACTGGGTTCGGTAAACACCACGGGGCAGATTTACAAGAAGGTGCTGCAGCATGGCTCCGTAAGCCCTTTGGCTGCGCCACGCTGCGGCACTTTCAGAGCACAGGAATGCGACATATTTACAATGATATGTTGCATTCCTGTGCTCTCCCCTGCGCTGGGTCACAAACAGCTGCCATGCGCCGGCGCTGGCACCCTTGCACCATTGTGCAAGGATGCCTGCGTCATGGGGAGATTGTTTTTGTGCAGGAAGGGGCACCTTCCTGCACAAAAACAATCACTACAGGCATTTTCCTCTTTCAATGCGTGCTGTAGAATGCAGCACGCATTGAAGAGGAAAGAAGAAGGAGAAATGAAAACATTTTTCCTCGTTGCGCCTCGCTACGCCACCCCTAGGGTGGCTTAGCATACTGACGCATTTCCAGGTTTACGAATCCTCGTAATTCTGGAAATGTGTTTTGTTCCATGGGTGTTGCGTGGGAACACCCACAGCAACACCCATGGAACGCCCCTTTCACGCAAAGTGCTGCGTGTAAAGGGGAAGTATTTACAAGGACAGGAAAAGTCACGCAGGGTGGCTTTTCCTGTCCTTGTCAATATGGGGCAGAGAAATGCGCTGCCAGTGCGTCACAAAAAGTGACGTACTGGCAGCGCAAGGGGCTTGTAAATCTGCCCCCACCTATTCTAAGTTTTTCTCTTAAAAATTAGGAATTCCGTGTGGAATTTGAAATTTCTGCAGGAAATTTTAAATCTCAGAATTTACAGTGAATTTTTACTCTTGTAGATTTTAGCAGTTTTGAACTAGCAATATTTACCTGGGGAAAATTGTGGGGAAGCAGTCATTTCCATATCATTTATAATTCCGATTGGAATTTAATGGCCTACGCCAAGTCATGGCTCAAGTCTCAGAGTGCGTTTAGATCGTGAATCTTTAATTCCTTTTATCTTTATAATTTGCCTTAGTTTTTCTATTTTAGATAGGCGTACAATTTAAGCCTTTAATCTCTGTTATTTTATCATTTGGATTATTTTTTAGTTTTAGCTAGCCAGACGATTTTAATGGATTTATTTATTTAAAGAGTTGGATGAAGTTGGATGAAGATCAGCCGACTAAAACTGAACACGGACAAGACAGAGGTCCTCATCCTCGGCTCCAACCCCTCAGCCTGGGACGACTCCTGGTGGCCAACGACGCTGGGAGCAGCCCCGACACCCACCGACCACGCACGCAACCTGGGAGTCATCCTCGACTCAACGCTCTCCATGGCCAGGCAAGTCAACGCAGTCTCATCCTCTTGCTTCAACACCCTCCGGATGCTTCGCAAGATCTACAGGTGGATCCCGACAGACACAAGAAGAACAGTCACCCAGGCCCTCGTCAGTAGCAGACTTGACTATGGGAACGCCCTCTACGCGGGAGCCCCGGCCAAGCTCATCAAGCGACTGCAACGCATACAAAACGCCTCCGCACGCCTGATCCTCGATGTACCACGCCACAGCCACATCACCCCCACCTGAGGAACCTGCACTGGCTCCCCGTCGACAGGAGAATCTCCTTCAAACTCCTCATCCACGCACACAAGGCACTCCACAAGACTGGCCCAGCCTACCTCAACAGACGACTCCTCTTCTACGTCCCCAACCGCCAACTCCGCTCCGCCGACCTCTCCCTCGCCACCGTCCCTCGCATTCGAAGAACTACCACCGGCGGCAGATCCTTCTCCCACCTCGCCGCCAAGACCTGGAACACCCTTCCACTAAGACCCAAGACCTGCTGACCTTCAGGAGGCTACTCAAGACCTGGTTGTTCGACCAGTAGCAGCACCCCCCCCCCTTTTTTTCTCTCCAGCGCCTTGAGACCCTCGCGGGTAAGTAGCGCGCTTTACAAATTCTGTGATTGATTGATATATAGCGTGAACAAGACCACATATGGGTAACAGAGCGCTTCACATCTTGGCAGTTCAGAGGGTACACACCACACACAATCCTTCTATAGACAGCATTTTACTCATCAATAACTGTTTGGGATGCTTCGTATTTTTTAATAAATTGTAGCGGTCATCGGCCAAGGATTTCCCATCCTAGAATTTGAATAAATCCAACAGTGGTCAGAATTAAATTGTCCCAATCTACACTACTTGTGACGTCCATGTTTCTGTGCATAGGAAATTCCGCAGTCGTTCTGTCCTTATTCTCTGACAAAGAGGTGACTTTAAAAAGCATCAAACTTATTTGGAATCTGTATAAGCAAAGGCATCGAAGAAAAAGCGATGACAAATCCAAGACAATAAGAAAATAATCAGCTTCAGATGGTCCTTAATTGAAAATGGAAAACACAGCATTGTGCATTTAAAAAAAAAAAAAAATACATGATGTCTTTCGAAATACCCGCTGTGTCTTGAATAGTCATAATTTCCTCTCAAAATGGGCACACAGGTAATACTTCAAAACACTGGAAAGAAATAAGAAGTAAATCCCGCAAAAAATAAATTTCAAACTTTCCTCTGATGGCAGATAATGCCCTTGCTGAGTTAAAGGCCCTTGGCTGTGTTTTAAAGTCCAGCACCCCCATTTATGCAATAACTAAAAACAAATGACAACTTTATTGTTAAGTTATAGATGCAATTAAGCTCTGCGTGTTTACTCCTGTTTATGCACTTGGATAAACAAGCCAGAAAAAATGAGCATTAGTTTTACGTAATTATTGTAATTCTCTCCCAGATCACTTTGGATTGCACTGGAAAATAAGATGTTACCTGACAACCCCATATAAACTGAAGGTTAGCTAATATACATGTAATGTAACTTATCGTCCATACATAAAAGCCCACAAACCTTTCTCAAAGACGGATTACTGTCATAAAAATACTCCTCGAACAGAAATGATGTAACGTAGACGGCTGATTAACGTATCAATAATGTTATGTGGTCTATAAAGTTTTATGAAGGTCACTGTGAAGCATGTCTGGAGCTAAGGATGCCCATGGCTTTCTGGTCGCAAACCCATCCAAGAACATTTCAGCAGAGAATAATTGCATTCGGCGTCAAGCCCTGCTGGTGGAAAAAGATGATTTTCAGTCTTGGAAATAGCATTGGAAGTTCACTTCGTGAATGATACCTGATGTCAGATAGTTGAGAACATAGGGAAGAATTACTTTACACATTAGTTAAGCCAGTATCTTCAAAACTACTAAACAAAATAAATCCACTCAGCACGACTAAGAACTAAAAATGGCTCTTTTTATCTAAGTGGAAAAACAAGAACACATTTCACAATAAGTCAAAAGAAACGCTAGATATGAAGTGATGCTGAACAGGGATTGTTATATATACCTTGCATACTATTTGCCCCACTAAGATTTTACTGATTGTTAATTTTTATTGTATTCTGCTTTTATGATTTATGCTTTTTAATTGGATCGAATAAAGCTATTTTGAATTGAATTGAATTGAAGTCAAAAGACCTTTGCCACCTGTGCCGTAGTTTCCAAGACCTCATATCTCGCCAACTATTTGTTGGAATAACATGCACCTCTGTGATGCATGTGCTGTCATTAGAACATGTGTTTCCTTGATATGCCACCAGCACAACAGCTAATTGGGCATGGCAAGATATTGTTGGACATGGATGTTAATTCAACAGAATGCTAGAGGTAGCAGAGGTGTCATCACACATCTTTTGACCTTAATGACATCAAAGGTAGTGACTGAGTCTTCTCAGGAAGCGATGTCACATGACCTTAACCCTGATGACATCACAAGAATTGACATTGCTTAAATTCTGTAATAACTGAATGATTTGCATAGCAATGCCACACAGACAAATGCTGGCATGTTATTCCTGGGGAACAGTTTTCACTTCTCTATGCTACCTGAACAGTTATGTGTTGGTATGAAGAGGAAATAGTGCTATAAAACACAGAGCAGCACTTGGAGGCTAAATTATTTACACTACAAACTTTCATGATTTAACTTTCCCCCTAGTGTATACTGCAAGAGAAATGTAGGGAGAGAAAAAAGAGATTAAAGAAACACAATAGTAGTGATTTCCACGTGCATTAATTGATAGAGACCATGTATTGCATCTTATCTATGTTATTGGCTTAAATTATTCCATATTGTTGATACATTTTGATTTATGATTTTTTGCAGAGTACTGTCACTTGTGTGAAGCACAAAGGTGAAGTGTTTATTAAGTCATCAGTTTTCACGTATTCACAATAATTTAACATGGTAACAACTTGTTAAACAAGCATTGGCATAGCCAATAGGTCTCGCCTTTGGGACCTTATAAGTGTTTAGGCACGCAGCACATAATTCCCCACAGGGCAAATTTCGGTAATGGAACTAGTGCTTATGTAAAGTGCTTTGATACCTTTATTTGCACTATATAAAAATGCAAAAAAAATAAAAAGGATTAAAAGAAGTGCTTGCGGGTTCTTGAGGTGGGAGAGCGAAAAGATGCACTCTGTAGAGTGATTAAATAAAACATGTTTGGATGTGAGGGCGATCTGGCTGGGGTTATCGGGTTATTGGGTGAGCAGAAAGAGGGAGTGAAAACGAAAGCACAAGCACTTTGTGGAATGCTTAAAGCAACAAAACTCACAGTCACTTTCCTGCGTAACTAACTGCATACCAAAGATAAGCAGGATGGCTTTGAAGAGAAACAAGCTTTGAGGTGCTTGAATCCACCCACACTGCTGCTGCATGCTGACCAATGAGGAGCTGCCATAAAAGAGCAACAAATGCTTTTTAAAGATGCATCAATATCCAGATGAGCCTCAAATGCTTTATCTGTAGATCACAATCCTTGTATATTTTTACTGGCAATAAGGCATCAGGCTATAACATTTTGAGCATATGTTACAATAAACAGCTTTTCCAAAAAGTAAGTTGTCATTAAAATCTTTAAACACATACCAACTCTTCCCCAACAACAAAAATCCTAAGCAGCACAAATAAATTAACTAAACAGAATGTAGCAAAATGTATTAAATGCAAAATATGGAGTGTACAGCTAGTTTATTTTCCTGCAAACTAGGCTACCAAAACCACACTTATTTCAGATTAACATTAGTTATGATTGGAAAGACATATTAACCAGGGAATAGATAATGTGGCAGTAGCAGCTAAATCAGCAACTAAGACAAAAAACGCAATATTTGTGTGATTTTTGACTTGATGTAGGCTGAAATAATAGCCAAACAAAAATGAAGTTGGTGGCTGTGGTGCACTCGAATAAACTGTATGCGGGTATATGTTTAAACATACTGATAAACTTTCCAAAGATAAGTTAACTGCCTGTGACAGAAAGGTAGTGTGTGCTACTTTGGTAACAGAATTTATCTTTTATCAAGACCTGTACGACATTAAATAGTGTTGGATTGGGCTTTGATTTATAGTCAACATCTCTAGTTGATGAAAAGAACAATGGCTCAAAAACACAGTAAACCATTACAACGATGTCTACAAAGCAAAAATATTGGGAATGTTAAGAAACAAAACAAAAGTGAATGAGTCAAATATAAGGCTGGTGGCAGTGTGAAAACCCAGGCATGGCACAGGCAGGAGCGGTGGTTGCTATCGGCTGTAAAACACCATGTGTGCGTCTTTGCGAGAGCTCACAAAGGAATTTATCACTCTGGCTCTAATTAACAAAATCAAATAAAGATCCGCTTTAAGTAAATGTTAATGACCGGCACCAAGAACGCCGCTCTTACATTGTCCGTGCTTCAGTCTTCAGCGTGAGAGGGAGTAAACTATTTATTAACTTGTCGAGGGGGAGCTGGGCAGGAAAACAACAAACTTTAAAAGTGGAAAAGGGGGATCTAAAACCGATCTCCAAGGAACCATTGTTCCTTGTTGTGCAGGAAACGTTTGTGTGTGTGTTGGTTAAGTTTAATTTTGTAACAAAAACGTTGTCTGTTCTTTGGTTTAAGCGATACCTATGCTTCTTTGTCCCGGGAGCCGATATGCTGCTCTTTGCCACGCCTATCCCTCCTGTGGCTACCACATTTTTGATCATGGTTCCTGGACCATTTGTGACTTTCCTGTGACCAGGAGAAACGCGAGTGGCTCCTGAACACTGGCCACCAGCCACAGCTGTGCAAATGTTGCCAAAGTAAATAAATAGCTGGTGGGCGAGTCCCGCACAGCAAAAGAAAAGGTGCGCGGCTGCCATGCTTAAAGATGAAGCACACAAATAGATCGCGGTGTGAGGAGCGAAAGGAATAGAGAACTAAACGCACAGCTCACACGCAAGTGATGCTAAAACAAAAGTGCAGACGGACTCGCACAGCAAAAGAAAAGGTGCACGGCTGCCAAGCTTAAAGATGAAGCACACAAATAGATCGCGGTGTGAGGAGCGAAAGGAATAAAGAAATAAACGCACAGCCCACACGCAAGTAATGCTAAAACAAAAGTGCGAAAGGAATAGAGAAATAAACGCACAGCCCACACGCAAGTAATGCTAAAAGAAAAGTGCCGACGGACTCGCACAGCAAAAGAAAAGGTGCGCGGCTGCCAAGCTTAAAGATGAAGCATACAAATAGATCGCAGTGTGAGGAGCGAAAGGAATAGAGAAATAAACGCAGTGCTGACGGACTCGCACAGCAAAAGAAAAGGTGCGCGGCTGCCAAGCTTAAAGATGAAGCACACAAATAGATCGCGGTGTGAGGAGCGAAAGGAATAGAGAAATAAACGCACAGCCCACACGCAAGTGATGCTAAAAAAAAAAGTGCAGACAGTAATTATAAAACCCACTGTCTCTCGCCGCCAGTAAAACATCCAATCCCGGTGGGCGTGGCTTAAAGAGGACAGGGTGGCAACCAGGAGGGACTAAAAACCCTCCGGTACAATCAACGAAGTATGTTCAGAATAATCACTGACGACAAACGACGCACGCCAATGAAAATTGCAGGCGGAGCTCAGACACGAATTCTGGAACCGTATTGATTCCAAGAAGCCCTCGCATGGCGAGAGCAGCGCATGCGCGCTGCTAACGCCAGGCAAGACCTAAAAAACGTGTTTGTTATTTATTTATTTTTATTGACTCAAAGAAGTGTGCATGACACCACTGAAATTATTTAACAAAACCTAAAATGTCATGTGCATGTCCAGTAAATGGTGCAGAAGGTAAGCAGTGCTCTTGAAGACACTGTTTACCTTCTCTTCTTTCTGTCCTGGGTGGTGATCTTTGAAAGTGGTGGGGCATAATACTTACCCTGTAGTGAGTGAGAAGGGCAAGTGAGCGAGCAGAGCAAGTAAGCCTGACCTCTTACTGGAAGAGTTTGGGATCCTCTTCTTTCGAAAATTAAACAAATGGGTCTAATGGTGCATTTCAAAGCACAATTTCCCATAAATTTACCAAAACGCCTTAGGCTTTGAAAGGTCACTCATTCAGTATTTACGTGCTTCATGTGTGTCAAGCCAATGAAACTGATGTCCCCAGGAGTTGACCCAGTTGTTTTCAAAATGTGCAATAGGTGTCCTAAAAATTACCTCTATTGTTCCAGGGCCAGTTTTTTGTCATGCGTGCCACCCGTATGCCATGGATGCCCTCTTAAGCCAAAACTTACATACAATTTGCCAATGGCAGATTCCTTCTGTAAATTCTGTCCAATGGCAGATTTCTTCTGTAAATTCTGTCCAATGGCAGATTTCTTCCCTAAATTCTGTCCAATGGCAGATTTTTTCTGTAAGTTCTGTCCATGCATCAAAATTGACCTCTGGTATGTTAGGGCCAGATTTTTATCATAGTTGTCCACTACCACATGACACAGTCCTCCTCCCCTGTGTCAAGAATTACCCCCAATGTGCCGGTGCCAACAGTTTTCCACTAGGGCCTCCTTTGCCAATAATTTCCTACAATATGCCAGCTACAGAATTTTGTCATGGATGTCCCTTATGTCAAGTATTACCTCTGGTACGCCAGTCCAACGTATTATCTCAAATATACCAATGTATGTCATCCTATGAATTGCCACCAATATGCCCGCACAAGCATTTTGATATGGGTGCTTCTATAACCTAAGGCTTATTTTCAGAATACTAGGGTCAACAGCTGACACGTAAGCATAATCCCACATTCTCACACTCATTTACATGCACTCACTTCCACTCATTCTCCTTCATTTGCACACATTCATTCACTCTTACTCACTCTCACTCATTCCTAATCCCACTCATTCAAACTCATTCTAATTTTGTCTCACTCATACTTTCCCAGTTACATTCACTTCCACTTACTTTTACTCTCAGTCACTCATTCTCACGTATTCTAACTCACCATGACTTGCTCATTCTCACATAGCTACTCACTCCCTGTTATGCATGGTCTCTCAGTCTCAATATCTGTCACTCACTCTCATTCACTTTCATCCACACATGCAGACAAACACTCACACACACACATGCTCTATCTCACACCTCATACAAATGAACAAGGTCAAAGACTGTGACCAGCAGGATCTTGGCGAAGTGCAAGGTCCATCTGACGGCAGTGCCCTGCACTCAGAGCTCACTGGTGATGAGTGAAATATATGCCTTTTAGGCCCTTCCGAAAGGAGAATTGGATGCGAAGCTTACTGTGCTCAAGTCCTGTCTCAGGAGTTTGTGGGAAGGGGACTGGTTGCAGGACACTGGGGCTAACAGATGATGGCCATTACCTGCTTTCAGTGCATTTATGATCTGATCAAAGGCCTCAGTATTACTGGCTATTGCTAGCAGTCTCATTAGTGATTTTAGGAGTTTAGAAGGGGAAGTAAGGCTGCAGAACAACTAACTGTGACTAGATGCCCCACAATTATTTTATGGATAAATTCTGTTTATTAAGTTTTCAGCAAAATATACAAACCTACTGCCTACAACCTGGAGGCCATACAAAAGGGGATGATGGACGGAACGTTTGAGCCAATCAAACACTCACCCCCAGTCAACTGATCTGGGTTTAATCCATCATCATTCTTTAGCTCACTCCACCACCCCAGTTCAGACATGGCCATATGCAAATCAGTCTGACCCTGTGCCTCATGGGAACAGTACAGCCCGAACTGCCAAGCCATGTCTTCCCTGGACCGGAAACAAGCATCCTAGGACCGGTTTCTGGCATTCCAGCCGTCATCAGCCAGGCTTGCTTGAATCCAGTGGCAAAGTGAGCAAGGGACCCACGTCTGGGCATACCCCGCCAACTTAGGGCGAACAAAGCGATACAAAGGGGATGATGGACGGAACGTTTGAGCCAATCAAACACTCACCCCCAGTCAACTGATCTGGGTTTAATCCATCATCATTCTTTAGCTCACTCCACCACCCCAGTTCAGACATGGCCATATGCAAATCAGTCTGACCCTGTGCCTCATGGGAACAGTACAGCCCGAACTGCCAAGCCATGTCTTCCCTGGACCGGAAACAAGCATCCTAGGACCGGTTTCTGGCATTCCAGCCGTCATCAGCCAGGCTTGCTTGAATCCAGTGGCAAAGTGAGCAAGGGACCCACGTCTGGGCATACCCCGCCAACTTAGGGCGAACAAAGCGATACAAAAGGGGATGATGGACGGAACGTTTGAGCCAATCAAACACTCACCCCCAGTCAACTGATCTGGGTTTAATCCATCATCATTCTTTAGCTCACTCCACCACCCCAGTTCAGACATGGCCATATGCAAATAAGTCTGACCCTGTGCCTCATGGGAACAGTACAGCCCGAACTGCCAAGCCATGTCTTCCCTGGACCGGAAACAAGCATCCTAGGACCGGTTTCTGACATTCCAGCCGTCATCAGCCAGGCTTGCTTGAATCCAGTGGCAAAGTGAGCAAGGGACCCACGTCTGGGCATACCCCCGCCAACTTAGGGCGAACAAAGCGATACAAAAGGGGATGATGGACGGAACGTTTAAGCCAATCAAACACTCACCCCCAGTCAACTGATCTGGGTTTAATCCATCATCATTCTTTAGCTCACTCCACCACCCCAGTTCAGACATGGCCATATGCAAATCAGTCTGACCCTGTGCCTCATGGGAACAGTACAGCCCGAACTGCCAAGCCATGTCTTCCCTGGACCGGAAACAAGCATCCTAGGACCGGTTTCTGGCATTCCAGCCGTCATCAGCCAGGCTTGCTTGAATCCAGTGGCAAAGTGAGCAAGGGACCCACGTCTGGGCATACCCCCGCCAACTTAGGGCGAACAAAGCGATACAAAAGGGGATGATGGACGGAACGTTTGAGCCAATCAAACACTCACCCCCAGTCAACTGATCTGGGTTTAATCCATCATCATTCTTTAGCTCACTCCACCACCCCAGTTCAGACATGGCCATATGCAAATCAGTCTGACCCTGTGCCTCATGGGAACAGTACAGCCCGAACTGCCAAGCCATGTCTTCCCTGGACCGGAAACAAGCATCCTAGGACCGGTTTCTGGCATTCCAGCCGTCATCAGCCAGGCTTGCTTGAATCCAGTGGCAAAGTGAGCAAGGGACCCACGTCTGGGCATACCCCCGCCAACTTAGGGCGAACAAAGCGATACAAAGGGGATGATGGACGGAACGTTTGAGCCAATCAAACACTCACCCCCAGTCAACTGATCTGGGTTTAATCCATCATCATTCTTTAGCTCACTCCACCACCCCAGTTCAGACATGGCCATATGCAAATCAGTCTGACCCTGTGCCTCATGGGAACAGTACAGCCCGAACTGCCAAGCCATGTCTTCCCTGGACCGGAAACAAGCATCCTAGGACCGGTTTCTGGCATTCCAGCCGTCATCAGCCAGGCTTGCTTGAATCCAGTGGCAAAGTGAGCAAGGGACCCACGTCTGGGCATACCCCGCCAACTTAGGGCGAACAAAGCGATACAAAAGGGGATGATGGACGGAACGTTTGAGCCAATCAAACACTCACCCCCAGTCAACTGATCTGGGTTTAATCCATCATCATTCTTTAGCTCACTCCACCACCCCAGTTCAGACATGGCCATATGCAAATCAGTCTGACCCTGTGCCTCATGGGAACAGTACAGCCCGAACTGCCAAGCCATGTCTTCCCTGGACCGGAAACAAGCATCCTAGGACCGGTTTCTGGCATTCCAGCCGTCATCAGCCAGGCTTGCTTGAATCCAGTGGCAAAGTGAGCAAGGGACCCACGTCTGGGCATACCCCCGCCAACTTAGGGGCGAACAAAGCGATACAAAGGGGATGATGGACGGAACGTTTGAGCCAATCAAACACTCACCCCCAGTCAACTGATCTGGGTTTAATCCATCATCATTCTTTAGCTCACTCCACCACCCCAGTTCAGACATGGCCATATGCAAATCAGTCTGACCCTGTGCCTCATGGGAACAGTACAGCCCGAACTGCCAAGCCATGTCTTCCCTGGACCGGAAACAAGCATCCTAGGACCGGTTTCTGGCATTCCAGCCGTCATCAGCCAGGCTTGCTTGAATCCAGTGGCAAAGTGAGCAAGGGACCCACGTCTGGGCATACCCCGCCAACTTAGGGCGAACAAAGCGATACAAAAGGGGATGATGGACGGAACGTTTGAGCCAATCAAACACTCACCCCCAGTCAACTGATCTGGGTTTAATCCATCATCATTCTTTAGCTCACTCCACCACCCCAGTTCAGACATGGCCATATGCAAATCAGTCTGACCCTGTGCCTCATGGGAACAGTACAGCCCGAACTGCCAAGCCATGTCTTCCCTGGACCGGAAACAAGCATCCTAGGACCGGTTTCTGGCATTCCAGCCGTCATCAGCCAGGCTTGCTTGAATCCAGTGGCAAAGTGAGCAAGGGACCCACGTCTGGGCATACCCCCGCCAACTTAGGGCGAACAAAGCGATACAAAAGGGGATGATGGACGGAACGTTTGAGCCAATCAAACACTCACCCCCAGTCAACTGATCTGGGTTTAATCCATCATCATTCTTTAGCTCACTCCACCACCCCAGTTCAGACATGGCCATATGCAAATCAGTCTGACCCTGTGCCTCATGGGAACAGTACAGCCCGAACTGCCAAGCCATGTCTTCCCTGGACCGGAAACAAGCATCCTAGGACCGGTTTCTGGCATTCCAGCCGTCATCAGCCAGGCTTGCTTGAATCCAGTGGCAAAGTGAGCAAGGGACCCACGTCTGGGCATACCCCCGCCAACTTAGGGCGAACAAAGCGATACAAAAGGGGATGATGGACGGAACGTTTGAGCCAATCAAACACTCACCCCCAGTCAACTGATCTGGGTTTAATCCATCATCATTCTTTAGCTCACTCCACCACCCCAGTTCAGACATGGCCATATGCAAATCAGTCTGACCCTGTGCCTCATGGGAACAGTACAGCCCGAACTGCCAAGCCATGTCTTCCCTGGACCGGAAACAAGCATCCTAGGACCGGTTTCTGGCATTCCAGCCGTCATCAGCCAGGCTTGCTTGAATCCAGTGGCAAAGTGAGCAAGGGACCCACGTCTGGGCATACCCCCGCCAACTTAGGGCGAACAAAGCGATACAAAGGGGATGATGGACGGAACGTTTGAGCCAATCAAACACTCACCCCCAGTCAACTGATCTGGGTTTAATCCATCATCATTCTTTAGCTCACTCCACCACCCCAGTTCAGACATGGCCATATGCAAATCAGTCTGACCCTGTGCCTCATGGGAACAGTACAGCCCGAACTGCCAAGCCATGTCTTCCCTGGACCGGAAACAAGCATCCTAGGACCGGTTTCTGGCATTCCAGCCGTCATCAGCCAGGCTTGCTTGAATCCAGTGGCAAAGTGAGCAAGGGACCCACGCCTGGGCATACCCCGCCAACTTAGGGCGAACAAAGCGATACAAAAGGGGATGATGGACGGAACGTTTGAGCCAATCAAACACTCACCCCCAGTCAACTGATCTGGGTTTAATCCATCATCATTCTTTAGCTCACTCCACCACCCCAGTTCAGACATGGCCATATGCAAATCAGTCTGACCCTGTGCCTCATGGGAACAGTACAGCCCGAACTGCCAAGCCATGTCTTCCCTGGACCGAAACAAGCATCCTAGGACCGGTTTCTGGCATTCCAGCCGTCATCAGCCAGGCTTGCTTGAATCCAGTGGCAAAGTGAGCAAGGGACCCACGTCTGGGCATACCCCCGCCAACTTAGGGGCGAACAAAGCGATACAAAAGGGGATGATGGACGGAACGTTTGAGCCAATCAAACACTCACCCCAGTCAACTGATCTGGGTTTAATCCATCATCATTCTTTAGCTCACTCCACCACCCCAGTTCAGACATGGCCATATGCAAATCAGTCTGACCCTGTGCCTCATGGGAACAGTACAGCCCGAACTGCCAAGCCATGTCTTCCCTGGACCGGAAACAAGCATCCTAGGACCGGTTTCTGGCATTCCAGCCGTCATCAGCCAGGCTTGCTTGAATCCAGTGGCAAAGTGAGCAAGGGACCCACGTCTGGGCATACCCCGCCAACTTAGGGCGAACAAAGCGATACAAAAGGGGATGATGGACGGAACGTTTGAGCCAATCAAACACTCACCCCCAGTCAACTGATCTGGGTTTAATCCATCATCATTCTTTAGCTCACTCCACCACCCCAGTTCAGACATGGCCATATGCAAATCAGTCTGACCCTGTGCCTCATGGGAACAGTACAGCCCGAACTGCCAAGCCATGTCTTCCCTGGACCAGAAACAAGCATCCTAGGACCGGTTTCTGGCATTCCAGCCGTCATCAGCCAGGCTTGCTTGAATCCAGTGGCAAAGTGAGCAAGGGACCCACGTCTGGGCATACCCCGCCAACTTAGGGCGAACAAAGCGATACAAAGGGGATGATGGACGGAGCGTTTGAGCCAATCAAACACTCACCCCCAGTCAACTGATCTGGGTTTAATCCATCATCATTCTTTAGCTCACTCCACCACCCCAGTTCAGACATGGCCATATGCAAATCAGTCTGACCCTGTGCCTCATGGGAACAGTACAGCCCGAACTGCCAAGCCATGTCTTCCCTGGACCGGAAACAAGCATCCTAGGACCGGTTTCTGGCATTCCAGCCGTCATCAGCCAGGCTTGCTTGAATCCAGTGGCAAAGTGAGCAAGGGACCCACGTCTGGGCATACCCCCGCCAACTTAGGGCGAACAAAGCGATACAAAGGGGATGATGGACGGAGCGTTTGAGCCAATCAAACACTCACCCCCAGTCAACTGATCTGGGTTTAATCCATCATCATTCTTTAGCTCACTCCACCACCCCAGTTCAGACATGGCCATATGCAAATCAGTCTTACCCTGTGCCTCATGGGAACAGTACAGCCCGAACTGCCAAGCCATGTCTTCCCTGGACCGGAAACAAGCATCCTAGGACCGGTTTCTGGCATTCCAGCCGTCATCAGCCAGGCTTGCTTGAATCCAGTGGCAAAGTGAGCAAGGGACCCACGTCTGGGCATACCCCCGCCAACTTAGGGCGAACAAAGCGATACAAAGGGGATGCCAGAAACCGGTCCTAGGATGCTTGTTTCCGGTCCAGGGAAGACATGGCTTGGCAGTTCGGGCTGGACTGTTCCCATGAGGCACAGGGTCAGACTGATTTGCATATGGCCATGTCTGAACTGGGGTGGTGGAGTGAGCTAAAGAATGATGATGGATTAAACCCAGATCAGTTGACTGGGGGTGAGTGTTTGATTGGCTCAAACGTTCCGTCCATCATCCCTTTTGTATTGCTTTGTTCGCCCTAAGTTGGCGGGGGTATGCCCAGACGTGGGTCCCTTGCTCACTTTGCCACTGGATTCAGGCAAGCCTGGCTGATGACGGCTGGAATGCCAGAAACCGGTCCTAGGATGCTTGTTTCCGGTCCAGGGAAGACATGGCTTGGCAGTTCGGGCTGGACTGTTCCCATGAGGCACAGGGTCAGACTGATTTGCATATGGCCATGTCTGAACTGGGGTGGTGGAGTGAGCTAAAGAATGATGATGGATTAAACCCAGATCAGTTGACTGGGGGTGAGTGTTTGATTGGCTCAAACGTTCCGCCCATCATCCCCTTTTGTATCGCTTTGTTCGCCCTAAGTTGGCGGGGGTATGCCCAGACGTGGGTCCCTTGCTCACTTTGCCACTGGATTCAGGCAAGCCTGGCTGATGACGGCTGGAATGCCAGAAACCGGTCCTAGGATGCTTGTTTCCGGTCCAGGGAAGACATGGCTTGGCAGTTCGGGCTGGACTGTTCCCATGAGGCACAGGGTCAGACTGATTTGCATATGGCCATGTCTGAACTGGGGTGGTGGAGTGAGCTAAAGAATGATGATGGATTAAACCCAGATCAGTTGACTGGGGGTGAGTGTTTGATTGGCTCAAGCGTTCCGTCCATCATCCCCTTTTGTATCGCTTTGTTCGCCCTAAGTTGGCGGGGGTATGCCCAGACGTGGGTCCCTTGCTCACTTTGCCACTGGATTCAGGCAAGCCTGGCTGATGACGGCTGGAATGCCAGAAACCGGTCCTAGGATGCTTGTTTCCGGTCCAGGGAAGACATGGCTTGGCAGTTCGGGCTGGACTGTTCCCATGAGGCACAGGGTCAGACTGATTTGCATATGGCCATGTCTGAACTGGGGTGGTGGAGTGAGCTAAAGAATGATGATGGATTAAACCCAGATCAGTTGACTGGGGGTGAGTGTTTGATTGGCTCAAACGTTCCGTCCATCATCCCCTTTTGTATCGCTTTGTTCGCCCTAAGTTGGCGGGGTATGCCCAGACGTGGGTCCCTTGCTCACTTTGCCACTGGATTCAGGCAAGCCTGGCTGATGACGGCTGGAATGCCAGAAACCGGTCCTAGGATGCTTGTTTCCGGTCCAGGGAAGACATGGCTTGGCAGTTCGGGCTGGACTGTTCCCATGAGGCACAGGGTCAGACTGATTTGCATATGGCCATGTCTGAACTGGGGTGGTGGAGTGAGCTAAAGAATGATGATGGATTAAACCCAGATCAGTTGACTGGGGGTGAGTGTTTGATTGGCTCAAACGTTCCGTCCATCATCCCCTTTTGTATCGCTTTGTTCAGCCCTAAGTTGGCGGGGTATGCCCAGACGTGGGTCCCTTGCTCACTTTGCCACTGGATTCAGGCAAGCCTGGCTGATGACGGCTGGAATGCCAGAAACCGGTCCTAGGATGCTTGTTTCCGGTCCAGGGAAGACATGGCTTGGCAGTTCGGGCTGGACTGTTCCCATGAGGCACAGGGTCAGACTGATTTGCATATGGCCATGTCTGAACTGGGGTGGTGGAGTGAGCTAAAGAATGATGATGGATTAAACCCAGATCAGTTGACTGGGGGTGAGTGTTTGATTGGCTCAAACGTTCCGTCCATCATCCCCTTTTGTATCGCTTTGTTCGCCCTAAGTTGGCGGGGTATGCCCAGACGTGGGTCCCTTGCTCACTTTGCCACTGGATTCAGGCAAGCCTGGCTGATGACGGCTGGAATGCCAGAAACCGGTCCTAGGATGCTTGTTTCCGGTCCAGGGAAGACATGGCTTGGCAGTTCGGGCTGGACTGTTCCCATGAGGCACAGGGTCAGACTGATTTGCATATGGCCATGTCTGAACTGGGGTGGTGGAGTGAGCTAAAGAATGATGATGGATTAAACCCAGATCAGTTGACTGGGGGTGAGTGTTTGATTGGCTCAAGCGTTCCGTCCATCATCCCCTTTTGTATCGCTTTGTTCGCCCTAAGTTGGCGGGGGTATGCCCAGACGTGGGTCCCTTGCTCACTTTGCCACTGGATTCAGGCAAGCCTGGCTGATGACGGCTGGAATGCCAGAAACCGGTCCTAGGATGCTTGTTTCCGGTCCAGGGAAGACATGGCTTGGCAGTTCGGGCTGGACTGTTCCCATGAGGCACAGGGTCAGACTGATTTGCATATGGCCATGTCTGAACTGGGGTGGTGGAGTGAGCTAAAGAATGATGATGGATTAAACCCAGATCAGTTGACTGGGGGTGAGTGTTTGATTGGCTCAAGCGTTCCGTCCATCATCCCCTTTTGTATCGCTTTGTTCGCCCTAAGTTGGCGGGGTATGCCCAGACGTGGGTCCCTTGCTCACTTTGCCACTGGATTCAGGCAAGCCTGGCTGATGACGGCTGGAATGCCAGAAACCGGTCCTAGGATGCTTGTTTCCGGTCCAGGGAAGACATGGCTTGGCAGTTCGGGCTGGACTGTTCCCATGAGGCACAGGGTCAGACTGATTTGCATATGGCCATGTCTGAACTGGGGTGGTGGAGTGAGCTAAAGAATGATGATGGATTAAACCCAGATCAGTTGACTGGTGGTGAGTGTTTGATTGGCTCAAACGTTCCGTCCATCATCCCCTTTGTATCACTTTGTTCGCCCTAAGTTGGCGGGGTATGCCCAGACGTGGGTCCCTTGCTCACTTTGCCACTGGATTCAGGCAAGCCTGGCTGATGGCGGCTGGAATGCCAGAAACCGGTCCTAGGATGCTTGTTTCCGGTCCAGGGAAGACATGGCTTGGCAGTTCGGGCTGGACTGTTCCCATGAGGCACAGGGTCAGACTGATTTGCATATGGCCATGTCTGAACTGGGGTGGTGGAGTGAGCTAAAGAATGATGATGGATTAAACCCAGATCAGTTGACTGGGGGTGAGTGTTTGATTGGCTCAAACGTTCCGTCCATCATCCCCTTTTGTATCGCTTTGTTCGCCCTAAGTTGGTGGGGGTATGCCCAGACGTGGGTCCCTTGCTCACTTTGCCACTGGATTCAGGCAAGCCTGGCTGATGACGGCTGGAATGCCAGAAGCCGGTCCTAGGATGCTTGTTTCCGGTCCAGGGAAGACATGGCTTGGCAGTTCGGGCTGGACTGTTCCCATGAGGCACAGGGTCAGACTGATTTGCATATGGCCATGTCTGAACTGGGGTGGTGGAGTGAGCTAAAGAATGATGATGGATTAAACCCAGATCAGTTGACTGGGGGTGAGTGTTTGATTGGCTCAAGCGTTCCGTCCATCATCCCCTTTTGTATCGCTTTGTTCGCCCTAAGTTGGCGGGGGTATGCCCAGACGTGGGTCCCTTGCTCACTTTGCCACTGGATTCAGGCAAGCCTGGCTGATGACGGCTGGAATGCCAGAAACCGGTCCTAGGATGCTTGTTTCCGGTCCAGGGAAGACATGGCTTGGCAGTTCGGGCTGGACTGTTCCCATGAGGCACAGGGTCAGACTGATTTGCATATGGCCATGTCTGAACTGGGGTGGTGGAGTGAGCTAAAGAATGATGATGGATTAAACCCAGATCAGTTGACTGGGGTGAGTGTTTGATTGGCTCAAACGTTCCGTCCATCATCCCCTTTTGTATCGCTTTGTTCGCCATAAGTTGGCGGGGTATGCCCAGACGTGGGTCCCTTGCTCACTTTGCCACTGGATTCAGGCAAGCCTGGCTGATGACGGCTGGAATGCCAGAAACCGGTCCTAGGATGCTTGTTTCCGGTCCAGGGAAGACATGGCTTGGCAGTTCGGGCTGGACTGTTCCCATGAGGCACAGGGTCAGACTGATTTGCATATGGCCATGTCTGAACTGGGGTGGTGGAGTGAGCTAAAGAATGATGATGGATTAAACCCAGATCAGTTGACTGGGGGTGAGTGTTTGATTGGCTCAAGCGTTCCGTCCATCATCCCCTTTTGTATCGCTTTGTTCGCCCTAAGTTGGCGGGGTATGCCCAGGCGTGGGTCCCTTGCTCACTTTGCCACTGGATTCAGGCAAGCCTGGCTGAAGACGGCTGGAATGCCAGAAACCGGTCCTAGGATGCTTGTTTCCGGTCCAGGGAAGACATGGCTTGGCAGTTCGAGCTGGACTGTTCCCATGAGGCACAGGGTCAGACTGATTTGCATATGGCCATGTCTGAACTGGGGTGGTGGAGTGAGCTAAAGAATGATGATGGATTAAACCCAGATCAGTTGACTGGGGGTGAGTGTTTGATTGGCTCAAACGTTCCGTCCATTATCCCCTTTTATACAACCTGGAGGCCGACATGCTTTGTCATGCAAGATAAGAAAAGTGCATCAAACCAAAAAGTGAGAAACAACTCCCCGCCCCCCCATGTTCCCACCGTCTGCACTTCTAGCCAAAGAGACATTTGTTTCCTTATTCATCACTGCTTCAACTCCTTGCAGTGTGGTTCCGAAAGCTTTTAGCCGGTTGCTCAGCAAATCACCTGTTTGATCGCCCTATTGATATGTGCCCCCTGAGGCTCCCTGAGTGAGGGGTATTAAATGGAATAGTTCGAGGTATTTGGAACATGTCAGCTCGTTGAATTCGGACGACAGGTGGTTGATGCATGGGGCCCATATTTCTTCACATGTTTTTATTTTATGATTTGTGGAAAGTGGTCACTTCTCCATTCCTAGTAAGAATCAGATTTCATGAAGCCAGGTAGTGTGGTCTGGGACGCATCAGAGCCCCTCAGGGAAAGGATAGCTTGGTGCTTTAACTGCCTGTTATTAGATATTGCTGCAGTTGTTTAAGATACAAAGCATGACTGCAGTACCACTGACAGTTACTAGATGTCCTTGCAGTTGTTGTAAGTAATGAAAGGGTTTTGCATGCTGTAAATGGTATGATATGTAACAAAAGTGTGTCTGTCCTCTTAAAATAGTGTAACTGTTCAGATGGTATTATGATATGCTTATGATTTACACTCATATTCATAAGAAGTGGCACAGTACCTGAACAGAGGCAGGGTACCACCAGCATCATCCCTTCTCTCTGCCCAAACACCATGGTAGCTCACTGGAAGTATTTTTTTTTGTTTACTGTGAACTTCACAAACACTGTCTAAAACTGGTTGCGTTGATTTAAGTGCAAGAGTTTTGGAGGCACTGGCTATGTTAAAGAGGTAGACATCTGAAAAGGGAACACAGATTTCGTTTGAGTTTTTTCATTGTAGGGCACAAGAATTCTGTACTGTTTGTTTGCCTAACACAGCATCACTTGTGACTTGTGCATGTATGCGGTACGTTTTATAGCTTTAGGCCTCACTTTCCATGTGGTTTGGTATCGTTCTAAAATGAATTTTCGTTGTCATGATTTTGGGAATAATGTCAAGTTAGTGTCTATGGAGTCTGCTTAGTATCTCCATGTCAGTCCATAGCTCCTTCTCAGTTATATAATAGGTCATGTTGTGAATTTATGGATGATATAATCCATGTTGCAGAAACTTGCAATGTTAGTGTGGTGTGCACTTTGTTTATCTGTTCTCCATGCAGGTGCATTTTACCTAGTTTGTGACTCCATGCATCTATATAGTGCTTGGTGCGTGAAAAAAGTGGCTAATATGTTTTTATGTAGCGTTAATTTGAAGTGTCAGAGGGGTACAAACTTGATCCAGCATAATTTTAGTGCCTTATGCACTTGCGCATTATATAGACATGATATACGATAATCGTATTAATCTGTGTGTATTGTATTCATAAATCAATAGTAGGTGGTTACATGTATTTTTAGTAAACGCTACACGTATGCTTGAAATGTAATCATTATATTTACTCATTCTAACTGTACTTGTTTGAAATCCATTTTGATTAAAGTTAGCTTAACGTAACCAGGCTTGACTAACATGAATTAAATTTGTTTTAAATGCCTTGCCAGTGGCGTGTTTTTTCTCTCCTCTGCAGGAGTCTTATAATCGCATTTTTAAATTATAATAGGCACATTTTGTTATTGTAGTATACTGGAAGGCAACTGAACCTTAATTAGAAGTTGTCCTTAGATATGTAGATTGAGAAGGTGGGAGAGAGCCTCCTGATGTTACATTCAAGGTCGCCCAGATGATTCTTTCTTTTTTGAGAGCTGGGAAAACTATAGAGTCAATTTGCTACTGGAGAACACGGTCTCCAGGATGGTTCATTTGGTGGAAACTGAAATGAAGAAGCCTTCTAGAATCTTCTTTCATGCTTTGGTTGCTCTTTAGAATAGCAAACCAGACCTTTCCTGATTTTCGTTGAGAGAAGTTTTCTTCTCAAGTCTGCTGATTTCCTCTTCCCAAAAGGTTGAGCTTCATGCTTGAGCACTCATCGTTTTTCCCTTGAACCATAAACTTGGTTCATCTGATGCTAACACCTTCCTCATAGGAATTTTACTTGCCACTTTCAATAATTTATTTAGAATACAGAAGTTCCTTTATAGAACCTGCTTGGTTGATATTTTGCTTGCTGTATATGATTCAATTTTGCATCTTTTTCCGTATAATATACAAATTCAGATTGCATGACCATTGTATGCTCTTACAGTATATCTTCTTTATTTTATTGGTTGATATTACTTGTAAGCTGAACTAAACTGCTATTAAAACCCTTTAGATGGACATCATCCTTTTTGTCGTTTTTGTGGAGCCACAATTATATTCACCGTATTTGAAATGTATTGCTGGATAGCTCCTTTCTTATGCTTCAAGTCGACAATCAAAGGTGAATACGATCAATGGTGGGATCTTTTTGATGATTTACTAAGAGACTGAGGCTCAAGACACTCCGTTCTATCATACTTCACTTGTTGTGGGCTCCATGCCGGTTTTTAATACCTGGTTTGGCTTTGCTTATGATGTGCTCCATGTATATGTATAGCACATAGGTTATCACTGTTGCTAGCCTCTTCCGTGCTCATGACGGCCGGGAGCCGTCATGAGTCACGGTGGGCGTGTGCTCGGGACGCGCGGGGGCCGTCCGAGACACGCCCAGTCTTTAGAACGCCCAGCACCTGGGCGGAATCGGCCGCGCAGCGAAGCGGTTATACCCTGTTGGTGTATTATGTGTTTTCCTTAATGCACCGCTTTATACTTATTCATTGTGATAATCAAATTCAATGAAGTATCATTTAGCATTAGCAAGGTGTGGGATTATTGCAGTCCAAGTTTTTCAATATGTTCTATTTTTATGTTTGTGAACCCCTAATGTTTGTGAGCACTGATTGTAGTGCAATATTGAGCATGACCTGATTCAACAGATGCACACTTTCTACAACTGCGTTATTCACTCAGGATTATCTGTTGCTTGCAAACATTTACCAGTGTACACCATATTGGGCGCTGCACTGGACACTTTGTCCTGATTCACAAAGGGCCTCCGCACTTGTGGCAGAGGCCCCACGTCTTTATTTTTTGTTAGTATTTCAAATGGCCGAACAAAAAATATTTTTAGGGCATATTTTCATTATATGTTGTATTAGCAACACCAAAACAATCATACCAACATAATAGCGTATCAGCACTGTAGCACCACACATATACAAATCAGTGTAGTCTGAATCCTCATACTCCACAGGGATCATCTCTGCCCTGGATATCATACCATATCACTGAAATCTTTCCAGGATCTCGACACCTTTTCAAACTTCCGTGGGCAGTGCCAAAGCCTACGCACAGTATTTTGGGCCTGCACACACCAGTTGAAGCCTGACCTCCAGAGCCCACAGGCGAGCAAAGTCTCTTCTCCAATGCCAAGTGTTGTCAGTTTTGAGTCTATTACCAGATTATCCTCTATGACCTCTGAAATATATCAGTATAATCGGTGCCAGTAATCCTTTAACTTGGAACTGTCCCACAAGGTGTATAGCAATGTCCCTTGTCAACCAGAGGCATGAAGACATTTATTATTTTCGATCTTCCCTATAGGGAATAGTCTGGTTCTAGTGTAGTAAACATGGTGGAGTATTTTAAGGTGCAGCAGTCTGAACCCTGCTATTATGGCAACCTCTCATGGGGATGGCAGACTTCCCCCCATTCCTCATCCTCCAGCCTCCCCAGATCACATTCCCTTTTGGTCCACAGTGCGTCAATAGATAACTGGCTATTGTTCCGCAGTGTTCTGTAAATCTGTGAGACGGCTTTCTCATGCAGGGGGATGTAATAACCTGGTACTCCAGTAGGGTTTTGTCTGTTACGTCTTGTAGCATGTCACTATGATTTACAAAGGCATGTTTAATTTGTGTATATCAGAAAAGCTAGATCATATGCTTTCTGTAATTCTTTGAATGGGTGAAGACCATGTGTACTCACAATCTTGTTATTCTAATCAGGTCCCATTGTTTCTTGCTTGCTAGAGTTTTCAGTTCAGTCAGCTTGTCGGATTCCCACAAGGGAGTCTCTAGTGTCAACCTTCCCATCCATCACAGTTTTGTCATGATTTGTTTTCAAAGGAGAACCACTACTTCTTTCGGTGATAAGTAACAGGGGCATGCCCTCTGCTATACAAGCTACTTAAGTGCCCTCCTGGATCCATCACCCAGTTATCCACCATCAAATAATGCTCCTGGAGTGCTGAAAATGCCCATTAATTTATCACACAAAGTTGAATGACCCAATAATACAGCCAGAGGTGGGGTAAACCCTCCTCATAGAGATTTCTTGTCAGGATTTGCAAGTCAATGCACTGTATCCATAGCCCTGAAAAGGCTATTTGGGACCTGTATAGTACATTCTGAGCAAATACAGGAACTTTGGCAGTACCCTCATTTTTATAGGGCCGCTCTGCCCATCAGGGACATTAGGAGTTTCCTCCAGTGTCCCACATCCTGTCAGTATTTATCTAGGGTCCGACCCAAATTTTCTCTATGGAACTCATTTGGCGACACATTGTCAATAACATTATTCACATTGCTGGTAGCATAAGGGATAACTGAAAAGATGACACCAGATATGCTAGACCCCTTAGTTGAGTCAGATTAGCCGCACTTGTTTTTATTCTATCTAGACGATCTAGCAGGGGCTTAAGATGGACTGTTAAGATAGACTCAAATCTAATACACAATTCATGGGAGTGATCTGAATCCGTTCCCACAACCTCAGTGTCACATTTGGTTTTACCCGATTTGGGACCTGTTACCTCCTTTCTCCTTACAGCACCACCATTTTTCTTTTTAACAGGAGGTGCATTAAACTGGGAAGTGTCATTACGATCTGCACAGATTTTGTCCGGTCTCTCCAAATGCTCAAGTGAACAAGTGGTACCACTGATCGCACAAACATGAGACCCTGAAACTTCATCACATTGTGCTCAAGAATGCAAGCCTTCTCCTTTATAAGGAAGTCTCCTTTCCGCTAATGCAATTTCTTGAGAAATCACCCCAGTTGCTAACTCTAGAAAGGAGCCAATGGCAGTAATTGTGGATCCCAGACTGGAACTACTCACAATTTTTCTTTTGTCTATTCCAAATGGAAAATAAAAATCAGTAAAGGGGTATAAATCAGAAAGCCAAAAGGGAGGTGGCCCGTCCTTTTATGAGAGATGGCAGACAAAGACATGCCTTTGGTCCTGTCTTCGCCTGGGCCAATGCCAACAGCGATTTGTAGCGCGGGTCAATTACAGGCCCTGCCTCCTCCTAGGCGGTCTCAGCATGTAAGAGAAGTTCTGGGACACATAGTCTTCATGAATGCTGTGCCCTGATATCCTGTGCAGGTGGAATGCCAACAGCGTTTTGTAGTACGTGTCAACTGAGTGCCCGCCTCCTCCTAGGTGGTCATAGCAGACAAGAGAAGTTCTGGGGCACTTAGTCCCTTTCAATGCAGTGTCCTTGTATCCCACCCAGTGGGAATGCCAGCAGCACTTTGTAGTGCAGGTCAATAACAGGCTCCGCCTCCTCCTAGGAGGTCTCAGCAGGCAAGAGAAGTTCTGGGACACGTAATCCCCATGAATGCCGTATCCTCGTATAGTGATGAGTAGATTGCAGCAGCATAAATCCGGCTTGATAGGGTACAATGAGTTTATCAATAACCTGCAATGAGCAATTGGCCAACACTTTGCCCAGGATCTTAACCTCTGTATTTAGCAGAGTGATCAGCTTATAAGAGGCACATTGATCAGTTGGGTTGCAATCTTTATAAACTATAACAATAGTGGAGGTTATAAGATCTCTACGTAAACTCTCCTTTTGTTTGGCCTCATAAAACTTACGCTGCATTAGCTGCCTTATGTCTCATCTCAAACATCTAAAGAACTTGGGGGGAGGCCATTGGGTCTGGGAGTTTTCCCACTTTGAAGCTGTTGTATTGCCTCCTATATTTCCCCCACCTTTATTTTGCCATCTAACATCCTAGAATCATTCTGGTTAAGTGGCAGAACTGGTAGGTCGCTAATGAACTCTTGCAATTCTGTCGTCAATTTCCCCCTTTCAGGGATTTATAGCTTTCTAAGATGCGCCACAAAGGCTCCCGCGATTCCTTCAGACATCAACATCACTTACCCTTCCTCATCCACTCCCTTGTGGGCCCACGGTCTCCCTTCCTAACTTACCAGCCATGCTAGTAGCTTGCCAAATTTATTGCTGATCTCATAAAGATGGCTGTAAGAAATTGGGTTACTGGTTGAAGGGGGTCGAATCCTACTCAAATAGTAGCCATAATTCTTGTCAGGGTGAAGTCACAAGCAAACCCCAAATTAATCTGTGCTCAACGTTAGGGAAGGTTGGCATAGACCAGCCAGGCTTACCTCAGAGGCAATGTTTAAAGTATTTGCAACACTTCAAACAGTAATATTGTGAAAACACAACACAAGAAAAATCCTAGACTAATTCAGAAGAATTGACTACTTTTTAATAAATGAAACAAGGCCAAAATAACAGAAATCTACTCTGTAGAACCAGAGATATGCAGGCTTATATATTTCAGTGAAAATAACACCAAAAAGCAGAACGCTCCGACTATGTATATGTTGTCCCACCAGACCAGGACAAAAGTCAAGGTCAGGCTGACACTGATGCAGCATGGGCTGGCTACAGGGACCCACTTAGCCCCATTGAACAAGAATAACTTAAATCCTGGTTGTAGAGTGTTGAGAGGTCCTGCGTCGAGGATGTGCCGCACAGCCAAGGTGATGCGAGGTCCAGGTTGGAGATGCAATGTGCAGCGTAGGTTCTAGGAATCTGTAAGGCTGTGATCTGAGGTCCTGCGATGTAGTTAAGGAGGCCGTCAATGAGGGAACATTGCAATAAGAAGTCCTGCGTCAACGATACATCACTCACCAGCTGGTTCCAGAGCCAATGTGGAGCTTGTGATGTGCAGTCCTGCGTAATCATCAGGACTGCTGTCGATGAGAGGCTTGTGATACGAGGTCTTGCATCAGGGATGCATTGTGCAGTGGCGGTTTGGATGAGGCTGTGGGCTGTGTAGTCGATGTGGAGTCCTTGCACTGGAAGAATCCTCCCAGCAGAGGGGATGCATCCGTTCTGCTTAGGGTTACGCCGCACAGCAGAGCGGATGCATCAGTTTAGCTGGATCCACAGATGGGCTGGCAGAGCAGTTTCAAGGTCACTTCCTGGGGTCCAGTACTGAGGTGGCACCAATTGGAGGTGTAGGACTAACAGTTGCTGGTTACATGATGCTAGCCCTTGGAGTCACTCTGGTGGTCCTGGGTACAGGTTGTAGGTCCAGTCTTTCTCAAACCAAGCAAGGGGATAGCAGGCAGCAGATCAGCACTGCAGGCAGCAATCCTTCATGGCAGCAGTCCAGCAGAGTGACAATTCTTTCAGCAGCACAGCGGTCCTTCTTGCCGGCAGAGTCTTCCACAGGTATAGAAGTGTACTGAAGAGTTGATGTCTGCGGCCCAATATTTATACCTGGTGTCTTGTTTAAAGTGAGAGAAACTTCTAGAATATTCCCTTTGAGGGGCTCAGGTTTCCTGACTCCCCTGCCCTAGCTCCAGACTAACTACAGGGGGTATGCAATTCCTTTGTATGAAGGCAGGACACATCCTATTCAGATGTAAGTGGGGCTGTGCCTAACTCTGCCCCCCCCCCATTCTGCCAGTGGTGGCTCATCCAAGCACACCTATGCTCTCTATTGTGTGTGACTGTCCAGGAGGGAACACATAAAGACCAATTACCCACTATACCCAGTCATGCGACCCAGAGACAGGCTGAAGGCACTAAATGGCTAAGGTAGGAAAATGGTAACTTTCTAAAGTGACATTTTCAAAACTGTAACCAAAAATCCAGCTTCACCATACATTTCATTACAATTACAAAGACACTACAGATGAACTGTTTCCCAGTTCCCATTTGGATGTTACAGTTTATTAAATAAAATAGGTAACTATAATGTTATCTATTGGGTGAAGCAGGCCTTGCAGGAGTTAAAAATGAATTTAAGAGTTTTCCACTACCAGGACATGTAAAACCTAAGACTGCATGTTGTACTATTTAAATACATCACACCCTGCCCAGTGGGCTGTTTGAGGCCTACCCTAGTGGTGGCTTATATGTGTTAAAAACAAGGTTTGGGCCTGTCGAGAGGTTAATTTTGCCAGGTTGACATGGCAGTTCAAAACTGCACACACACACTCCAATGGCAGGCCTGACACAGGTTTGCAAAGCTACTGAAGGTGGTGGCACAACAATTGCTGCAGGCCCACTAGTAGCATTTAATACACAGACCCTAGGTACCTGTAGTACCACTTTACTAGGGACTTATAAGTAGCTTAAATATGCCAATTGGGAAACAAGCCAATGTTGTCATGTTTTAAGGAGTAAGCACACACACTGTTGCACTGGTTAGCAGTGATAATGCGCACATAGTCCTAAGGTCAACAAAAACGAAATCAGAAAAATATGGAGGAATAAAGAAAAAAGTTTGAGAGAAGACCATCCTAAGGCTGACAGGTCTAACATTGATGGTGCCTGGACCTGAATTGTGCGCTTGCTTTGTGTTCCACTGTATCCCTAAATATTCCCTCTAAGCACTACAATGCGGTGGAACAACTCACTGGAGGATAGCTGTACATATTGACTTTTCAAGGTCATCAAATTAGTTTCTAAATCAGTTACTTCTTCTAGTTTCTTCCTCCTTTTCCTTTTATATGAGGGATTATATGAGAGATTACGCTCCCCCTGATCACAGGTTAGTAGGCCTCCCACATCACTATCTCTGAATCAACTGAGCACATGTTTTCTTTGAAATAGGTTTCCGATTGTTCCGCAATGACCTTTCTAGTATGCCAATTAGTCAGTTCCTATGAGCCTAGTTTCCATTTTGCCTATCTCTGTCCACCTTTGTGCACCAATTGCATGCAGATTGAAGCATGGTCAGATATTTCCCTGATAGGTATCTGGTGTTATGAAAGTGATTACCATGTGAAAGTGGAACCAAGATGAAGTCTAATCTTGACATGGAGCCGTTGGCTCCTGAGGCGTAAGAATACTATGGAACCATGGGCATCCATCTCTCGAAATATCCAGCAGTCCCAGGGCTGTGGTGAAGGACCAAAGTCTGATATCCCTTCCTGGTTGATGGCACCATCTGAATTCTATCCAATCTGCCCTTCATAGTATGGTTTAGGTCCTATATCACTGCTTAGCACCTCCCCCAAGGTCTACTCAGGTATTGAAGATTGTCAATGCGAGTGACCTCTGAGCCAATATGCACACCTCTCTAGAGCCCGAAGTGAACCAAATATAAACCAAGACCCTGTACTGACCTCTCTCCAAGAAGGCACAGTTGTTCCCAACCAAGTGAGTCTCTTGAAAGAGGATTATGTCTGGGTTGTGCAGTAACAGAAAACATGTGATCACTCCCATGTTTACTCTGTTCCCTGGGGCAATGACATTCCTGAAAAGTATTGCTAACCCTTGCCTCTGAATGTTGAATTTGTTATCCATACTTTAATCTTTTTATCAGTATTTGTCCCATTGAAGATACTTGTGTGCCACCCGGTCAAACTGTGTGCCCAGGTGCCGAGAACCTTCTGGTGCATCTTTGTATGTTTCCAACAAAAAGCTAAATTCCTCAAACCTCCCAAATTGTAACTCTCAACCCCACTGCTTCACACTGCAGGGTTGAAACCGGTCACCACCCCAATACTGGAAGCATCTGTCCCCCACCCATAAGCCCCATCAAACCTTAAACGTTAACTGTGTCCAGAGTGAGTCGCCGCGTGCAGTCCACTTCTTGTGGTGAGGTAGTGGTAGTGGTGGTGAAGCCATTGACTCCATGTCCTTCGCTGTGTTGTCCCCAAGCCTGTCTTATCAAAAACTAACAGTGATCTGGTACAGCCTCTTCAGTTCAAATCCATTGGTGTATGAACCAGCTCATCCCCCTCCTCGGCCACCCCATTTGATCCTTTTGACCTGAATCCCGGTCCTCAGGCCCATCCAACCAGTGCTCCAAACTGTGTTTCTTGTCATCCACTGGTCTCTATCCCCCAAACCATTTATACGCCACCTCTGAACCATGATTGTCCCTCTGTAACAACCTGCAGTTTCACCTGGAAAAGCATCATTCACTGTAATGCATGTCTTCGTTACTATATCTTGGCCTTGCCAAATGAGTGCCATCATGCCTTCACCTCTAGTGCGCACTCTGGGAACACCATCATTGTTCGGTTTTTATATCAGAGGGGTCCATTTTTGGAGGATTGCATCACGATCTCTCTAGGTGATGGTTTTATCAGTAAAGAGTCTTGGCCTAGTCCTGGGTTTAGGTGGTGTCCCTGGAACTCTGTGGGCTCTCTCAGTCATGAAATGTGCTGAAAGATCATCTCTTTGCTTGCTTCGTTCCCGCAAACCCACCAGTTGAATATTGTTGCATTGGGATCTACACACCGCATCTTCAGCCCTATTGTGTAATCTGTTGGTTGTCATGCTAAGGTGTTGGACCTCTTTTTGTAGAGTATTCAAAGAATCTGAGTGTTCTTTCAGTAGCTGTTCATTGGCAGACACTCTGGTGGAGATCTTTTTAAAGTTGTCCCGAATAAGGGAAACATTCAGGATCACTGTATCTATTTTGCCCTCTAGGGCATATTTTGTGTCCCAAATTGCCTGCATGAAGTCCTTAAGTGAGGGTTCCCGCTCACCCACATTTGCCACCTCAATGGTCTGTGATTCCTTTGTACTGCCTGCGTTGCTCTGAAAGGTGTACTTTATCCCACACCATCTTCAAATATCAGGTCTGGTGGGGGGATAGGGTGTGAACCTCATCACAAACATTGGGTTGATCCACTAAGTGTTAACTGCACCCTTCAGGTCACTCCTAGGCACTGCCCCAGGTGAACAGCCAAGTGGCTTATGTGGGCCCCACCTGCAGCAGGAGGTTCTGCGACACAACCCCTCATTCAGCCAGGGGAAAGCCCTCACACTCAAGATCTCTTATAGGGTCTTTTAGGATAAGAGGTATTGGTGGGCGCTTCGTATTAAAATACTTGAAAACTGTCTTGTCCAATCACATCTCTTTCTTTCCAGGTCACATGATCTTTGTGACTACTGTCATCACCACGAACACTGGAAATACAATATAAAAGTGGTTTTCACTAAAAATTACTACACATGGAGAAGTTTAGACAGTATTAGTAGACACCTATTGCCAAATACTGCTTATCATGTCTGTAAATATGTGTTTTTGAAAAATACGCGGTCTTAACGATTACCTTAGTCATCGTGACTTCCGGCATCACTGAGAAAACGAGAAATACAATTCAGAAGTGGTTTTCTTTGAAAATAATACAGAAAGAGACGTTTAAACATTATGTTAATAAATACCTCTTGTCAGACATACTTCACAATATGTATATATATATATATGTGTTTTTCACTTCGTGGAAAACACACATTCTTCATGATTATCGGCGTCATCTTGACTTACGGCGTCGCCATGAAAAAGGGAAATACAATTCAAAAGTATTTTTCTCTGAAAATAAATATAGAAAAAGAAGTTTCAATATTATGTTAATAAACACCTATTGTCAAACATACTTTATAGTATGTGCATATATGTGTTTTACACTTCTTGGAAAACATGGGGTCTGTCTTCAAGATTACTGATGTCATCCTGACATTACAGCTAAAACGGGGAACACCATTCAAAAGTGGTTTTCTTTTAAAATAAATATAGTAAGAGAAGTTTAAATGTTATGCTAATAAACACCTATTGCCAAATATCTTTACAGTATGTGTATATATATATGTGTTTTACACTGCTTGAAAAATGCGAGGTTGTTATATGGCCATTAGGGTCATTGTCGACATTGCTAAGTTGGCATGAGCACGGCTGCCATGATGCTGCTTTGCGCACGTTACTACATGGCTTTGTTTTGCAAGACTCTGTTTGTGCCTTTCACATGAGAACTGTCTGCTTTCTGCGTTCTCTGCCTGTTCCTGGAGTTTAGTCTGAACACGATGTGCAAGGTCGATAAACAATGCCCCTTGTTAATCTGTTCTGGTCAGTCTCTAGCATCTAGACAAAACATGCTAACACAGCTGCGCTACTGGAAACTCGTGATTTGATATTACAGGGATGCATGTTGTTCTGACACACACTCGGAGAGGGTCCATTCCAAGGAGAAAAGCTATGCGGTTCCTATCGTGTAAAGTTTCCATCTAGGCACTAAGGTATGGGGTCTTCTGACAAAGCCCAGAGATCTTCCTTTATATAATAAATATCACTTTACCAAGGGAGGGTGGTTAGGCCTTATAGTCCTTTTTCCACTGTCTGCATATGATGACATCCCCCTTTATATTCTATGGAATTGTAACAATGCTAATTGTTTTAGGTGTATGCATTTCGCTGCTGGTAGTGGCTCGTATACTGCATTATAGAGCACGGTAGTTAAAATAAACATTTTTTAACTATAACAGTGACTCTGACCATTCTTATTGTGGACAAGTCCGAGTGAGTGAGCAAAAGAGTATGTCTTGCTACCGCGATTTCTGAGAGAGTCGGGAGTGTTGTGTTCTGGGTTGTCTAATCATTTGTAGCTTTGTGATTTTGGAGTAGAACGAATGAGACACTATACCTAGTCGGTTTGGGGATTTTGGGTACTAAGGTGGTAGGTTGGTACACCCCTATACACTGAAGTCCTGTTTTCCTGCGCATAGTTCTGTGTAGGTGCAGAATCCCCGCAACATGGTGCCGCCAACGTTTGGTCTGGTTCTTATCTGCGAGACTCCTGAGTAGTGCTTGTGCTTGTCCACAATCCCCTCACATCTGTTTCCGGAGACGGTTGTGACGGTGTAGCCTCCTATATAGAGGTTTTATAGGTTTTTAAAGCTTGAATTTTAAAAGGTCTTTCTCTTTCTTTTTAACCTGTTATTGCGCTGCCACACATAGGTTGCTTTTTCTCTACTATTGATTATGGCGGTTGTCATTGCACCGACTAACCGGGCTGCAGTCACAGCTTATTTGACTCAACATGGGGCCCCTAATGCTGGTGTTGCACTCATTTTTGTTGTAGAAGCGGATGCAGCTTACCGCTTCGAGGTGTTTTATTCTTGGATCACCTTTCCGACGGCGGATGGAACAGATAATTTGTTTCACAAATATACTGCCACGGCCCTTCCTCAAAATTATCGGCCTTATAGGCCTCTTGAAGGTCCGCTAACGGCTTGGCAACACCAAATATGGTTTAATGGCACCCTTCCTCACCCAATAACGCCGGTCCGTTTAGGCCCTTTCTCGATAGATGGGGCCACGTGGCCCGTTTTGGCTGGGTATACCCCGCACCCAAATTATCTCACTGCTACAGTTGCAAAGCTCCGTGTATTACATACTTCATTGATACGTATACATAGAACTGTTGGTGCGCAGTCAAAATATCGCATTTTAAATATCGACCTACACTAATATCGAGTTTTTAATATCGTAGGGACAGAATATAGAAGTCAAGAATATCGTTGACCAGAATATCGACTTTAAGGTAAGTAATATCGATTTTTTTAATATCGAAGTAAGTAATATCGAAGTAATTAATATCGTTAGAAAAAAATATAGTTGTAAATAATATCGATTTTTTATTTAGTGTTATGTATTTTATATGTATGTTTAACATTTTTTTAAAGTTTTTCATTATTTTTAAATATATGTATTAAATGTTTAGAAAATAGTAATTTTTTTTAAAGGAAATTTTGTGTTTTAGTATCAGAACGGGTTGTGGGTATATAGGGGAATAGGGTGGGAAGTAATTAATTATAATTAATTAATATGTTTTTATTTATTGTTATTGATTGTTAATTTATTGGTAATTAATTATTAATTGGTAATTAATTTATATTAATTTGTTAATTTATAATTTTATTAACTATAATTCATTTATTATTATTTTTATTGTTAATTAATTTATTGTAAATTAATTATTAATTGGTAATTAATTTTAATTCATTGATTAATTGGTAATTAAATTAATTATGTTATTTTTAATGTGTAGCGGGTTGTGGGTTTATAGGGAATAGGGTGGGAAGTAATTTAAATATAATTAATTAGTTAATATGTGTATATTTATGGTTATTGATTATTAATTAATTATTAATTGGTAATTACTTGTTATTAATTGGTTAATTAAAAATTATATTAATGATAATTAATTTATTATAATTTTTTATTTATTGTTATTGTTAATTAATTTATTGTTAATTAATTATTAATTGGTAATTAATTTTTATTAATTTAATTGATAATTAAATTAATTGTGTTATTTTTTTATGTGTAGCGCGTTGTGTGTTTATTGGGGAATAGGGTGGGAAGTAATTTAATGTTATTTAAGTAAATATTAATTTCATTTAATTTAATAGGTATTTATAAATAATTATTTTGTTAAATAATTATTAATATGTTATTAAAAAAAAAAAAATTATAAGTATGTTAATTTAACCCCTACGCGATCCTACATTTTCCCTACTGTTGCACTCACTGGAGTGGGAATAGTCATTTTTACCCCTACGCTATCCAACACTTTCCCTACTGTTGCACTCACTGGAGTGGGAATAGTAATTTTAACCCCTACGCTATCCAACACTTTCCCTACTGTTCCACTCACTGGAGTGGGAATAGTAATTTTTACCCCTCCGCTATCCAACACTTTTCGTACTGTTGCAGTTACTGCAGTTGGAATAGTAATTTTATTTCCTCCGCTATCTAATATTTTGTATTTTTTTAGCTAATGTACTGTATAATTATTTTTAAAAAGATTTAAAATAATTTAAATTTTTTAAATTTGTTACATATATTTATTTAATTTTTATTTATATTATTGTTTTATGTGTATAGATGTATTTATAATTTATAAAAACTAAATTAAACAATTTATAAGTTATTAAAATAAATATTAAAACATATTAATAAGTAAGTATATATATATTATATATTATATGTATATGTTTAATGTATTTTTAAATTATATATATTACTTATAATTTTTAAGCATTTTAAAATATTTTAACTATGTTTCTTTTAATTATATGTATTATTTACTTTATTTTACAATATTTTTTTTACTTAAATTAAAAACGATATTTTTAACAACAATATTTTTGACATCGATATTTTTTTTCTCGATATTTTTGTACTTACCTTAATGTAGATAGGATGTCGATATTCTTGTCTTCGATATTTTTGCTGCGATATTTTTGTAGGTCAATATTGTGACCTACGATATTTAGTCAGTGATTCAGAACTGTTATACAGTTCATGTCACGCAACTTCCAGATGGGACCACCTGGCGTTGCTGCCCAACCAGCTGGACCTGGTGATGTAACCATCAGTCCTGTTATGGTTAATTCAGTGATGGGCAAGCGTCCACAGAATAAGGATGAATTCCCTTATTGGCTTGCTGAAAAATTTGGACAACTCGAAGCTGTTTTTCCAAATACCACTCCTGTGGAGAAACACAGGATCCTAACCATAAGTTTATTTAAAGGCTTAGGGCCCGATTCTGATGCGGTTAGGAAATCTTCCCGATCGAATCGGTTTGGAAATGGTTTCCGACCGACTCGGATTGGGAGAGTCCAACCGACCAAGTATGATGCATCCGGATGCTTCCAGATACGATTTGGTTGGACTCCCATTGACTTCTATGGGAGCCTATGTTCCTAACCGCATCATAATCTGGCCCTCGGTCGGGAAGACACGTTCCGATCTGATTTGGAAGGAGCAAATGCCGTTAGGAGGCCTTCCTAACCGCATCGTAATCGGATCCTAGGTGGGAATGCTTTTCCAACCGCATCGTAATCTGGCCCTTAGTTCCCGAATTAGCTGATTGTAACACTTGGGGTAAAGTGGTTGCAGCGGTATATTCGATGTGTTTCCGCACCCAATCAATGACCGTACTCCCTTCCGTGATAAAGCGTGTTCAGGATGAACACAGAGCCGAGGCGGCTCTGGAGTTAGGGATGAGACTGGTGGGGGTGTTCGACATTGTTTCCGATATGATCCTTGCTAATGTTAAGGGTGATGCTGTAAGCTTGCAAGTGGCTAACCTCTTGGAGGCTGTGGCAGATGCAGACAAGCAGCGCGAATTGCCAAAGATTATTGCTGAAGCTTATAAAACATTAGGCCGCAAAAGTCTGGGTGTTAAGCCTTTTACTCAAATGCAAACTCAACCTCAAACTCAACAAAAAGCCCAGACTGATAAAGATGGGTGCCCGTTCCTTCCTAAAAGGAACTGGAGGAATAAAAAACAGTGGCAGCAACAGAAGCAGGGTTCGCGTGCTGGTTCACCGACACCTGAGTCTTCTGAGCGTACTTATGACTTGCACGAGCGTGCAAAAATTAAGACTCCTGATAGATTTCACGTCCCTGATCTGCGCTCTCCTCATTCTTTACAGGACACATCGGACTCTCAAGTTGGTGGTGGGGAACGCCAGGATTGTGCCAAATGTCCGACCGCACAACAGGGACGAGATCAACCTCAACAGTTTGACGTTAAAGCAAAACAAGAGGATCTGCCTCGTTTTTGACCCTTGTATCAGAAGAAAAAAGTTGCAGCTTTAACTGCGAAGTATGCCTCAGACGGTGAGAACGCGACTTCTAGACTGGACATGGGCAGTGACTCTGCTCGACAGCGCAGCGGAGGTTACCATAGTGAGGGAGGCACTGCGTCCCTGTCTGGAGGCGACAGCAACTGATGCACTCATTACAGTAGAAACAGCAGATACCCGGGTTGCCCCCCCCGGATAGACTCTATGAGGTTCTCTTCCAAATTGAAGGTGATATACAGCGTACAATCACGGCGGTTTTCTGGGAAAATCTCATCTCCTCATACGACATTTTGTTGGCGGAGGCAGATTGGCCTCCACCATTTGTGCTAGCCCCTTCTAGAGGGGAGGACGTGATACTTCCGAGTTTTTCGCGTTACGTCCCTGAGGAACATGCAAAGGCTTACGCAGCTGAGTGGGCTTTGGCCCTTGCCCCAGCGGTGTACCGTAATCAGGTGGGTTGGGATATTGATTCACCGGCACATGAGATACCATTACGGTCTATGCCACAACCACAACCGCAGTATCCAATCAGACGTGAGGCTAAGACTCCCATTTGTGACATTCTAACTCAGTTGGAGTATCAAGGAGTGATTGAATCCTGTGTATCACCGATGAATAATCCTCTTTTTCTGGTATCAAAACCTGACGGTTCATATCGCATTGTATTGGATTATCGAAATTTGAATAGTCATTGTCGTACTTTTGCGGTACAGAACACACACAGCTCTGCGCTGTTGAACAACCTTGTTCGTAAAAAATACAAAACTACACTGGACATATCCAATGGTTTCTACAGTCATAATCTGGCTCCTGAGAGCCGTGACTTGACGGCATTCACCACCGTTGGAAATCGGAAAAAATTTACGTGCTTGACTAAGGGGTATAAGAACAGCCCCGGGGCGTTTGCTGCGCGTGTTCTGTCTTTGTTGCACGACATAGATCCAGATGCGTTCTCGTACGTTGATGATATTTATCTGACGGACGACAAACTAATGCCACATCTTGTCCGAGTCAACCGCATCCTTTTATCGTTGGCCGACTATGGATACAAATTCAATTTTGCTAAATCAAGCATCGCTCGTTTTGCGGTGCTCTTTTTGGGCTATGAGCTCAGTAATGAAGGTAGGGGGTTGGCCCCCCACTTTCTGGAGAAATGTGCACAATTGCAACCTCCCTCTACGCTGAAGAAACTTCAGTCTTTGCTGGGATTTTTAAATTTCGGGAGGACATACATCCCCAATTATGCCCAGCGTATCAAACCGCTTTATGCATTGATACAACCAACATATTCTTCTGCCAGCTGGCTTCCGGAACACACCACTATTCTACAATCTTTGCAATATGATATGCTTGCAACTAACTACTTGTTGACGCGTGATAATACCACGAACCTGGTGATACGTAAGGTGCCAAACAAGAGTATCTGCTTCGTTTTCGACCCCTGTATCAGAAGAAAAAAGTTGCAGCTTTAACTGCGAAGTTTGCCTCAGACGGTGAGAACGCGACTTCTAGACTGGACATGGGCAGTGACTCTGCTCGACAGCGCAGCGGAGGTTACCATAGTGAGGGAAGCACTGCGTCCCTGTCTGGAGGCGACAGCAACTGATACACTCATTACAGTAGAAACAGCAGATACCCGGGTTGCCCCCCCGGATAGACTCTATGAGGTTCTCTTCCAAATTAAAGGTGATATACAGCGTACAATCATGGCGGTTTTCTGGGAAAATCTCATCTCCTCATACGACATTTTGTTGGCGAAGGCAGATTGGCCTCCACCATTTGTGCTAGCCCCTTCTAGAGGGGAGGACGTGATACTTCCGAGTTTTTCGCGTTACGTCCCTGAGGAACATGCAAAGGCTTACGCAGCTGAGTGGGCTTTGGCCCTTGCCCCAGCGGTGTACCGTAATCAGGTGGGTTGGGATATTGATTCACCGGCACATGAGATACCATTACGGTCTGTGCCACAACCACAACTGCAGTATCCAATCAGACGTGAGGCTAAGACTCCCATTTGTGACATTCTAACTCAGTTGGAGTATCAAGGAGTGATTGAATCCTGTGTATCACCGATG